>CAWUFW010003449.1:0-1200000 GCA_963921515.1 Calotriton arnoldi
CCAACACCTCAAGGAGTTGTTGGTGGCTTATGATCTTAGTAAGTCCTCAGAGACTGAAGGGGTAGGAGCAGAGGGTGGGCCAGCAGATGAGGAAGGGGCCAGGGGTACCACTACCCCCAGCCCCCCTCTGAAACTGACCAGGAGGGTGACAATGACCCTGACCTGGAAAACCCAATCCCTTCTGGGGAAGATGAAGATGAGGATCTAGAAAACCACACCTTTGTCCCCCAGGAAGGATTATGAGTGTGCTCAGAAAGTCTAGGTCTCCTTCTCAGGAGTCTAACCACTCTGGCACCTCCATAGGGAGCTCTGTTTCTTCTCACAGGAGGGAATCCTCTCATGAGAGAAGAAAGAGACTGGTCCAGTATGAGGAAACTCAACTAGAGATCAGGAAGAAGCAATTGGCTTTAGATAGAGAATCCCTAGATCTCCTTAGAGAGAGAAGAAAGTTGGGACTAGAGTCCCATGGTGGCAGCCATGTCCCTAGAGATAGGGAAAGGTCCTATGACCATAGGAACCTGAGCAAGATTGTCCCTCCCTACCAGAGTGGGGATGATATCCACAAATGGATAACTGCTTTAGAGAGGGCCTGTAAAGTACAGAAGGTCCCTCAGGAGCAGTGGGCAGCAATCTTGTGGCTCTCCTTTGCTGAGAAAGGTAGAGACAAGCTCCTCACTGTTAGAGAGGAGGAAGCTGACAATTACAAGGTGTTGAAGAGTGCTCTTATTGATGGGTTTGGCCTAACCACTGAACAGTACAGGTTGAAGTTCAGAGACACCCAAAAAGCACAGACTCAAGACTGGGTAGACTATGTGGATTGTTCTGCCAAGGCTCTGGAAGGCTGGTTGATGGGCAGTAAGGTGTGTGACTTCTCAGGATTGTATAATCTGATAATGAGGGAGCAGATTCTTAATAACTGTCAAAATCAGCTGTTGCATCAATACCTGGTTGACTCTGATCTGACCTCTCCCCAAGAATTGGGAAAGAAGGCAGACAAATGGGTCAGAACCAGGGTGAAGCAGAAGGTACAGAACCAAGGTGGGGAAACCAAGAAGCAAGATGCTAAGAACTCTGACAAGGGTGGGGAGAAGGGTAAAGATCAAAAGTCTTCATCAGGCCCCCAAAAATCTTCTTCTGGTGGGGATTCCCAGTCTACCAAGGGTAAAGGCCAAAGAAAACCATGGTGCAAGGTCTGTAAGCAAAAGACCCACTGGACCAGTGATTGCACCAAGTCCAAAGACTCCAGGCAAGCACCCACCAATGCCCCTAAGGCACCTGTTCCCCCTAGTACAGTTGGTGGAGGTGCTCCAGCAAAGGGTTTAGTAGGGTTCACCCTGGGAACTGAGTTGGGCTCTGACCTAGTTAGAGAACTGACTCAGGCTGTGTTAGTCTGTGATGGAGGCATGGATGTGCCCTCCTCTATGAGTCCCAGTAATCTGGGCAAGTACAGACAACAGCCTTTAATCAATGGACGAGAGGCTTTGGCATTTAGGGACACAGGGGCAAGTGTCACAATGGTGACACAAGACCTTGTGCTACCTGGGCAAGTTATGCTTGGTGAGATGTACCAAGTGACCAATGCTAGCAATGTCAGAACAGACCATACTCTGGCAGTTGTTAACTTCTCCTGGGGAGGGGTAACTGGCCTTAAGAAGGTTGTGGTAAGTGCAAACCTACCAGTCGAATGCTTGCTTGGCAATGACTTAGAGACTTCTGCTTGGGCAGAAGTGGAGCTCAGGACCCATGCAGAAATGCTGGGGATCCCTGCAGATGTGTTTGCTGTGACCAGGTCACAAGCCAAAATGTCTAGCACTGAACAGGCCTTGGATTCTGGAAGAATGGACCAAGTGCCTTCCAAGAGGAGGAGTAGTAGGGTTAAGGCAGTGCCTTCCCCTTGGCTCAGGAGGAAGATCAGTCCCTTGAGGGGAATGATCTCAGCCCTGAAGAAGGAACTGTCCCAGAGGAACTTGAACCTGACCAGGTTGAGTTCTTGGGGACAGGGGGACCTTCTAGGGCAGATCTGAGCCAGGAGCAGCAGAGCTGCCCCTCCCTTGAACCCCTCAGACAGCAAGCTGCTGCTGAGGCTGCTGGGAAAGCTAGTGGTCCCCATACAGTGTATTGGGATGATGGACTCCTGTACTCAGAGAGTAGAGACCCCAAGCCTGGTGCTACCAGGAGGTTGGTAATACCTTTGAAGTTCAGGGGCTTCCTATTGACCCTAGCCCATGATATTCCCTTAGCAGGACACCTGGGCCAGAACAAGACTTGGGACAGAATTGTCCCTCACTTTCACTGGCCCCACATGTCTGAAGACAGTAAGGAGTTTTGTCGCTCCTGTGTAACCTGCCAAGCCAGTGGCAAAGCAGGTGGCACTACAAAGGCCCCCTGATACCACTACCTGTGGTGGGGGTGCCCTTTGAGAGGGTAGGGATTGACATTGTTGGTCCCATGGATCCCCAAACAGCCTCTGGGCACAGGTTTATCCTGGTGGTAGTGGATCATGCCACCAGGTACCCAGAAGCTATTCCCTCAGGACCACTACAGCACCTGTGGTGGCAAGGGCCCTCCTGGGAATCTTCTCAAGAGTGGGCTTTCCTAAGGAGGTAGTATCAGACAGGGGTGCTAACTTCATGTCTGGGTACTTAAAAGCAATGTGGAAGGAGTGTGGAGTGACTTATAAGTTCACCACACCCTATCACCCACAATGCAATGGTTTAGTTGAGAGATTCAACAAAACCTTGAAGGGCATGATTAAAGGGCTCCCAGAAAAGCTTAGGCGTAGATGGGACATACTCTTGCCCTGCCTTTTATTCGCATATAGGGAGGTGCCTCAGAAGGGGGTTGGTTACAGCCCTTTTGAACTTCTGTTTGGCCACCCTGTGAGGGGTCCACTGTGCTTGGTGAAGGAAGGATGGGAGTTACCTCTCAAGCCCCCAAAGCAAGATATAGTGGACTATGTACTTGGTCTCCGCTCCAGGATGGCTGAGTACATGAAAAAGGCAACCAAAAACCTTGAGGCTAGCCAGGAACTTCAGAAGGCCTGGCATGACCAAAGGCTGTTCTGACTGTGTACCAGCCAGGACAGAAGGTGTGGGTGTTGGAGCCAGTGGCCCCAGCAGCTCTCCAACACAAATGGAGTGGACCCCACACTATTGTTGAGCAGAAGGGTGAGGTCACTTACTTAGTGGACCTGGGAACACCCAGGAGTCCCCAAAGGGTTCTCCATGTCAACAGACTAAAGCCATATGTGGACAGGGCAGACATGGGCTTGCTCATGGCTACTGATGAAGGGCAGGAGGAAGAGAGTGACCCACTCCCTGACCTGCTCTCACAGAACCCTGACGATGGGTCAGTTGATGGTGTAGCCTTGGCAGGCAGCCTCACTACCCAGCAACAAACTGATTGCAGGCAAGTCCTCAATCAGTTTAGACATATGTTTTCACTGACACCCAGTCAGACCACCTGGTGCACTCATGAAGTGGACACTGGGGACAGTCTGCCTATTAAAAACAAGATTTATAGGCAACCTGACTGTAGGAGAGTAGGATCTGCTTCACATGGGTACCCCCACTTTTTGCTGATGCTTCACTGGTTTTCGACATTAGTCTGGCTGGGGCCCTGCTATTCAGAACCCCAGCCTAGCTGTTTCCTCTTTAAAAGGGTCTCCATGTGCCTTAGGCACATCACTGATTCTGATCTGGAGTGCCCTTATAAGTCCCTAGTATATGGTATACTATGTACCAAGGGCATAGGTACCTCAGAGGCCTGCCAGGGGCTGCAGCATATATTATGCCACCCCTGGAAGGCCATCCAAACTGACACCACAGGTCTGCTACTGCAGCCTGGGTAAGGTGGTGCATGCACCCCTTACTGTGGTATAGGTTACCTATATCACTAAAGGCATACACACATATAAACCTATAAGTCACTCCTAAGGCAGGCCTTATCAATCCTAAAGGCAGAGTGCATGGTTCCTATGTGAGAGGGTGCCCCTGCATGAGCAGGGCCCCTCTGCAGCGTTCGGAGACCATCTCTGATGCTGTTTGTAGTGCAGCCTGACCATATACTCTTAAGCGCATTATATCCTCGCGGTAAAATGCTAACTTTGGAATGGCTGCACCTAAACATGTCGTGTTTGGTGTCAAACATCTTGGAATACTACCCCCCCGCCAATCCTGGCGGCGGGGGTAGCATTCCACCCTTCTAGAGGGAAAGGCATGTTAACTCTGACGAGTCCGTTAACTTCTTTCCAGAGCCCTGGCATCACAAAATGGATGCTGCTGCCACAGACACGAGTCTGGCCTCCTGCTGCTGGACGAAACTCCGGCAGGGGAGGCCTGGACAATAGGTTTCCTGTCCCAGGGAGGTGTGACCACCTCCCCAGACAGGACAATGTGTATTGGGGCTGGGCGGGAGCACTTTCGGGTGCTTTGAAGTCCTGCACTGGGGGCACATTTGGTGTCCCTGTGCATACCCCAGTTCAAACCGTATCAGGGGCTCGCAGCCCCTGCTTTGGCGCGAACTGGACAAAGGGAAAGGGGTGTAGCCACCCCTCTGCCCTGACCCACCCATAGGTGGGGCCACAGAGTAGTCCATCCCCTATTTTTAGAATAAAGGTAGGAACCCAGTCCTTAGGACTTTAGATTATACCTGGACGAAACTCTGACACTGAATACTGGACCTTCGACGCTCTACGACAAGATTAGAGGACTGAAGAATCTCCCTTGGGGTCAAGGAGTGACTCCCTGCTTGGCAGGCACCAAAGAAGCATCTGTCCGGTTCGCATTACTGAAGCTCCCGTCGGACGCCGAAGTCATCGCATCACCAGAGGTGGATTCTCAGACTTCCCCGAGGCTACCCTGAGTCCCCAGCAAAGCTGAGGCCCGTGGCTATCGTGGGTGACTTGAGACCGTGACCCCTGGACACCGAGCACACTTGCAAGTGCACCAACTTCTGGGTCTCCCAAGAAGTCGTGCTTTGGGCTCCGAGTAGCCCTAGCCTCCAGCACCACCTGCCCGAAGATCACTGGCCCCCACTCCACGAGTGTCCTGTAAGCCAGCTCCACGTGCGGCGTCATGAGGCTCCTTCGCGGTCGCTAGCCCGTTGGCTAGTAGCCCTTAACGAAGGCCAATCTTTTCTTTACTTGGCATCCTGGTTGCTCCAGGCCTGCCCTCACTTACCTTCGCTGGGTGAGTTCCCCAGACCTTGCTGGTCTGCATAATCGACGATCTACATCTTACTCGAGACTTGCCGTTGCCAAGGCTTGTTGGGTCCAATCCGGTCGCTGACACCTCAGCACTCGACAGACATCGAGCACCAGCCTGAATCCTGCTCCTGGTCGCCGACAACGCCTCCCGGACCTCGTGGCTGAAGAGTCAAGACGACCGTCACCGCACCTGAAGCACTCGACATCGGTGGGCATCTGTCCATCGCCTTCCTGGTCACTGGCTAGTGACCCAGACTCTGTCCCCTCTGCTTTCAGGTTCTTCAGAACTCCGATCCACTCTTGGATCCACCCGGACACTTTTCTCCTGGTCGCCAGCAGCACTTTGCAGCAGATCGCCATACGAAACGACGACGAAACCCGACCCCGAAAGGCACCTATGCACCCGGCTTCCCTGGGTGAGGTAACACGAGTACTCCGGTGCTCCCGTGGGTAGAGACTCTTCAAAGTCCTAGATCTCAAAGGGTTTTGTCCTAGTCCTCTTTTAAGTGTCCCTTTCCTCTATTTTCCCGATCCCGACTTTCTCCATAGAAGTTAACGGCGTATCGCGGTTGTGTATTTACACTGCACGCGTCTCCCGTGGGTCCCCTGTGTCACTACCTTGGGTGGTTCCTTGTGGTCCAAGCACTTCTAGAGGCTCTAGGCCTAGTGTCTAGTTCAGTCGTGGTTCGCATACCACTTTATTGGTATATGGTTTGGTACGCCCCTAGGGCCCAAACGTGTATTTGTGCTAGTACTGTGATTTAAGATCTTATAACCTATGTACTTCGAACTCTAGCCTCATAAAGAGACTAGAGGGGTGTGTTTAGTAATAAATACATATATTTTGAATATATACCTGGTGTGGTGCTCTTTCATTTGGTCACTCAAGAGATTATAGACTGGTAAAACAAGCTGCTTTACATTCCTTCAAGACTTAGCCTGAAGGCTGCTCTCCATAGCTACCACTAGGATAGCTTTCAATAAGGTTGTCTTTAACCTACCTACCATAAGAGTCGATTTGGACTGGTGCAAGGTGCCCACTATAATTAGTGGACAGCATATGCCAGGCCAACTTCTCACACTGACCATGTCAGGGACTGTATCAGGACTGAAGTCCAGAAAATGTTGGAGTTTGGAGTAATTGAACCCTCAGATAGCCCTTGGGCTAGTCCAGTAGTCCTGGTACCGAAACCTCACACCAGTGGTGGGAAAAGAGAGATGAGGTTTTGTGTAGACTACAGGGGTCTCAATGCAGTCACTAGGACTGATGCCCATCCCATACCCAGGGCAGATGAGCTCATAGATACTTTGGCCTCTGCCAAATATCTCAGCACATTTGACCTAACAGCTGGCTACTGGCAGATCAGACTAGCTGATACTGCAAAGCCCAAAACAGCATTTTCAACCCCTAGTGGGCATGATCAATTTGTGGTAATGCCCTTTGGTCTGAAAAATGCACCTGCCACTTTCCAGAGGTTGGTGAACACAGTTCTCACAGGACTGGAAGCCTATAGTGCAGCTTATCTAGATGATATTGCTGTCTTTAGCTCCACCTGGGAGGATCACCTGGTCCACCTCAGGAATGTTTTACAGGCCCTGCAAAAGGCAGACCTGACTATCAAGGCCACTAAGTGCCAGATAGGGCAGAGTCAGGTTGTGTACCTGGGCCACCTTGTGGGTGGAGGCCAGGTTCAACCTTTGCAGAGCAAGATCCAGACCATCATGGACTGGACTGCTCCCACTACCCAGACTCAGGTGAGAGCCTTCTTAGGCCTGACTGGGTACTATAGGAGATTTGTCAAGGGGTATTGATCAATAGTGACACCCTTGAATTACTTAACTTCTAAGAAAATGCCCAAAAGGTTCAGTGGACAGTTAGCTGTCAAAAGGCATTTGATGACCTCAAGCAGGCCATGTGCACTGCTCCAATTCTGCAGAGTCCTGATTACTCCAAGAAGTTCATTGTTCAAACAGATGCATCTGAATTGGGGGTAGGGGCTGTACTGTCACAATTGAATGAAAAAGGTCAGGATCAGCCAGTAGCTTTTATTAGCAGAAGGCTGACCCCTAGAGAGAAACGTTGGTCAGCCATAGAGAGGGAGGCCTTTGCTGTGGTCTGGGCTCTGAAGAAGTTGAGGCCATACTTGTTTGGTACACACTTCCTGGTTCAGACAGACCATAAGCCCCTCTTATGGCTAAAACAAATGAAGGGTGAAAACCCCAAACTGCTTAGGTGGTCCATTTCCCTACAGGGGATGGACTTTACAGTGGAACATAGGCCTGGGAGTAACCATGCGAATGCAGATGGACTCTCTAGGTATTTCCACTTAGAACATGAAGACTTAACTGGGCAAGGTTAGTTTAATGTCCCTACGTTTGGGGGGGTTGTGTAGGAGAGTAGGATCTGCTTCACATGGGTACCCCCACTTTTTCCTGATGCTTCACTGGTTTTCGACATTAGTCTGGCTGGGGCCCTGCTATTCAGAACCCCAGCCTAGCTGTTTCCTCTTTAAAAGGGTCTCCATGTGCCTTAGGCACATCACTGATTGGGATCTGGAGTGCCCTTATAAGTCCCTAGTATATGGTATACTATGTACCAAGGGCATAGGTACCTCAGAGGCCTGCCAGGGGCTGCAGCATATATTATGCCACCCCTGGAAGGCCATCCAAACTGACACCACAGGTCTGCTACTGCAGCCTGGGTAAGGTGGTGCATGCACCCCTTACTGTGGTATAGGTTACCTATATCACTAAAAGCATACACACATATAAACCTGTAAGTCACTCCTAAGGCAGGCCTTATCAATCCTAAAGGCAGAGTGCATGGTTCCTATGTGAGAGGGTGCCCCTGCATGAGCAGGGCCCCTCTGCAGCGTTCGGAGACCATCTCTGATGCTGTTTGTAGTGCAGCCTGACCATATACTCTTAAGCGCATTATATCCTCGCGGTAAAATGCTAACTTTGGAATGGCTGCACCTAAACATGTCGTGTTTGGTGTCAAACATCTTGGAATACTACCCCCGCCAATCCTGGCGGCGGGGGTAGCATTCCACCCTTCTAGAGGGAAAGGCATGTTAACTCTGACGAGTCCGGTAACTTCTTTCCAGAGCCCTGGCATCACAAAATGGATGCTGCTGCCACAGACACGAGTCTGGCCTCCTGCTGCTGGACGAAACTCCGGCAGGGGAGGCCTGGACAATAGGTTTCCTGTCCCAGGGAGGTGTGACCACCTCCCCAGACAGGACAATGTGTATTGGGGCTGGGCGGGAGCACTTTCGGGTGCTTTGAAGTCCTGCACTGGGGGCACATTTGGTGTCCCTGTGCATACCCCAGTTCAAACCGGATCAGGGGCTCGCAGCCCCTGCTTTGGCGCGAACTGGACAAAGGGAAAGGGGTGTAGCCACCCCTCTGCCCTGACCCACCCATAGGTGGGGCCACAGAGTAGTCCATCCCCTATTTTTAGAATAAAGGTAGGAACCCAGTCCTTAGGACTTTAGATTATACCTGGACGAAACTCTGACACTGAATCCTGGACCTTCGACGCTCTACGACAAGATTAGAGGACTGAAGAATCTCCCTTGGGGTCAAGGAGTGACTCCCCTGCTTGGCAGGCACCAAAGAAGCATCTGTCCGGTTCGCATTACTGAAGCTCCCGTCGGACGCCGAAGTCATCGCATCACCAGAGGTGGATTCTCAGACTTCGTCGAGGCTACCCTGAGTCCCCAGCAAAGCTGAGGCCCGTGGCTATCGTGGGTGACTTGAGACCGTGACCCCTGGACACCGAGCACACTTGCAAGTGCACCAACTTCTGAGTATCCCAAGAAGTCGTGCTTCGGGCTCCGAGTAGCCCTAGCCTCCAGCACCACCTGCACCGAAGATCACTGGCCCCCACTCCACGAGTGTCCTGTAAGCCAGCTCCACGCGCGGCGTCACGAGGCTCCTTCGCGGTCGCTAGCCCGTTGGCTAGTAGCCCTTAACGAAGGCCAATCTTTTCTTTACTTGGCATCCTGGTTGCTCCAGGCCTGCCCGCACTTACCCTCGCTGGGTGAGTTCCCCAGACCTTGCTGGTCTGCATCATCGACGATCTACATCTTACTCGAGACTTGCCGTTGCCAAGGCTTGTTGGGTCCAATCCGGTCGCCGACACCTCAGCACTCGACAGACATCGAGCACCAGCCCGAATCCTGCTCCTGGTCGCCGACAACGCCTCCCGGACCTCGTGGCTGAAGAGTCAAGACGACCGTCACCGCACCTGAAGCACTCGACATCGGTGGGCATCTGTCCATCGCCTTCCTGGTCACTGGCTAGTGACCCAGACTCTGTCCCCTCTGCTTTCAGGTTCACCAGAACTCCGATCCACTCTTGGATCCACCCGGACACTTTTCTCTTGGCCGCCAGCAGCACTTTGCCGCAGATCGCCATTCGAATCGACGACGAAACCCGACCCCGAAAGGCACCTATGCACCCGGCTTCCCTGGGTGAGGTAACACGAGTACTCCGGTGCTCCCGTGGGTAGAGACTCTTCAAAGTCCTAGATCTCAAAGGGTTTTGTCCTAGTCCTCTTTTAAGTGTCCCTTTCCTCTATTTTCCCGATCCCGACTTTCTCCATAGAAGTTAACGGCGTATCGCGGTTGTGTATTTACACTGCACGCGTCTCCCGTGGGTCCCCTGTGTCACTACCTTGGGTGGTTCCTTGTGGTCCAAACACTTCTAGAGGCTCTAGGCCTAGTGTCTAGTTCAGTCGTGGTTCGCATACCACTTTATTGGTATATGGTTTGGTACGCCCCTAGGGCCCAAACGTGTATTTGTGCTATTATTGTGATTTAAGATCTTATAACCTATGTACTTCGAACTCTAGCCTCATAAAGAGACTAGAGGGGTGTGTTTAGTAATAAATACATATATTTTGAATATATACCTGGTGTGGTGCTCTTTCATTTGGTCACTCAAGAGATTATAGACTGGTAAAACAAGCTGCTTTACATTCCTTCAAGACTTAGCCTGAAGGCTGCTCTCCATAGCTACCACTAGGATAGCTTTCAATAAGGTTGTCTTTAACCTACCTACCATAAGAGTCGATTTGGACTGGTGCAAGGTGCCCACTATAATTAGTGGACAGCATATGCCAGGCCAACTTCTCACAAGCAGGAGGCCAGACTTGTGTCTGTGGCAGCAGCATCCATTTTGTGATGCCAGGGCTCTGGAGAGAAGTTACCGGGTTAGTCAGAGTTAACATGTCTTTCCCTCTAGAAGGGTGGAATGCTACCCCCGCCACCAGAATTGGCGGGGGGTAGTATTCCAAGATGTTTGACACCAAACACGACATGTTTAGGTGCAGCCATTCCAAAGTTAGCATTTTACCGCGAGGATATAATGCGCTTAAGAGTATATGGTCAGGCTGCACTACAAACAGCATCAGAGATGGTCTCCGAACGCTGCAGAGGGGCCCTGCTCATGCAGGGGCACCCTCTCACATAGGAACCATGCACTCTGCCTTTAGGATTGATAAGGCCTGCCTTAGGAGTGACTTATAGGTTTATATGTGTGTATGTATTTAGTGATATAGGTAACCTATATCACAGTAAGGGGTGCATGCACCACCTTACCCAGGCTGCAGTAGCAGACCTGTGGTGTCAGTTTGGATGGCCTTCCAGGGGTGGCATAATACATGCTGCAGCCCCTGGTAGGCCTCTGAGGTACCTATGCCCTTGGTACATAGTATACCATATACTAGGGACTTATAAGGGCACTCCAGATTCCAATCAGAGATGTGCCTAAGGCACATGGAAACCTTTTTACAGAGAAAGCAGATAGACTGGGGCCCTGAATAGCAGGATCCCAGTCCAACTAAGTCATACACCAGCAAAACACCATAAAAAAAGTGGGGGCAACCATATAGTCAGATTCCACCTTCCTACAAATCCCTCCTAAGATCAGAGGCCTACCACATCCCGAGTGACCGTGGGCCCCTGTGAGCGGATCCTCCCGAGGCGTCTTCGCGATCCCTTGCCAGCCGGCTTGTGGGTCCCCAGAAGACTCTATAAAGAAACCGAAGGGCTCCCCTGGTTGCTCCAGGCCTGCCCTGACCTACCCTCGCTGGGTGAGTCCCACAGACCTTGCTGGTCTGTGCCATTGTCTCTTCACACTTTCCCCAAGACTTGCTGTTACCAAGGCTTGGTGGCTCCGATCGAGTCGCCGACACCGCCGTAAGCTGCAGACATCGTGGGACACGCCGAATCCAGCTCCAGGTCGTCAACGACGCCTCCTGGACCTCGTGGCTGAAGAGTCAAGGCAACCGCGAACGACCTGAATCTTGCGACGACGGTGGGCATCCATCTTCCTTGCCCCGAGTCACTGCCCAGTGACTGTGAACACTGTCCCCTCTGCTTTCAGGTCTTCCATCTTCTGAATCCAGGCTTGGATTCCTCCGGACACTTCTCCTGTCGCCGCAAGCAGCAAGTCTTCACTGGCTCCCATTGAAAACGACGCCGCGACCCGACACCAAAGAACACCTATGCACCCGGCTCCCCTGGGTGAGGTAACTTCAGCACTACGGTGCTCCTGTGGGTGTGGGCCCTAGAACAACTTACCTTGTAAGTGGCTTGCTTGTAGCTTCCCTAGAAGTGTCCTAAAACTCTAACTTTCTAAGTGCGATAATTGCATTGACTCGTACAGGGTTCGTGTCTGTGTTAGACACACCGCGTCCATCTCCTTTGCAACACTAGCTAGAACTGTATCCTTCGACTCGTACTGAGTCCGATCGGTGTTCGCCTCGAACACACAAAGGGCCTGTAACTCCGAGATCTACATTGCACCGACTCGCACCAGGTTCGCGTCTGTGTTAGACACAGCGCGTCCATCTCCCTTGCATCTCTATCTGAAACCGCGTCCTTCGACTCGTACAAGGACCGATCGGTGTGTTCACCTCGAACACGCAAGGGACCTTAAACATTGATATTCCAATCGCGTCTGAGCGCATAGACTCGCACAGGACTCACACCGGTGCCAGGTCACCGCGTCCGTCCCCTGTGGGTCTCCTACAACTACCTGGGGTGGTTCTTGGGGGTCCCTCGATTCTAGATGCCCTAGACCTAGGTCTAGTAAACTAAGATTGTGATATTCGATTGTGCTAAACTTATTGTAATAATATTTGACTTGTACATATGTTCCTGACCTCTAATCTCATAAAGAGATTAGTAGAGAGTGTTTATTAATAAATACATATATATTTGATATATATACCTGTGTGGTGTCTTTTCATTTGGTGATTCAAGAGATTGTGTGGTAAAACAAGCTGCTTTACATTCCTTCAAGACTTAGCCTGAAGGCTGCTCTCCACAGCTACCACTAGGATAGCTTTCTATAAAGGTTGTCTTAAACCTATCTACCATAAGAGTCGAATTGTTCTGGTGCAAGGTGTCCACTTTAATTAGTGAACAGCATATACCAGGCCAACTTCTCACATTGGTGGGCAGCGTGTGGGATTCCAGCTTGCTATTGTTTTACCAGAAAATCTCTATTTGAATTACTAACTGAAAACCGTGTAGGAGAGTAGGATCAGCTTCACATGGGTACCCCCACTTTTTGCTGATGCTTCACTGTTTTTCGACATTAGTCTGGCTGGGGCCCTGCTAACCAGAACCCCAGCCTAGCTGCTTCCTCTCTAAAATGGTTTCCATGTGCCTTAGGCACATCACTGATTGGGATCTGGAGTGCCCTTATAAGTCCCTAGTATATGGTATACTATGTACCAAGGGCATAGGTACCTCAGAGGCCTACCAGGGGCTGCAGCATGTATTATGCCACCCCTGGAAGGCCATCCAAACTGACACCACAGGTCTGCTACTGCAGCCTGGGTAAGGTGGTGCATGCACCCCTTACTGTGACATAGGTTACCTATATCACTAAATACATACACACATATAAACCTATAAGTCACTCCTAAGGCAGGCCTTATCAATCCTAAAGGCAGAGTGCATGGTTCCTATGTGAGAGGGTGCCCCTGCATGAGCAGGGCCCCTCTGCAGCGTTCGGAGACCATCTCTGATGCTGTTTGTAGTGCAGCCTGACCATATACTCTTAAGCGCATTATAACCTCGCGGTAAGATGCTAACTTTGGAATGGCTGCACCTAAACATGTCGTGTTTGGTGTCAAACATCTTGGAATACTACCCCCCCGCCAATTCTGGTGGCGGGGGTAGCATTCCACCCTTCTAGAGGGAAAGACATGTTAACTCTGACTAACCCGGTAACTTCTTTCCAGAGCCCTGGCATCACAAAATGGATGCTGCTGCCACAGACACGAGTCTGGCCTCCTGCTGCTGGACGAAACTCCGGCAGGGGAGGCCTGGACAATAGGTTTCTTGTCCCAGGGAGGTGTGACCACCTCCCCAGACAGGATAATGTGTATTGGGGCTGGGCGGGAGCACCATCTGTGTGCTTTGAAGTCCTGCACTGGGGGCACATTTGGTGTCCCTGTGCATACCCCAGTTCAAACCGGATCAGGGGCTTGCAGCCCCTGCTTTGGCGCGAACTGGACAAAGGGAAAGGGGTGTAGCCACCCCTCTGCCCTGACCCACCCATAGGTGGGGCCACAGAGTAGTCCAACCCCTATCTTTAGTATAAAGATAGGAACCCAGTCCTTAGTGTGAGAAGTTGGCCTGGCATATGCTGTCCACTAATTATAGTGGGCACCTTGCACCAGTCCAAACAACCCCTTATTGGAGATAGGTTAAAGACAACCTTATTGAAAGCTATCCTAGTGGTAGCTATGGAGAGCAGCCTTCAGGCTAAGTCTTGAAGGAATGTAAAGCAGCTTGTTTTACCAGTCTATAATCTCTTGAGTGACCAAATGAAAGAGCACCACACCAGGTATATATTCAAAATATATGTATTTATTGCTAAACACACCCCTCTAGTCTCTTTATGAGGCTAGAGTTCGAAGTACATAAGTTATAAGTTATCAAATCACAGTAATAGCACAAATACACGTTTGGGCTCTAGGGGCGTACCAAACCATATACCAATAAAGTGGTATGCGAACCACGACTGAACTAGACACTAGGCCTAGAGCCTCTAGAAGTGCTTGGACCACAAGGAACCACCCAAGGTAGTGACACAGGGGACCCACGGGAGACGCGTGCAGTGTAAATACACAACCTCGATACGCCGTTGACTTCTATGGAGAAAGTCGGGATCGGGAAATTATAGAAAAGGGACACTTAAAAGAGGACTAGGACCAAACCCTTTGAGATCTAGGACTTTGAAGAGTCTCTACCCACGGGAGCACCGGAGTACTCGTGTTACCTCACCCAGGGAAGCCGGGTGCATAGGTGCCTTTCGGGGTCGGGTTTCGTCGTCGATTCGAATGGCGATCTGCTGCAAAGTGCTGCTGGCGGCCAAGAGAAAAGTGTCCGGGTGGATCCAAGAGTGGATCGGAGTTCTGAAGAACCTGAAAGCAGAGGGGACAGAGTCTGGGTCACTAGCCAGTGACCAGGAAGGCGATGGACAGATGCCCACCGATGTCGAGTGCTTCAGGTGCGTTGACGGTCGTCTTGACTCTTCAGCCACGAGGTCCAGGAGGCGTTGTCGGCGACCAGGAGCAGGATTCGGGCTGGTACACGATGTCTGTCGAGTGCTGAGGTGTCGGCGACCGGATTGGACCCAACAAGCCTTGGCAACGGCAAGTCTCGATGAAGATGTAGATCGTCGATGGTGCAGACCAGCAAGGTCTGTGGAACTCACCCAGCGAGGGTAAGTGAGGGCAGGCCTGGAGCAACCAGGATGCCAAGTAAGAAAAGGATTGGCCTTCGTTAAGGGCTACTAGCCAACGGGCTAGCGACCGCGAAGGAGCCTCGTGACGCCGCACGTGGAGCTGGCTTACAGGACACTCGTGGAGTGGGGGCCAGTGATCTTCGGTGCAGGTGGTGCTGGAGGCTAGGGCTACTCGGAGCCCAAAGCACGACTTCTTGGGAGACCCAGAAGATGATGCACTTGCAAATGTGCTCGGTGTCCAGGGGTCACGGTCTCAAGTCACCCACGATAGCCACGGGCCTCAGCTTTGCTGGGGACTCAGGGTAGCCTCGGGAAGTCTGAGAATCCACCTCTGGTGATGCGATGACTTCGGCGTCCGACGGGAGCTTCAGAAATGCGAACCGGACAGATGCTTCTTTGGTGCCTGCCAAGCAGGGGAGTCACTCCTTGACCCCAAGGGAGATTCTTCAGTCCTCTAATCTTGTCGTAGAGCGTCGAAGGTCCAGGATTCAGTTTCAGAGTTTCGTCCAGGTATAATCTAAAGTCCTAAGGACTGGGTTCCTACCTTTATTCTAAAAATAGGGGTTGGACTACTCTGTGGCCCCACCTATGGGTGGGTCAGGGCAGAGGGTGGCTACACCCCTTTCCCTTTGTCCAGTTCGCGCCAAAGCAGGGGCTGCAAGCCCCTGATCCGGTTTGAACTGGGGTATGCACAGGGACACCAAATGTGCCCCCAGTGCAGGACTTCAAAGCACACAGATGGTGCTCCCGCCCAGCCCCAATACACATTATCCTGTCTGGGGAGGTGGTCACACCTCCCTGTAACAGGAAACCTATTGTCCAGGCCTCCCCTGCCAGAGTTTCGTCCAGCAGCAGGAGGCCAGACTCGTGTCTGTGGCAGCAGCATCCATTTTGTGATGCCAGGGCTCTGGAGAGAAGTTACCGGGTTAGTCAGAGTTAACATGTCTTTCCCTCTAGAAGGGTGGAATGCTACCCCCGCCGCCAGAATTGGCGGGGGTAGTATTCCAAGATGTTTGACACCAAACACGACATGTTTAGGTGCAGCCATTCCAAAGTTAGCATTTTACCGCGAGGATATAATGCGCTTAAGAGTATATGGTCAGGCTGCACTACAAACAGCATCAGAGATGGTCTCCGAACGCTGCAGAGGGGCCCTGCTCATGCAGGGGCACCCTCTCACATAGGAACCATGCACTCTGCCTTTAGGATTGATAAGGCCTGCCTTAGGAGTGACTTATAGGTTTATATGTGTGTATGTATTTAGTGATATAGGTAACCTATATCACAGTAAGGGGTGCATGCACCACCTTACCCAGGCTGCAGTAGCAGACCTGTGGTGTCAGTTTGGATGGCCTTCCAGGGGTGGCATAATACATGCTGCAGCCCCTGGTAGGCCTCTGAGGTACCTATGCCCTTGGTACATAGTATACCATATACTAGGGACTTATAAGGGCACTCCAGATTCCAATCAGAGATGTGCCTAAGGCACATGGAAACCTTTTTACAGAGAAAGCAGATAGACTGGGGCCCTGAATAGCAGGATCCCAGTCCAACTAAGTCATAAACCAGCAAAACACCATAAAAAAAGTGGGGGCAACCATATAGTCAGATTCCACCTTCCTACACTTAGGACTTTAGATTATCCCTGGACGAAACTCTGAAACTGAATCCTGGACCTTCGACGCTCTACTCACGATTAGAGGACAGAAGAATCTCCCTTGGGGTCAAGGAGTGACTCCCCTGCTTGGCAGGCACCAAAGAAGCATCTGTCCGGTTCGCATTTCTGAAGCTCCCGTCGGACGCCGAAGTCAACGCATCACCAGAGGTGGATTCTCAGACTTCCCCGAGGCTACCCTGAGTCCCCAGCAAAGCTGAGGCCCGTGGCTATCGTGGGTGACTTGAGACCATGACCCCTGGACACCGAGCACATTTGCAAGTGCATCCTCTTCTGGGTCTCCCAAGAAGTCATGCTTTGGGCTCCGAGTAGCCCTAGCCTCCAGCACCACCTGCACCGAAGATCACTGGCCCCCACTCCACGAGTGTCCTGAAAGCCAGCTCCACGTGCGGCGTCATGAGGCTCCTTCGCGGTCGCTAGCCCGTTGGCTAGTAGCCCTTAACGAAGGCCAATCTTTTCCTAACTTGGTATCCTGGTTGCTCCAGGCCTGCCCTCACTTACCCTTGCTGGGTGAGTTCCCCAGACCTTGCTGGTCTGCACCATCGACGATCTTCCTCTGCATCGAGACTTGCCGTTGCCAAGGCTTGTGGGGTCCAATCCGGTCACCGACACCTCAGCACTCGACAGACATCGTGTGCCAGCCCGAATCCTGCTCTTGGTCGCCGACAACGCCTCCTGGACCTCGTGGCTGAAGAGTCAAGACGACGGTCAACGCACCTGAAGCACTCAACATCGGTGGGCATCTGTCCGTCGCCTTCCTGGTCACTGGCTAGTGACCCAGACTCTGTCCCCTCTGCTTTCAGGTTCTTCAGAACTCCGATCCACTCTTGGATCCACCCGGACACTTTTCACTTGGTCGCCAGCAGCACTTTGCAGCAGATCGCCATTCAAATCGACGACGAAACCCGACCCCGAAAGGCACCTACGCACCCGGCTTCCCTGGGTGAGGTAACACGAGTACTCCGGTGCTCCCGTGGGTAGAGACTCTTCAAAGTCCTAGATCTCAAAGGGTTTGGTCCAAGTCCTCTTTTAAGTGTCCCTTTTCTCTAATTTCCCGATCCCGACTTTCTCCATAGAAGTCAACGGCGTATCGCGGTTGTGTATTTACACTGCACGCGTCTCCCGTAGGTCCCCTGTGTCACTACCTTGGGTGGTTCCTTGTGGTCCAAGCACTTCTAGAGGCTCTAGGCCTAGTGTCTAGTTCAGTCGTGGTTCGCATACCACTTTATTGGTATATGGTTTGGTACGCCCCTAGGGCCCAAACGTGTATTTGTGCTATTACTGTGATTTGATAACTTATAACTTATGTACTTCGAACTCTAGCCTCATAAAGAGACTAGAGGGGTGTGTTTAGCAATAAATACATATATTTTGAATATATACCTGGTGTGGTGCTCTTTCATTTGGTCACTCAAGAGATTATAGACTGGTAAAACAAGCTGCTTTACATTCCTTCAAGACTTAGCCTGAAGGCTGCTCTCCATAGCTACCACTAGGATAGCTTTCAATAAGGTTGTCTTTAACCTATCTCCAATAAGGGGTTGTTTGGACTGGTGCAAGGTGCCCACTATAATTAGTGGACAGCATATGCCAGGCCAACTTCTCACATTGGTGTGCAGCGTGTGGGATTCCAGCTAGCTATTGTTTTACCAGATAATCTCAATTGAATTGATCAACTGAAAACCACTAAAGGTACCTAAGGTACATATAATTTAAGCTTAGAATACAGTAAGTTCTATTGAACTTAGAGTTGTGTGTTAAGGGATAGCACAACCCTTTCTACAACTCAAGAGAGTTTAGTAGGCCACACTAGAGTAGGTAGTGCATACACCACACCACACTAGTAATGTCTTTAAGGGTAGGATCTAAAGAATCCTTGCAGGAAGCCACTGAGCTTCCACCCTCCAAGTATGATACACTCCCATTCTTGGAATTGAGAGCTTTATGCAACTTGAGAAAAATAAGGACAGGCCAAAGCCCCACCACCCAACACCTCAAGGAGTTGTTGGTGGCTTATGACCTTAGTAGGCCCTTGGGGACTGAAGGGGCAGGAGCTGAGGTTGGGGCAGATGATGAGGATGGGACCAGGGGTACCAGTACCCCCAGCCCCCCTCTGAAACTGGCCAGGAGGGCGACAATGGCCCTGACCTGGATAATCCAACCCCTCCTGAGGAAGATGAAGAGGAGGATCAGAATGATGCTCCCTTTGTCCCCCCAGGAAGGATTGTGAGTGTGCCCAGAAGGTCTAGATCTTCTTCTCAGGAGTCTAACCACTCTGGCACCTCAATAGGGAGCTCTGTCTCATCTCATAGGAGGGAATCCTCTCATGAGAGAAGAAAGAGGCTGGTTCAATATGAGGAAGCTCAGCTTGAACTCAAAAAGAAGCAACTAGCCATAGACAGGGAGTCCCTAGATCTCTTTAGAGAGAGAAGAAAGTTGGGACTAGAGTCCCATGGTGGCAGCCATATCCCTAGAGATAGGGAAAGGTCCTATGACCATAGGAACCTGAGCAAGATTGTCCCTCCCTATCAGAATGGGGATGACATCCACAAGTGGATAACTGCTCTAGAGAGGGCTTGTAAGGTACAGAAGGTCCCTCAGGAGCAGTGGGCAGCAATCTTGTGGCTCTCCTTTGCTGACAAAGGTAGAGATAAGCTCCTCACTGTTAGAGAGGAGGATGCTGACAATTACAAGGTCTTGAAGAGTGCTCTTATTGATGGGTTTGGCCTAACCACTGAACAGTACAGGTTGAAGTTCAGAGACACCCAAAAAGCACAGACTCAAGACTGGGTAGACTATGTGGATTGTTCTGCCAAGGCTCTGGAAGGCTGGTTGATGGGCAGTAAGGTGTGTGACTTCTCAGGATTGTATAATCTGATAATGAGGGAGCAGATTCTTAATAACTGTCAAAATCAGCTGTTGCATCAATACCTGGTAGACTCTGATCTGACCTCTCCCCAAGAATTGGGAAAGAAGGCAGACAAATGGGTCAGAACCAGGGTGAAGCAGAAGGTACAGAACCAAGGTGGGGAAACCAAGAAGCAAGATGCTAAGAACTCTGACAAGGGTGGGGAGAAGGGTAAAGATCAAAAGTCTTCATCAGGCCCCCAAAAATCTTCTTCTGGTGGGGATTCACAGTCTACCAAAGGGAAAGGCCAAAGAAAACTATGGTGCAAGGTCTGTAAGCAAAAGACCCACCCACTGGACCAGTGATTGCACCAAGTCCAAAGACTCCAGTCCAGCACCCACCAATGCCCCTAAGGCACCTGTTCCCCCTAGTACAGTTGGTGGGAGTGCTCCAGCCAAGGGTTTAGTAGGGTTCACCCTGGGTACTGAGTTGGGCTCTGACCTAGTCAGAGAACTGACTCAGGCTGTGTTAGTCTGTGATGGAGGCATGGATGTGCCCTCCTCTATGAGTCCCAGTAATCTGGGCAAGTACAGACAACAGCCTTTAATCAATGGACGTGAGGCTTTGGCATTTAGGGACACAGGGGCAAGTGTCACAATGGTGACACAAGACCTTGTGAATCCTGGGCAAGTTATACTTGGTGAGATGTACCAAGTGACCAATGCTAGCAATGTCAGAACAGACCATACTCTGGCAGTTGTTAACTTCTCCTGGGGAGGGGTAACTGGCCTTAAGAAGGTTGTGGTAAGTGCAAACCTACCAGTCGAATGCTTGCTTGGCAATGACTTAGAGACTTCTGTATGGGCTGAAGTGGAGCTCAGGACCCATGAAGAAATGCTGGGGATCCCTGCAGATGTGTTTGCTGTGACCAGGTCACAAGCCAAAATGTCTAGCACTGAACAGGCCTTGGGTTCTGGAAGAATGGACCAAGTGCCTTCCAAGAGGAGGAGTAGTAGGGTTAAGGCAGTGCCTTCCCCCTTGGCTCAGGAGGAAGATCAGTCCCTTGAGGGGGATAATCTCAGTCCTGAAGAAGGAACTGTCCCAGAGGAACTTGAACCTGACCAGGTTGAGTTCTTGGGGACAGGGGGACCTTCTAGGGCAGATCTGAGCCAGGAGCAGCAGAGCTGCCCCTCCCTTGAACCCCTCAGACAGCAAGCTGCTGCTGAGGCTGCTGGGAAAGCTAGTGGTCCCCATACAGTGTATTGGGATGATGGACTCCTGTACTCAGAGAGTAGAGACCCCAAGCCTGGTGCTACCAGGAGGTTGGTTATACCTCTGAAGTTCAGGGGCTTCCTATTGACCCTAGCCCATGATATTCCCTTAGCAGGTCACCTGGGCCAGAACAAGACTTGGGACAGAATTGTCCCTCACTTTCACTGGCCCCACATGTCTGAAGACAGCAAGGAGTTTTGTCGCTCCTGTGTAACCTGCCAAGCCAGTGGCAAGGCAGGTGGCACTACAAAGGCCCCCTGATACCACTACCTGTGGTGGGGGTGCCCTTTGAAAGGGTAGGGATTGACATTGTTGGTCCCATGGATCCCCAAACAGCCTCTGGGCACAGGTTTATCCTGGTGGTAGTGGATCATGCCACCAGGTACCCAGAAGCTATTCCCCTCAGGACCACTACAGCACCTGTGGTGGCAAGGGCCCTCCTGGGAATCTTCTCAAGAGTGGGCTTTCCTAAGGAGGTAGTCTCAGACAGGGGTGCTAACTTCATGTCTGGGTACTTAAAAGCAATGTGGAAGGAGTGTGGAGTGACTTACAAGTTCACCACACCCTATCACCCACAATGCAATGGTTTAGTTGAGAGATTCAACAAAACCTTGAAGGGCATGATTAAAGGGCTCCCAGAAAAGCTTAGGCGTAGATGGGACATACTCTTGCCCTGCCTTTTATTCGCATATAGGGAGGTGCCTCAGAAGGGGGTTGGTTACAGCCCTTTTGAACTTCTGTTTGGCCACCCTGTGAGGGGTCCACTGTGCTTGGTGAAGGAAGGATGGGAGTTACCTCTCAAGCCCCCAAAGCAAGATATAGTGGACTATGTACTTGGTCTCCGCTCTAGGATGGCTGAGTACATGAAAAAGGCAACCAAAAACCTTGAGGCTAGCCAGGAACTTCAAAAGGCCTGGCATGACCAAAAGGCTGTTCTGACTGTTTACCAGCCAGGACAGAAGGTGTGGGTGTTGGAGCCAGTGGCCCCAGCAGCTCTCCAAGACAAATGGAGTGGACCCCACACTATTGTTGAGCAGAAGGGTGAGGTCACTTACTTAGTAGACCTAGGAACACCCAGTAGTCCCCACAGGGTTCTCCATGTCAACAGGTTAAAACCATATGTGGACAGGGCAGACATGGACTTGCTCATGGCTACTGATGAAGGGCAGGAGGAAGAGAGTGACCCACTCCCTGACCTGCTCTCACAGAACCCTGACGATGGGTCAGTTGATGGTGTAGCCTTGGCAGGCAGCCTCACTACCCAGCAACAAACTGATTGCAGGCAAGTTCTCAATCAGTTTAGACATATGTTTTCACTGACACCCAGTCAGACCACCTGGTGCACTCATGAAGTGGACACTGGGGACAGTCTGCCTATTAAAAACAAGATTTATAGGCAACCTGACCATGTCAGGGACTGTATCAGGACTGAAGTCCAGAAAATGTTGGAATTGGGAGTTATTGAACCATCAGATAGCCCTTGGGCTAGTCCAGTGGTCCTTGTGCCAAAACCTCACACCAGTGGTGGAAAAAGAGAGATGAGGATTTGTGTGGACTACAGGGGTCTCAATGCAGTCACTAGGACTGATGCCCATCCAATACCCAGGGCAGATGAGCTCATAGATACTTTGGCCTCTGCCAAATATCTCAGCACATTTGACCTAACAGCTGGCTACTGGCAGATCAGACTAGCTGATACTGCAAAGCCCAAAACAGCATTCTCAACCCCTAGTGGGCATTATCAATTTGTGGTAATGCCCTTTGGTCTGAAGAATGCACCTGCCACTTTCCAGAGGTTGGTGAATACAGTTCTCACAGGTCTGGAAGCCTATAGTGCAGCATATCTAGATGATATTGCTGTCTTTAGCTCCACCTGGGAGGATCACCTGGTCCACCTCAGGAATGTTTTACAGGCCCTGCAAAAGGCAGGCCTGACTATCAAGGCCACTAAGTGCCAGATAGGGCAGAGTCAGGTTGTGTACCTGGGCCACCTTGTGGGTGGAGGCCAGGTTCAACCTTTGCAGAGCAAGATCCAGACTATCATGGACTGGACTGCTCCCATTACCCAGACTCAGGTGAGAGCCTTCTTAGGCCTGACTGGGTACTATAGGAGCTTTGTCAAGGGGTATGGATCAATAGTGACACCCCTGAATGACTTAACTTCTAAGAAAATGCCCAAAAAGGTTCAGTGGACAGTTAGCTGTCAAAAGGCATTTGATGACCTGAAGCAGGCCATGTGCACTGCTTCCATTCTACAGAGTCCTGATTACTCCAAGAAGTTCATTGTTCAAACTGATGCATCTGAATTGGGGGTAGGGGCTGTACTGTCACAATTGAATGAAGAAGGTCAGGATCAGCCAGTAGCTTTTATTAGCAGAAGGCTGACCCCTAGAGAGAAACGTTGGTCAGCCATAGAGAGGGAGGCCTTTGCTGTGGTCTGGGCTCTGAAGACGTTGAGGCCATACTTGTTTGGTACACACTTCCTGGTTCAGACAGACCATAAGCCCCTCTTATGGCTAAAACAAATGAAGGGTGAAAACCCCAAACTGCTTAGGTGGTCCATTTCCCTACAGGGGATGGACTTTACAGTGGAACATAGACCTGGGAGTAACCATGCCAATGCAGATGGACTCTCTAGGTACTTCCACTTAGAATATGAAGACTTAACTGGGCAAGGTTAGTTTAATGTCCCTACGTTTGGGGGGGGTTGTGTAGGAGAGTAGGATCTGCTTCACATGGGTACCCCCACTTTTTGCTGATGCTTCACTGTTTTTCGACATTAGTCTGGCTGGGGCCCTGCTAACCAGAACCCCAGCCTAGCTGCTTCCTCTCTAAAATGGTTTCCATGTGCCTTAGGCACATCACTGATTGGGATCTGGAGTGCCCTTATAAGTCCCTAGTATATGGTATACTATGTACCAAGGGCATAGGTACCTCAGAGGCCTGCCAGGGGCTGCAGCATGTATTATGCCACCCCTGGAAGGCCATCCAAACTGACACCACAGGTCTGCTACTGCAGCCTGGGTAAGGTGGTGCATGCACCCCTTACTGTGACATAGGTTACCTATATCACTAAATACATACACACATATAAACCTATAAGTCACTCCTAAGGCAGGCCTTATCAATCCTAAAGGCAGAGTGCATGGTTCCTATGTGAGAGGGTGCCCCTGCATGAGCAGGGCCCCTCTGCAGCGTTCGGAGACCATCTCTGATGCTGTTTGTAGTGCAGCCTGACCATATACTCTTAAGCGCATTATAACCTCGCGGTAAAATGCTAACTTTGGAATGGCTGCACCTAAACATGTCGTGTTTGGTGTCAAACATCTTGGAATACTACCCCCCACAATTCTGGCGGCGGGGGTAGCATTCCACCCTTCTAGAGGGAAAGACATGTTAACTCTGACTAACCCGGTAACTTCTTTCCAGAGCCCTGGCATCACAAAATGGATGCTGCTGCCACAGACACGAGTCTGGCCTCCTGCTGCTGGACGAAACTCCGGCAGGGGAGGCCTGGACAATAGGTTTCCTGTCCCAGGGAGGTGTGACCACCTCCCCAGACAGGATAATGTGTATTGGGGCTGGGCGGGAGCACCATCTGTGTGCTTTGAAGTCCTGCACTGGGGGCATATTTGGTGTCCCTGTGCATACCCCAGTTCAAACCGGATCAGGGGCTTGCAGCCCCTGCTTTGGCGCGAACTGGACAAAGGGAAAGGGGTGTAGCCACCCCTCTGCCCTGACCCACCCATAGGTGGGGCCACAGAGTAGTCCAACCCCTATCTTTAGTATAAAGATAGGAACCCAGTCCTTAGGACTTTAGATTATCCCTGGACGAAACTCTGAAACTGAATCCTGGACCTTCGACGCTCTACTCACGATTAGAGGACAGAAGAATCTCCCTTGGGGTCAAGGAGTGACTCCCCTGCTTGGCAGGCACCAAAGAAGCATCTGTCCGGTTCGCATTTCTGAAGCTCCCGTCAGACGCCGAAGTCATCGCATCACCAGAGGTAGATTCTCAGACTTCCCCGAGGCTACCCTGAGTCCCCAGCAAAGCTGAGGCCCGTGGCTATCGTGGGTGACTTGAGACCGTGACCCCTGGACATCGAGCACATTTGAAAGTGCATCCTCTTCTGGGTCTCCCAAGAAGTCGTGCTTTGGGCTCCGAGTAGGCCTAGCCTCCAGCACTACCTGCACCGAAGATCACTGGCCCCCACTCCACGAGTGTCCTGAAAGCCAGCTCCACGTGCGGCATCACGAGGCTCCTTCGCGGTCACTAGCCCGTTGGCTAGTAGCCCTTAACGAAGGCCAATCTTTTCTTAACTTGGCATCCTTGTTGCTCCAGGCCTGCCCTCACTTACCCTCGCTGGGTGAGTTCCCCAGACCTTGCTGGTCTGCACCATCGACGATCTTCCTCTGCATCGAGACTTGCCGTTGCCAAGGCTTGTTGGGTCCAATCCGGTCGCAGACACCTCAGCACTCGACAGACATCGTGTACCAGCCCGAATCCTGCTCCTGGTTGCCGACAACGCCTCCTGGACCTCGTGGCTGAAGAGTCAAGACGACTGTCAACGCACCTGAAGCACTCGACATCGGTGGGCATCTGTCCGTCGCCTTCCTGGTCACTGGCTAGTGACCCAGACTCTGTCCCCTCTGCTTTCAGGTTCTTCAGAACTCCGATCCACTCTTGGATCCACCCGGACACTTTTCACTTGGTCGCCAGCAGCACTTTGCAGCAGATCGCCATTCAAATCGACGACGAAACCCGACCCCGAAAGGCACCTATGCACCCGGCTTCCCTGGGTGAGGTAACACGAGTACTCCGGTGCTCCCGTGGGTAGAGACTCTTCAAAGTCCTAGATCTCAAAGGGTTTGGTCCAAGTCCTCTTTTAAGTGTCCCTTTTCTCTAATTTCCCGATCACGACTTTCTCCTTAGAAGTCAACGGCGTATCGCGGTTGTGTATTTACACTGCACGCGTCTCCCGTGGGTCCCCTGTGTCACTAACTTGGGTGGTTCCTTGTGGTCCAAGCACTTCTAGAGGCTCTAGGCCTAGTGTCTAGTTCAGTCGTGGTTCGCATACCACTTTATTGGTATATGGTTTGGTACGCCCCTAGGGCCCAAACGTGTATTTGTGCTATTACTGTGTTTAAATAACTTATAACTTATGTACTTCGAACTCTAGCCTCATAAAGAGACTAGAGGGGTGTGTTTAGCAATAAATACATATATTTTTAATATATACCTGGTGTGGTGCTCTTTCATTTGGTCACTCAAGAGATTATAGACTGGTAAAACAAGCTGCTTTACATTCCTTCAAGACTTAGCCTGAAGGCTGCTCTCCATAGCTATCACTAGGATAGCTTTCAATAAAGGTTGTCTTTAACCTATCTCCAATAAGGGGTTGTTTGGACTGGTGCAAGGTGCCCACTATAATTAGTGGACAGCATATGCCAGGCCAACTTCTCACACACTATAGGTACTTAAGGTACATATAAAGTCAAGCTTAGTATCGATAAGTTCTACTGAACTTAGAGCTGTGTGCCAAGGGATAGCACACCCTTTCTACAGCTCAAGCTAGTATCAGTAGGCCACAAACTAGTGTAGGTAGTACAACACTGCACAACACTAGAATGTCCTTAAAGGGTGGAACCAGTGGATCCACTCAGCCTCAGTATAAGGACATGGCTTTCTCTGACTTGAGAGCCATGTGTGTTGAAAGACACCTGAGGCTAGGACAGAGTCCCTCAACCCTGCACCTGATAGATCTGCTGACAGCAGATGATCTTAGATTGGCTCTAGGAGCTAATGGGTCTGAATCAGGGGGTGTGGCAATTACAGTATCTGGGTCAGATGATGAACATCAGAATGACCAGGACTCTGTGATTGAAGGGCCAGGCCTCAAGGGGCCTGAAAAGGACAGAGGAATTCTCCCTAAGAGAACTGACAGAGTGGATGAGAGGCATAGGTCCCCTTCCAGGGAATCTGAGCACTCTTATCACTCTGGCAGAGAATTTGTCCACCAGAGGAACTCATACTTTCCCATAAGAGAGACCTCCTCTGAAAGAATGTGCAAACTGCTGCAGTATGAGGAAGCAAGAGTTGCCCTCAGAACCAAGCAGTTGGCACTGGATAGAGAAGCCCTGGAGATCCAGAGAGCTTCTAGAAGAGAGGGGTTAGAACCCCTTGGTGGCAGCAACAGTGTCCCTAGAGGCAGAGAATCTATTCCAGACCATAGGAACCTGAGCAAGGTTGTTCCTCCCTACCAGAGTGGGGATGATATCCACAAGTGGATAACTGCTATGGAGAGGGCCTGTAGAGTACAGCAGGTCCCCCAAAAGCAGTGGGCAGCAATCTTGTGGCTCTCCTTTTCAGATAAAGGTAGAGACAAGCTCCTCACTGTTAGAGAAGAGGATGCTGATGATTATGAAGTCCTGAAGAGTGCACTGATAGATGGGTTTGGCTTAACCACTGAGCAGTACAGGTTGAAGTTCAGAGACACCCAGAAGGCACAGACTCAGGACTGGACTGACTTTGTTGATTGTGCAACCAAGGCTCTGGAGGGTTGGCTGGTTGGCAGTAGGGTTACTGATTTCAAGGGATTGTATAATCTGATGATGAGAGAACAGATCCTTAATAATTGCCAGAACCAGTTGTTGCATCAGTACCTGGTGGACTCGGATCTGACCTCTCCCCAAGAATTGGGAAAGAAGGCAGACAAATGGGTCAGAACCAGGGTGAGGCAGAAACCCCAGAACCAAGGGAGTGACACTAAGAAGCAAGATCCTAAGGGCTCTGAGAAAGGTGGGGATAAGTCAAAAGACCAGAAGTCTTCACAAGGGCCCCAAAAATCTGCATCTGATGGGGAGTCACAATCCAACAAGGGAAAAGGCCAAAAGAAGCCCTGGTGCAAATTCTGTAAACAGAAAGGGCACTGGACTTCTGACTGTAACAAGTCCAAAGACCAAACCACCACCACTCATGCCCCTAAGGCAACTGTTCCCCCTAGTTCAGCTACTGGTGGAGGTGGTACACAGAATAAGGATGTAGTAGGGTTGACCCTGGGTTCTGAAGTGGACTCTGACCTAGTCAGAGTGCCCACTCAGGCAATGCTGATTTGTGAGGGAGACCTTAATATGTCCTTCCTAGTGAGTCCCAGTAATCTGGGCAAATACAAACAGCAGCCTGTAATAAATGGCAAACAGGCTTTGGCATTTAGGGACACAGGTGCTAGTGTCACCATGGTGGCAGAGGATCTTGTGGACCCTGGACAGCTCATCCTGGGCGAACTGTACCAGGTGACCAATGCAAGCAACGTCAGGACCAACCATAGTCTGGCAGTTGCGAATTTCTCCTGGGGAGGGGTAACTGGCCTCAAGAAGGTTGTAGTCAGTGCAGACCTCCCTGTCTAATGTCTATTGGGCAATGATCTAGAGACTTCAGCCTGGTCTGAAGTAGAGTTATGGACTCATGCTGAGATGTTGGGCATCCCTGCAGAGGTATTTGCTGTGACCAGGTCACAAGCAAGAATGCATGACACTGAACCAGCTCTGGATCCTGGAACAATGGACCAGATGCTTCCCAAGAGGAGGAGCAGTAGGGTAAAGGCAGTGCCTTCCCCTCTGTCTCAGATCACAGATTCACCCCCAGAGGGAGGTGAAGCAGATCCTAAAGAAGGAACTGCCCCAGAGGGACTTGAGCCTGATCAGGTTGAGTTCCTGGGGGCAGGGGGCCCTTCCAGGGAAGATCTGAGTAAGGAGCAACAGTGCTGCCCCTCTCTTGAACCCCTCAGACAGCAGGCTGCTGCTGAGGCTGCTGGGAGTGCTAGTGGGTCCCATAAAGTTAATTGGGATGAGGGACTCCTATATTCTGAAGGTAGAGACCCAGCCCCTCGAGCCACCAGGAGGTTGGTAATACCTCAGAAGTTTAGGGGTTCCTCTTGACCCTAGCACATGACATCCCTTTAGCAGGACACTTGGGCCAAAACAAGACCTGGGACAGGCTTGTTCCACATTTTCATTGGCCACATATGTCAGAGGACACAAAGGAGTTTTGTCGCTCCTGTGTCACATGCCAAGCCAGTGGTAAGGCAGGTGGCACAACAAAGGCCCCCTGATACCACTACCTGTGGTGGGGGTACCCTTTGAAAGGGTAGGGATTGACATTGTTGGTCCCCTTGACCCTCAAACTGCATCTGGGCACAGGTTTATCCTGGTGGTAATGGATCATGCCACCAGGTACCCAGAAGCAATTCCTCTGAGGACCACCACAGCCCCTGTGGTGGCAAGAGCCCTCATTGGAGTCTTCTCCAGAGTGGGTTTTCCAAAGGAGGTCATTTCTGACAGAGGTACCAACTTCATGTCAGGATATCTAAAAGCAATGTGGAAGGAGTGTGGTGTAACTTACAAGTTCACCACCCCTATCACCCACAATGCAATGGTTTAGTTGAACGCTTCAACAAAACCTTGAAAGGAATGATTAAAGGACTCCCAGAGAAGCTTAGGCGGAAATGGGACCTTCTTCTTCCTTGCCTGTTGTTTGCCTACAGAGAGGTTCCACAGAAGGGGGTTGGCTACAGCCCATTTGAGCTTCTGTTTGGGCATCCTGTGAGAGGTCCACTGTGTTTGGTAAAAGAGGGCTGGGAGTTACCTCTCAAGCCCCCCAAACAAGATGTGATGTACTATGTACTTGGTCTCCGCTCCCGGATGGCAGAGTACATGAAAAAGGCAACCAAAAACCTAGAGGCCAGCCAAGAATTACAAAAAGCTTGGCATGACCAAAGGCTGTACTGACTGTATACCAGCCAGGACAGAAAGTGTGGGTGTTGGAGCCTGTGGCCCCAGCAGCCCTCCAGGACAAGTGGAGTGGCCCCCATACAATAGTTGAACAGAAGGGAGAAGTCACCTACCTGGTGAATCTTGGAACTCCCAGGAGCCCCCTGAGGGTGCTTCATGTCAACAGATTAAAGCCATATGTTGACAGGGCTGACATGGGCTTGCTCATGGCAACTGATGAGGACGAGGAGAAGGAGAGTGACCCTCTCCCTGACCTGCTCTCTCAGAACCCTGATGATGGGTCAGTAGATGGTGTTGCTTTGGCAAGCAGCCTCACTGACCATCAGCAAACTGAGTGCAGACAAGTTCTGCAACAGTACCGACATATGTTTAGCCTGACCCCTAGTCAGACTTCCTGGTGCACCCATGAGGTGGACACTGGAGACAGTCTGCCTGTCAAGAATAAGATCTACAGGCAACCTGACCATGTCAGGGACTGTATCAGGACTGAAGTCCAGAAAATGTTGGAGCTAGGTGTAATTGAGCCTTCAGATAGCCCTTGGGCTAGTCCAGTAGTCCTGGTACCCAAGCCTCATACCCAGGGTGGTAAGAAAGAAATGAGGTTTTGTGTAGACTACAGAGGCCTCAATGCAGTCACTAGGACTGATGCCTATCCCATACCAAGGGCAGATGAGCTGATTGATACTTTGGCCTCAGCCAAGTATCTAAGCACATTTGACCTGACAGCTGGCTACTGGCAGATCAGGTTAGCTGATGATGCAAAAGCCAAAACAGCATTTTCGACCCCTGGTGGGCACTACCACTTTGTGGTGATGCCCTTTGGATTGAAAAATGCACCTGCCACTTTTCAGAGGTTGGTGAATAAAGTTCTGACAGGGATGGAAACTTATTGCTCAGCTTATCTAGATGATATTGCTGTCTTTAGTTCCTCCTGGCAGGATCACCTGGTCCACCTCAGGAATGTTTTGGAGGCCCTGCAGAAAGCAGGCCTCACTATCAAGGCCACTAAGTGCCAGATAGGGCAGAGTCAGGTTGTATACCTGGGTCACCTTGTAGGTGGAGGCCAGGTTCAGCCTTTACAGAGCAAAATCCAAACCATAATGGAATGGGTTTCTCCAACCACCCAGACACAGGTGAGAGCCTTCTTAGGCCTGACTGGGTACTGTAGGAGGTTTGTCAAGGGATATGGATCTATAGTGACCCCTTGAATGATCTGACCTCAAAGAAAATGCCAAAAAGGTTCAGTGGACAGCTAGCTGTCAAAAGGCATTTGAAGACCTAAAGCAGGCCATGTGCACTGCCCCCATCTTACAGAGTCCAGACTACACCAAAAAGTTCATTGTCCAAACAGATGCTTCTGAGCTGGGTGTGGGAGCTGTACTGTCTCAACTGAATGATGAAGGTCAAGACCAGCCAGTAGCTTTTATTAGCAGAAGGCTGACCCCTAGAGAGAAACGTTGGTCAGCTATAGAGAGGGAGGCCTTTGCTGTGGTATGGGCCCTGAAGAAGCTGAGGCCATACTTGTTTGGCACTCACTTCATAGTTCAGACTGACCACAAGCCCCTCCTATGGCTTAAACAAATGAAAGGAGAAAACCCAAAACTTTTGAGGTGGTCCATTTCCCTACAGGGGATGGACTATACAGTGGAACATAGACCTGGGACCCAACATGCCAATGCAGATGGACTCTCAAGGTATTTCCACTTTGAACACGAAGACTCAACTGGTCAAGGTTAGTTTAGTGTCCCTGCGTTTGGGGGGTTGTGTAGGAGAGTAGGATCTGCCTCTTACGTTGCCCCCACTTTTTTTCTGATGTTTACACTGGTTTCTGGCTATAGTCTGGCTGGGCCCCTGCTAATCAGGGCCCCAGCCTCTCTGTTCTCTCTAAACGATTTGGAGTGCACTCTAGGTGCACTAATGATTGGATACTGTGGTACCTTATGAGTCCCTAGTATATGGTACCTTAGGTACCAAGGGCATAGGTACTTCACAGGCCTACCAGGGGCTGCAGCATGTATTATGCCACCCCTGGGAAGCAGACTAAATCTGACACCACAGGCCTGCTACTGCAGCCTGGGTGAGGTGGTGCTAGCACTCCTCACTGAGATATAGGTTCCCTATATCTCTCCTACACACACATATAAGACCTATCAGTCACCCCTAAGGCAGGCCCTATCAATCCTGAGGGCAGGGTGCTTGGCTTCTATGAAAGGGGGTGCCTCTGCCTGAGCAGGGCCCCTCTGCAGCTCTCAGAGTCCATTCTCTGGGGCTGTTTGTGAATGCAGTCAAACCTTATACTCTTAAGTGCATTATAACCTCGCGGTTAATGCTAACTTTGGAATGGCTGCATCAAAGCATGTCGTGTTTGGTGTCAAACACCTTTGAATCATACCCCCACACCAGTAACTTGTGTGGGCATATGATCCCACCCTTCTAGAGGGATAGACATGTACCTACTGTGGAAACGCCGTAGAATCCTGAAGAGCCCTGGCATCACAAAATGGATGAAAACTCACTTAACAGAGAAGGACTATAACCAAAACCCCTCCTTATGCTACAACTGTGGGAGCGGCGGTATAGACAGCGTTTTTACTATCAATATTACAAAATAACAACCAGAGGATGAAATACATAAGAAGGAAAACAAACAGGGAAAGACAACATTTGTCTTAATACTGCCCTCACACACTTTGCAGTGTCATGCTTCATCATAGGGCCGCATCTGACGTCTTGGTGCAGACCAACACCAAAGACGGAGCGCAATTATTTTAAATGTCTACGAGAAGACAAAAGTGGTGAGGGTACAGAAAAGGTGACAAAACAATACACCTAAATAAACCCACAATAAAGGGATATAAAGGAAAAAGTGTTCCCTTTAGAAGGGACCAAAGAGTGCAGACACACACAATTAAAACAACCTCATCGACGGAGGACCTAAGTGAGGGATTGAAGCATCACGGTTCTTTGGAGTAAGTGTGACTTTAAGAACACGGCCCCACGAAGGTCCCGGGTTGGGAGATTATCTTATAAACCCGTGAATCTGTTCCCTCTCGGAAATTTCCCAGAGGGGTTTATCTGACAGGATTTTGTAACCTGTGGAAGTAAGGTAATAACTCCGAATTGGGGGTGAAGACCTGGTAACGTGGGACCTACACCCTGATGAATGCCAGTACGACCCTGTTGGGCGAGAATCAATGGCAGAAACATGTTGGTTAATGCAGTAGGGAGACAGGGGCCTTTACCTCCCCTAATATCCCGCCGTGTGGTTTTTAATACTACCAAGGGGTTACTTGAATAAAGACTGGTGGCAGTTTCCCCTAGGTTGTTTTAATTGTGTGTGTCTGCACTCTTTGGTCCCTTCTAAAGGGAACACTTTTTCCTTTATATCCCTTTATTGTGGGTTTATTTAGGTGTATTGTTTTGTCACCTTTTCTGTACCCTCACCACTTTTGTCTTCTCGTAGACATTTAAAATAATTGCGCTCCGTCTTTGGTGTTGGTCTGCACCAAGACGTCAGATGCGGCCCTATGATGAAGCATGACACTGCAAAGTGTGTGAGGGCAGTATTAAGACAAGTGTTGTCTTTCCCTGTTTGTTTTCCCTTCTTATGTATTTCATCCTCTGGTTGTTATTTTGTAATATTGATAGTAAAAACGCTGTCTATACCGCCGCTCCCCCAGTTGTAGCATAAGGAGGGGTTTTGGTTATAGTCCTTCTCTGTTAAGTGAGTTTTCATTGATGGTAGGGGAGTCAGAGGAGGTTTTTTCTTTCCCTAATCTCTCTTTTTGTGATTTTGTTATCACAAAATGGATGCCACCAGTCACAGACACTGGGCTGCCCTCCTGCTGATGACCGAAACTCGCAGTGGAGGAAGCCCAACAATAGGTATCCTGTCCCAGGGAGGTGTGGCCACCTCCCAGACAGGGTTTAGTGTATTGGGGCTGGGTGGGTGCACTCCTAGAGTGCTTTGAAGTCCTGCACTGGGGGAGCAGAAGGCTCCTCTTTGCATACACCAGTTCAAACCAGATCAGGGGCTACCTGTCCCTGCTCTGGCGCGAAACTGGACAAAGGGAAGTGGGTGTAGCCACCCACTCCCCTGACCCTCCCATAGGTGGGGTCATAGAGCTAGTCCCTCCCTTCTTTTTAGTATAAGATAGGGAACCCTTGAACTTGCAAACTAGATCTCCCTGGACGACGCTCTACTGAAGAATCCCGCACCTTCGACGTTCCACTACCTCTGGAAGACTGAAGAATCTCCCTTGGAGTCAAGGAGTGACTCCCCTGCTTGGCAGGCACCAAAAACTGAAACGACGGTCGCAAACTATGCCACTCCCGCCGGAGCCCGAGGTCCCTGCAGCCCAAGACGAGGATTTCCTGACTTCTCCCAGACCATCGTGAGTCTCCAGCGAAGCTGAGGCAAGTGGACCCCACGAGTGATGAGGAACCGCAGTCCCTGGGTACCGTGCACTATTGTCGAGTGCAACCCCTTCACGACGTTCTACGAACCTGTGCTTTGGACCACGTGTGGTCCCAGCCTCTAGCAGGAATCCCTCCGAAGATCAGAGGCCTACCCCGTCCCGAGTGACCGTGGGCCCCTGTTGAAGGAATCCTCCCGAGGCGTCTTTGCGATCCCTTGTCAGCCGGCTTGTGGGTCCCCTGAAGACTTTTCTACAGAACCAAAGGGCTCCCCTGGTTGCTCCAGGCCTGCCCTGACTTACCCTTGCTGGATGAGTTCCCCAGACCTTGCTGGTCTGGACCATTGACTTTTTGCTCTTTCCACGAGACTTGCTGCTGCCAAGGCTTGTTGGCTCCAAATGGGTCGCCGACACCGCAGTCAGCTGCAAACTTCGTGGGACACGCTGAATCCAGCTCCTGGTCGTCCTCGACGCCTCCTGGACCTTGTGGCCGAAGAGTCAAGACACCCGTGAACGACCGGAATCTGTCGACGACGGTGGGCATCCATCTTCCTTGCCCCGGGTCACTGCCCAGTGACTTTGAACACTGTCCCCTCTGCTTTCAGGTCTTCCTTCTTCCGAATCCAGGCTTGGATTCCACCGGACACTTCTTCTGGCTTCACAAGCAGCAAGTCTTCATTGGCTCCCATTGTAACGACGCCGTGACCGGACACCAAAGGACACCTATGCACCCGGCTTCCCTGGGTGAGGTAACTCCAGCACTACGGTGCTCCTGTGGGTGTTGGCCCTAGAACTACTTACCCTGTAAGTGACTTGCTTGTAGCTACTCCTGAAGTGCCCTGAAACTCTTAATTTCCAACCGCGACTTGCCCCATTGAAGTCTACGGCGATCCGCGCCTGTGTTCACTCACTGCACGCGTCCCCCGTGGGTCCTTTACTTACCTGCCTTGGGTGGTTTCGTGAGGCCCCAGCACTTCTGAAGGCCCTAGGCCTTGTCCCTTTGCAAGTCGTTGTTCTTAAGTCTCTTTTTAGTATATGGTCTGGTACGCCCCTAGGGCCCCAGCCATATTTGTGCTTAATTTATTGTGAAACGTTGATTTGTGCATATGTTCCTGACTTCTAATCTCACAAGAGATTAGTAGAGAGTTGTTTAGTAATAAATACATATATATTTGATATATATACCTGTGTGGTGTCTTTTCATTTGGTGAGTCAAGAGATTGTGTGGTAAAACAAGCTGCTTTACATTCCTCCAAGACTTAGCCTGAAGGCTGCTCTCCACAGCTACCACTAGGATAGCTTTCTATAAAGGTTGTCTTAAACCTACCTACCATAAGAGTCGAATTGTACTGGTGCAAGGTGTCCACTTTAACTAGTGAACAGCATATACCAGGCCAACTTCTCACACTGACTGAGAGAGACTGACTGACTAATAGACTAACTGACTGACTCAGAGAGACTGACTGAGAGAGAGACTGACTGAGAGAGAGACTGACTGACAGAGAGAGACTGACTGACAGAGAGAGACTGACTGACTGAGAGAGAGACTGACTGACTCAGAGAGACTGACTGAGAGAGACTGACTGAGAGAGACTGACTGACTGAGAGAGACTGACTGACTGAGAGACTGACTGACTGACTCAGAGAGACTGACTGAGAGAGAGACTGACTGAGAGAGAGACTGACTAACTGAGAGAGACTGACTAACTGAGAGAGACTGACTGACTGAGAGAGACTGACTGACTGAGAGAGACTGACTGACAGAGAGAGAGACTGACAGAGAGACTGACTGACAGAGAGACTGACTGACAGAGAGACTGACTGACAGAGAGACTGACTGACTGAGAGAGAGACTGACTGAGAGAGATTGACTGACTGAGAGAGATTGACTGACTGAGAGAGAGACTGACTGACTCATAGAGACTGACTGAGAGAGACTGACTGAGAGAGACTGACTGAGAGAGACTGACTGACTGAGAGAGACTGACTGAGAGAGACTGACTGAGACTGACTGACTGAGACTGACTGACTGAGAGAGACTGACTGACTGAGAGAGACTGACTGAGAGAGACTGACTAACTGAGAGACTGACTGACAGAGAGACTGACTGACAGAGAGACTGACAGAGAGAGACTGACTGACAGAGAGACTGACAGAGAGAGACTGACTGACTGAGAGAGAGACTGAGTGACAGAGAGAGAGAGAGATAGATAGATAGACTGACTGAGAGAGAGACTGACTGAGAGAGAGACTGACTGACAGAGAGACTGACTGACAGAGAGACTGACTGACTGAGAGAGAGACTGACTGACAGAGAGAGAGACTGACCTCCATCAAGCGCCACAGAGCTGCGTTGCAGAGAGGTGTAAAAAGGGGCATTGCCTCGGAACACCTCTCTGCAACGGAGCTCAGTGGCGCTTAATGGAGGTACCTGGTGTGCTTGTTGGCCCCCAGGGACCCTCAGTATTCAAGGGGACTTAATCCCCCAACGTAGAACACGCCAGGGGGCGTGTTTGCAGAGTCCTGCAGGGAGGGGGTGGGGCCTGATATAACAAGTTAGCAATCCTGCTGTGTGGGACTTACTGGAGGTAATAAAAGGGGTAGTTGGCCCCCAAGGTTGATGTTGGGGGCTAACAATCCCTCCTGTTACTTCCGCTAAATCCCACACAGTGGGATTGCTAAAAGATGTTTGAAGGCCACGCTCACCTTTCTCCACCACTCTGCAAACGCGACTGCTATGTTATAGTTAGAAATTTGCATTTAAAAAACCTTTGAAATTCACTGAAAAAACCATAGGTTTCAGGCACGTTATAGTTAGAAATTAGCATTTAAAAAACCTTAGAAATTCACTGAAAAAACCATAGGTTTCAGGGACGTTATAGTTAGTTGGAGATTTCACTCGTACAAAAACAGAGAAATTCCACCGTTATAGTTAGTTCAGCTAACTATAACTCGCGCCCCCGCAATGCACTGCTGATGACATCACATATTACATCATTCATGACATGGTCAGTGACATTTAAACACAATGAGCCGCTCCTAGTGTACTGACCTAGATGTCTCTAAATTTGTGATGTATGTGCTGGCAACTCACAAAAAGTGAAAGAACAGATAAGGACAGCACTGCATGGAGCATTCATGACTGAATACCTCCGTAAGAACAGTGCTCCTAGGGGCTTGGTAGTTACAAATGAACCAAGATTATTCTTAAACAACAAAGAATTTAGAATTAATTGGTCTAGAATCGCGTGGAAGTGCACAAAAGACTGGTTAGTGCTTATCATCAACACTGCCAGGGAACTGGCTGACGCACTACTGATAGAAATACAACAAAGCGAGAGCAAACTTAAAACCATGATACACATATCTGTGTTTAAGAAAAAATTGGAGGAAATTAATAAAGACCACAACGAATACAAGGAATATCTTACCAAATCAAAATTGACAAAATTAACCAAGGATGTACAGAAGTTTGACCGTGAAACGATTTATCCATATACCACGGATGAATATTATGATAAACCACCCCAACAACAAAACACCAATAAACGACAGCGATTCAGGGCCACTCCCCAGAACTGGACATTCAGCTCGGGGGATGAAAGAAGCACCAGCGGGAGCAGCAGTGATGAAAGCACTGATGGACAGCTGGATAGACGACAGAATAATGTACGGCCCCCTTTGATGCACCAACCAATGCCACAATTTGGCTACTGGCAACCGCCCTTTTATCAACAGGGCTTTGGTTTTCCACCAGCACCACAGCATTTTTTATACAGAGGCCGCGGCAGAGGAACTGGAAGAAAGAAAAAACCAGCCGCAAGAGTCCAATGGAACGACCAAACACCAGTTGCGTTGGGAACAAGAAGCAGGGGGAACGGCCCATCGACGAGCCTCGAGTAACAAATGTTGTAAACCTTAGCAACCATACCCTGACTGGATCTGAAGAGTCTGTCCTCTCTAAAGGCTTGGGTTTTGTCCCTACACCCAATAATGACCCTTTCACTCTAAATATTGAGCTCGCACAGTTTTTTAGGAAAATAAAACTACGCAACCACTTTGGAGGAACAGCGAATGAACCAAATCTAGAACTCAAGACAGGGCTGAGAAAGAAATCCACTTTTGTGCCTCCTCACAATACTATCCCATGCCATATTCTGGCCTTTGAACAAGCAGTCCTTACTGACATTGAGAAAATCAACTTTAAACAAGAAAATGGGTTCCAGAACTTAACAAAACTGGAGCGTACTGCCCTGGAGGGACTTAAAAACAATCCGGATGTTATCATAAAACCGGCAGATAAAGGAGGGGCCATTGTCCTTTTGAGTAAAACTATGTACCAGGAAGAATGTAATAGGTTGTTATCTGATCGAACTAGCTATGAGATATATCGGGAGGATCCAACACCACGCCTCATGACGAAAATACAAAGGATTGTGGAAGAGGCACTCAGCCACGATTGGATAAGCAAACAAGAAGCTGAATTCCTGGTGAATAAAGATCCGAGGACACCAAGATTCTATACACTCCCGAAGATCCACAAGGGAGTATACCGCCACCGGGAAGACCTATAGTGTCTGGGATCGGATCGATCTTGGAACCGCTATCGCAGTTCTGCGATTGGTTCCTTAAACCAATAGTTCAGAGATCCGCATCGTATCTGCGAGACACAAAGGACATACTATGTCTGTTTCGAGATATAGAAATCAACAACGCAGAAAACATCTTCATCACCATGGACATAGAGGCCCTCTATACCAGTATCCCACAAAGGAGGACACTGACTGTGGTGGAAGATATCTTGCTTAACATGGATTGGCAGTTCTCCACCCCACGGAACTTTGTCCTGGAGTGTGCAGAAATTGCTCTTACAGAGAATTTTTTTGAGTATGAGGGGGTGCTATACCATCAGATTACCGGCACTTCAATGGGCAGTACATTCGCCCCTAGTCTAGCATGTTTGTACGTCCGTCAATTTGAGGAGGACTTTATTTTCAATGAAAACAATCCCTTCATAGAACATCTAAAAATGTGGAAACGCTACATTGACGACGTCTTCATCATATGGCGAGGGAACGAACTCACTGCACAAGCCTTTGTGAACTGGGTCAATACTAAAGATCTTCACCTGAGGTTCACCCACTCTATTACTAGAGATCATGCTATCTTTCTGGACCTTGATATCAACATGACACCGGAAGGAATTCACACAAGGGTACATAATAAACCCACGGACAAAAACAGCCTGCTACTGTATGAGAGTCACCATCCGAAAGCCCTTAGGGACAACCTACCAGTGGGACAATTTTTAAGGGTGCGGCGAAACTGCACAGAAACTGAAACTTTCATGGAACAATCTAAGGAATTAGAGAAGAAACTGCTCCAAAGACATTACCCAAAAAAACTTATCAAAAGAGCTAAAAAGAGGGCAAGGAATAACTCACGGGAAGCTCTTTTGGAACCCATTAATAAAGAAAGAAAGGATCAGATGGTGTGTGTTACTACGTACACTCCAGTCTCTAACATCATGAAAAAGATTGTTAAGAAAAATTGGCATATTTTGGGAGGTGCAGGCAAGGAGTGGGATCCCCCATTATTTGCATTTAAAAGAAGTAAGAGTCTGCGAGATGAATTAGTCCACGCCAAAGACCAACCACCTAGTAAAGCAGAACAAATTACTCTCTGGAATTCACAGAGACCCACTGGACACTATCCTTGTGGGGGTTGCGTTGCATGCCCTTACACTACAGCAACAAAAGAAGTAGACATTGGCACAGGTAAACCTTGGAAACTGAATAGTTTCAGTAATTGCAATACTGAGAATGTTGTTTATTTATTGACATGTCCCTGTGACCTTCTCTATGTGGGAATGACGACTCGCAAAATTAAGATTCGTATTAATGAACACCGAAGTACAATACGGTGTAAAAAGACAAATACAAAACTGACAAGGCATTTCCTGGAATTTGAACATAAAGACAGCGACCTAAAATGGACGGTTCTAGAGGTGATGAAAAAATCCTTGGCTGACCTCACAAGACCGCTTCACATCAGGGAACAGAGATGGGTTTATAGATTAAAATCTAATCTGAAAGGATTGAATGATGATATTCCGTGGTTACAATTAGCAAGGTAAATAAAAATGCTACCATGGAAACAGGATACATGAGGGAGGCCACCCCAGTATGCTCAGACTGGTCTTGAGACCAGTTTGATTCGTAAAAACAAAAGTGCATTGATAGGAAGATCATAGATTACTTCCCTTGCTACCACTAGATATACAACTTTTTGATATTCCCAGACATCTATTTAAGATCATTTATTATACGTGCGCCTAGTTAACATCACCATGAAGGAGATGTGTCTGACACGAGGAACATCACCATATTACCATTAAAGTCTGAACATAGTGGTTTTATACTTATTTTCACCCAGTTATACATACCATCGATGATAGACAATTATTGTACAACACGGTTGTATATTAGACATAACATTAGATCACACCAATATCTGCATTTGAAGGTTTTTCCTTTCAAACCCCTGGGATTATGTTCAAGTGGGTTCCTGGGTATTTACCCATAGCCTCTAGTATGCACGTTTCCCCCCCCCCCCCTTAAACCTTGTGCACTGGTCTGTTCAAATAATTAACACTCGCCGGATGTCAGCATCTGTGTTAGCACGGAAACTAGTGTTTCAATCCTTTGAATATGCGGTTGCTGATGCACTACTCCGCTAAAACTTTACGCATGCGCATTAGTGAATGTTTGTTTAACCTCTGTGTACAAAAGGCATGCCGATCGACCTAATCGGCATCTTTGGTTTAGAACTACAGTTTCCAGTTCCCGGAACGCATGCGCACCATTATGGAGTAGGCGCACATACACTTTGAATACACAGGAGCGATCACGGCTCAGCGCCTCCCAAAACCGTCATGAGGACTCTGCCGGACCTCCATATTTGGACCGTGTTATCGCACCAGGCAGGTCAGGCATTTTCTTACACAGCGGGAGTAAACGACATCGGAAATACGGCTAATTACTAAATTACAGCTCACCACTTACACCTGCATAAGATTAAGAACGCGCATGCGCTATATAAGCGAGATCACCCCCGCTCTCATTCACCGACAAGGGGTTGAGCCGTGCAGACATAGGTGCAAGGAGCAGTGAACTACCAGTTACAGTAAGAGAGTGTGTGTGTGCAAGAAAGAACGACCTGGGGCGTTACCTTGGGGACCTGTGCGCCCTTCTGACAGATCCTTGTCTTATCTGAATTAGACTAATACAGCTGTGGATTGTTGTGTGAAAGTTTGACGCTACCTTTCTGAAATAATGTTCTTTCTTCTGACATTATTTTCTTCTTGTTGACAGCCAGCAACCTCATAGGTTCACCGTCCACGGCCTCCTATGGGGCTAGTAGATGCCCCACTAGGGTAAGAAATACGGGACAAAATTCCCATAGATTTTAACGAGTGTTGTGCACTGATGCCTGACACATTAATAGCACATTATAGCCACTCACCGTAGAATGTACGTGTAGTTGGCTGTTCGAATTGTGTATGACCATTTTTGTCGTATTATACTACACAAAGTTTTCTTTTCTTTTTTCCTTTCACTTTACAGGTTTGGAATTTTTATCTCCTGAAGGTTGAGGGTGACAAAAAACCTTTTTTACCCCACCCAGTGGATTCCCTTTCCCATAGATTTGGTAAGGGTGGAGCCTTTAGTAGTTTTTGTAAGTCCTGATGAAAGCCATGGACCCGACTGGGCCGGTAGGCAGAAACATGTCGACTTTACTCACGGCGGTGGGAGGATAATTATTCCCTCATATACACCGCACCTTTGGTTTTAAAGACCATATAGATACCATCCAAATTAAAATATAATTTGTTATCTATAATGGTATTTTAATTTCACAATTTCTCTTTAAGGGCCCCCACTTAGTCTTAGAAGTGCATCCCTGTCGTCAGGTGTATGCCCGCCCCTTATCAAACCAAGGTTTTAGGGGGCGAGGACTGGTCAATGATGAAGCATGACACCAGGTGGTGTGTGAGACCAGTCTTTCACTTTTTGTGAGTTGCCAGCACATACATCACAAATTTAGAGACATCTAGGTCAGTACACTAGGAGCGGCTCATTGTGTTTAAATGATTTATGTTGGAGGCTGCCTTCTCCTAGTACCCCGTGCCTCTTGTTCCCTCCCCGGAGTCTTCCTCTGGGATACATGTGGTTAGACATGGTCAGTGACATCACTGATGACGTCACTGATAACATCTCAAATGACATCACTGATGACACCACTGATGACATCATCCACGTGGAAATCTGATGCACCTCCTCACACTCTAATATAACCTTTGATACATTTTCGAAACCATCGACACACCAATACCAGTTACTACATACGCACTCACTGATTCCTAGGTCTACTCACACATCCACTCATTCACCCATACAATCACTCATACATGCAGTCACTCATCAATACAACACTATCATATGCACTCATACACCTATACAGACACTCACACACCACCACTCATCCAGAGTTACTCACACACCTAGTAAGTCATGCAAAGAATCAATCACACTTCCATTTACTGACCTATACAGTTATACACACACTACATCACTTATTCAAACAGAAACAAACGCACACTTACTCTCTTATACAATCACTATACAAGTACACACTCATCCATACAGCCACTCTCACAATCACTGACTCTCACGTATAGTCATTTATATACTCCAACTCTCACATACACTGCCTTTTACATATGTAGTTACTTGGACATGTACCACTGAGACATCCATTCACTCACCAACACACCCATACACATACTCACCCACCCATACAGCTGTTTCCACATGCACTCTTGAACCCATACACCCAGTGAATCAACCACTCAAACATCTATGCACAGTCACACACCTCCCACCCACCCACCCACACACACACACTCAGGCACCCATACAAATACTCAGGCAACCAATCGATAACCCATATAGACACTCATGTAGCTACTGACCAACCCATGCAGCAGCTTATACAACAACAGACAGACTGATACAGACATTCACACAGTTTAGTCACTAACCATGCATTCAGTAAGACACATGTAATCACTCACTTAAACAGTCAGTCACGCACCTACTAAATCCTCATCCAGACACTTATACACCCACTCATTCTTCATACACCTTGGCATATATATAATACATATTTAAACTTTAAAGAAACACACAGTCACTGGATGAGGTCATCAGTGATGTCATTTGAGATGTCATCAGTGATGTCATCAGTGATGTCACTGACCATGTCATGAATGATGTAATATGTGACGTCATCAGTAGTGCATTGCGGGGGCGCGAGTTATAGTTAGCTGAACTAACTATAACAGCGGAATTTCTATGGTTTTGTACGAGTGAAATGTCCAACTAACTATAACGTCCCTGAAACCTATGGTTTTTTTCAGTGAATTTCCAAGGTTTTTTAAATGCTAATTTCTAACTATAACGTGCCTGAAACCTATGGTTTTTTCAGTAAATTTCAATGGTTTTTTAAATGTTAATTTCTAACTATAACGTCCCTGAAACCTATGGTTTTTTCAGTGAATTTCAAAGGTTTTTGAAATGCTAATTTCTAACTATAGCATACCAGTCGCGTTTCCAGAGTGGTGGAGAAAGGTGAGCGTGGCCTCCGAAACACCTCTTAGCAATCCCACTGTGTGGTATTTACTGGAGGTAACAGGAGGAGTAGTTAGCCCCCAAAGTCAACCTTGGTGGCCAACTATCCCTTTTATTACCACCAGTAAGTTCTACACAGCAGGATTGCTAACTTCTTATATCAGGCCCCGCCCCCTCCCTGAACCACTGTGCAAATGTGCCCCCTAGCATGTTGTAAGTTGGGGGATTAAGTCCCCTTGAATCCTGAGGGTCCCTGGGGGCCAAGTAGCCCACCAGGTACCTCCAGGAAGCGGCACAAAGCTGCCACCACTATTAAATTTGCGCATGCCCCCGGGACCTGGCCCACCTGGGGGCTCAATAATAACGAAGCGCGGGAGCCCCTGCTTCGTTTTTTTTAAATTTTATCGGCAGGATTCGAGCACCCAGCGCAAATTCTGCCGTTTTAAAAAAAATAAATGCTTTTTTGGGCCCTGGGGGTCCTTGTGGGACCCCCTGAGCAGGCCTAGGGGGTCAGGGTGTTTCTACCCTGCCCCCTTTTCCTGTTTTTTAATGTTTTTTCTACTGTTTTCTTGTGACTCGGTTCTACCAAGTCACAAGATGGCTGCCAACACTTCCTGGTTTGGAGTGTTGGCAGCCAATTAGAATGAAGCTTGTGGTCGGGAGGGTTCGCGAACCCACCGCTGCCCTAGATATAGATATTTTTTGATTTTCAAATTTTTCAGGAACTACTGAACGGATTTACATCATTTAACAAAAAAGACTCTTTCTGAACCAAGACCTACCTTTTTGCCAAATTTGGTGTAATTCCGTTCAGCAGTTCGGGCTGTAGCTTTGTCTAAAGTTTCCTATGGAAAAATACATGGGGAAAACACGTTTTGGGACCCCCCCTTTTTTCTCGGCCACCACTTGGCGAATCACCCCGAACTTTTCAAGACAGGAGCTGACCGGAGCTGATCACTAGTTTTGAAAATTTCGTGAAGATTCGTCAATTGGTGCCAAAGTTATTCGGAAAACAAAAAACGCTTTTCCTATGGAAACTAGGTCCTAACTATAACTACCTACTGGCGACTGCCAGTAGGTAATATATATATACATACATACATACATACATACTAGTGGCAGTCACCTCTAGGTAGTTCTAGTTAGGTCTGCTTTTCCATTGAAAGAGCATCTTTTTGTTAATAACTTTGACCCCGTTTGACAAATCTTCACAAAACGTTCCCAAACAAAAGTTCATCCACCTCAGCTCCTTCCTCAAAAGGTTTGGGGTGATCTGTCAAGCGCGGTCCAAGAAAAAAGGTGGTCCCAAAACGCAAAATCGTCATGCATTTTCCATAGACGAATTTAAGATGGGCTTCAGCAAAATTGCGCAACGGAATTACACCAAAGTCGGCAGGAAGCTAGATCTTGGGCCGAAGATTGTAGTTTTTATGATGTGGTGTCATTCTGTTCTCTAGTTTTTGAGAAATTAAGGGTCAAATATAATTGTATATTTTGACAGTTGGGCTTGCGAGAGTCTTGGAAACTCTTGGGGGAGCGCCAATTTAAAAATAGAGTATTCTGATTGGCACAGGGAGCTTTATTTCCTTTGGGCCATCTCGCTTCTGTGGGTGTCAGACTCCGCAAAAGTGAACTCTCTGATTGGCTGCCAGCAACATGAAAAAAATGTTGTTGGCAGCCATTACAGGACTCGGGAACTTAGTCCCCGGTCCTGAAGTTATAAAAAAAAATAGTGTAAGGAGGCAGGGTAGGGGATACCCTGACACCCTAGGCCCCATGTCCCCCGGGCCAAAAAAAAAAGAAAAACAAAATCAGCAAAAACTGCTGCGATCCCGAAATAAACATTTGCAGGATTGGGGGAAAAAACAATGGCAGCCAGACTGCATTTAACTACATTATGCCCCGGAGAGTCCCTACCCCAAGTCTATTAAAGCCCCGGGGAGCCCACCCCTGGTGCTGAAACTTTATAAAATAGGGGGAGGGGGGCACGCGGCCTCCCTCCCCGAGCCTCAAAAGGCCCTGGGGAGCCCACACCTGGGGCCGATTCCTTGAAGGGAGGGGGACCGCGGGGTCCCATCCCAAGGGCTGGCTTAGTAGCTATTTCCTGGGGAGCCCACACCCGGTACATAGCAGTTTCCCTGCCCACATAGGCACTGGCAGGGTACCCTGTATTATTGGCTGGAGCATTTTTAACCCTTTGGGTGCTGAGGACAGAACGGTTTCGTTCTCAGCCATGGTGCTCTTGTGCTGAGGACAGAACCGTTCCATCCTCTGCACACGACCAGGAAATCCCTCTGCATTTTTCAGCAGATAGATTTCCTTTTTTGTTTTTCAGCCTTGGGAGGTGAGGAAGAGCTTCCTCAGCCACCCGAGGCATTTTTTTCTCAATGTATGGACGATTGCGCACATGGCGCACTGACATCATTACATTAAAAGTGAATGTGAAATGAGCCGAGCACCAAAGCACACGAGAGAGGTATCATTGGGAAGGGGAGAATCTCCCCTTTCCAATGGGTCCTTTCCCTAGTGGATCCCTGCTTGGGGATCACCGCAGGATTGCGACTCCCAAGCAGGGCTTCACTACTAGACACCAGGGAGGGGGGTGCGGCCTCTTGGGCAAGGGCTTTTGCTCCCCCCCCAATTTTTTGGGGCATGTTCAGTCTTTCTGCCCCCCACCCCGAGGGCAGATGGGGGCAATAGCCCCCGACCTGCCCCCCTGGGGGCAGAAAGTCCACTAGGCACTAGGGAGTATATTTTTTTGGGTTGTTTAGGGGTGGGGGCTGCGCAGAATGGGCATGCCAATGGCCCATCCCCCAAAAAATAAATAAATAAAATAGACACAGTCTGGTCTGGTGGGGCAGATGTGGGGATGTGGGTAACAGCTGCCGATCTGCCCCCTGGGGGGGCAGAAAGCCCTCTGGGCACCAGGGACCTTTTTTTGGTTGCTTAGCGTTGTGGGCTGCCCAGAATGGGTATGCCAATGCCCACATCCCCCCCAAAACAAATAGGCACAGTCTTTCTGCCCCCCTGGGGGACAGATATGGGCAACAGCCCCGATCTGCCCCTCGGGGGGCAAAAAGCCCACTAGGCACCAGGGTCTATTTTTTTAGTTGTTTAGGGGTGGGGGCTGCCCAGAATGGGCATGCCAATGTCTCCACCCCTATAAATGGGCACAGTCTTTCTGCCTCCTTGGGGTCATATGGGGGCAATAGTCCCCTATCTGCCTCCCCAGGGGAGCAGAAAGTCCACTAGGCACCAGGGACTATTCTTTTCTTTTGTAGGGGTGGAGGCTGCCCAGAATAGGCATGCCGATGGGCAGCAGCCCCCGATCTGGCCCCCGTGGGGGGAGTAGAAAGCCCACTAGGCATCAGGGATATGTTTGTCAGGGAGCGTCCCCATAGGCAAGGGTCGCTCTCTTTTTTTTGGGCACACATTATGGACGTGGCTGCCCCCTCCCCCTTAGGGGGTCAGATCAGTGATATTTGTAGGCTCATCTATCCCCAAGGGGGACAGAAAGCCACTAGATACCAGGGAAAGTTTGTGTGTGTTTGTGAACTGTAGTTCAGCTGACGGTCTGCGTGTAATGAGCGTTCGGCTGGCTGTGTGTGTCCTGCCATTTTTCTGGCGGTGTGTGTGGGTTTGCGCTTGGCTGACGGTGTCTCTGGACTAGCGCTTGGCTGGCGGTGTGCTTGGACTGTCGCTTGGCTGATGGTGTGTGTGGACTTTTGCTTGGTTGGTGGCATGGCGTGACACCCGGCGGAGTCCAGGGAGATGTAGCTTGCATGGATCCCCCAAAGTTTTCATACCCAGAATCCCCTGCAAACCTCAAATTTAGCTAAAAAATCAAATTTTCCTTACATTTCTCTGTGGGATCATGGCGCCAGCACACATTTCCTACCACCCAGCGTTCCCTTTGGTCTCACTTGTGTGGGTGGCCAAAGCAGAGTCAGCTAAATAAATATTAAAAGAAACCTGCCTTTATGAACATGCTTGGGGGACCCCTCAATCTCTACACATTTTTGTCCCTTCCCTGTCTCAGGCCCTTGGCCAACCCACACAAGTGAGGTATCATTTTTATCAGGAGACCGAGGGTAACAGTGGGCAGTAGGAAATTTGTGCCGGCGCGATGATCCCACACAGAAATGTGAGGAAAAGTAGATTTTTTAGCTAAATTTCAGGTTTGCAGGAGATTCTGTGTAAGAAAACGTTGGGGGATCCATGCAAGCCACACCTCCCTGGCCTCCCCTACGTGTCTAATTTTCAAAAATGTCTCAGGTTGGTAGGGTCCTCTCAGTGGCCGCTGAGCGTGGGACCAAATACGCAGGTGTCCCCCTTGCAAAAACAGGTCGTTTTGTGATAGATAAGGGGGCACCTGCGTTTTTGGTCCCGGACTTGTGCCCCCGCTATACAGTTTTGTCATCAATGATTTCACTGCAAATGTGCAAATGCTGCAGTGATATTATAAATTATGTCATAGAACATGTCATAACTTATGTAATATGTGTGGTAAGTAGTAGTACATGTTGAGGGCATGAGTTATAATTACCTTAGGGCATGAGTTTAGTGTATGGATAACTGAAAGAAGAACAATAAGAATATGTTGGGCAGTATCTGCAAGGATCAGCATCGTTGTATTATCACTGAATTGCGTATAGGTTCATAGACACCACCTCTTCTTCAGTGACCAATAGACTCTTCTTCAAACCCTCCAGATTCTATAACCCTCCAGATTCTGAGGATCCAACAAAGCAAAGTCTCACATATGCATATCGACTGAACAAACACTGATACAGTAACACTCCTCTATTCAGTGAGACACAAAGCCAAAATATGTGATACATTTATTGTAAGGCAAGCGATCAACAGAACATATCTGAAAGAAACAGTTAGTTATAGATTCCTTACCTTAGAATTACCCCCAGGCGTCAGACTGGATCCGGCAAGTTTTTCGTCAGCAGTACCCCTGCGCGTTGGAAGGTGGCGTTGGTCGACTCCGCGTTCGGCGTTTGCGTCGTGGTTGCTGGGATGACGTCGCGGTAGCTACATAGACGCCGCCCTTGCGCGCTGTCAGTTTTTTCTTTTTCCGCGCCAGCAAGCGCAGATCCGGAGAGAGCGGTACCTCCAGTCACTTTTTGACTGACTTTTTCTTGACTTTTGTCGACATCGTTTTTGAGTCCATCGACTCCTGGTGCACAAGGGATGCCCGGATTCAAGGCTTGCGGTTCCTGTAGCCGACTGATGTCGGTGACGGATCCGCACCACGTGTACCTCTTCTTCCTGGAACGCGACCACGACCCCAAGTCGTGCTCCGACTGCCGGACTATGAATCCGAAGTCATTGTGGGAGCGGTCCCGAAAGCTTCTCGAGGCCCGGCAGTCGGCTCTGCGCCGCTCGAGGTCCCGGTCGCGTAGGAGGTCGAGGGACCGGTCACGGAGACACCATCATTCTTCTTCTAAGTCTTCGCATTCGGGGTCAGGTAAGTCGAAGCACAAGAAGAAGTCGAAGAAGCATCGTCGCTCTTCGACTTCTCCCCGTCGGCCAACGCGAATACGGATGCGGGTGGTGCCCCTCCCGTGGCTCCGCATGCGGAGCCCGAAGGGTCGACAACGGGTTTCCCCCCCTTTCCGGGACCTGGAGCGACCCCTACCCAGCTTCGTCAATTTTACGAAGCGATGCACGCCATCTTTTGCAGCCCGACTCCACCAGCGCGCCTTCGGGCCCCGCGGACTAGGCTGGGAGCCCTGGGCCTTCGATGCCGGCGGCTCCGGCCTTGGCACCGCAGGGTCCCATTGGATCCAGGCCTGGATCTGGATTGGCGCCGGTCGACCTTGTTACACCTCCATCGGCGCCGCTTCCACCGGCACCACGTCCGCAGCCGGCATCGGCTGTGTCCTCCGCCGACTTCGACCCTGGCCTCCACCTCGAGGTAGACACGGCGCCGGACCGGCGTCGACTGACGCCGGACCGGCGTCGACCGACGCCGGATCCGGCGCCAACGGGTACTTTTGTGCCCCTGTTCTACCCTGGCTCTTAGAGACCAGATTGGCAGCCAGAGGAGGGTGGGGAGGACTGGGAGGGGTCTGGAGACCTTTTAACTGACCAGTTATGTTATGAACCAGACTGGAGAGAGGAACTGGGGGAATCCAGTGGTCTGGATACCTCACCAGACCTTGGCATGTTGTCTCCTCCTACCGTGGCTACGGAGGAGGGAGCGTCCTTTGCAGTGGTGTTGCGTAGGGCGGCAGAGGCTCTCAACCTCGAGCTACCTACGGTGGCAGTCAGGACTAACCTCTTGACAGAGGTGCTTCAACCGGCAACGAGCTCTTCGGAGCCCCTGCTGCTGTTTAATGAAGCCCTGACCGACATCCTTTTGGGCACCTGGTCCAGGCCCAACATGGGCTCCTGTGGATAGGATGGTTGCCCGATGCCACCGCCCGGCCTCGGGCGACCCCACTTTCCTCTCCCAACACCCCACCCCTGAGAGCTTGGTGGTCCAAGCCTCCACCTCCGAGGGCACATTCTCTACCGCTCCACCTGATAGGTAATCCAAAAAGCTGGACCATCTTGGGAAGATGTTTTCTTCCTCCAGCTTGGGACTGTGGTCGGTAAACACTGGATGTCTGTTGGGCCGTTACACCCACTCCGTGTGGGATACGGTTGCGCAAGTCAGTGCCCGGAGGAGGCCCGGGCCGTACTCTCTCAGACAGTTGCCGAAGGGAGAGACACAGCGAAGTTTACCATCCGCTGTGGGCTGGATACCGCCGACTCACTAGGCAGGACGATTTCCACATCGGTAGCCATTCGACGCTACGCCTGGTTGAGGTCGACTGGTTTTTCAGGGGATGTCCGATCCACCCTTATGGACATGCCCTTTGATGGCCGTCGCCTATTCGGTGACAAAGCGGACAACGCGCTAGAGCACTTTAAGGACTCTCGGGCTACGGCCACGTCCTTGGGCCTCTCCACCCGCCCTGCGCAGTCTGCTTTTCGCCCCTTTCGTGGCTACGGAAGGGGTGCCCCGCCACGTCCCGCCCAGAGCCTCAGGCCAGCGCAAGCTGTTCAGCCTCATCGCGGCCGAGGATGTGGGAACCACCTCTGTGGTTCTGGGGGCCAGCTGGCGGGTCAGTCCGCCACAGCCCCCCCTGCAGCAGCCTCCAAACCCTTCTAGTCTGACCTTTCAGGGCCACCAAACGCCAGTGGGCGGCAGGATTTGCCATCACCTCCCGCACTGGCACACCATCACGTCAGACAGGTGGGTTTTGCAAATAGTCCGAAGGGGCTACTCCCTCCCCTTCGAGACTACCCCTCCATCCATGCCACCTCAGTACCATTGCATGTCGGAGGATCATCTGGCCCTTCTCCAACAGGAAGTTTCGGCACTCTTGGCCAAGGGGGCCATCGAGTTTCTGTCTCAGAAGTAGGTTGTGGTTGCTATTCCCACTACTTTCTGGTGCCCAAGAAGGACAAAGGCCAGCGTCCTATTTTGGATCTCAGGAACGTCAATCGCTTTCTCCGGAAGGAGAAGTTCAAAATGTTGACGCTAGCTCAGGTCCTGTCTGCCCTAGACCCTGGAGACTGGATGGTAGCGTTGGACTTGCAGGACGCTTATTTTCACATCCCCGTCCTGCTGGCCCACCGGCGTTACCTGTGGTTCACGGTAGGCCACCAGGGCCGGACTGGCCATAGCGGGCACCGGGCGTTTCCCCGGTGGGCCGCCAGGGTGGAGGCCGATTTGGGCCGTTTTTGTTACCGGGGGCTGGCAATATCGGCCCCTTGTAACAAAATCGGCCGAAACCGGCCGTAGCAAACAGCTCGGCCGCACCTCCTCCCCCCTCCAGGGGGGGCCGGCCGAGCAGTTTGCCAGGGCCGGTTTCGGTTCCCAGTCCGGCCCTGTAGGCCACGAGCACTTTCAGTTTACCGTGCTCCTCTTTGGCCTTACCAGCGGCCCTCGGGTATTCACGAAAGTGATGGCGGTGGTCGCAGCTCATCTGCGCAGATCAGAGGTTCCAGTCTTCCCCTATCTCGACGACTGGCTGTTGAAGGCGGGCTCGCCCCAGGCTGTCGTCTCCCACCTCCAGACTATGGCCGACCTCCTGCATTCGCTGGGGTTCTCCATCAACGTGCCAAAGTCACACCTGACTCCCTCTCAGAAGCTCCTCTTCATCGGAGTGGTTCTGGACACGACGCAGTTTCGGGTCTATCCTCCCGAACAGCGAGTCCGGGATATTCGGGCTATGATTCCGATCTTTTAGCCTCTATCCCTAGTGATGGCTTCCTGCATCCTGCTGGTGGACCATGTCAGATGGCATGAGGCAATTTTCTCCAAGCACACAGAAAGTAGACTGAGGTCGCGGTTTCAGATGCTCTTTATTCTGATATCTTTGTTGCTGCCCATTTGCCAACATGTGTTTCGTCTACAACTGTTTCAGTCACATCAGACTTCATCAGGGCAAGTACATCTAAAATGTAAGTATATCAAAAAATCAGGACGAGTTATCTCCTATTAAGGCACAGTTCCCGTCACCCAAGTTTTGTGACTAAGTTACCTCACAAAGTAGTGATTTCAGTCTTGATAGAATAATCCATGCTTCTAAGTTATTTAAAACTATTCCAGAGTGATCTCAGTTACCATAGTGTTCAGGTCCAGTTAAACTAAGTCCTACGACATGTATGATTTAAGCATGCAAGTGAATTTGCATGCAGTGTCATCTAAACATAGTGCACAATAGTTTGTGGGGAGTGAAGTGCTCATACTCACTGAGTCTATCAAGGACAATAATACGTCATCCAAGTAAGGCTTGACATTATTTATTAGATAATCTGTAAAAATAATATTGTGTATTGTGAAGACCACTACCCAAAGACTGGTCTTTAAGTGATGCATAACATAATTCTGAGGCCGGCTTTTACCTTATGTCTGTAGTCTAATATCTTATATCCAGGTAAGGAGTATCTATAAGTCTAAAGAAATATGGAGGGTTCCATCATCAATCAAGTAAATAGCATGATCGCATTCAAAACCGGTAACATGTAAAATAATTATATTGCTAGCTTATCCCTAAAAGTAAGTTGTTATACCACGTAGCATTTCTAAGGACCGCAAAATTGCAATTATTTATTAATTATTAAGTTTAGTAAGCGAGAAGCGTGAACCGGTAACCGAAAGTCGTTATCAGCACGATCAAAGCATAATAGTATCATTGGTTCTAAATAAGGATAGCCTGACCGGAATATGTCCGGCTGGTATGGGTCTTCAAATCACAATTATATTTGGAGCGAACCCAGTAATTGGTCTGAAAACAAACGACTACCATGATCCGGTAACCAAGTCAGTTGTTGACATAATTAGAGTATGACCGGCAAAGTAAAACCCATAAACATGATCAGTAGCCAAATCTATAACATCCTTCAAAATCAAGGGTGTAACTTGAAATGGGTCACCGACAATAGTTCAACCATCAATTCTATTCCATACGGCTAAGCCGGCCAACACATTATCAATTGCGCATACTACTTACTGTAATTCTTGCATGTGTGTAGAGCGAAGAGTTGGTCCGCTGAGTACGCGTGGCCACATCGGCGTGGTGTTCATACGACAAAAATAGACTTGTATTCCATCAAAAACCGACCCCTCGAGGTCCAAAACAATGAGTAATGACCCTTGTATATAGAAAGATCAGAGCTTTAATAAATAGAGTTTAAAACATAACTGCCATCACTTTGCATATTCGAAATTTAGTAACAAAGTATAACTAGCGTGTGAATTCCAATATGGCCGCCGTGGTTGGTAGAAGATTACCTGTAATATACACCTAACTAGAACAGGTAGACATGCAATCGAAAAACGGACTCCTCGAGAACCCAAAATAAGAGTTATGAGACTCTATTTCTGAAAAATGACCCCTATATGTACATAGAGAGTATAGGGCTTGATATAACCATTATTACTTTGTACATTTAGATTCCAGCATACAAAGTATAACCATCGCAGGAACTCCAATATGGCCGCCAGAGCTGACAGATACTTTTTATGCGTTTTAACAGTCTAGCTGTTTCCGGGAGGAATGACCGGATCCGGTTAGGATAACGTGACAAAGGGGAAACAGAGTAAAAGGCCGCTAGGGCCGGATTGCGGCATCGTCGGAGGACCCAAGTGGGGGAAAGAGGTCGAACGCCGGTCTTTGATGAAGTAAGCTGGGAAGAAAGGGGGGTGCCGGGTTGCATCTCTCAACAGCGGGTTTTGACACAGAGGAGAGGAACGTATTCACTTTTCGGTGCCATTAATACCATAATACCCGCAAAATAGTAGGGGGTTCCGGGGCGGGACCTCCTAATTTCAAACTTACCAGAAAGCGACCAAACGCATTAAGAAGGATGTAACAAGTGAGAAAACTGAGCCTCACGCACACTTTTGATTAAGGGGCCACTCTAGTGAACAATAGAGTCCGGAACCGAGAAGGGTTGCTAAAGAGATATATACTGGGTTGAGAATATGAGTTTGCCTTGAGTTTCTTCATGTAGAGTGTGACAACAAGACAGCGTTCCCACGACGGTCCCGGGTTCAGAGAATTACTTGTAAACTCGGGTAAGATGTACTACGCAATTCACTCTACGTTTTCTCTTCCCCTTTGTATTATGCAAAATGGGTTTAAGAGGGAAAAGAGTCCTCTTCAAAAGGGGCTCGGAATTTTAGTGTCTACAAAATTTCACAGGTGTCTGAGTACTTGTAATAGCATGATTATGCTTTCAATTTTTATGGATGAGAAACAGAGCACAACATAGAGGTGTATTGGAGATGGGAAATGGAAACAGTATGATGATGGTTTTTTGAAGGGGAGCGAACAGGACTTTGTATGTTTTGTCTCCCTTACAGAAAATGAATACCCTACTGGAAAAGTAGAAGGTGCATCATATATACAAATAATTTGTTTTAAAAAAAATACAAAAAAATATTTTTCTTCGTAAAGACCAAATTGTGGGTCAAGACCATTTAATCAAAGGGATCGACACCCTGAAGAAGGCCTCGATGACCCATGGGGGCTAGAGTGGAAGGCCGAAACATGTTGGTATTTGCAGTGGGGATTTAGGGGCAGTTACCCCTCCTGCATATCCCCAGATCGCATTATTTTTAACCCTGTCAAGGGGAACCAAGAATAAAGGCATTACAAAGGTATCTCCTCAGACAGTTTTATTCTATTACTTTTCTGCACTAAAGATCCATTCTTTAGGGAATATTCTTCCCTGTCACTAATTTCCTTTCCTTTTCTTTTCTACCTCACCCCTAAAAAAACAGCGCTCCGTCCAGTGCGTTGGTCTGCGCCTGGACGTTTGCAGCGGCCCTATGATGAAGAATGCTACTGCATAGTGGGTGAGGGCAGTATTAAGAAATCTTTTGATTTTCCTTCTTCCCCTGGTTCTCACTCATTAACTATTCCTATGTAGGAAAGGAGTCAGGAATTTTGTAATTCAAATTGGGTTAATACCTCTGGCTGTTTTCATTAGTCCTTCTCTCTTTTTGTGAGTTATAGATATTGATAGGGGAGTCAGAGAAGGCTCAATCCCTGGTCTCTTTTTTGTGATTTTTGATATCCTTATTTAGAACCAATGATACTATTATGCTTTGATCGTGCTGATAACGACTTTCGGTTACCGGTTCACGCTTCTCGCTTACTAAACTTAATAGTTAATAAATAATTGCAATTTTGCGGTCCTTAGAAATGCTACATGGTATAACAACTTTCTTTTAGGGATAAGTTAGCAATATAATTATTTTACATGTTACCGGTTTTGAATGCGATCATGCTATTTACTTGATTGATGATGGAAATCTCCATATTTCTTTCGACTTATAGATACTCCTTACCTGGATATAAGATATTAGACTCCAGACATAAGGTAAAAGCCCGCCTCAGAATTATGTTATGCATCACGTAAAGACCAGTCTTTGAGTAGTGGTCTTCACAATACACAATATTATTTTTACAGATTATCTAATAAATACTGTCAAGCCTTACTTGGATGACGTATTATTGTCCTTGATAGACTCAGTGAGTATGAGCGCTTCACTCCCCCACAAACTATTGTGCACTATTTTTAGATGACATTGCATGCGAATTCACTTGCATGCTTAAATCATGCATGTCGTAGGACTTAGTTTAACTGGACCTGAACACTATGGTAACAGAGATCACTCTGGAATAGTCTTAAATAACTTAGAAGCATGGATTATTCTATCAAGACTGAAATCACTACTTTGTGAGGTAACTTAGTCACAAAACTTGGGTGACGGGAACTGTGCCTTAATAGGAGATAACTCCTTCTGATTTTTTGATATACTTACATTTTAGATGTACTTGGGATGAAGTCTGCTGTGACTCAAACAGTTGTAGACGAAACACGTACTGGCATATGGGCAGCAACAAAGATATCAGAATAAAGAACATCTGAAACCGCGACCTCAGTCTACTTTCTGTGTGCTTGGAGAAAATTGCCTCATAGGTTGTACACTCTGTCCTGATTGGGCGGGATGGCTGGCTTCCTCTCCTCCTGAAGCACCAGATGGACTATATGCTTGACTGAACAACTCAATTACGGACAATTTTGAAATAAGGGGTAGAGTGCGCCTTGTATACCCAGCCAGTGTCCTTTTTTGTATCTTCAAGCCAGATGGCATATGCGGGCTCTGCAGTGGGACCTGAAGTTCCAGTGGGCACAACATCAGGGGAACCTGTCCGATTGCGTCCGAGTCTCGAAGGGCACTGCACACCAATTGCAGTGGTGGCTAACGAACCAGGATTGGGTCGACGGCAGATCACTCTCCCTTCCCAAGCAGAGTTCACAGTGGTGACAGATGCATCACTTCTGGGATGGGGCGGCCCGATGGGGGAGGCAGAGATCAGAGGCCTCTGGTCTCCGGCGGAGGTCGGGCTCCACAACAACCTTCTGGAGCTTCGGGCGATTCGTCTTGCACTCAAAGCATTCCTTCCCTGTGTCCGGGGAAGAGTAGTGCAGGTGTTCACGGACAACACCACCGCCATGTCGTACTGCAACAAACAGGGCGTGGTGGGGTCGTGGACCCTATGTCAGGAGGCCCTCCGCCTCTGGACATGGCTGGAACATCAGGGCATTTCCCTGGTGGTTCAACACCTGGCAGGTTCCCTGAACGCCAGGGCGGACGAACTCAACCGCAGGTGCATGATGGATCACGAATGGCGTCTTCACTCGGAGGTGGTGCAAGGTCTCTTTCGCACGTGGGGAGAGCCTTCGTTAGATCTATTCCCCACCGAAGAAAACGCGCAATGTCAGCAATTCTGCATGTTGGAATTTCCAAGGCTGCACTCGCTAAGCGACGCTTTTCGTCGCGAGTGGAGTTGCGGTCTTCTATACGCCTTTCCGCCTATACCACTTCTGCCCAGAGTGCTGAAGAAGATCAGGCGCGACCGGGCCCAAGTCATTCTTGTGGCTCCGGATTGGGCTCGAAGAGTCTGGTATCCCGAGCTGCTACACATGGCCATCGATCCTCCGATCAGACTGCCTCTTCGGGAGGATCTTCTGTCGCAGCAGCAGGGGACGGTCCTCCACCCGAACCTGTCCAGCCTCCACCTTCTTGCATGGAGATTGAGCGGCGGCAGTTGACGTCGTTTCACCTGCCTCCCAAAGTCTGTGATGTTATCTTGGCAGCCAGGCAGACCTCCACTAAGACGGTATACGCCTGCAGATGGAACAAATTTGTGGCATGGTGCACAGCAAAGGCTGTGGATCCCATTTCCGCCCCTCTTTCTGAGGTTCTCTTGTATCTCCTTTCTTTGGCCCAGCAGGGCTCTGCTCTGGGCACTCTAAAGGGCTACCTCTCGGCCATTTCAGCCTTCCTTAGGCTTCCTGATCAGCCTTCTCTTTTCAAGTCCCCTGTTGTAAATCGTTTCCTTAAGGGCATTACTCATCTTTTTCCTCCTGTTCCTTTTGTAATGCCCCAGTGGGACTTGAACTTGGTTCTTACACATCTTATGTGCTGTCCCTTTGAGTCACTCTAAAACTGCCCTCTCAGGCTTCTAACTTTGAAAACTGCCTTTCTGGTGGCCATCACCTCTGCTCGCAGGGTGAGTGAGCTGCAAGCTCTTTCTTCCAAGCCTCCCTTTCTGACTGTTCATCCGGACAAGGTCGTCCTCAGAACTAGACCTTCCTTTCTTCCCAAGGTGGCTACTTCTTTCCACATTGGCCAAACCATCACTTTGCCCACCTTCTTTCCGCCTCCTTCAAAAGAGGAAGAGAGGCTCCACCGTCTGGATCCAAAACATGCGCTTTCCTTCTACTTGGATCGCACCAAACAATTCCGGGTGGACGACCAGCTCTTTGTTGGTTATGTGGGCGCTAAGAAAGGTCGGGCCGTGCACAAACGGACCATCTCCAGGTGGGTCGTTCTGTGCATCAAAGCTTGCTATTCTTTGGAAAAGAAGGAGCCTCCATTGGGACTGCGCTCCCATTCCACCAGGGCAACGGCAGCTACCACTGCTTTGGGTCAGGGAGTCCCCCTTAATGACATCTGTCAGGCAGCTACGTGGGCATCGCTGCACATGTTTACCAAACACTACTGCCTGGACAGTCAAGTCCAGAGAGACGGCTTCTTTGGCCGTTCTGTTCTCCAGGACTTTCTGGTGTGAACTTAGTTCGCAGACCCACCTCCGGGGTTGGTATTGCTGGGGTATCTATTCTAAGGTAAGGAATCTATAACTAACTGTTTCTTTCAGATGAACAAGTTACTTACCTTCGGTAACGATATATCTGTAAGAAACATAGGTTAGTTATAGATTCCTTACCGCCCCACCCATCCTCCCCGTTCTGCGAACTGACTTCTAGGGTTAAGGAATTGCTCTCAGGGCCATAGTTTTGTGCACCAGTGGTCAGTGTCTTGCATGGCTCTGCGCTTCTGGCGTGGAAAGTCGTGTACAGAACTGACGTCACCACGCGAGGGCGGCGTCTATGTAGCTACCACGACGTCATCCCAGCGACCACGATGCCGACGACGAACGCGGAGCCGACCGACGCCACCTTCCGACGAGCAGGGGTACTGCTGATGAAAAACTTTCTAGATCCAGTCTGACGCCTGGGGGTAATTCTAAGGTAAGGAATCTATAACTAACCTATGTTTCTTACAGATATATCGTTACCGAAGGTAAGTAACTTGTTCGTTAAATGAAATATCACTTTGTAAAACAATGCCTACAGTCTTGATGTGTCACAATTAATAGGAAAACAGGTGTATTATCTAACACAGTATAATACTCTTCCCCTTTGGGATAGTGACACTAGGGTTCTTAACTGTCTTTTGTCATTGTTCATTGTAACTTAATAATTGTCAGTTAGATAACATATTGTATCGTACTGCCTGCTTTTCCCCACAGAGTACTCCAACACTCAACAAAAAACATAAGATCTAAATATCACATACATCCAACATAGCCCAGGTATTGCAGTCTGTCTCGTGACTAATATACAGAAAACAATCAACAGAGCAAAGTTGACAAGAAACCTTTCATGCATTCAACGAAGTACAGATAGGCCATGTAACTGTTGCCATGCTTGTAAAAGCACTTAACTCCATGGTATGACTTGCACAGCCATCGATCAGAACATATTATGCAGATTTACTGACATGCGTCCAACACAGCATAGATAACATCAATCATAGTAAGCAAAAGCACTTGCCACATCTCCGTTCAGCAGGTAGTGTGACTAACTACTGTCTTAAAAGTTGCATGCTGCAAATTTCAAAGATCACAGGCTTTTGCACATACACAGCAAAATCACAGACTCATAACTCTTATCAATAAGATATATACTCCCAGCCAAGGACAAAATCACAACACCAATAACATATCAGGCTATATCAGACTCAGTTCAGCAATGGAAACCTCAGAATTATGTGGCAAGTCACCGAACTGCCAAAAGTGATATACGGATAGACAAGGGACATAATGTGGAATAAACAAATGTCACTAAATAACACATTGCAAGGCCCTTTAATGCGCATTGTGACCCAACATGATCGCTCAGGAATAGCACGAGTGACTTATTATGTGCTTGTAAGCAATCTGTTGCCTGACATTATTTAATTCGTGGTTTGTAGCAAAAACTAAAAAGGAAATGTGAAGGATGAGAAGTTTTAAAATTATCTTAAGTGCCCAAACCATAAAAATCACGTTTCATTTGACAAGGCTATTTACTACAAAGGGCCATAAAACAGTGTTATATGCAAAACGTTGGCAATATCTTATTGTTAATGTTTGGCTATATTTCCCATACACTCAAATGAAGACTTCTTGACAGGTGTTTGTTCTTAAGTGTGTTTCATTTAATGTATACGAACTGTATTCTTAGCGTTTTGGTATACTAACTTGTGACGGTTCTTTCAGGGTCTGTCAGTAGGAATATTCTACATCAGAGAAAGCCTGGTTAAAAAAAGGTGAGTCACTCTTTTTTAAGATTGTTGAATTAAGTTGCTGAATTTGGGAGAAATGGGGTGTGGTTCACGTCTCTACTCCAGTTTCAGGTTAACAGATGTTGTCATTAACTCCAGGTTAGTGGACGATAGGTGTATTATCATACATTTCCAAGCAATGTCTTTGTTTACTTTATGTAGACCATTCAATTATTCCGTTTTATAACTTTTTTTCTGGTTAGTTTAGAGATGTTCTGTAGTTCTTGTTTTCCTTCTTTAACTTTGTCTCAGTTTGTACTCGGTATGAAGTCAATTCGATGCTTTGTTTATGCCAACACTTTTATGGCATGTGTGTTTGCTCCTTTAGATCCACTTTATCTTTCATAGTTAAAAATATATTGAACTGATTAAATGTGTTAAGTAAGCCACCAGAAGTTTCATGCTATTGGAGAACAACATTTGAGAGTTGGCAATGGACGACAATGGTTTCATATGAAGCAATATAGGCAGACTTTCTGATAGATACTTCTAACTGAAGATTCCTCACCTTTTGAACAATCCCCAGGCGTCCAACTGGATCCGGAATTTTCCAAGCAGTCCCCCCCCTTGTGCACCGGTAGGTGGTGTCTTGCAGCTCCACACTCATGTCCCTCCACTGTGGAAGTGACATGCAGAGCCAAATATATGGGCCCCACTTACACTCACTGACGTCAGTTCCTTTCTTTCTGCGTCACCAGACACGGATTTGGAGCTGCCTATTTACCTAAAAAAAAAAAAAAAAGTAGTTTAAAAAACCCAGCATACAAATTAAAATGTCACCTCCCAAGACTACAGGGTTTAAACCTTGTAGGGACTGTCACAAGCAAATGTCTGTCACAGATTCCCATCAGGTTTGCCTGTGATGCCTGGAGTCAGACATTACTGTGCCTTGATAAATCCCTAAGCCCTCCAGGACCATGAGGCAAAACTCTACATCACCAAGCACCAAAAGACTCAATGCTTTGACTGTTCAGAATGAAGTTCCTGTTCCCGAAGATGTTCCTATTGCTGATCATCGTCATGGTCTAAATCTTCGAGTAAGTCGAACAAAAAACATAAGTCCAAGCAGCACTCTGCCCCTTCCCGCCACTCTCGAACTCAAGAAAAAGTGCAAGGGCATCAAAGTGTCTCCCAGTCTCGCTTTTGAACTCGATCCTCTTTGAAGCTGATTTTAACCCTCTTTTTGAGGCCACACAAATTTCCGGGTTTGTCAGTGACATTGCAGCAAATTGAAGAGTTCCATTGGACCATGCTGCTTCTCTTTGACACACTACTGGCTCCCTATGGCGTGCCTTTGGGCCCCAAGGAACTGTAAGGGCCTTCACCTGGTTTCTGCCAGTGGGTAGAGCCTCTGGACTTGCTATGGGCTCTGCTCCGGCTTCAATTCTGGCCTATATGCTGGCGCGCACAACCCACATCGCATCCTGAAGCATTGATGCTGATGACGTTGACACCGCACTAGGAAGCGCAATCTAATATGTTTCCTGACTCCAAGTCGCGTTGCTTCGACCGAGGCTGCACCATGATCCACTAGGGCGGAAGCCTTTGGGCAGCCCATCACACCCTGATACTTTGCCCTTGTGCATGGCAGGGCTCAAACCCTTTGCACTCTCTTTGGAACAGACTCTGATAATGACAAATATGATGCTGGGATGAATTTTCCCAACCATATACTGACCTCAATTGGTATGAGGACCTGCAGCATACCAGTTGTCTGGACACCTCACCAGGCACTAGGCTAGTTTTGCTAATGAGCCCTGCCATGGAAGAAGGTGCCTCCTTCACCACAGTTTTTCAGATGGGGGCCAAGATTCTCGACCTCATATTATACACTATGGAAGTGAAGACTGATGTATTCACTGTGATGCTTCATCCTGAGCAAACAAATATTGAGCCCCTATCTCCATTCAGTTAGGGCCTCACAGACACCCTTTTTGGGACTTGGGCAAAACCCTGTCCAGACATCCAGTGAACAGGCAGATAGCATGTCCAACCCCAGTGATCCGGATTTCTTGACTCAGCATCCCACACCTGAGAGCCTTGTCGTGCAGGCTTCAATGAGCTAGGTCAACCCTAACAGATTTCCTACCACACCACCAGACAGGGAATCAAAGCACATCGAAACCTTTGGGAAGCACACAATTTTGTTGACCAGTTTGGCACTACGTTCCGTCTATGCTAGCTGCCTCTTAGGGCTTTGTACCTACGCCCTTTGGGACTCAGTCACGCAGGTCTTGCCTGAGGTCCCTGACCTCTTGCATCCCACACATATGCATGCCATTCATGATGGTCACAATGTGGCAGAGCTTACTGCTCGCTGTGGCTTGGATACCACTGATTGCCTTGGCAGGAAAACTGGCAGCAGTGTACACACCTGGATGTGATCCATGATCTTCTCTAGAGCACGTTAATTGACATGCAGTTCGATATCTCTTGCCTTTTTAGTGAGAAGGCAGACTCGCCATTGAGTGCTTTAAGGACATAAGGCTCGGCACGCTTCTTGAGCCTGTCTGATCCTGCCATGTCAGCTACCCCAACAGTTTCACTCCCTCTGTGGCTGTGGTAGAGGCTTCCAATATCGCCAACTGCAGCCTGCCCAGTAAACTTTCCAGCCCTTTTATAGCCGAGGCCACAGTGCCCACAGATCACATGGACTACAAGAGCAGCATACAACTGTGTCTTCCACCCCCCACGCAGCTGCTGCAGCTCCAAAACCTATTTTTCATGTCCTTGAGGTACACAGCCACTCTGCTGAAGGTAGGATCCAGCATTTTCTGTCTGAGTGCCAGGTATTAACTTTGGGCAAGTTTCTTGTTACCTGCTGCCCTTACACCATCCTCAGAATCACTGATGGCTGTTCTCTTGCAGCGGGAAGTGCAGGCCATTCTGGCCAAGGAGTCATAGAGAGGGTTCTAGTATCAGAAGTAGGCTTTGATTCTTACTCCTGCTTCTTTCTGTTGCTGAAGGACAGAGTCCTTTTTTCTATTTTAGATCTTCACACTCTCAATGCCTTCCTGCAGAAGGACAAGTTCAAGATGCTCACCCTGGCCCGGGTCTTGTCTGTCCTCTACCCTGTAGACTGGATGATAGCCTGGACTCGCAGGACGCTTATTTCTACAGGCCCATAGAAGCTACCTGCTGTTCATAGTGTGGCAGGAGCATTTTCAGTTCACTGTGCTTCCCTTTGGCCTCACCAGTGCCCCTTGAGTATTTACGAAAGTGAAGGGATGATGGTGGTTGCAGGACATCTTCAGAGGTCAGGGGTTTCAGTCTTCCCTTTACCATGACATTTAGCTGCTAAAGACGTGCTCGCGCCAGGCAGATGTCACCCTCCTCTAGACTACGGGGAACCTCCTCACTTGGTTGGGGTTCACTATAAATATGCCAAAGTCAATTGACTCCTTCACGAATGCTCCCTTTCATCAGAGCCGTTTTGGACATGATGCAGTTTTGCGGCTTCTCCCCAGAGTGCAAAGACATTCGAGCTATGATCTCAATGTTTCTGCTGCTGTCCTGGATCTCTGTGAGAAGGACTCTGAGGCTGCTGGGAGTGATAACCTCCTGCATCCTGCTGGTGAAGCACGCAAGGTAGCATATGCGTTCTCTGCAGTGGGATGTAAAGTCGTAGTGGCCACAGCATCAGTGGAACCTCTCCAGTCACGTTCGGATTTCGAAGGATACTGCAAAAGACCTGCAGTGGTGGTTGCTGAACTGTTATTCGGTCCGCAGCAGACCCCTCTCTCTCCTTCCTACCCAGAGCTAACAGTGCTGACCGATGCATTGCTTCTGGGCTGGGGCTGGCCAATTGGGAGAGATGGAGATTAGAGGCATTGGGTCTCCAGTTGAGATCTGGCTCCAAATCAACTTTCTGAAGCTGCGGACCTCCTGCTTGGCAGTGAAAACCTTCCTATCATACTTCAAAAAGAGTCTGGTGGAGGTGCTCATGGACAACATAACCACCATGTGGTACTGCAACAAACAGATTGGGGTGGGGTCGTGGACCCTGTGCCATGAGGCACTATGTCTCTGGAGCGGCTGGAGCACCATGGAATATTCCTGGTGTTGCACCACCTGGCAGAATCTTTAAACACCAGGGTGGACAAACTTAGTTGCCAATGCCTAGTGGAAGACGAATGGCACTTCCACCCTGAGGTGGCGCACGGTGTCTTCTGCAAATGTGGAGAACCTTTGCTTGATCTATTCGTCATCACCGAGAGTGTACAATGTCAGACTTTTGCACTTTGGAGTTACCAAGGTATCTCTCCCTCAGACAAGTTTGACCAAGAGTGGAACGCAAGACTCCTGTATGCCTTCCTGCTTATAATTCTCCTGCCCTGTGTTCTGAAGACCAGAAACAGCGAGGCCCTAGTCATCCTAGTGGCGCCAGATTGGGCAAGAAGAGTGTGCTATCCAGAACTCCTATGCATGAGCATCTGGCCTTTGCTCAGCCTTCCTCTTTGGGAGGATCTTCTGCTGTAGCAGCAGGACAGGGTCCAGCACCCAAGGCTGCACAATCCCACTTTCATGCTTGACGATTGAGCGGCGATTGATTACTTCTGACCTCCCTCCTGAGGTTGTCGATGTCATCTTGTCAGCCAGGTGTCCCTCAACAAAATCAGTATATGCCTGCCAGTGAGACAAATTTATGGTTTGGTGTAGTGTCCAACAGATTGACCGACTACACATCAAGCTTTCAGAAGTGTTGCTCTTTATGTTGCCCTTGGCCCAGCCTTGCCTTGGGACTTCCCTTGGGCCCAGTTAAAGTATACTTGCTAGCTCGTTGTTTTCTGGTTGCCGGAAAAGCTCCCTTTGTTAAATCACCTTTTGTGATGCGTTTTCTGAAAGGTTTGCAACAAATGTTTCCCCCTTGTCTTAATGCCCCAGTGGGACCTTAACTTGATTCTGATGTTCCTTACTCCTTTTGAACTGCTGCACAGCTGTCCACTATGGTTTCTCACCCTCAAGACAGTTTTCCTCATCGCAATCACATTAGCGAGGGACCTGCTGGCCCTCTTTGTCAACTTGGGCCTCCTTTCTACCGAAAGTAATGACTCCTTTTCGCAAAACATAATTCTCTGGGCATTTCTTGCTTCACCTCACCCTTCTAAGGAGGAGAAGAGAAACCATTGGCTGGATCCTGAAAGAGCTCTTTGTTTTTTCATCGATTGTACCACAGATCATCTTGTGCATGATAAGCTCTTTATTAGATTCACTGGAGCAAAAAAGGACAAGGCAGTGCAAAAGAGGGCCATCTCTTGTTGGATCATGCCCTATATGAAAATCTGTTACCACTGTGTGCTTAATCGATCATGTATCCTTAACACCAGGAATTCCTGACAGTTGAACAACTTATTACTCACATTGATATTTTACATTTCTTGATGTCCATCCAACCATCCAATATTATCGCACAATAATTATTTTCACTTTGTCCAAATAACAACCAATTATATTAAACCACATACTCTATTTCTTCCATATTAACACGCATAGTTTGTTTTATTTCATACATAGATCAGTCAAATACATTAAACCACGTATTTCCTCGGAGTGCAGAGAAGGCACCAATATTGTGATTATACAAGACATGACTTGATAGAGTAATCAGACTTATATACTTATTTTCACATACATGATCTTTTTGCAAATATCAAATTATTTCATGAGCTTCTACAACTAAATACAATTTTGCAAGCCCAGTCTTAACAAACCATAACATATTATCACAGAAAGTACTATTTTATAACTGTAATGCAGTATCCCATCTCACTAACTACATCCCTGTAGATTATTATGGTAAATTACCATTATATTAGCTTTAATTATTGTTTCTTATATATGCAAGAACGGCAAGTCAGGGAAAAGGGAAAGCAGGAGGGATTACTTCCATCACTATTATTTTAAAATCACATTTAGCATATCCTCCACTTGGGAATGGGCTCAGATTAATGGTTAAAAATGCATGATAGTCAGACTTGAAAAAACAGTGGCTCTCTTAGACGTACATTATTTCAAACTGGATCATATTAACCTACTGTTTCTAGCATAATATAATTTAATCAGTAGGGATACCCAAGTTCACCTATCATAGAAGATCCAAATTGGAGCAGTCATTTGTAATTAAACCATGCTCGCCCCAAATTCCCAACCAACCCAAAATAAGCATGCTCTGCGGGCAAAAAACACATCAGCGGCCACACCAGACACTCCCCCCCACTAATTCTGCTTGGGGAAATGCATGTCTAAGACAGTCGCCAACCCCCGCCGCCTGCACCACAGCATACACCGCCGTCCATCCACCCTAGACCATTCCAGGACCAGTACCAAGTGAAACAAGATCTCCAGATCACTCAATAGAAAAGCGGAACAAAATCCACCAACAATTTTGTAAATCAGGTTTTCAACATTTACAAACATTTGCTACCAGTTTATGGAAAGTAGGCCACTCATCATGTATGCATTCACCTAGTATTTCCTCCTCCGGGATCAGAGCATCAACAAATGTGTGCTTGTTCCTTCCTGAATTTAAATACCTGTACCGCAGAATGTGATCACCTTCCAAACTGATACATAGTTAGGCGTACCTGGCGGCCATCTTAGGTCTACTATGAACTTCAGTATATCCATTACAAATCAATGGCTGTCACCTACGGTATACTACGAAGACTCTTCTTCCAAAAATGTCTCTTACATAAATCATGATATTCAACTTATGTTTTCTTAAGCCAATATATGGTTATACCATAATAATCGTAGTTTCTGACTTAATCTAATTCATTGAAGAATAATACATCAGTTTCATATCAGGGGTAGCCATCTTTACATATCATGATCACTTATCCCCATAAGCTTCTTTGACTATTTCATTCTTGAATATTTACTTCTATATCCATCATCATTCATTTTCTTTAAATACATGACAAATAAACTCCAAGGCTTTGTGAAATCAATCCAACTGGCCACTGAAAGGTTCAAACTTACAAGACCATATATTATAAAATATACATAATAGTGTTAGTTATTCTATCACCAATATCCTATTGTAATAGATAGCGGCCATCCTGTACTTGCTAACGGATAGCTTCAACTTTATATTCACACTGACCAGAAAGTGTTCTGAAGTGGGTGCCAGGGGATGCAACATTTATGCCTGACCCTAGCTTGTGGGTGGGGGTGACCCCCTGGCTCCTCATTAATCAATGGAGTAAAAGTTCCCATGGGTAACCCTACCCACTTTTGCAGAAGTTCCTGTCTGCAGTTCTTCAAACAATCCCACATTGCCCCTCTCTATCTAAATTGAATATGGTGTAACCCTTCTCCCTTTGTGCAGAGCCTGTGTGCCCACCCAGAGGTGTGGCTAGGGTAATGAACAGTTCAATCTGATAGAGACTGTTACTTGTAGATTCCTTACCTTTAGAATTTCCCCCAGGCGTCAGTCTGGATCCAGAGATTTTTTCTTCAGCAGTACCCCTGCGCATCGTTAGGTGCAGTCGGTCGGCTCCGCATCCGTCGTCGTGGGCACCGGGATGACGTCGCGGGACCTACATAGACACCACCCATGCGCGCTGACATTAGTGCTTTCTTTTTCTGCGCCAGCCTAGCACAGATCCGGAGAGAGCTACCCCTAGCCACTTTTTGGCTAACTTTTTTAAAACTTTTTGTCAACGTCTTTTTCGAGTCGTATACTCCTGGTGCGTCGAGGATGTCCGAGCGAAGGACCGGCTTCAAGCCCTGCGGTTCCTGCCACCGGATGATGTCCGTGACAGATCCGCACCTCATGTGCCTTTGGTGTCTGGAGCACGACCACGACCCGAAGTTATGCTCCAAGTGCCGGGCCATGAACCCGAAGGCTTTGGGGGAGTGGTCCCAAAAGCTGCTGGAGGCAAGGCACTCGGCTCCGCATTGCTCCCGTTCTCGTTTGAGATGAAGATCTCGAGAACGCTCGCGGAGCCCACACTCAAAGTCGTCGGGGAGATCTTCAGGTAAGTCAGGGAAGCACAAGAAGAAGTCAAAGAAGCACAGGAGTTCTTCGACTTCTCCGCGTCAGTCGGCTGACGTGAAGCGGAATTCCGAGCGTCATCACTCGAAGGCTCCATCTCCGGAGCCTACTTCTGAGACAGCTCCACGCCTCCCTCCCATTTCAAGAGCTGGGGCATCTCCTGCCCAGATCCAGCAGTTCTGCCTCATATTTGGGCAGGCCAGCCCCGCCGCCACGCCGTCGGGTTCGACTCAGTCAGTCGGGGGCCCTGGGACTTCGATGCTGGCAGCTCCGGCTCCAGTGGGTCCCCGTGGATCCAGGCTTGGATCCGGATCGACGCCGATCTCACTCGACCTTCTATCCCAATGACGACGTACCCAGCATCGACCGTGCCCCCTGTCGGCATCAACCCCATCCTCATTCCCAAAGTGAACACGGAGTCGGACCGACGTTGATTCCGACGCCAGAAGGGACTTTCGTTCCTGTGTTTATTCCTGCCGTTCCTTTTGGGCCAGAAGGTGAGGAAGAGGACTGGGAGGGACTGCTGGACCCTTTAACTGACCAGCTTGAGGAACCTGACTGGCGAATGGACCTTTGTGATGCCAGTGGTCTGGACACTTGCTCTGGCTTGCTTTCTCCCCCTACCGTGGCTACGGAGGAGAGAGCTTCCTATGCTGTGGTGGTGAGGAGGGCAGCCGAGGTCCTCGGCCTTGAGCTCCCTGCAGTGACAGTTAGGACTAACCTCCTGACAGAGGTGCTTCAGCCTGCGGCTTCCTCTTCTGAACCCCTTTTGCCATTCAATGAAGCCCTCACGGACGTCCTTCAGGCACTTAGTCCAAGCCCAACATAGGGGCTCCTGTGGCTGAAGATTGCCCCCCGCCACCGCCCCACTCCGGGCAACCCAGCGTTCCTGGCCCAACACCCCTCCCCTGAGAGCTTGGTAGTCTAAGCCTCTTCATCAAAAGGCGCAATTTCCTTCTGTTCCCCCAGATAGGGAATCTAAGAAGTTGGACCATCTTGGGAAGATGTTCTCTTCCTCCAGCTTGTGTTGCGGTCGGTGAATACCGCATGCCTCTTGGGTCTATACTCCCATACTATCTGGGATACGGTCGCGCAGGTGCTGCCTCAGTGCCCGGAGGAGGCCCGAGTCATTCTCTCTCAAGCAGTTGTAGACCGGAGAGACGCAGCCAAATTCACCATATGATGTGGACTGGATACCACCGACTCACTGGGCAGAACGATTGGCATGTTTGTAGCTGTTAGACGCTACGCCTGGTTGAGGACTTCTGGCTTCTCAGGGGATGTCCAGTCTTCCTTGATGGACATGCCCTTTGATGACACTCACCTTTTTGGCTACAAGGCAGACTCGGCGCTTGAGCGCTTCAAGGATTCTCGAGCTACGGCCAGATCCTTGGGCCTCGCGTCTACCTCACGTCCACCTCAGCCTCCAGCCAGCGACAGAGTCACGCAAACTGTCCAGCCTCTGCGAGGCCCTGACGTGGGACCCAGCGTCCTCGTGGGTCAGGGAGCCAGCGGGCGGGCCAGTCCACCCCTCCCCCCCTGCTGCAGCCTCCGAACCTTCCTAGTCTGACGTTTCAGTCCCATCACTGCCAGTTGGAGGCAGGATCTGCCATCACCTCGTCCACTGGCAATCCTTCACGTCAGACAGGTGGGTTCTGCAAATAGTCCTAAGGGGCTACTCCCTCCCCTTCGAGACTACCCTCCCTCCATGCCACCTTCTTACAATTGCATGACGGCTAATCATTTGGCACTTCTCCGCCAGGAAGTATCAGAGCTCTTGGCCAAGGGAGCTATAGAGAGGGTCCCTGTGCCAGAAGTAGGTTGTGGTTGTAATTCCCGCTACTTTCTGGTACCCAAGAAGGACAAAGGCCTGCATCCTATCTTAGACCTCCAGGCCCTCAACTTCTTCCTCTGGAAGGAGAAGTTCAAAATGCTCACCATAGCCCAAGTTCTGTCTGCACTCTACATAGGAGACTGGCTGGTGGTGTTGGACTTTCAGGACGCTTATTTTCTTATCCCCATCATGCTGGCCCACAGACGTTACCTTCGGTTCACAGTGGGCCACGAGCACTTTCAGTTCACCGTGCTCCCCTTTGGCCTTACCAGTGCTTCTTAGGTGTTCACAAAGGTGATGGCGGTGGTCGCAGCTTATCTGCACAGATCAAGGGTTCCAGTCTACCCCTATCTCGACGACTGGCTGTTGAAGATGGGCTCAACCCAGGCTGTCGACTCCCACCTCCAGACTACGGTGGACCTCCTTCATTCGCTGGGGGTTCACTAGTTAACGTGCCAAAGTCACACCAGACTCCCTCTCAGACGCTTCCTTTCATCGGGGCAATTCTGGACACAGTGCAGTTTCGAGCCTATCCTCCCGAGCAGCAAGTCTGGGATATTCGCGCTATGATACCGATGTTTCAGCCTCTATCCCGGATTTCGGTGAGAATGACTCTGAGGCTGCTGGGCCTCATGGCCTCCTGCATCCTGCTGGTGGATCATGCCAGATGGCATATGCAGACTCTGCAGTGGGACCTGAAGATCCAGTGGGTGCAGCATCAGGGTAATCTTTCCGACTACGTCCAGATCTCGGAGGAAACTGCGAACCAACAGCAGTGGTGGCTAATGAACCAAGATTAAGTCAGAGGTAGATCCCTCTCGCTTCCCCAACCAGATCTAACAGGTGTGACGGATGCGTCACTTCTGGGATGGATTGGCCACCTGGCAGAGGCGGAGATCAGAGGCCTCTAGTCTCCGGTGGAGTCCGTCCTCCATATCAACCTTTTGGAGCTCCGGGCGATCAGACTGGCCTTCCTTCCCTCTCTCAGGGGGAAAGTGGTGCTGGTATTCACTGACAACACCACTGCCATGTGGTACTGCAACAAAAAGGGTGTGATGGGGTCGTGGACCCTTTGTCAAGAGGCTCTCCACCTCTGGACATGACTGGAACATCAGGACATAACCCTGGTGGTTCAACACCTGGCGTGCTCCCTGAACGCCAGGGCGGACGAACTCAGCCGTCAGTGCCTAGTCGATCACGAATGGTGTCTCCATCCGTAGGTGGCGCAAGGTCTCTTTCAGCGGTGGGGAGAGCCTTGGTTAGATCTGTTCGCCTCCGAAGAGAACGCGCAATGTCAGCAGTTTTGCACGTTGGAGTTTCCAAGGAGGCGCTCGCTCTGCAACGCTTTTCGTCGCAAGTGGAGCTTCGGCCTCCTGTACGCTTTCCGCCTGTACCACTTCTGCCCAGAGTGCTCAAGAAGATCAAGCGCGACCGGGCTCAAGGCATTCTTGTAGCTCCGGACTGGGCAAGAAGAGTCTGGTACCCCGACCCTCTGAGCCTGGCCATCGATCCTCTGATCAGAATTCCCCACCAGGAGGATCGTCTGTCGCAGCATCTTCACCCATACCTGTCCAATCTCCAACCTCCTTGCATGGAGATTGAGCAACGGCAGTTGACAGCTTTCGACATTCCGCCCAAAATCTGTGATGTTATCTTGGCAGCCAGGCGTTCCCCCACTCAAACGGTATTTGGCTGTAGATGGAACAAATTTGTGGCATGGTGCACAGCAAAGGCTGTTGACCACCTTTCTGCTCCTCTTTTGACCGCCTCTGTCTGACTTCACCATTAAATTGGCCTTTTGATAAATATTAAAAAGAGTTGTTGAATTACATTTCTAGCTGGTCCCTATCCTGAGGTATCTGAATTAATATTTATTATTGCTTCCCAGGATTTCTCTATGGGCCAGCCAGCCTTCCTACTGTGAAAGTAGCTTGTTTCACTGTAAGGACATGTTAACATTAAATTTCTACATGTCCTGCTTATAAATACTGTGCCCCTTGCCTTTTGGATTATATCCACCAGAAAGATTGCTACCAAAGGTAAGTAACTTGCTCTGATGGATACTTCTAATTGCAGATTCCTTAGAATAGATACCAAAGCAATTCCTCCCAAATGGTGTGTCTGTGGACCAAACGGCTAAAATGTGCATCCCATCGGACCTGGCTGTCAAGGCAGTAGTGCTTCGGTAACCTGTGCACTGATGACTATGGTGCAGCCTGGCAATTATCAAGGACAGGCACTCCATGTGGCAACACAGTGGTAGCAGCCTTAGCCCTGGTGGAATGGTTCACAACCCTTCTGTAGTATGCTCTTTGGAATTCACATAGCAGACCTTAATGCAGAGGACAATCTATCTGGTCAAAGTCTGTTTCTGCACATCTTTGCCTCAAAGAAACCCAAAAAGAGCTGATCGTCCACTCTGTGGTCTTTGGTACGATCGATGTGAAAACTGAGCGCTCTCTTGGGTTACAAACAATAGAGCCTGTCCTCCTCTTTTAAGGGGTGTGGTGGGGCAAAGAATGTTGGAAGAGTGATGGATTGCCTGACGTGAAAGGAGGTCACAACTTTCAGGAGAAAGGTCGCTCTAATCCTCAGCACCAGTTTGTCCAGAGAGAAGGTTCAGTAGGGCAGCTGGACTGTAAGACCTTGAAGCTCACAAACGGGAAAAGCTGAGGTTATCACAATGTTCAAAACTGTCTTTAGGATGAAGAGACATAGGGAAGACCTGCAACTACTCAAAATGAGTGCACATAAGGAATGTAAGATCAAATTAAGATTTAGGAGGAACAAAAGGTTTAGGAGGAAACGTGGATCAGACCTTTGAGAGAATGCATGACAATAGGTGATTTGAACAAGAACGGTTGTTCGGTCACACAAAAAAGGCCAAAAGGGCTGACAGATTAACTTTAACAGTGCCCGCTGCAAGTCCTTGCTGAGCCAAAGACAGAATAAACAGTAGCACATCCGACAGTTCAGCTTGCAGTGGGTCCATGTTACAGGGGCCAAATCAAGCCACAAACTTGTCCCAGCATCCACTGTAAACATATTTTGTGGAAGGACACATAACCGCCAGGATGACATCCAATACTTTGGGATGTAGGTTAAATGCAGGCACTGCTGTTGCACAATTCCCACACCTGGAGGAGTAGATTGAGCAGGCCCGAGTGCACACCCCTGCCCTGCTGCTGTGACAGAAGATTCTCACAATGCTTGAGCCTGATCGGAGAACAGATGCTCAAGTTCAGACGTTTTCAGTACCACACTCTCCTGGCCCAATCTGGAGCCACTAGGATGACATGGGCTCGGTCGTTCTTGATCTTCTTCAGAACTCAGGCTAGTAGGGGTAGTGGCAGGAAGGCAAACAGGAGTCCCGTTCTCCACTCTAGGTGAAATGTGCCTCATGAGAGAGACTTCTTCAAAACTCAAATGAGCAAAAGTGTTGACACTGCGCGTTCATGATGATGGTTAAGAGTTTGAGGCAGATTCTCCCCATTGCTGGAAGACGTCCTGTGCCAACTCTGGATGCAGCTGCCATTCATGATCCGCTATGCGTTGCTGGCACAGTTCGTACTCCTGGGAGTTTAAAGATCTGGCCAGGTGGGGTACAATCAGGGAGATGACCTGACAATTCAGCCTGGTCTAGAGGCGCAGGGCCTCTTTCACAGACCCCAGGGCCCCACCCTGCTCTACTTGCTCAGCCTCAAACCCTGCAAGTAGCCATGCCCGCTGTAGCAGGAGTTGCCCTGACTTTACTTGTTCACTTTTTTTTTTTTTTGAATGAGCAAAGATACTTTTGTATTTGTGGCTTATTCATTGCTTGTACTTTAGCCACATGTTGTGTAATGCCTGAGTTCTGGAAGTCACATGGCATCTTCTTTTTTCTGCTACATATTGTCCCACTTCTATGGTTCTAAATATATTGTTTGATTAAATAAATGTATAAATCAGCTTTAGAGTGCAGTTCAGATTTTGGATCATCCAACGAGACAGCCATTCAGTGACTGAGAGTGAGTCAAAATAGCCATTCATATGAATATATCTAACTGCAATTAGTGACCAGTGAGACCACTGAAGGAGCACTCCTGCAGGGGATTACCGGTTCAGAAATTGGGACATGCCCCCTTATCAGACTTTTAGAGGACCCTCTTTGAGTACCTCCACATTTGTAGACCTCTCCACAGTGCAAGGTGCTCTCTGTTTTGTCTCTGGCCAGGCTGTGCACGAATCGGTCTCTTAGCGCCATCTCCTGCTGGGTCCAGCAATAAAAGGATCATGTGCCGGCTAAAGGAAGTTAAGGGGCTTTTGTTCATCTTGTATGTGTACAGGGAAGGGTCCCTGCTGCATCACCCAGTCTTGTGTGCCAGCCACCAATGCCTACTCTACAAAATGGGGCTCAGTGCCTGTGATGTGCACCGCAGTTCCACTAGGTTGCAGTGCACTTACTTCCTTGTACGAGCACTCGTCCCTTCATGGACAACATTACCCTGTGGCATGATGGAAGAGGGTGCCACCCTATCTCCAAAGTCCTGATGTGCCGTTGACTTAAGTTCCTCAGACCACAACATTGCAGACAGCCAAGGAGGGGGAGCTCACGACGTGACCTCCTCTTCAATTCATCCGGTCCCCACCTATGTCCAAGATGCCTTCACATGTCTCAGTTGGGGAACAGCCAAGGGGGCATTGATTTGGGCAAAAGGGATGGTACCATTTAATTTAAGAGCCCCCATTGCTCCCTGTCTGCAGTCCACAGGAATTGCCATGCTGGTGAAAGTAAGTTGTAGTCACAAGATCACTGTAGGACAGTGGATGTCATCAGAGCGGACTTGACAAACATTTTGACGGCATTAAATACAGCCACGCCCTAAACAGACTCAGTATTCAAAGCATGTAAGCTGAGAAGTCCCACTATTCGATTCAACAAAGCAGTAGTGCTCCAGGAATCCACTACCAATCACCCCTGAATAGCGAGCTGCACACTGATAATTGCTTAAATGATGTCAGGTGCTGGCTGGAAAACAGGGACCTAGTGAAGGTGGCTTAGAGTCCAATGCACGCAAGGGAAGAGCTCCCATCCTCTAGTTAACAGTAAAAAAACAGTTATATTAGGGGTAAAGCGAGCCCCTCACATCCCTGGTCCCAGGTGCCACTGCACATGCTGCATGGTTGATAGCTACATCCATGCTGGAAAGCCAATTAGGCACCCTTGTTTTCAACATAGGTCTCACAGTGTACCACTCCAGGCGCGCATACCTCATCCTGTTGTGCTTTTCTTTGCATTCTGCTACTTACAGTTGTGCTCATAGTTTCTCATTGGGAATGCAGGAGTGCAAGTATCTGAACACAGTTGAAAAAGTGGGATGGGACGAATCACCCACATTCCACATGTGGCATCTTGAAGGATGTGTTTTACCCAGATGTTCCCTGTTTGTAACAATTTACTTGGAGGAAAGGATGAATGTTTTTACATGAAATGTGACTGGTGCAGCAAAGCATAGATTAAACAGTGCCGTCTTTCATGGAACATGGCTTTTGTTCATTTACAGCTTTATACACTAAATTGAAAGATTAAGTGCTTGGTATCAGATATGTTATCTTTATCAGGAACGGGTTATACGTTTATAGTGTTAGGGGCGGTGAGAAATTGGGTTGTTGGTTGACTGCGGTGTGAGCCCTTGTCAAGCAGCAACCACAATCCTTGTCAGGGTGAGGCACAAGCCAACCTCAAAAAATCTGTGCTCAACCCTCTGGTAGCTTGGCACAGAGCAGTGAGGCTTAACTTAGAGGCAATGTGTGAAGTATTTGTGCAACACTTCAAACAGTGAAACCACCACACAAAAATTATCCCACACCAAGTTAGAAAAATAGAACTTTTTAAATAAATAAAACAAGACCAAAACGACAAAGATCCAATTAGTAGAACCGGAGATATACAATTTGAAAGATTTTAGTGAAAATAGCACCAAAAAGCACAAAGCGCCAACTGTGGATATCTGGTCGTGCTGGACCGGGACAAAGTCACAAGTTCAGGTGGACCACGATGGAGCACGGGCCGGCTACAGGGACCTAGTTAGCCCTGCCAAACAAAGTACCGTAAATCCTGGTTTGCAGAGCATTGAAAGGATCCGCATCAAAGTTGTGTCTCGCAGCCGAAGCGATGAGTCAGTTCCGAGATGCAACGAGGCTGTTGGGTGAGGGCCATCGTCTTTGAGGATCCCGTCAACGGGGCTTCCGATGTGAAGTCCAGCATCGAGGGTGCGGCACACAGACAGGGTGATGCGTCAGTTCCGAGGGGCTGCGATTCAGAGTCCGTCGTTGTCGAGGCTGCCGTCAACGAGGGATACACGGTTCTGCACCGAGGATATATCACGCAGTGATGGTTTCGAAGGCGTTGCAGGTTGCTGCGGCGATAAGGGTCTTTGCGACAGGTCCAACCCGCATAGCAGTGGAGATGCGTCGATTTTGCTCAGGGTTGCGCACCGCAACAGTGGAGATGCGTCAGCTCTACTGGATCTACAGAGGCTGGCAGAGCACCTTAAGCCCCTTCCAAGGATCCAGCACTTAGGTGCCACCACTTGGAAGGGTAGACTCATAGATGGCAGAGTCCAGGTGCAGATGCAAGGTTGTTGGAAGCCTGTTATGTCCATGAGGAAACAGATCAGGAGGCCAGCCAACTAGCCCTTGGAGTCTGTCTGGGTTCAATAGATGCAGGTCCAGTCCTCACCAAGACAAGAGGGCAGCAGGTCTGCACAGCAGGGCAGCAGTTCCTTTAGAGCAGCAGTCCAGCAGAATGGCAGTCCTTTCAGCAGCACAACAGTCCTTCTTCCTGGCAGAGTATCCACAAGTTCAGAAGTGTACTGAAGTGGTGGTGTCTGAGGTCCAGTATTTATACCCAGTTGTGCCTTTGAAGTGGGAGAAGCTTCTAGAAGCATGCCTTTGAAGTGCACAGGTGCCCTGCTTTCCTAGCCCTAGCTCCAGACTAAACTACAGGGGGCATGCAGCCCTTTGTGTGGAAACAGGACACAGCCTATTTAAGTGTAAGTGGGGTGGGCCCACCTTCTTCCTCCCATCCAGCCAGTGATGGCCCATCCACTCACACCTAAGCTCCCCACTGTGTGTGTCTAGTAGAAATGCACAACGCTCAGCTGCTAACTACACCCAGTCATATGACCCAGAGACAGGCTGAAGGCGCCAAATGGCTAAGGCAAGAAAAAGCCAACTTTCTAAAAGTGCCATTTTCAAAATTGTAATAAAAAATCTGTCTTCACCATACGTTATAAATTGAAATTATAATCCAAGAGACACCAAACATGAAGGGGTTACCTGTTCCTATTTGGAAATTACACTTATAACATGTAATAAGGTAACTGCAAAGTTATCCTATGAGAGAGGTAGGTCTTGCAGTGGTGGAAAATGACTTTAGAAGATTTTCACTACCAGGACATGTTAACCTTAAAAGTAAATCTCCAACTGTTTAAATGCATTGCACCCTTCCCTCTGGGTTGTCCAGGGCCTATCCTAGGGGTGACGTATATGTATTAAAAAGGAAGGTTTGAGCCTGACAAAGAGTTTACTTTGCCAGGTCAAAATGACCATTTAAAACTGCACACAAAGGCTCTGCAATGGCAGGCCAGAGACATGTTTAAAGTGCTATTTAAGTGGATGGCATAACCAGTGCCACGGGCCCACTAGTAGCATTTAATTTACAGGCCCTGGGCACATGTAGTGCCACTTTACTAGGGCTTACAAGTATATTAAATATACCAGTTGGGTATAAGCCAGTTCCACAATGTTTTAAAGCAAGAGCACAAGCATTTTATCACTGGTTAGCAGTCCTAAGGCCAACAAAAAGGAATTCAGCAAAAATGGGAGGAGTGAAGGCAAAGAGTTTGGAGAAGACCCTGCAGAAAGGACCAAGTCCAACAGTGGTCAAACACCAAATGGCATGTAGCTCTTTACTGTGGGCAATCCAGAGAGTAGGTGTTTTTACTGCTGCATGCTCAGTGCTTACACTGAACTTATTAGGTGTGTTAGCAGAGGGAGAATAGATGCACTACCTGCTGCTGTGCACATGGCACATTACATTCTTCCCCCTTGAGAATTACAGTCGTCATAAATTATTCAAGTCCATCAATTCCATTATCTACGAGTATAAAATACAATATTATGAATTTTCAAGGCTTTCCAAATTGAATCTTTGAAGAAAGAAGAGAAAAAAAATAAAAGTAAATCCAAGTGGACAGAGATTAAGTGATACAAAGCCATATTGACCTAGAAAGCCAAAATAACAATAAATGAAAATGTCCCTTTTATAACTTAGCTTTGTTACTTAGTCTGATTTAATTGTTTAAGCCCTTATTCCCCTTTAGTTATAAGATAGCTGATATGATTTTAAAAACCTGACACGTGTCTTGTTTGTCCATTCTCGTGCAATGCTTAATCGTGCAACAATAATAGCGATTGATATTATTGCAGACATGTGGCTATTGACATCTAATTTCGTTTCCAACCTCATGTGCGTTGGTGTTAGCACCACATCACAATGCAGTCGGTCCTAAAGATAACTGTATAGAATCAGACCAGTACCCAATCAGTTGCAGGCGACTAATCACTATATCAGCTGCCTGCCGCCTGCTTGTTTGGCACATTTTTTTAATATTTAAATTGTTGGTGTACCACTTGGACATGTTCTTTGGTGTATTAAACAGCATTCACAGATTTTTAAACTGCTGAAGCTTTAAAGTAACAGAAAAAACCGCAGAGCTAGTTAGATTAAGGGTTTCTTCTATGTCATCTAACTGAATTACCTGCCTTATTTCAACACTCCATTTCTGGGCCAGCTCAGTCATTTTATGTATCCTGTTTGCATTCTTTGTTTTATAGAATTCACTTATTGATAAAGTCTATCTGGTGGAGTATATACGTGCTAATAAATCATGCCATGTTCGTAACATATCCTGGTCTAATTTTATGGGGGCATAGTCCCGCACTTGTAGATATTTAAATAAACTATTTTGTGGCACTTTAAACTTCGATTGTAAATCAGTGAAAGTGCAGAAATAAATCTATCATACAATTGACCGATTTACTTTAATCCATTGCATTACCATCTCCTAACTACCAAATAAGTAAAATGGGCAGTAAGAACCCCAGAAAGATGTGTACAAATTAATAGTAGAAATTCGATATTCTTTACACCATTCCACCTGTATTTTTTGAACATCAGTTATGACCTTGAAGCAAACTCGCTTGAAAAACTTAGAGTCAATGTATCTACATAGACAATACCTCCTATCTGTGCCAATGGCTCTTTGATAGATTAGTTGAATTTTAATCTCAATACTATTTGTAAGGAGGCAGCGAATACGCTGTCCAAAAGCTCCAGAGAAATATCTCTTGAGGTCAGGTAATGACCAACCCCCTTTATCAGGGGTAGCTTGATATATCTGATCGCGTGCCTGCCCACTGATAACCCTAAATAAAACCACATACAGCTGCACTTAAGCGCTTGAAAAAAGAATTAGGCACACAAGGAGGGATTGCACGAAATAGGTAGAAAAATTTGTTGAGAATATATATTTTAATGATGTTACGTTGACCAATAATACTTAATGTAATTCAGTTGCAAAGGCACATCTTGGCTATACATTGTTTTAGCAATTGCTCATAATTTAATCTTATAATGCTGTTAATGCAGATAGTGATCTTGACCCCAAGGTATGTATCTTTCTTAAAAAACACTATGAATGGTACCAGTTCCTAGAGAGAAAAAAAAGAAAGAAAAGAGAGCGCTCAGCAGCCCAGGTCGGTTGCGAGTCAGGACAGGTGTCTCCAAAATTAGGAATGAGTATGCAAGAATGGGGAGTGGTACTCCTGTGTGTGTTGTGCCCTCACACACCCCTGCGAGTGTAAAGCATCATCATTGGGCACTGCTCCTCATGGGGGTGGCGCTGCAGTCCCTCACGGGCCCTACTGGAGGGCTCTCTGGTGGAGATCTTTTAGGAGTTGCCGCATTTGTGCATGTGGGTGTGTGGGCCAAGTGGTGGGTGTAAGTGAAGATAAAATAACCAGTTGGTACCCTGATAGGTTTATTAGGGGGTCCTCTGGGTTAAGCTAAAATCTGACGGGGATGGAGATGCACTTTATGCAGAAGGAGAGGGTAAAAACAGATATATTCCCGCTGCTCTCAACCCGTGTGACAGTGTTATTGTGGTGTTAAAGGTGAAGAGTGGTCGACATGTTTCGCGCTGTCAGTGGGTCCCTAATGGATCCCTATGCGCTTCATCAGGACCGTGAGTCTAGTAGAAAGGAGTGGGAATCAGGGAAAGATGCCCTATATTCCGACCATACCTTCAATGAGGTTAAGTAAACAAATATCGTTTGAGACACGTCTTATTCGTGTGCTCTAGTTCAAACCCTCCCCGGAGTGGAGTAGGGCTGCTTCGGCGGTAACGTTCGGGTGGGGAGAGGAAGTTACCACCCTCCTTCCGAATCATGGAGACCTATCAGCCCGCCAAGTCCGCCGGTCGTATCTTTCTTAACCACGTAGGTCTCCTTCGTACTTGATGAATAATTATTATTATTATTATTAATTTTATAAGGCGCACAGCTACCCGGAGGTTTCTTGGCGCCAACAGACAGAACGCGAGAGAAAAGGAGGACATCTACTGGTTAAATAGCCAAGTTTTTAGGCCTTTGCGAAAGTTGCTATAGCTGGTTTCGTGCTGGAGAGGCGTGGGGAGCGAATTCCATAGTAGCGGGGCCAGGTAAGCAAAAGATCGCCACCCAAATGCGTCCGTTTGATCCTGGGGACTAGAAATTTGGCCTGAGAAGAGGATCGAAGAAGGCGTGTAGGAAGATAAGGATGGGCTAAGGCACTCAAATACTGAGGCGCTGTGCCCAATTTGATCTTATGCATATAGCATAGTGCCTTGAATTTGGTACGATTCTCTATCTTAAGCCAATGAAGGTCACGGAGAGAACCTGAGATGGAGGCCTTTTTAGGTACATTGCAGAGCAGTCTGGCCGCGGAGTTCTGCACTACCTGCAGTTTTTGAACCACCTCCTTATTGGCTCCTAAGTACAGGACGTTGCCATAGTCCAGCCTGGACGTAATCAAGGCCTGGATCACTGTTCTTTGTGTGGGACTAGGCAACATCCAGAGTATTTTTCTGAGCCATTTCAGGATGGTGAAGCAGGTTGAGGCGACCTTGACTGCTTGCTGCCTCATAGATAACTGGTCATCTATAACTACGCCTAAATTGCGAGCTGATTTCAACGGTTGAGGCAGATCACCCATTTGCGGAGGCCAATGACGGGGGCCCCAGAGATCTTTGTTTTTCCCAAGAATGAGAACTTCAGTTTTTCCACCGTTTAGTTTCAACCGATTGGTGTGCATCCAGCTAGCTATCTTTTGTAGCCCAACCTGGAGAGATGATACCATAGATGCCTCATTGGTGGACAAAGAGAAGATAAGCTGGGTATCGTCAGCATACGAGAAGATAGACAGCCCAGCTTCTTCCGCTATTGTGGCTAGAGGGCTAACATAGATATTAAACAATAATGGGCTGAGGATCGAACCCTGCGGTACTCCGTAAGGAGAAGCGTGGGACTTAGAGCTAGTAGACGGGGAAAAAACTTGAAAAGTCCGGCCAGTCAAAAAATCCTTAAGCCATTTGAATGCTGAACCAACAATGCCCAAAGATTGTAGAGCTTCTAGTAGGGCAGTGTGTGACAGTGTCAAAAGCGGCACTCAAATCAAGCAGTATGAGTGCCACTGTTTCACCCATGTCAAGATGATGGCGCAGAGTTTCAGTAACTCCCAGGAGCGTGGTTTCTGTAGAAAACCCCGCTCTAAAACCCGATTGTGATGCATGTAAGATGTTTTGGGAGTCTACAAACTGCGTTAGTTGTTGGTTGACGTGCTTTTCTAGAACTCTAGAAAAGGCAGGAAGTAGCGAAATCGGGCGGAAGTTGGAGGGTTCAGCCGGATCAGCATTGGGTTTTTTCAAAAGGGGGAGAACAATGGCGTGTTTCCATGCAGATGGTAAGATTGCTTCCTTCAGTGACGCATTAAGCAACTCCATGATGAGTTTGAGTGAAGATGGTTCCAGTTTTTGAAGACTGGAGATGGGAAGAGGATCGTTTGGTGAGCCAGATTTAAGGCTATTTAAGATGCTGCTGAAGGAAGGGATGTCCAGAGGCATCCAGTTTTTTAGCGTGTTAGTTGGCACGGTGCTATGGGTCCCCAGTAGAGTAGCGCAGCCTGACGTGGAGGGAGCGCTCTTTGCATGCTGCTCCACATTAGTTGTAACTGCATTTAGTTCTGTGTAGATTTTCTCTACTTTCCCAATAAAGAACTTTGCCAAGTCCTCGCATTGAACTTCATTGAGCACGGGTGGTGCCGGTTGGCAGGTTGCACCTGAAAGCTCCTTTACTATTTTGAACAAAACTTTGGGATTATTAAGTGTTGATGTAATAGTGTTGTTAACATATTCAGCTCGAGCAGCGCTACACAGGGAATGGTAATCCCTTTTGGCAAGTTTGTAAATATGTCTGGATTCCGGCGCATAGTCCTTCCTCCAACGTCTTTCCAGTGCTTTGCATTTGTTTTTTTCTACTTTTAGCTTTTCCGAGAACCAAGGGACAGGGGGACGATGATTATTCATTTTTTTGATAGAAGTTGGAAGGCAAGCATCGATGGATGTCATGATCCAAGTATGGATGGTGTCCGAATCAGCTGTCTTAATAGAAGAGATGGCAGGAATGTTATTAACGAGATGTTGATTGAAAGAATCTAAGTCTAGATTTTTCCAGTTTCTGAACTCCGGTCTGGTGGTTGAAATGAAAGTGTTATCACACCACCGATCTAGCCTCACCTTAAAACCGACCAAAAAATGATCTGACCAGAGTATAGGAAGAGCTGTCTGGCATGAGATATTAGGTAAATTGGAAAAGATAGGGTCTAACAAGTGTCCTGCCCTATGGGTGGGGCCTGAGTTACAGAGTAAAACATTCATAGCTGCCAGATCGGCTATCAAGGCAGTGCTAATAGTGCATGCAGGGTCGTTAAAATGAATATTTAAATCTCCCAGGATAGTAAAATAATTAAGGATTATCTGTGTTTTAAGTCAATTCAATTTACAGCCTGACATTTTGACAAATCTTCCAGCCTCCTCAGCCGTATAATGCATTGCACATATTTGATCAGTCAAATATATCCCCACATCATCCGCCATCGTGTTGTTCCTACAAATCTACAGGATCTGCGGTTTGTTTGGATAACATAAACTAGGGGCCTGGTGTCTAAACTGATTCCGGACACCCCCGTAGGATATGTTAGCCTATAGACCACCTAGCTCGCAGTGCCACTATAAGCCCACGACCCTTACCAAGGAGCGAATAGTTTTCTGGCAACCACTGAACATGACAACTCTCGAACCCCTCAGGCATTGTGGAAACAGTGCAGTACTTTTAGCTCACTCACTCGTGCTCACTTATTCTCAGAGAGTCACACAGAACAAACGATGGGGACATTTTCAATAAATCTTTATTGAACCAGCTTCATTCTAGTGTAAAAGGTATTTGCTGCGAGAATCATTAGACAGACACATATGTATAAGATTACAAGCACCAATAAAGTGACTAAAAGGTAGAATCCTACCATGGTGCTAAAACAGTGAATATATGCATGATATCGATACATGGCAGAAATCAGGCGTTCTCTAAGATGCTACCCATCTAAGTGTACCTAGCATGTATATGGGTGTAAAGCCAAGAATCATCCTAGGATAGAGCCGACCCCATTACCTGATGGGAGAGAATGAAGGACCCCGTCTTTGGTCTCGAGTGGACACCCCCGAGGGATGTCAGACCACTGCGTGCAGGACCTCAGCGTCTTGTGTCAGCATGGAAGCTTCTCCTCTGGTTTACTCTGTAAAGATGTGGAGTTTATATACCCTAACTGTACCCTCAGGGAATCTACCTAAAATGGTACTGTGCGCCTGTTGTACAAGGATGACGGAAATGATGACCCTTATACAGAGTTATTATACAGGAGATGGTAATCCTGCTGTGATACTAAGAAATCTCATGCATAATAGATGAGGCTGGCTTTTCGAAGAAAACCACACATCTATTCGGCACATAACTAGTGTTAGATTTGGGGGTCTCTAGTTGGCAGAGGTAGGTACCTTTGACCAAATAGGGACCCTTGCGTCTAGTCAGGGTAAGGGGGTACACTCCTAAAATAACCCCTGCTCTCACCCCCTTGGTAGCTTGGCACGAGCAGACAGGCTTATCTCAGAGGCAGTGTGTAAAGCATTTGTGAACACGTACAGTAATCAAGTGACAACACTACAGATGGACACCACACCAGTTGTATATTAAAAATACGTATCTTTTATATAGATTTAACACAAGACCACAAACGACAAAAATCCACAATACTGTACTTCAAAAATGGTAGAATTAGCTCAGTTCTCTTTAGATGGTAAATGCGACACTTTGAGTTCAATGTACCTTTGGATGCGTAACGCTATACAACTAAAGTGTTGCAGGGAAGGTGATGCGTCGGTTCTTTACACGCAAGAACGGTGATGCGTCGGGTCCCTACTGATGCGTAGGGGATGCGTCGGTTCTTCTCGGCGTGGGGAGGTGATGCGTCGGTTTCTTACTGCGCTTCCGTGGCGATGCGACCAGCAACGCCGTGATGCGATGAAGATCCGGTGCAATGAAACAAAGATGGCGTCTTCTTCTTGATGCGACACGATGCGTGCATGCCCGACGGCCGTGCGGCGACTCTTCTGAGACGCGACAGGCCCTGCGACACGCTTCCCGGTGATGCGGCGGCGTCTGGTGCGACGTCGATCCTCTTCTCCGGCGATGCGAGGCGCTTCGGTGATGCGATGCGACAGCGGCAGCGGTGACACCCTTCTTCAGCGATGCGACGACAGCGGCTGCGGCGGCGACACGCTTCTCCGATGATGCGGCGGCGTCTGATGCGACGTCGATCCTCTTCTCCGGCGATGCGAGGCGCTTCTGCGTTGCGAAGCGGCAGCGGCGACAGCCTTCTTCAGCGATGCGACGACAGCGGCTGCGGTGGCGACACGCTGCTTCTTCGTGAGTCGCGCTTCCAGCTCCTTGCGACACGCAGTCCCTCAGAAGGCCCAACACAACAGCAGGCACTTCAAAAGAACTCTTGGTGAGCTGGTGGGTGAAGTCTGTTGTCCCTGAGACTTCAGCAGGAGGCAAGCTCTTTCTCAAGCCCTTGGAGATCTTTTACAAGTTGATGAAAGTACACACAAAGTTCCTTTCTCCTTTCTTTGGCAGTCAGGCAACCACTGCAGGCCAATCGCCCAAACAGCACTCAGCTTAGGGATAGTCTCCTCCTCAGTTTCTCTGGTTCCTCTCCTCAGCAAAGGTTCTTCTTGTTTCCCAAAGTGATCTAAAGTTCTGGGGTTTGGGTCCCCTCTTTTATACTCATTTTCCCTTTGTTCTCTGAAGGCAGAGAGGCCTTTGCCTAGTCCAAACCAGTTCTGGTCAGTCCTGGAGCACTTTGTTGACAAGACTCCTTCTTTCCTTTCACAGTGTAGGCCAGGGACATCAGACGCACCACAGGAGGTGGAGCCAGCATTGTGGAGAAAAGGCACAGCCCTATTCAGGTCCCAGGTGCAACTCCTCCCACCCATCTCCATGCAGATCTCTCTATTCAGCCCTGTGCTGACTCACCCTGTCTCCTGGAATCCCCCAGCCCCTGTCACTCAAACTCCAGACAAGGAATACACAACCTAGCAGTGGCAGGCTTGGATAGTTAGGCAAGAAAATACCTACTTTCTAAAAGTGGTATTTTTCAAACACAGAATGTTAAAACCAACTTCACTAAAAGATGTATTTTATCATTCTGAGTTCAGGCATACTAAATTCGTTTTTCTACCATGTTCCCTGGGTCAGTTAGGATTGTAAGATGTAATAATCAAACTGCCCATTCTGGCCTATGGGGAACAGGTAGCCTTGCAATAGTGAAAACGAAAATGGCTGTAATTCACTATTAGGACATGCCACACACACCAGGGCATGTCCTACCTTATACTTACAATGCACCCTGCCCTTGGGCCTACCATAGGGGTGTCTGATATGAAGAAAAGGGAAGGTTTAGGGACTGGCAAGTGGGTGCACTTGCCCAGTCAACATGGCAGTACCAGACTGCACACAGGCTCTGCAATGGCAGACCTGAGACACACTTTTACAGGCTGCTTCTGTGGGTGGCACAACCAGTGCTGCAAGCCCACCAGCAGCATTTGGTTTACAAGCCCTGGGCACACTCAGTGCACTGTACTAGGGTCTGACAAGTAAACCAAACCAACCAATCATGGAGTCACTAATCCATACATCAATTTATAACAGAGAGCATATGCACTTTAGCACTGATCAGAAGTGGTAAAGTGCCCAGAGTCATAAAACAGCCAACAACAGGTCAGAAAAAATATAGGAGGAAGGCAAAAAGTTCCGGGATGACCCTGCAAAAAGGGCCAAGTCCAACAACTAGGTAAAAGGTCAGCTCCAAACCGTTATGTAGAACAAGGTAGGACAAAATGTAGGTAAAAGGTCGTATATCTACCTAGGCCTATATTGGGGTACATTGGGGATCATAACACCGCATAAGCACTAAGTTTGATTGTTACCCCATTAAATATAATGGGCGGTATCCCCGTGTTACTTACTGTAAGCTGTAAATAGGGCTCTAGGTACAGAGCAAAGGAGACAGGGGGCTTCCCTGATGGCTGTCCCTGTAGATCCTGTATATCTTAGAGATTTGACCTGCTAGGACCAGCTTGGCCATGGGGTTTGATAAAGAATTTGCACGTTTGAACAATCTTTCACTGATACCAGTGTTCCTCATTGTTGTCCAAAGATATGCCCAGGACACTATATTGAATGCTTTCTCTGCATTTAAAAGTATCAAATCCACTTGCTGATTTAGGGTATTGATGGTATAAAATAGCAATATTGCAATGTTTATGTGATTAGTAGTGCCCCTACCCGGTATAAAAACATTGTTGTGTGCTCACTAGGTCTTTTATACAGGAAGCTAGCAGAGTAGCCAATATTTTTGCATAGATCTTAAGTGGGCCTTATTATTGTTTTAATTTCTTTTATTGTTTTCGACATGAGCATACGAATCCCCTAAAACTTCCCCCCTCCCACACATTGAAAAATCAGTCATTACATTGAAGTTATAAGTAAGGCACTGGTAATAATTGGTCATACAGCATATCCTCAACATTGTCTCATAAGTATTGCATAGCAATCAATTTCAATGGATCTCACGACCCGACTTTTCAACAACAGAAACATGACAATGCAAATGTCCACTACATATAGGTCTCTGGCAGCCCTGGATCATACATCTTACCAACAATAGCATCTACTGGGTACAATATATGTAACTCACCATGTGCACCTCTTGATCGACCAATTTAACAGGTGATTTTACCTCTTGGTCCCCCACAATATCCTCTAGTTCACGTTGGAGGCTAATATCCTTCATATCCCATTCCATGAGATTTCCCTGACCCGTCCCCTTACATACCAATTTGTGTTGTACCCCGCACTTAGCCCGTACCCAGCTGGACAGTTTTCTCATCCAGCGTCTCTTGGTTGGCAGTGTATTAGTTATCCATTTCTGTGCTACTCATTTCTTGGCAATTGTCAAGCCCAGCTCCGCAATCTTACTCATAGTTTTCGAGCAGGGCACACACCCCAAGAGACACAGTTGTATCATTGGCTGCAGTGCCAGGCCAGTCAAACCACCCAGTGGCGCTACTACCTCGCCCCAGAAGACGTGTATCCCCCGACAGGTCCACCACATGTGTATGTGTGTGCCTACCACCCCTCTGCATTTGGGGCAAGTATCAGCCCTGGATGGATCCAATTTGTGTAGCCACTGGGGCGTGACTTAATCCCTGTGGATGCATTTATAATGGATTAATTTCAATCTCGCATTGCGTGTTACCTGAAGGCAGTTACTAAGGATATTGGCCAACTCGCGCTCGCCACTTCCTCTCCTAAATCTCCCTCCCACTGCAGCCTAAGATTAACTATACAATCATTTGTACACTGGACCAGCAGTGTGTAAAATCGTAATATCAATTTAGTGCTCCCCATACATGTCAGGCAGTGTCTGGTTTAGTACATGTGTATCAGGCTCTTGTGGGAAACCAGGCCAAACCCTCCGCATTGCCGCCACCAGCCCTCCGTTTACCAGAAACACACTAACTGATACACCCCATCTGTCGCAGAAGGTCGCATACCCCACTATCCTGCCATCTTCATAAAGGTCTCCCATAAATCCGGGGGAAGCGCCTTAGCCCCCTCGCTATATTCACTGCCCTCCTCCCTAGATACCCGCCCCACACATCTAGGAATGTCCCAATCTGCAGCAGTAGAGTAGGCTCTTTTTTCTAGGAGCCAGAGGAAGCACCAGTATCTTCAGAGGATAAGTCAAACATCTCAGAATTTGAACTAGGGGGTCCATACTTTCCCCTCAAACCATGAAACCACATGCTGGATCTGGGCACCTCAATAGTCCACCCTGAAGTTCAGCACCTGCATTCCTCTGCTGTCCCATGGAAGCCTCAGTGTAGGAAGGTGGAATCTGACTATATGGTTGCCCCCACTTTTTTTATGGTGTTTTGCTGGTTTATGACTTAGTTGGACTGGGATCCTGCTATTCAGGGCCCCAGTCTATCTGCTTTCTCTGTAAAATGGTTTCCATGTGCCTTAGGCACATCACTGATTGGAATCTGGTGTGCCCTTATAAGTCCCTAGTATATGGTATACTATGTACCAAGGGCATAGGTACCTCAGAGGCCTACCAGGGGCTGCAGCATGTATTATGCCACCCCTGGAAGGCCATCCAAACTGACACCACAGGTCTGCTACTGCAGCCTGGGTAAGGTGGTGCATGCACCCTTTACTGTGATATAGGTTACCTATATCACTAAATACATACACACATATAAACCTATAAGTCACTCCTAAGGCAGGCCTTATCAATCCTAAAGGCAGAGTGCATGGTTCCTATGTGAGAGGGTGCCCCTGCATGAGCAGGGCCCCTCTGCAGCGTTCGGAGACCCTTCTCTGATGCTGTTTGTAGTGCAGCCTGACCATATACTCTTAAGCGCATTATAACCTCGCGTTAAATGCTAACTTTGGAATGGCTGCACCTAAACATGTCGTGTTTGGTGTCAAACATCTTGGAATACTCCCCCCCGCCAATTCTGGCGGCGGGGGTAGCATTCCACCCTTCTAGAGGGAAAGACATGTTAACTCTGGCTAGCCCGGTAACTTCTTTCCAAAGCCCTGGCATCACAAAATGGATGCTGCTGCCACAGACACGAGTCTGGCCTCCTGCTGCTGGACGAAACTCCGGCAGGGGAGGCCTGGACAATAGGTTTCCTGTCCCAGGGAGGTGTGACCACCTCCCCAGACAGGATAATGTGTATTGGGGCTGGGCGGGAGCACTTTCGGGTGCTTTGAAGTCCTGCACTGGGGGCACATTTGGTGTCCCTGTGCATACCCCAGTTCAAACCGGATCAGGGGCTTGCAGCCCCTGCTTTGGCGCGAACTGGACAAAGGGAAAGGGGTGTAGCCACCCCTCTGCCCTGACCCACCCGTAGGTGGGGCCACAGAGTAGTCCAACCCCTATACTGAGTATAAGTATAGGAACCCAGTCCTTAGGACTTTAGATTATCCCTGGACGAAACTCTGAAACAGAATCCTGGACCTTCGACGCTCTACTCACGATTAGAGGACAGAAGAATCTCCCTTGGGGTCAAGGAGTGACTCCCCTGCTTGGCAGGCACCAAAGAAGCATCTGTCCGGTTCGCATTTCTGAAGCTCCCGTCGGACGCCGAAGTCATCGCATCACCAGAGGTGGATTCTCAGACTTCCCCAAGGCTACCCTGAGTCCCCAGCAAAGCTGAGGCCCGTAGCTATTGTGGGTGACTTGAGACCGTGACCCCTGGACACCGAGCACATTTGCAAGTGCATCCTCTTCTGGGTCTCCCACAAAGTTGTGCTTTGGACTGCGAGTAGCCCTAGCCTCCCGCACCAACTGCACCGAAGATCACTGGCCTCCACTCCACGAGTGTCCTGTGAGCCAGATCCACGTGTGACGTCTCGAGGCTCCTTCACGGTTGCTAGCCCGTTGGCTAGTAGCCCTTAACGAAGGCCAATCTTTTTCTTACTTGGCATCCTGGTTGCTCCAGGCCTGCCCTCACTTACCCTCGCTGGGTGAGTTCCTTAGACCTTGCTGGTCTGCACCATCAACGATCTACATCTTCACCGAGACTTGCCATTGCCAAGGCTTGTTGGGTCCAATCCGGTCGCCGACACCTCAGCACTCGACAGACATCATGTACCAGCCCGAATCCTGCTCCTGGTCGCCGACAATGCCTCCTGGACCTCGTGGCTGAAGAGTCAAGACGACCGTCAACGCACCTGAAGCACTCGACATCGGTGGGCATCTGTCCATCGCCTTCCTGGTCACTGGCTAGTGACCCAGACTCTGTCCCCTCTGCTTTCAGGTTCTTCAGAACTCCGATCCACTCTTGGATCCACCCGGACACTTTCCACTTGGTCGCCAGCAGCACTTTGCAGCAGATCGCCATTCAAATCGACGACGAAACCCGACCCCGAAAGACACCTATGCACCCGGCTTCCCTGGGTGAGGTAACACGAGTACTCCGGTGCTCCCGTGGGTAGAGACTCTTCAAAGTACTAGATCTCAAAGGGTTTGCTCCAAGTCCTCCTTTAAGTGTCCCTTTTCTTTAATTTCCCGATCACGACTTTCTCCATAGAAGTCAACGGCGTATCGCGGTTGTGTATTTACACTGCACGCGTCCCCCGTGGGTCCCCTGTGTCACTACCTTGGGTGGTTCCTTGTGGTCCAAGCACTTCTAGAGGCTCTAGGCCTAGTGTCTAGTTCAGTCGTGGTTCTTATACCACTTTATTGGTATATGGTTTGGTACGCCCCTAGGGCCCAAACGTGTATTTGTGCTATTACTGTGTTTAAATAACTTATAACTTGTGTACTTCGAACTCTAGCCTCATAAAGAGACTAGAGGGGCGTGTTTAGCAATAAATACATATATTTTGAATATATACCTGGTGTGGTGCTCTTTCATTTGGTCACTCAAGAGATTATAGACTGGTAAAACAAGCTGCTTTACATTCCTTCAAGACTTAGCCTGAAGGCTGCTCTCCATAGCTACCACTAGGATAGCTTTCAATAAGGTTGTCTTTAACCTATCTCCAATAAGGGATTGTTTGGACTGGTGCAAGGTGCCCACTATAATTAGTGGACAGCATATACCAGGCCAACTTCTCACATTATACAGCATATCCTCAACATTGTCTCATAAGTATTGCATAGCAATCAATTTCAATGGATCTCACGACCCGACTTTTCAACAACAGAAACATGACAATGCAAATGTCCACTACATATAGGTCTCTGGCAGCCTTGGATCATACATCTTACCAACAATAGCATCTACTGGGTACAATATATGTAACTCACCATGTGCACCTCTTGATCGACCAATTTAACAGGTGATTTTACCTCTTGGTCCCCCACAATATCCTCTAGTTCACGTTGGAGGCTAATATCCTTCATATCCCATTCCATGAGATTTCCCTGACCCGTCCCCTTACATACCAATTTGTGTTGTACCCCGCACTTAGCCCGTACCCAGCTGGACAGTTTTCTCATCCAGCGTCTCTTGGTTGGCAGTGTATTAGTTATCCATTTCTGTGCTACTCATTTCTTGGCAATTGTCAAGCCCAGCTCCGCAATCTTACTCATAGTTTTCGAGCAGGGCACACACCCCAAGAGACACAGTTGTATCATTGGCTGCAGTGCCAGGCCAGTCAAACCACCCAGTGGCGCTACTACCTCGCCCCAGAAGACGTGTATCCCCCGACAGGTCCACCACATGTGTATGTGTGTGCCTACCACCCCTCTGCATTTGGGGCAAGTCTCAGCCCTGGATGGATCCAATTTGTGTAGCCACTGGGGCGTGACTTAATCCCTGTGGATGCATTTATAATGGATTAATTTCAATCTCGCATTGCGTGTTACCTGAAGGCAGTTACTAAGGATATTGGCCAACTCGCGCTCGCCACTTCCTCTCCTAAATCTCCCTCCCACTGCAGCCTAAGATTAACTATACAATCATTTGTACACTGGACCAGCAGTGTGTAAAATCGTAATATCAATTTAGTGCTCCCCATACATGTCAGACAGTGTCTGGTTTAGTACATGTGTATCAGGCTCTTGTGGGAAACCAGGCCAAACCCTCCGCATTGCCGCCACCAGCCCTCCGTTTACCAGAAACACACTAACTGATACAACCCATCTGTCGCAGAAGGTCGCATACCCCACTATCCTGCCATCTTCATAAAGGTCTCCCATAAATCCGGGGGAAGCGCCTTAGCCCCCTCGCTATATCACTGCCCTCCTCCCTAGATACCCGCCCCACACATCTAGGAATGTCCCAATCTGCAGCAGTAGAGTAGGCTCTTTTTTCTAGGAGCCAGAGGAAGCGCCAGTATCTTCAGAGGATAAGTCAAACATCTCAGAATTTGAACTACGGGGTCCATACGTTCCCCTCAAACCATGAAACCACATGCTGGATCTGGGCACCTCAATAGTCCACCCTGAAGTTCAGCACCTGCATTCCTCTGCTGTCCCATGGAAGCCTCAGTACATCCAAACTCATTCTAGCCCTCCCAAGACCCCAGGACAGCAGCCTCAAAAGTCCATCAAGTTTACAAAAGCAGGCCTCTGGTATACGCATCGGCATATGTTGCAAAATGTACAGGACTCTCTGCAGCATGATCATTTTACTGATTGCTATGCTTCCAATCAGTGAAATCCAGAACTTCAACCACTTGTGCACTCTATGCTCTAGACCAGTCAAGAGTGCACCAATATTGCAGTCATACACATCTACCAGATTGCAACTTAGGTACATTCCCAGAATTTTGACCAGTGTCTTCTCCACTCTTTATGTTTGGGGATACCCCTCCAACCCAAGATCTGAAGTGATATGGTATAGCACAGACTTATCTGCATTCGAACAGAAGCCCCTGTGGCACCCTACTTCGCTGATTGTATGTTCCACAGCCCGCCATGTGGCTCGCGAGTGTCTGAATGTCGGCAGAATATCATTTGCCTACAAGGCGATGACCTCCCATCTGCCCACCACCAGTACATCGTCCTTCCCATGTCTAGCCTGTATCACCTGCGCCAAGGGCTCTATCACCATAGCGAATATTAACAGTGACAGAGGACATCCCTGCCTCATCCCCCTCTCAACCGTCCATCTATCTGATAGTCGATGACCAACTTTCACTCTCACCTTGCTGTCGATATATATATATATGAGTCATACCCATTTCAGATAATCTTCCCCAGATCATACCACTGTAGGGCACGTCTCATAAACGTCCAGTCCACGGTGCCATACACTTTGTGGACTTCCAAACTGGCCAGGGCACATTGCTCGTCTCCTCCCAAGGCCTGCTCAAGTATAAGAAATGCCTTCCGAATTTTAGTGGAAGTTGTGTGACCACCCACGAAGTCCGCCTGGTCCAAGTGAACAATCGCCTGCCACCTTTGCATGTCGGCGTGCCAGAACCTTTCCCATAATCTTAGCATCAACATTGATCATTGATAACAGCCTGTACGATTCGCAATCTGTAGGCTCTCTCCTCGGTTTAAGCAGTACCACTATGTGGGCTTCTCATAGCGAGGCTGGGAGAACACCCATTTCTCTTGCTTCCCTGTACAAGGCTAGCAACGGGGCACTAATAAGGTCCACATATGCTTGGTAAAAAATGTCACTGCCAACCCGTTGTTGCCGGGTGCCTTCCCCGCACTCATATTCTTATATGCCCATTTGATATCCATCTGTTCTATGGGCGCCATCAAGAGTGCTTAGCGTCAACCCTGGGCAAGCGGGTCTCATCTAACACATGCACAATGCCTTCCTCTTCACTCTGTCTCTAGTTCACATATAGCCCTCAGAAGAATTCCACAAACCCCTTCAAAATGTCCTCTTGCGTCATGAGAACCTCCCCTTCCGCATTCTTGATGTCTTCGACGGTGTTGCTACCCTTCTTCCTGTTAACAAGCCAGGCCAATAACCTTCTTCTTTATCCCCTTGCTCAGTAGCAGTTCAACATATGTCGTATATTTGTGCTTCCCGAGTGCTTCCCGTGCCTCAGTCAGTTCCTCATGCAGATTTTGTTGTATGCCCCATACTGTGGACGGGTGGGGGGGCCTGTCTATCTATTTCTGCTATACTCTTCTCCAACTTAGTAATGGTGTTCCTTAGGAACTTTCTCACCCCATATGTTAAGCCCATACATGTTTCCCGTATGGTCACCTTAAATGTTTCCCACACTGTGCCTGCAGAGGCAGCTAACCACTCACTGATAGTAAAGTATTCCCAGATCGCCTCCCGGATGCCCACCCTGAGCGATTGATCATAGAACGTTCTTGTCTAAAGGCACCACTGCGGAATTGGCGCCACATAAGCACGCCAGAGAAATTCTGCCGCTAGCGGGCCATGGTCAGACAATGTACGGTACAGATATCAAACTTCCCCGATTTTGGCCATCTGGTCTGGGTGTACGAATGCATAGTCTATTCTGGAGGATGTCTGTTGTTGTGGTGAATAAAAAGAATACCCCCTCAGCTGGCCAGGTTGGGCCCTCCAGAGCTCCACTAGGTGCAGCGTGTCAATACCCACAAGCAGTGCCCGTGTCAACCTACCCAGAGGTCTGGCAGTGGTCCTGGAGCTGTGTAGTGTTCTATCTAGAACGCAGTTACAGTCGCCCATCCACGAGATGCCATTGTGTACATGCAGTGTCAGCAAGCGCATAATTTCTTGATAAAAATTTTAAGTTTCGAAATTCGGTGCATATGTGTTTAGTAGTAGCATTGGTTTCCCACATATCTCCCCGACCACCCCAACATACCTGCCGTCTGCCTCCCGAAATGGCGTGATTGGTTTAAAAGGGACAGTGGCGTCAACCCATATTAAGACTCCACGTGCGCAGGAAGTGAAGCTAGCATGCCAGAGTGTGCCCCCCATTTGGTTTGTAATTTCTAATGTTCCCTGGGGAGTAAATGTGTCTCCTGGAGCATCAGAGCACAGGACTGCTGTTTCTTGATATAGGACCATATCCTCTGTCTCTTAATTGGATTGTGGATGCAAGACAATGTGTAGGAGAGTAGGATCTGCCTCTTATGTTGCCCCCACTTTTTTTCTGATGTTTACACTGGTTTCTGGCTATAGTCTGGCTGGGACCCTGCTAATCAGGGCCCCAGCCTCTCTGTTCTCTCTAACGATTTGGAGTGCACTCTAGGTGCACTAGTGATTGGATACTGTGGTACCTTATGAGTCCCTAGTATATGGTACCTTAGGTACCAAGGGCATAGGTACTTCACAGGCCTACCAGGGGCTGCAGCATGTATTATGCCACCCCTGGGAAGCAGACTAAATCTGACACCACAGGCCTGCTACAGCAGCCTGGGTGAGGTGGTGCTAGCACTCCTCACTGAGATATAGGTTCCCTATATCTCTCCTACCCACACATATAAACCTATCGGTCACCCCTAAGGCAGGCCCTATCAATCCTGAGGGCAGGGTGCTTGGCTTCTATGTGAGAGGGTGCCTCTGCCTGAGCAGGGCCCCTCTGCAGCTCTCAGAGTCCATTCTCTGGTGCTGTTTGTGGATGCGGTTAAACCATATACTTTTAAGTGCATTATATCCTCGCGGTAGAATGCTAACTTTGGAATGGCTGCATCGAAACATGTCGTGTTTGGTGTCAAACATCTTGGAATACTACCCCCCCCGCCAGTCCTGGCAGCTGGGGTAGCATTCCACCCTTCTAGAGGGATAGACATGTACCTGCTGTGGAAACGCAGTAGAATCCTGCAGAGCCCTGGCATCACAAAATGGATGCCACCAGTCACAGACACTGGGCTGCCCTCCTGCTGATGACCAACACTCGCAGTGGAGGAAGCCCATTAATAGATATCCTGTCCCAAGGGGGTGTGACCACCTTCCAGACAGGGTTTAGTGTATTGGGGCTGGGTGGGTGCACTCTTAGAGTGCTTTGAAGTCCTGCACTGGGGGAGCAGAAGGCTCCTCTGTGCATATGCCAGTTCAAACCGGCTCAGGGGCTACCTGCCCCTGCTCTGGCGCGAAACTGGACAAAGGGAAGTGGGTGTAGCCACCCACTCCCTGACCCTCCCATAGGTAGGGTCATAGAGCTAGTCCCTCCCTTTCTTTTAGTATAAGAGGGGGAACCTGTGCATTGCAACCTAGATTTCCCTGGACGACGCTCTGAAGAAGAATCCCGGACCTTCGACGTTCCACTACCTTTGGAAGACTGAAGAATCTCCCTTGGAGTCAAGGAGTGACTCCTGCTTGGCAGGGACCAAAAACTACAAACGACGGTCACAAACTACGCCGCTCCCGCTGGAGTCCGAAGTCCCTGCAGCCCAAGAAGTGGATTTCCTGACTTCTCAAAGGCCATCGTGAGTCCCCAGCGCAGCTGAGGCCAGTGGACCCCAAGAGTGACGAGGAACCGCGACCCCTGGGTACCATGCACTATTGTCGAGTGCAACCCCTTCACAACGTTCCACGAACTTGTGCTTTGGACCACGTGTGGTCCTAGCCTCTAGCAGGAATCCCTCTGAAGATCAGAGGCCTACCACGTCCCGAGTGACCGTGGGCCCCTGTTGAGCGAATCCTCCCGAGGTGTCTTCGCGATCCCTTGCCAGCCGGCTTGTGGGTCCCCAGAAGACTTTCTAAAGACACCAAAGGGTTCCCCTCGTTGCTCCAGGCCTGCCCTGACTTACCCTCGCTGGGTGAGTCCCACAGACCTTGCTGGTCTGCGCCATTGCCTCTTCACACTTTCCCCGAGACTTGCTGTTACCAAGGCTTGTTGGCTCCAATCGAGTCGCCGATACCGCAGTAAGCTGCAGACATCATGGGACACGCCGAATCCAGCTCCTGGTCGTCGTCGACGCCTCCTGGACCTCGTGGCTGAAGAGTCAAGGCACCTGCGAATGACCTGAATCTTGCGACGACGGTGGGCATCCATCTTCCTTGCCCCGAGTCACTGCCAAGTGACTTTGAACACTGTCCCCTCTGCTTTCAGGTCTTCCATCTTCCGAATCCAGGCTTGGATTCCTCCGGACACTTCTCCTGTCGCCGCAAGCAGCAAGTCTTCACTGGCTCCCATTGAAAACGACGCCGCGACCCGACACCAAAGGACACCTATGCACCCGGCTCCCCTGGGTGAAGTAACTTCAGCACTACGGTGCTCCTGTGGGTATGGGCCCTAGAACTACTTACCCTGTAAGTGACTTGCTTGTAGCTTACCTCGAAGTGCCCTAAAACTCTTATTTTCTAAGTGCGACAATTGCGCTGACTCGTACAGGGTTCGCGTCTGTGTTAGACACACTGCGTCCATCTCCTTTGTAACACTATCTAGAACTGTGTCCTTCGACTCGTACTGAGTCCGATCGGTGTTCGCCTCGAACACACAAGGGGCCTGTAACATCGAGACCTCCATTGCACTGACTCGCACAAGGTTCGCGTCTGTGTTAGACACAGCGCGTCCATCTCCCTTGCAACTCTATCTGTAACCGCGTCCTTCGACTCGTACAAGGACCGATCGGTGTGTTCGCCTCGAACACGCAAGGGACCTTTAACATTGAAATCTCAATCGCGTCTGAGCGCATAGACTCGCACAGGACTCGCACCGGTGCCAGGTCACCGCGTCCGTCCCCTGTGGGTCTCCTACAACTACCTGGGGTGGTTCTTGGGGGTCCCTCGATTCTAGATGCCCTAGACCTAGGTCTAGCAAACTAAGATTGTGATATTCGATTGTGCTAAACTTATTTTGATAACATTTGACTTGTACATATGTTCCTGACCTCTAATCTCATAAAGAGATTAGTAGAGAGTGTTTATGAATAAATACATATATATTTGATATATATACCTGTGTGGTGTCTTTTCATTTGTTGATTCAAGAGATTGTGTGGTAAAACAAGCTGCTTTACATTCCTTCAAGACTTAGCCTGAAGGCTGCTCTCACAGCTACCACTAGGATAGCTTTCTATAAAGGTTGTCTTAAACCTATCTACCAAGAGTCGAATTGTTCTGGTGCAAGGTGTCCACTTTAATTAGTGAACAGCATATACCAGGCCAACTTCTCACACAATGCAATCACCCCATGTCTATGTGTCTGATGTCCCTTCTTTCCCGGGCCTTGTCCGCATGAATGACCCCCTTGTGTGTTTAGCCTGTCAATTCTTTCGTTTAAGAATAGCAACAAAACCCACATCCCCACCCTCCCTCCTGTATGACCTACCCCAACTTGGCCATCACAGCTGGCACATGTGGTGTCATCCCACCCCCTCAACACAACAGTCTCACCAATGTCCCTCATAGCAGGTACACCAGTAGCACCCAATAAGGGGCACCACTGAGGCCACTACCACCATCACATACACTCAAAGGAAGAAGTTAACACAAATTTAGACATTCAACCCCCTCACCAAACTGACTAGAATAATTCTCTGTCCTTCAGCGAATCATCCTCCCTCGGAGTACGAAAATATAGCATCGGCGTTACCACCGCCCCTGGGGCACAAGGAAAGGGCAGTGTATTCATACAGGCCTGAAAAGCCCATCATATGATCAAATCAGTGACTCTCCTCAAACTGCATAGGGTCTTCCACATGGTCAAAGAAATGTCCTTTCCTCTGGACATCTATTCAGAGGCGCATTGGAGGCAGCAGTGCATAGGCCAGGCCCGGGTCTCTTAGTTTTTTCTTCACCTCCACAAAAGTTTTTCTCTTTTTCTGTGTTGCAAAGCAATAATCAGGTTAGAAGGAGATTTTGTTACCATTATATTCCACTGTGTCGTGTAGTCGAGCCATTTCTGTCCCTTCTGGGAGGCCCAGTATTCTGACGTTATTGAGCCTTGACCTGTCTTCCAGGTCCGCCAGTTTGTTTTCCTGTCACTGAAGTCTACGCTCCTGTTCTGCCAACTGCCTAGAGTGTGCCCCCACTGTTTCCTTTGTATCTTCCACTCTAGTAACCAGCTCTTTCACATGATCTTGTACTTTATCCATGTCTTGACGTAACAGTGCCACAGTGACTGCCACCCCATCGATCTTTTCCGTTATCTCCCAGTTGCCCTCAATGATCACCTGTTTGGGTTCCTTTATGAAGGGCCCATCAGCAGGTGCTGTGCCCTGTGTCATTTTGGCTAGGCTTTCCTCAGTGGTATGCCTCTGTTTGGAGGAGGACCCCAGTCCGCCCTTCAATCTGGGTGGCATTCATAGTGAAGCACGCTCTCTTAGACACCTCCTGACTCGCCTCTGTGGCCCCTAGAGTGTGTGATTGCAGGTGGACCCATGTAATCTCCTGTCTCCAAGAACATTAGCGGCAGCACCGCGTAGGAGCCCCCACACAGTGTTCACTCCATAGCCCAGTACCGTACACATCTAAACTGGGCACACTCCCTTGGGGCCACCTCAATCATCTCAGCAGCCCTGGATCTGCTCTCCACTCTACCCCCTCCAGCCATTTCAGTTTGCTCCCCAGCCTCCTCAGACCTGCTGGGGGGTACAAGCATCCATGTCACTTCTCTGCAGACTAATGGGCCCAGGTCGACCCCAACTCCCTCCATCTTACGGTCACAGCAGATCACCACTCCTGCAACCAGGCCCACTCCGCGTACTGCCTCACTGCCACAGCTCTCTTCGATGCCATTAGGTGGTCTCAGCACTCTGTGCTCCGCTAGGCCTACTGGGGTCTGTCACCAGCCATCCACCCAGCAGGTGCCCTTCTGTGGGTGATGGGTCCCCCAGCACTATGAGGGATCTAGTAGGCCCTCAGCGAAACGCCAGTTAGGCTTCCAGCACCTCCCCGTTCGGCCTTGATGACTTTCTTCACACACCGTAACTGCGGCACAGCTTATCGATAGACACAGCCCCCAGGCGCACCAAACTCATGCTCAAGTGAGGGTCACCTCCTGTGTCTTCTCTGTACCCCGAGGGCTGCTGATTAGGGACTGAGGGGGCCCCAGAAGTAGATTGAGTCCGAGCGACGGAGACGCACATTCTCTTAGGCAGCCATCTTGGCTTCTCCCCTTCAGGTCAATAAATGTTTTATAGAATTCGAGGGGTATAGTGTCCTCTTCTGCCGGTCTCCCAGAGGACAGAGCTATTATCCCTGAATCTCTACTAGGGTACTGTCGTCCTGTAATGTCAGCATCTGAGTCTGAGATAAGTTCGACATATTAGTAGTTTTTACATATATGTCAGTATGAGCCTGTAATGTAGTATAGCCAAAGCCATAAAGCTCTTGATAGAACTTCTTAAATTGATCAAGGATGGCTTTTAGCTCATAGTGTCTATCGTCCACAATATTCTTGATATACTCAATCATATTCTTACGCTGTTTCTCTAGCAATTTTATAGGCAAGTATTTTACCAATTGACTCCCCCGACTTGTACAGCAAGCTCTTACTAATTCTATATGCTGCTGCTGCCGCCGCCTTCTTCCTACATGTATTTCCAGCTGAGCTGTATCATTTAATCAGCGCTAAATGAACCTCCCTCTCACTCGGATCTTGCTTGTGTATTGCTTGTGTGTGTTCCTTTTCTAACAATTCAGCCTGATATTGCTGCAGTCTTGCATACTGTGCCTTATTCGGTTCAGAGATAAACTGCACAGTAATACCTCCAATATAGCCTTATAGAGCTTCCCAGTCTGTATTAGAAGAAGCTGAGCCTGTATTAATAGCAATTAATTCTTCTAATAGAGTGGCCATCATATTTTATATGTAAAATTCAGCAGGAGAGATCGCGGAAAGGTCCATCTCTGGCCGCACGTATTTTCTTATGAAATTTTTATATCAAATGTTATTTTAGGACATAGTTCTATAGCAACAGTTACAGATACAGTTAAAATCCCCCAATATGGAAAAGTTCCCCAGACCAGCTTGCCTATTCTAAGTTAAGCATATCTATAATCCCAGGATCATTGCTGTTTGGACGTTTACAGCACACAAAGTATATAATATACTATCAACCTTGATCTGACCGATAACGCATCTACCACGCTGATCTGAGGCACTCTTAATCACATTTATGCTAACAGATCTAGAGCTGAAAATGGGCGTACCACAGATAGATACTTGCTGTGTTGTCCATACAATTAGGTTGTATCCCATCCGATGCAAGACTGCTCAATCTTTATAAGCATTATGAGTTTCAATTAGACACAGTATCTGTGGTTTATACATCAAAGCCTCCTCCTTAACTAGCTGCTGTTTCAAGGGGTGATTTAAGCCTGAAACATACAAGCTCATAATTTTTAGCATACACATTGGGACATCCTCGAAACTTCCTATGTGTCTCACCTTGTCTCTTATTTCCTCTCTCCTTGAGCAAATGTTTACTCCTTATGGATATCCAGAGAAACAATAAAAACCTCTCTATTTCCCACCAAAGTCCTCGAAAAGGCCATCAACCACCAATTAACAGAACACCTGGAAGACAGCAATCTTCTTGACACCTCCAAATCAGGATTCTGCACCAACTACAGCACCAAAACCATCCAGATCGCTGCCACCGACGACATCGGAGACCTCCTCGACTGGGGAGAAACAGCGGCCCTGATCCTCCTCGACCTCTCAGCGGCGTTCAACACTGTATACCACCACACCCTTATCAAGAGGCTTCACCACACTGGAATCCAAGGAGACGCTCTCAAATGGTTTGCCTCTTTCCTCACCGGAAGAACCCAGAGAATCCAACTACCACCTTTCACCTAGGAGCCTAAGAGATCATCAGCTGCGTCCTGCAAGGCTCCTCCCTCTTCCCTACACTGTTAAACACCTACATGACCCCCTTGACTAACATCCTCAGAACCCATGGACTAAACATCATATCCTAAGCTGACGACACTCAGCTCATCCTTTCGATATCAGAAGACCCCTCCACCACGATGGCCAACTTTCACAGGTGCATTACGAGCGTCGCCTACTGGATGAAAGACAACTGCCTAAAACTCAACTCAGACAAAATGAAAGTACTGATCTTCGAAAAAAACACCTCCCAGTGGAACTACTCCTGGTGGCCTTCGGAACTAGGACCCTCATCTACTCCGAAAGACCATGCCCGCAACCTTGGCATCACCCTGGAAAGCAAGCATACCATGAAAAGCCAGATAAATACAGTCTCTGCCTACTTCCTCACTTTTCGCATGCTCCATAAGATCGTCAAATGGCTCCCCATCAACACCAGATGAACCGTCACTCAAGCCCTAGTCACCAGCCGACTGGACAGCGGCAATGCACTCTATATAGGAATCACCTCGCACCTCCTGAAGAGACTGCAGACCATACAGAATTCAGCGGCCAGACTCATCCTCGACCTCCCAAAGCGGAACCACATCACCCCCCACCTCAAGAAGCTCCACTGGTTCCCCATTCAGAAGAGATGTCAATTAAAGATGCTGCTCCACACCGGCAAAGCCCTACACAACCAAGGACCAGCATACATCAACCACTGCCTTAACTTTCACCAACCCTCCAGACTACTACACTCTGCCTCCCTTTCCCTTGCTCATACCTCCCGCATCCACTGAAGCAAAAGTGGAGGACACTCCTTCTCCTACCTTGCTGTGAAGTTCTGGAACAACCTCCCCCTTCACCTCCGGACCACATCCTCTCTGCTGAAATTCAGAAAAGGATTTAAGACCTGGCTGTTCAACTTAACCCTCCCTAGCATCAGGGTTCTCAGCACCTGGATACCCTCATGTGTGACTAGCCGTGCTTTATAAATTCTGATTGATTGAGTGATTTAACTTTTTCGCCCCAACATACTCGAGAGCACTCCTTACTATACAAAACCAAAAACACACCAGTCCGTACCCCAACCCAACCCTCACAGAAAGCTATTGGGAAAAAATCATCCTAGTTCTTTCGCTGTCAGCTTCTCTTGACAGCAGCAGTGCAACCCTACCTTAGCTCACCCTCCCCCACTCACCATGTAGCCATAATTCTGCTAATACGGCAACAAACATACCGAAGTATTCCTAAAAAAAACAGAGTTGTCTCATATTTCACATTGCACCGCCTTTATTTAGCTTTAGTGGTGGGGTGCATATGCAGATGGAGAATATATTTATTACCTGCTGCTACTGTGCACATGGCTGACTGACACATTAACAAGGTTGGGGGCGGACAAGAACTTGGGGCAGCTGGGGTTCAGTGCTCACAATCCCTAGACTACCTGATGAATGAATTTTAAGCCACACCGCTCGCCGGTCTACGGAAAAAATAGATTTCTTTGGAGGTTGTGGTGATGGCCTTTGGCTTCAAAGCAGGCAGACAACAAAAGCTAGATGATGCAAGTGACAGTGAAAAGAGAAAAAAATTAACAAAACCTCCCACCCAGTATGCTTCTAAATAAACTATTGGTGGCAGCAGTTACAACTCAAACCTCACTGTAAAGTGTTTTTTAAACAATAAGCAGATCTAACCAATGGTACAGGACCAGGTTGCTTTAAAATTCACAACTGTGCATAACGTTTGCAAAGCTTAATCAATCATCGCTGTCAAGTAGTGTTTTGCCCTAATTGTTCTGAACACATTTACTTGATAAAGAGACCATTAGATGCAGAGCTTCACAAAACAAGCATTGGCAATGCAATAGGTCTCGCATTTGCGAGAGTTTTTGCTATTGGCATTGTAAATGTCAATGCCTTTTACTTATGTGTTTTGAAAACCTGCAAGCGGTGCGTAAACACGCACTTTGTACTTATAGTTGTTGTTTACGAGAAGCAAGGCTGGCAGTAACAGCGCCTCTTTTACTGGCAGCTCTGCTTCTCGCAAGCAAGGACTATAAGTACAAAGTATGTGTTTATGCACCCCTTGCAGGTTTTTAAAACACATAAAAGAAGAATTTACCTGTGGAAAACAAGTGGGATGCCACGCTTCACTGATGGATCACTGCTTTGTCCACATTATACTTCCAGCTCCAATATCAATCTGCGAGGATGAATGTTGATACTGGTAGTAGGAAGCTTGTTAAGCTTTGAGAGAGAGAAACTGCAATCCTGATGGGAGATGTGACTGGGCTTCCACAAAGTGAAAATAATATGACTCCTATTAGTTAAACTAGTATCTGTGAGAAATTCTTTTCTCATCCTTGGTATCTTGGTGTATGCAGCTAGGCCTTCCTCAAAGAAAAATGTATGTGTTGTATGTTGAACAACACCAAAATAACCATATAGTTAAGAGATAATTAATTTACATTTCTCAATAAAATCAGTCAAAATGATACATTTAACACCTCAAAAACAGATAAAAACGTTTTGTATAGCTCACAAGTTGCTGTAAAATATAACAGGTCCCATAGTAAACAATGGGAAGTCAAAAATCAATGCTTCTGTAAGACGTGCTGTAGACCACATCCTAGAAACTTTCAGAGGCTGTACGATAATGCATGGACAGGTAAATTATGTGAAATTTTATGCAAGGCATAATATTAGAACACAAACGAGGGGTTGAACACATAGAATCACAGCTTCTCCAGGTGTGACAATTAATACCTTTAAACATTGGATTAGAGACACCTAGAATGCAATCTGAGTAGCTGAAGTTTAAACATTATTGATATCTAATCAACCAGTCAGCATAATTTAAGACCATTTCATTGTCCTCGTCAAGTCCCTCAATGGATATTACTCAAGACAGTTGCTTCTTTGTGAAGTAGTAGGTTCTATTCTGCTTAGTTCCCTCCCTCAGTTTTCATTTGTTTTTATTTTGGACCACTTGCTTTTTTGATCTCTGTTAGGGCTGAGGTTCCCTGATGGAATCTGACTCATGGGAATCTTCTGTCAAAATGGGTTTGAGTGGTAACTGCAGGTCCCCACCTTTTAAAGAATGGATCACTGCTGTGCTTCTGGTTAAGAGGCTCTGCTACTGGTCACTTGAACATGTGCACATATGCGCACTCATGTGCAGTTTAAGCGAGGAAAACTGTTCTTGGTTAGTATCTGTGCACAGGTGGCCTGCCTCAGATGGGACACCAAATAAGTTGCCCGTTGTCTGTGCAGCCCTTACGATTCAATTCTAAAAGTGAAAAGAAAGATCCTATTTTTTTACTAAAGTGTAATCTATAGTGGCTCATTAGTATAAACTGTCACATCGTTTATGCGCTGCTTTAAGCTAATGAAAAGTGCCAGTGCCCACATGGGGCCGAAAATAGGAATGGTGGCATTCCAAGCGCATGGTAACATCAGTGTGAAAACTGTGGTGTGAAACTTGAATCAATTTTATAGTCTCATCTCTGAAAGGCTGCATGGGCTGCGCAAGTCAATCATAGTGCTCTAGAATCAAAAAGGGCAAGAGATTTGGGGATAGGACAGTTTTTGTATTCTATGTGAACATCTAATAGTCTCATTACAAGCCATAAAACTCTGGAACAGCCGCCCAAGAAATATTAACACCACTTTAAGAAATTTGGCCTTCATAAATACATCTTCCACTAATAACAGTAACAATCTGCAGGACCAATCCCTTGAATAAACAAAGCAGCATACAAGGACAACTAGGCCCCCCTAAAAACGAAACTTTGAGAACAGACTCAAGTCCTGCAATGCTGTCCCTACATTACCAAGAAGAGTGTCAATAGTCCTCCAATGTACCCAGGGTGCAAATAGGGACCTCTTTATACACTGCTAACCCATGAAAAAGTTTTTGGGAAACTAATCGATGGAAGTTTAGAGTATCTTGTACCCTTGAAGACTCCCACTTTACATGCCTCCCACACCTACACGAATATCACCAACCCAAGTGTTACAGTTAACTGAGGAGCAATTTCATTGCTAATGCATTGAGTCAAAATCTAGTGTGGGCCCTCACAAACTCCAGCTGCCTGAAAATGAGTCACTGACAGCTGAACATATTGGGTAAATCAAGGAGAGAACATTGCGCTGGACGTATCTCTCATTTAGCAAAGCTGCTAAGCCAAATGGCTCAGCAAGCTCGAAAGTTACTGCTGCCATTGGTACTGACATATGTGCATGGCATACATGCATACATACGAGTAAAGTGGGGATAATATTAGGTAACAAGAGCAGCGTCTAGCAAAACAAGGCTATTAGCCAAATAAAATCTCGAACCATGGGAATTGGGGGAGGGGCACAATGCTCTTCACCCTGCTCGGGAACAGCGAATGTCTGCTGCTCATCCTTGACCCAAGTTTTTTTTGTGTTGTTTTTGTTTCGGTGATGGAGCCACATTTTCGCTTTTAAGGAGACATCTTGAGCAACCTAGATATTATCATTAAGAGGCTCCAGCTGAAACACCAAGAAAAGGGAAGGGCTCGAAAGAACAATGGAAACAAAAGAAGTCTTATTATAACGACATTTTAATGGCAATATGCGACGGCCATGTTGAACATGCTATAGAAAGGCAAATAATTTAAAAAACAATCTTTCTGACCTATATTCTAAATCTACTTTTTTTTAACAGAAGCATAACGTTCTCATGGACAAAACACCACTGCAGGTTTGCTCAATGTTAAGATTTCTTACTCGGAATACAATTAAGCAGTGTTGGATGAGGGGTGGCCCCGATAATGTTAAAATAAACCAAGAACAAAACTAGGAGCAGCGAAGGGAGGAAGGGGATTCAAGCACGAGGCTCCGAGGTAAAAGGGTTAAAGTTCGCCAAGGGTGCTGAGGTCCGGAGGAGCACAGAGAGAGAAACCAGAGAGGAGGGCGGCAAGTGGGAGGGGAGAAATACTGAGCGAGGCGTGTTTAGGAGGAATATGAATGGAGAGACCAGCATTCCGATGTAGCCTAACGGCGGGAGGCTCAAGCATCCTGTGATTCAGGGCAAATCCCTTAATCTCCTGTACCTGAAAAGTGAATGAACAGAGAGTAAACAAATAGCATTACTTTTTTTTCATACAGTGTCCCTCCAACAGGCTACAACAGGGTCTCACCTGCATGCTGCTGGGCCAGCTCTGCAATATCCTTCTGGTCTCATACAGAGCCGCGTTCACAGCACCTGAATGACCACCGTCAGGGCTGCCAGCACCAGCGCTGCCCGCAGTGGCAGCGTGCTAATCCAAGCCATGCTGCAGCCAAAGAGGACTTGGGGTGTGCAGTGCACCACCTGCAGCACGCGCCTCTGACTCCCTGCTCCTGGCATGAGACGTAAAGAGTGGCAGAGAACGGGGGCTCCGCACGCAAGTGCTCGCAATGACACAGGCAGCCTGGAGGCAGGACAAAAGTTTAAAATGCACAAGTTACCAGCCACCTCCTCCTGCCTGTCGTAGAAGAGGGGTGAGACACTGTAGCTGCAGTTGGCGCCATGTTGGAAGTTCACGGCTTCCAGTTAGCGTCCTTAAATGCGAGGATAATAGCAATTATTTCCACCCCCTTGCCACCGTATTTTTTGTATCCTAGCGGCGGGAGGTTCAAGCAAGTTTGCACTATATAAAATTGCCCCCCAAAAAAGCAGTGTACTGGCGGGTCAAGTTTGCACTTTATAAAATTGCAAATAAAAAGAAAAAAGCAGTTTTGTGAGAACGCTACCTACCGGGGCCCTTACAGTAGAAGACACCTAGCTGCTCCAATTCAGCAATGCTCATAGACTGGTTGGGCTGCAACCATGATTGCAACTCGGTGTATTTGCAAACAAGCCCAATCACCTTTAAAAGAAAGCCCAAAATAAAACAAATCCTACCAAAAGAAGCCCAATGGCCGTGGACATCGAAAAGTTGAAAAAAGCTAAATAAATACAATAAACAGAGCGGGAGGCACAGTGCGTGAGGCAGCACCAACACAACTGGGGCGGTAAAAGGTGATAGGAGGGAGGAATTCAATATTTACATGTGAGCAGCTATGGCACCAAAGCTGAACACATGCAGACAGTAACAGACCAGAAAACCAAGAAAATAAATAGTCCCCCTAAGAACACATAAAGACCCATAGCGGAATAAGACAGTAGTTTGTCCCTGCTGCTGCTGCTGGGGAGGAACTGAAGAGAAAAAGTAGGGACAAAGAGGCAGGACTGACCACTAGCAAGCAGGGATTTTAAAGAACACTGAAACAAACAAATCAGAAGCAGGGGGATGGCTTTAAGCACACAAGAGAAGTTACAACAGGTCTCGAATGCTCGACCTAAAAATGACATAAATTCCTTATGGGAACTCCCATCTGTAAAATGGTCTTTAAACTATGGCTTGACTCCATGTCTCCAGGGTTAGCTAAGTAATGGGCTTTCATTTAGGAACCCAATGCACTGTGGGGGTTGCAGTTTCCTTCAACTGAACACATTTCCCTAACACACTTGATAAAAATGAATTGTTAAAGGAAAGCCAAGGCCTGAATACTGTGTCGAATTGCCTTACAACCGTATGATACTCTTTAAAATGCTCCAATGTTTTCAACATTTTTTAGTTGGATCTTCCTGGTACGCCCGTGACCCACTGAAGGTGTTCTTGGCATCAAACAAATATCACCTGCATTTTGGTCTTGAAATATTGAAAGATATACATATTGTGTTTTGTTAATTGGTGCAAGAGCAGTACTTTGTCTTGTGGGAGTACTCGCTGGCAATTGAAAACACCCCTTTAATGTGTGTTTGGAGTAATGGAGATGTTACCATCAAAGTTTAATGCATGGATCTGCTCGTTCGTCTTTTACTTCCTCCGCCTCGCTTCTTTTGTGACCTTCCACAAACAGAATGCGCTCGTTGCATAGCTTCTCTTGAAGCTATACGTGACATAGTCAGTGTCTCAAAGGCCTTAGTATAAGGAAGGAAATGGCCGCCATTACCGCAGTCTGAACTGTGAAATACAGCAATAATCAGGGTTCATTGGGCCCCTGAGGGCTCTGAGCCACGGTGCCACCTCACCTCCTCCACCAATGAAATCTATGCCATATTGTGAACACCATTCTGTGCTAGAGTACGGAAGGATAATTAGGTTCAGTTAGTGAAACAAAGTTTCCTTTACTACTGTAAATGTTTAAATGATGTAGTTTTAGATCGATCATCGACTGCAGGACGATACCCAGGTATTAATACACAATAGAAACCCATTTAACGGGTCAATTAAGAAATCTGTATGCATTTTTTTAACTCCTCAGCCTAAATTTGATCGAGACATTAACCCCTTGTCAATCTTCCGCTTTAGAGGTGGGCAAACCACGGAGCCTCTAGTCAGATGCCTAGCTCTGGCTTGGCTCAAGGTCCTCTGGGAATATCTATCCAAAAACAAGCCAAATTGATAATCCGTAACGTCAGCCACCCAGGGTATCAGGTGTGTTAGTCCAATTGGCTTAATTAACCGAGACTAAACTCCCAAAATGAAATGATGTATAAAAGCAAAGTGTAGGATTGAAAAGCTGTTGTCCCTGTGAAATGTAACCAACTGGTTACCCTACTTCCACCCTGCATCGGTCTGCACACCATCAAATAATTATTCAAGCTCTCCTTGGTGCTGCGGATGAGGGGTACGAGTGTGATGTGGAGCCAGTAATGCAAGGTCTAGTGCATATACTGGTGCTAAAGTCCCCACAGGGCCTTTGTGAGCGCCAACCTAGTGGGTGGATGGCAGAATTTTAACAAATATGAGCTTGCCTGCTGGTCATGGGTTTTAAACCCAGCAGGGCAGACTCTGCCATCCTCTCTTCAGACTCTCCTCAATATAAAAAGTTATTCCTCAATGACTCGGCTCCATCCTCAGCTCCAACCCCTTTTTAGTCAGTAACATCTCTGGCCTACATATGGTTATACATTTTTTTTTAAAGTGAGCAATATCCTTGCTACAGTGTTTCGGTTTACATTTAACTTGGCTCACATTGACACCTATTGTTTCCGGCAATCTGAAAGAGACACGTTAGTGATAGATTACTTACCTTAGAATATCCCCAGGCGTCAGACTGGATCCGGAAAGTTTTCATCAGCAGTACCCCTGCGCGTCGGTAGGCGTCGTCGTGCGGCTCCGCGTACGTCGCTGGCGTCGTAGTCGCCGAGATGACGTCGTCGGAGCTACTTAGACGCGCCCACGCGTGCTGACGTCAGTTCTTTCTTTTTCCGCGCCAGCAAGCGCAGATCCGAGAAAGAGCGGTACTCCTAGTTAATATTTTAACTTGGTTTCTGAAACTTGTTTCTCTTGTTTTGTCGCATACTCGACTTCTGGTGCAGTAGGGAACCATGTCGGTGACGTGTGTCTCTTCTGCTTCGGGCAAGCCGAGACGTGCCCCGATTGTCCGGGCATGGCGCCGAAGGCTTTACGGGAACGTTCCCGAAAGTTGTTGGAGGCCCGGCAATCGGTTCCACTCAAGGTCCCGCTCCCGTGGGAGGTCGAGGGACAGGTCGCGGAGCCGACACCATCATTTGTCGGCATCAGCAGGTAAGTCAAAGCACCATAAGAAATCGAAGTAGCGATGTCGCTCTTCGTCTACCCCTCACCAGTCGCGGGACGCGGTGGAGGGGGCGGGCGGTTACTCCCCCCGCGGCTCCGGTGGAGCCTCCATTGTTGCCTGCGGCCTACCCACCTTTCCCGGGGCCGTACGCGACTCCGGAAGAAATACAGGTATTCCTGTCGGCCATGGGCCGTTTATTGCCCCATCGGGTCCCTCCGGAGCGCCTTCGGGCCCCGTGGACCCGTTGGGTGGTTCTGCCCCCGTGCCGCCGCCTTTGGCCCCGGCTACGCCGGCAAGATACCCTGCGGCGCCGTTGGCTCTGGCCTCGGCGCCCCCTCCCGGGTCCCTCCGGAGCGCCTTCGGGCCCCGTGGACCCGTTGGGTGGTTCCGTCCCGTGCCGCCGCCTTTGGCCTCGGCTACGCCGGCAGGATACACTGCGGCGCTGTTGGCTGCGGCCTCGGCGCCGCTTCCGATGCCGGGCCCGGCTATGCCGGGCCCGGCTACGCCGGCAGGATACCCTGCGGCGCCGTTGGCTCCAGCCGGACGCCAGGGCCGACGCTGGGCGCCGTTGCTATCGTCCGGCCCCGGGCGACCCCAGTTTTCTCACGCAACACCCAACGCCTAAAAGTCTAGTTGTCTAGGCATCTGCCTCTCCGAGCGCATTCCCTTCCGCACCTCGGGACAAGGAATCCTAAAAACTTGAGCTCCAGGCTCAGAACAACTGGCTTCTCAGGGGATGTCCTGAACACTTTGTTGGACATGCCTTTTGATGGCGCACGCCTCTTTGGTGACAGCACATTGGAATGCTTTAAAGACTCCTGGGCTACGGCCCAGTCCTTGGGTCTTGCCACCATGCACACTCCCTTGGGGTCTGCCTTTCGCCTTTCAAGGTCAAGGTCCAGGCGCACCAACGCGTTTCTTTCAGAGCCGCCGGCCTGCGCAGCAACAGACTCAGCGCAGCCGCGGTCAGGGGGCCCGCCGCACTGGGTCACGGGGCCAGCGGGCGGGTCGGTCCACCACCGCCCCTGCCACCACTGCCTCAAGACCTTCCTAGTCCGGTGTTTCAGGCCCACCGAACGCCAGTGGGCGGCAGGATTCGCCATCGAGCACGTTCCGACGCCAGAAGTAGGTTGTGGTTGTTACTCCCACTACTTCCTGGTTCCAAAGAAAGACAAGGGCCTGCGTCCTATCTTAGACCTCCGGAACGTCAATCGCTTCCTCCGGAAGGAGAAGTTCAAAATGCTCACGCTTACTCAGGTCTTGTCTGCCCTACACCCGCAAGACTGGATGGTAGCGTTGGACTTGCAGGATGCTTATTTTCATATCCCCATCCTGCCGGCCCACCGGCGTTACCTGCAGTTCACTGTTGGCCATGAGCACTTTCAGTTCACCGTGCTCCCTTTCGGCCTTACCAGCGCCCCTCGGGTGTTCACAAAAGTGATGGCGGTGGTCGCAGCTTATCTGGGCAGATCAGGGGTCTCAGTCTTCCCCTATCTCAACGACTGGTTGTTAAAGGCGGGATCGCCCCAAGCAGTCGCATCTGATTCCCTCTCAAAAGCTCCTCTTCATCGGAGCGGTTCTGGACACGGCGCAATTTCGGGTTTATCCTCCCGAACAGCGAGTCCGGGACACTCGGGCTATGATTCCGTTCTTTCAGCCCTGGTCCTGGGATCCGGTCAGGAAGACACTGAGACTGCTGGGCCTCTTGGCCTCCTGCATCCTGCTGATCAATCATGCCAGATGGCATATGCGGGCTCTGCAGTGGGACCTGCAGTTCCAATGGACGCAGCATCAGGGAAATCTGTCCGACTACGTCCAGATCTCGGAGGGCACTGCACAGGACTTGCAGTGGTGGCTCACGGACCAGTGTTGGGTCAGCGGCAGATCCCTCTCCCTTCCCCAACCGGAGCACACAGTGGTGACGGATGCGTCCCTCCTGGGATGGGGCGCCCACATGGGAGAGGCGGAGATCAGAGGCCTCTGGTCTCCGGCGGAGTCCAACCTCCATATCAATCTTTTGGAGCTCAGGGCGATCCTACTTGCACTGACAGCATTCCTTCCCTCTGTCAAGGGGAGGGTAGTGCAGGTATTCACAGACAACACCACCGCCATGTGTTACTGCAACAAGCAAGGCGGGGTGGGGTCGTGGACCCTATGTCAGGAGGCTCTGCACCTCTGGACGTGGCTGGAACGCCAGGGCGTTATCCTGGTGGTTCAACACTTGGCAGGTTCTTTGAACGCCAGGGCGGACAAACTCACCTGCCGGTGCATAATGGATCACGAATGGCGTCTTCACTCGGAGGTGGCACAAGGTCTCTTTCAGCAGTGGGGAGTACCTTGGTTAGATCTATTCGCCACCACAGAGAACGCGCAATGTCAGCAGTTCTGCGCATTGGAGTTTCCAAGGTGGCACTCGCTCGGAGACGCATTTCATCGCGAGTGGAGTTGCGTTCTGTTGTACGCCTTTCCACCAATACCTCTTCTACCCAGAGTGCTAAAGAACATCAGACGCGCCCGGGCCCAAGTCATTCTTGTGGCACCGGACTGGGCTCAAACAGTTTGGTATCCCGAGCTACTCAGTATGAGCGTGGATCCCCCGATCCGACTGCCTCTTCGGAAGGATCTTCTGTCGCAGCAACAGGGGACGGTACTCCACCCCAACCTGTCCAGCCTCCACCTCCTTCCGTGGAGATTGCGCGGCGACAGTTGATTCCAATTGACTTGCCTCCTGAAGTCTGTAATGTGATCCTGGCAGCCAGGCGTCCCTCGACTAAAACTGTCCACGCCTGCCGATGGAACAACTTTGTGGCATGGTGAACAGCCAAAAGCTGTAGATCCCCTTTCTGCCCCTCTTTCTGAGGTCCTATTGTTCCTTCTCTTTTTTGCCCAGCAGGGCTCTGCTCTGGGCACTCTCAAGGGCTACCTTTCAGCCTTTCTCAGGCTGCCTAATCAGCCCTCTCTTTTCAAGTCCCCTGTTGTCAATAGATTTCTCAAAGGCATTACTCACCTTTTCCCTCCTATTCCCTTTGTGATGCCTCAGTGGGACTTGAACCTGGCTCTCACATACTTAATATGCGCTCCCTTTGAGCCTCTTCATAACTGTCCTTTGCGGTTACTAACTTTGAACACTGTCTTCCTGGTGACCATCACCTCCGCTAGGCGGGTGAGTGAGCTCCAGGCTCTTTCATGTAAACCTCCTTTCCTGGCGATTCATCCAGGCAAGGTTGTGCTTCGCCCACGTCCCTCCTTTCTACCGAAAATAGTCACTGCCTTTCATCTTGGGCAAACTGTCACTCTGCCCACTTTCTTTCCGCCTCCGCACCCTTCGAAAGAGGAAGAGAGGCTCGACCGTCTGGACCCAAAACGTGCGCTTTCATTCTATCTCAACCGCACACAACAGTTCCGGGTGGATGACCAGCTCTTTGTTGGCTACGTGGGCGCCAAGAAAGGTCCAGCTGTACACAAGCGGACTCTCTCCCGATGGGTTGTCTTGTGTATTAAAGCCTGTTACTCTGGCTAAAAAGGAACCTCCGGTAGGGCTGCGCGCCCATTCTACCAGGGCGACGGCAGCTACTACAGCATTGGGACGCGGTGTCCCCCTGCAAGACATCTGTCAGGCAGCCACGTGGGCCTTGCTGCATACTTTCACTAAGCACTATTGCCTTGACAGTCAAGTCCGGAGAGACGGCTTCTTTGGCCGTTCGGTTCTCCGTGACTTTCTGGTGTAATCTCACTTCGCAGACCCACCACCGGGGTTGGTATTGCTTCGGTATGTATCCTAAGGTAAGGAATCTATCACTAACGTGTCTCTTTCAGATGCACAAGTTACTTGTGTAACGATATATCTGTAAGAGACATTAGTTAGTGATAGATTCCTTACCGCCCACCCATCCTCCCCGTTCTGCGAACTGTTCTCTAGGATTCAGGTAGTCCCTTTCAGGGCCCTAGTTCTATTGCACCAGTAGTCGGTCTCTGGCATGGCTCTGCATTCCTGGCGCGGAAAGTCGTGTACAGAACTGACGTCAGCGCGCGTGGGCGCGTCTAAGTAGCTCCGACGACGTCATCTCGGCGACTACGACGCCAGCGACGTACGCGGAGCCACACAACGACGCCTACCGACGAGCAGGGGTACTGCTGCCGAAAACTTTCCGGATGTAGTCTGACGCCTGGGGATATTCTAAGGTAAGGAATCTATCACTAACTAATGTCTCTTACAGATATATTGTTACACAAGTAAGTAACTTGTGCCTGAGCAACTTCAGAAGAGTGGTATTGTTGCAGGGATTCTGCTCAGGAACAGGACTATTCTTGGGACCATAGAACATTAGTATGTAGGGACTGAGTCACCATATCACCTCAGTTTCTCTGAGCCTGAGTCCGACTAGCTATAGTGCCTCACTTGCCCTCTTAAACTTTCCAGAGGCACAAGTGATTTGGCAACCCAGAACACTACACCTTCGACCCTCTCAGGGATCACGGTAACAGGACACACCCTTTCGTTCTCTCACTCGTACTTGTCCACAATAAGATTAAAAAAAGAGACACAAAGCAAGTTTACAATGTTTATGTAAACTATCGTACTTTAAGATGCCATGATTGCGCCACAATTAGAAATCATATACATGTCAATAATATCAGCATAGTTAATAAGCCATATGCAATAAAAGCTGATGCAGCACTCTTGTCTCAGGACTTTCGCTCTGTGTGCCTGTTTTTTTCAGAACCCCTGTCCTCTGTTATATGACACGATATGTATATTCAAAACAGCAGCTGCAATCTTATATTATGTCTAAGTGCTAGTGTCTGACCAGAGAGAATAACAAGGGGGAATATTGTTTGACCTTGCCTAGGCTGTTCAGGCTAAATCCAAGGAAAAGAGTAAAATACGAAAACATGTGCTGGTTCTGTGTGAAAAAACTATGTCGCACAAAGGCAAGTGTGATATTTAATAATGTGTGCAAAATAAAAGTGGCCTACAACATGCACAATTAGGCTAACATGGGGAAAATGACAATGGCCCATACAAGAAAAACTCGATAGTATGAAGCATTATATTATCAGTAGGATATCATTATTGATCATAACAGGCTTCTTGTGTCTTTTTCTTCTCCTATTGGTGGTCTCATTACACATTGTGGCTTAAACACCCTTTTGGCCTTATGCCCATGGCAGTGGCCTTTGTCCATAACAGCTTCAATGTTGCCTATGTCCATACCACTTGGTATGCACCTGATCCCGGTTGGTCTTAGAGGTCCAGCAGGTTCAGGCCTGGTTGGTGCTTGGATAGAAGTTTACTTGGGAATATCAGATGCTGAAGGCCACCTGATATAGGTTCAGTCCCTGCTCTATGCACGATCCTGTGTCTGCTTCAGTGGCTTTCAGCACATATAGTGTTTGTGTGTCTACTGCCAGATATTTTATAGTTGTCATCTTGATGCTTATATTTCTCGGAACCCTGTCTGGCTCCATGGCGCTTTTGGAGACTCTGCCTCCAGTTCACACCATTTTGCACCAATCCCCAAGGGCTATGTTACTTGGAGGCGGCACATTTGTTGGCCTCAGATATGGTTGCTTGTGTTTCTCTCCTTGACTTCGTCCTCCAGATTGATCTTAGTTCCTTGATGTTGCTTCAGCCCTTTTGCAGTTAGTTGTATTTGGAGTCATTTGAATGGGTTGTACTGTGTGCTGCTGGTCGTATGGCACTGTCATCTTTTTGCTATTGTGTGGGGTTTCTGCATAGATTTTGGTCTATGGGGGATCACTGGTTATTTCAACCTATACTTGTCCCTCAGGCGGTCAGTGCTTCTGAGGCTCCACATCCCCATCTTCCCTGCTGTCTCACTGGCAGCTGCAGTTCTCCAGGCTTCCTAGTCACCCATTGTGGGTCTTGTTCTTGAAAGGACTAATTTCCACTTTCCTTTTCCGGCAATGGTGGGGTAGTGTTGTGTGGTGTAACCCTGCACTAGTTCTTTTCCTTGACTGAGCTTGTGCCTTTGCCTTCTTGTTGGCCCCTTTGTGTATGGATTCTTTGCCTTCTGGTGTCTCTGGGTGTGCCTCGTTATTTTTGTGCCTTACTCAACTTTCTCTGCTCTTACTTGGTTGGTGCTTATGGTTCCTCTGCCAGGAACCTTTGAGTTCTTTTTGGGGGTTCTCCCAAGGTTCGGCTAGTTGTGCATTCTGTATGGTTCCTAAGGCCTTGGACTGGGTTTGGATCCACTTCAGGATTTCTCATTCAGGCTTTGGCTCTGTGCTTTGCTTCTTGGCTCCTTTAGCATTTTCTCTAGGCTCCTTGTTGTACCCATCTCTCTAATCTGGTGGTGTGCTCCATGTCACTACTGCCAGGGATATTCTGTTCATGCCCAAACAGGGCTCTGGTGCCCAAATAGATCTAAGCAGGAGTGAGACGAGACGAATTTCAAGTAATTTTGTGTATCCTCCCTAAATTAATGCCAGTATATATGCACAAAATACGCCAGATCTAAAACTATCTTGCATGCAAGCTCTTCATCTATATTTGGTGAGACAAGAACTGTACCCTACTTCCCTTGAAAGGTAGATGCCTATTTATAGGAAGTGAGAGCCTAAGCCACCAAGGTGGCCTGGTTCATCGTTGGGGCTGCTCCACACCCAGTCAAAGTTAGTGCCAGTCTGGATGGACTTTAATGTTAGGAGCTGTTGCAGACATCTTTTCGGCAGAAATTGAGGTAACATGAAAAGGAATCCTATACCTAGAATGTAAAATTACCAGGAGGTTAACCAACTGCACTTTATCGAGGTGGCCTACAGTAATTAAAAAGTTGTGTTTAGGGATTATAATTAATCCCCACATTTTTTGCTCAATGTGAGTCAGCCAAATTCAGCACCCCTTATAAGGAGTAAAGCTTTCTCCAGAACCTATAGATTCCTAGTGATATTATCCTTAACCTAAGAGTAAAAAACATTAAGGTGTGAGGTGTCAGGTGTGTGAATCATTGTAACAGTCCAAATGTAAAAATAGGAACTAGGTAGCATATTTTTGCAGTTATAGTGAACCGATAATCGAATGTTACCTGTAAAAATAGAGGATAACATAACAGACACAAGAAGAAGGCTTAGCAAGTTCACAATAGCAACCATTTCTCTTTCAGGTATGAGTGCTCTAAATTGTGTACCTCGATTGTATCAATTCAAATTGCCCCATGCTGCACTCCATGCTATTAACCAGCACCCACTGTGTATCAAGGCAAAAAAAGCTGAACATGCAACATATAGCACACTTGTGGCACAAAAAAATTCTCTTATTCTGTAGAAATTGGGGTCCTGACTCCATGGATGGAGAGCAACAGTACCTCTTTGTAGTGAAACACGATTAGTGAATAAGGAGATTGTTTAAGTTCCATCCAATATTGTATATCAAAATGTCTGATAAAAAACACAATATTTTTGGTATGTAAAATATCCCCAGGATTTGAGGAATACCATTTATTGCACCTATATTGATAGCTACTTGGCCTTTAATTGGTGAATGTCTCCATCTCCTGCATTTGCAAGTGGGTCATGTGCCACCGAGCATGCAAAATGACATGCAAACCATCACTCACACATTGCATTGCATTAAGTCTACACCGCTACTTTTTCTAACTGCTCATCATCCTTAATCGCAGTTGAGCATGATTTTGTGTGCCGACAAAATTCGATTCAAAGATATAAAGTATAAAAGAGCTAATTTACTAGGCTTGTGTGGGTGCATTTTTTAAGTAGTTGCCCATCCCGCTAGTCTTATAATTTAAGAACTTGAAGGGAGGATACCCAAAGATAAGCACAACTAGGGGCACTAGTGTGTGTTCTATCAGAAAAACTTCTTAGTGACAACAATTCTTTGAAAAGTTCCATGTATGTTTTTATGTTTGGCCATCACATTGTAATATTATCAATGTTGTATGCCAATTGATACATTCCCATTATGGAAATAAAGGAAATATTATGAAACCAGGCCACTGGGAGAAAAAACATATCTGATAGAGGCTTCTAGCTGGAGATTCCTTACTATTTCTGGATGGCTCTGATCCTTTGCAGTGGAGGAGAGCTGTCCAGTGTCGTGGTGGTGAAGGGGGTGTCCAGTACTGTAAGACCTGTTAGCCTTAGAGTGCTCTTCCCCCAAGCTCTTTACCTTCCTCCTCTATTTTTGCTGGTCTCGTTTTTGCTGGCCTTAGGACTGCACATTTTACTACTGCTAACCAGTGCTAAAGCGCATGTGCTCCATCCCTAAAATATGGTAACTTTGAGTCATCCCCAATTGACCTAGTTAATTTACTTATAAGTCCATAATAAAGTGGTACTACTTGTACCTAGGACCTATAAATTAAATGCTACTACCGGGCCTGCAGCACTGTTTGTGCCACCCACTTAAGTAGCCCTGTAAGCATGCCTCAGGTCTGCCATTTCAGTCTGTGTGTGCAATTTTAAAGAACAAGTTACTTACCTTCGGTAACACCTCAGACTCTATCTAGCCATAGATTCCGTACCTTAGAATAATCCCCAGGCATCAGACTGGATCTGGAATTTTTTTTGAGCACTACCCCTGTGCGCCAGAAGGTGGCATCGTTTGGCTCTGTGTGGAATCGTTGTCCACTGCGAAAGTGACTTGTGCGGTGCCTATATAGGTGCCACCCCAGCACGCTGACGTAGTTCTTTTCTTTCGACTCCAGTCAGCCCTGATCTGGAGAAGAGCTACCCCAAGTCACTTTTTGACTGACCGTTTTCTCGACCCTTTTGTCAGTGATCTTTTAGACTTTGTCTCCTAGTGTGGCAGGATGTCTGCAAGGAAGGTTGGTTTCAAGCCTTGTGGTGCCTGTCACTGGCAGATTTCAGTGACGGATCCACACTTCGTCTTTCTGTTAGGCCTCGAGCGCGAGGCCTCGAGTGCCAAGATCTGTATCGGCTGTCGCGCCATGCAACCCAAGGCCTTGAGGGAGTGGTCCCTCAAGCTCCTTGCAGCTCAGCGTGCGACGCCTTGACATTCCCGATCCTGGTCGAGAGGAAAATCCCAGAATCGGTCGCGAAGCCACTCCAAGCACTCATGGCCGCAGTCAAATTCATCCAAGCATTTGGGTAAGCGTTGGGTAAGTCCCATATATGAAAGAAAAGCAAGAAGTTAAAGAGGTCTTCGACTTTGGCCCTTCCGTCAAAGTCATCCAAAGAGGCAAGGAAGAATCAGCATTCGAGGCTTGGCTCTGCGGTTGAGCCTGCGCCTGGGCCGTCTCCACGCCTCCCCAAGTTTCCAGGAGCTGGATCGACCCCTGCTCAACTTCGCAAATTTTATGAAGCCATGCACCTCATATTTAGGCAGCCCGTCCCCATTAGAGTGCTTTGGGATTCCTCCGGTGGGTTCTCCCCGGTGTCAGTTAGACCCCTTGGATCCATGGATGAATCAGACCGGTGCTGGTCAACCCACCTTGACATTCCCCGGTGTCGTCTCCACTGCTGACGTCCCCTGCGCCACCAGCGCCTACCGGCGGGGCAGTCCTCTACTCTGAGATGGAGCTGGAAGGGCTTCGTCCGACGATGACTCCAGCGCCAATCAGGGGCAGACCACCCAGGCTGGCTTTGAGCTAGAACTTATGAATGATTGGGAGGGGCCACTGGACGCTGATGAGTACCAGCCCCTAGATGTCCCCAAGCACACCTGGTGTGAGGATCTGGCGAATGCCAGTGGACTGGACACCTCCTCAGATACTGACTTGGTTTCTCCTCCTACCGTGGCTATAGAGGAAGGAGCCTAATTCACTATGTTGGTTAGGAGGGTGGCTGAGGTCCTGGACCTTTAGCTGCCCACTGTGGCTGGTAAAATGAATGTCTTGACTGAGTTGCCTCAGCCGGGAGTCACCACATCTCAACTGCTTCTCCCGTATAACCAAGCCCTGACTGACTTTCTACTCGGGGCCTGGTCCAAGCCCTGCACAGGAGCTCCTGTGAATAGGTTGATTGCCCGCCGCCATCGCCCGACCTCAGGGGGACCCCAGGTTCCTCAGAACCCACCCTACGCCAGAGAGCTTGGTGGTCCAGGCCTCTAATTCCAAGTTATAATCCTGGGACATACCCTTCCACTCCCCCAGGTAGGAAATCCAAGAGGCTCGATATCTTGAGGGAAAAGATCTCTTCGCCAGCCAGGCACTGTGGTCGGTGAACACCACGTGCCTTTTGTGATGATTCTCAGTCACTCCGGGACTTGGTTGCACAAGTGCTTCGATGGTCTCGGAGGAAGCTGGAGCCATACTCTCCCAAGCTATCGCTGAAAGGAGAGATGCAGCTAAGTTTGCAATACATGGGGGGGGGGCATGGCCTGCCGAGCTGCGAAATGGCCGCTAGCTAGGCGAGCTCCGCCGGCCGAGACAACATCCTGACAAAATCCGGACAACTGGCGAGCACTTACTGTGCTAAAATATTCCACAACGCAGCCCAAGGTGTGCGGCACCCATCGAGCCGACGCTCGTCGCTGGATGTGCTCCGGAGGCGAAGGTGTGGATCCCGATCTACAGCGGCCTGGAACTGATCGTCGGTGGAGTGAGTGGGCGGCCGGCTGCGGCAAAAATTGAGACCTCGGCGCCGCGAATACGGTAGGCCTCGGCCGCCCAAAACAGACTGCGAAACACTGTGCTGCTCCAGTGAAGGGCAGATTGCTCTGTCGGCGCTACCGGGCGACTGGTGGTGACTGCACCGGCCCGTGGCAGCCTTGAGGCACGCTCCTGAACGGATGACCAGACGACGAGGAGTCGGCGTGTGAGAGGCGGTCCCTCGAGGCCGGTGTGGTAAATTAGCGGACGCCCCACGACGGCGCCAACATCTCTGGAGGAAGGAGCAGCTTTGGGAGAGAAATTACTGGGTAAAATGCCTTTGCCTCGGTGGGGCCAGGGAAGGCCTTAACCTGCAAGGCGCGCCGCGGCTGCGCTGCCTAGTGTGTAGCCTGTGTCCCCTGGTGAAACTCATGCCGGCGCCAGCAGGAATAAAACGCGATTGAGACACTGCTGGTGGTACTTCGACATTGCGGACAACCCAGACCGCCTTGGGAGAGCGAAAACGAACAATTCTGCTGTTTCATATAGCCTGATTCTACCTCCCCCTAGGTGATTGCTGCACCTGGAAATCAGGCATTATCCACGCCACGTGGATTCACCGCTACCCACCCCCGATATTAAAGTGCCACCACTGATGAGACGGGGAAAGTGACACACTCCGGTGCGTTGGGATTTGCTTGTTGGTTGTTTGGCTGCCCCGGTGGACCCCACTAGCTGCGCGACTGGGGTTTAGGCCGAGCCTAGTGACGCCCCTATTCAGTGGACAGGTATTCGGTGGGTGAACCCGAACTGGACATTACCCGCTTGCATCGCGATTGACTGGCAGATCACATGAGTCGGCTCCGCGACACCGGTCGAGACATGGGCAAACAGGACGCAAAGCAGCCGAAGCTGACCTTCGACCAACGGAGGACCACGAGACTCACGGAGCACGAATCGGAGGCAGGAACGGAACGACCGCCGGACCACCAGACGGAGGACCAGGGGGAGGATTTACGTACCTGTTAGAAATGGGATCTCTAGTTGGCAAGGGCTTGCACCTTTGTCCAAGTAGGGACCCTTCTTCCTAGTCAGGGTAAGGGTTGTTACACTCGTGAAGTAACCCCTGCTCACCCTCGTGGTAGCTTGGCACGAGCAGTCAGGCTTAATTCAGAGGCAGTGTGTAAAGCATTTGCACATAACCAACAGTAATACCGTGTAAGCACTACAAACGGACACCACACCAGTTTAGAAAAATAACCAATATTTTATATACTCAAGACAAGACCAATTACGACAAAAATCCACAATACTGTACTTTGAAAATGAATGCTTGATACGATAACTTCTTCTTTGCAAGAATAGCACAAAAGCAAAGTTCGTACGAGTCGGTAGCTCCGTCCGAGCCTACCGTGATGCTGAAAACCACAGAGTCTAACAGTTCCAGCCGACCGCGTCGATACGGGGCCAGCAGAGTCATGAACAGACTCGGTTACAGTACCTTTCTCCTTGTGGCTGGTACGGAGTGTACGAGCCGGTCGGCGTTCGTCGCGGTTGCGGTGCAAGACGGAGCGATGCAAGGTGCGGTGTCCCTCGATGCGGTGCAGGCAGCGGCTCGATGAGCGTCGTGCAGACGGAGTCGGTGAGTCCAAGGCGTGCGGTGCAGGGTGAGACGATGCTCGATGCGGTGCTGACAGGTTGCGATGCAGGCGACCAAGCCGGAGTGCGGGAGCTGGCGTCGGACAGCGGTGCGAGTCGGAGCGGTGCGTCGCAGGCGTGCGAGCGGTGCCCCAAATGCGGTGCGGTCTCGACTCTTGAGCCAGTTGCAGCGACAGTGTCGGTCTGGTCCGGCTGGCCCAGTGAAGCGATGCGATGCGAACTACGGTGCCCACAGGTCACGGTGCAAGCAGCGGCTCGATGTTGGCGGCGTTGGACGTCGCCCACGGTGAGACCAGGGTTGCGATGCGAAGCGGGGCGATGCGGTCTGCGGTGCAAACAGGTCACCGGCCAGGGATGGATTCGGTTGACGGAGTCGGTTGCAGTTCCCTTCCTCTGTGGCGACTGAAACAGCGTTCCAGAAGCGGTACCCAGAGGCTTGTGAAGTCTTTGTAGTCCCTGAGACTTCTTAACAGGAGGCCAGCTCGGTTCCTGGCCCTTGGAGATACTCAGCACAAGTTTGTAGAAAGTTCAGTCCAGTCCTTTCACTGCCCAAGGCAGAAGCAGCAGCTGCAGGCCAACCCAACAAAGCAACAACACAGCAAAGGGGCAGTACTCCTCCTGGCAGCACTTCCAGCTCTTCGTCTTGGCAGGTTCCTTGATTCCAGCGAGATCTAAATTCATGGGGTCAGGGCCCCAATATTTATATCCCAAATTCCTTTGTTCTCTGAAGGCAGAGAGGCCTTTGCCTAGTCCAAACCAGTTCTGGAGCACTTTGTTGACAAGTCTCCGTCCCTTCTTTCAGTGAGTAGGCCAGGGACATCAGACGCACCACAGGAGGTGGAGCCAGCATTGTGGAGGGAAGGCACTGTCCTATTCAGGGCCCAGGTGCGACCCCTCCCACCCATCTATAGGTCGATCTGGCTATTCAGCCCTGCGCTGACTCACCCTGTCTCCTGGCATCCCCCAGCCCCTGTCACTCACATTCCAGACAAGGAATACACAACCTCGCAGAGGCAGGCTTGGATGGTTAGACAAGAAAATACCCACTTTCTAAAAGCGGTATTTTCAAACACAGAATGTTAAAACCAACTTCACTTAAAAGCTGCATTTTATCATTCTGAGTCCAGGCATACTAAACTTGAATTTCTACCATGTTCCCGGGGTCAGTTAGGATTATATACTGTAATAATCAAACCGCCCGTTCTGGCCTAGGGGGAACAGGTAGCCTTGCAATAGTGAAAAACGAACTAGGCTGTAATTCACTATCAGGACATGCCGCACACACCCGGGCATGTCCTACCTTTCGCATACAACGCACCCTGCCCACAGGGGTACCTTGGGCCTACCTTAGGGGTGACTAACATGCAGCAAAGGGAAGGTTTAGGGACTTGCAAGTGTGTGCACTTGCCAAGTCGACATGGCAGCCCCAGGCTGCGCACAGGCTCTGCGATGGCAGGCCCGAGTTACACTTTACGGGCTGTTTGCGTGGGTGGCACAATCCAGTGCTGCAGCCCATCAACAGCATTTGGTCTATAGGCCCTGGCACTCGTAGGGCACTTTACAAGGGACTGACACATAAACCAAATAGGCCAATCATGGAAACACCAATCCATAACACCTTTTATACAGGAGCACTTGCACTTTCCCACTGGACCGCAGTGAGGAAAGTGCGCAGAATCATCACACCAGCAAAAACAGAGTCAAAACCGGGAGGTCAGAAAGCAAAAAGTCAGGGGAAACACGCCAAAAGATGCCAAGTCTAACACATGTCCCCTCCAGCTGAAAGTAGGGAGAACTACCCAACCCCATTGGAGTTCTCTTCACTAAGAGCGGAAGAACCTGGACAGACCATCTGCGTTGGCGTGTTCTGTACCAGGACGGTGCTCCACCGTAAAGTCCATTCCCTGTAGGGAGATGGACCACCTCAGCAGTTTTGGATTCTCACCCCTCATTTGCATCAACCATCTGAGGGGCCTGTGGTCTGTCTGAACCCGGAAGTGAGTCCCAAACAGGGATGGTCTCAACTTCTTCAGCGCCCAGACCACAGCAAAAGCTTCCTTTCTATGGCACTCCACCTCTGTTCCCTGGGAAGTAGTGTCCTGCTAAGGAAGACTACAGGCTGATCCAGGCCCTCTTCGTTCAGTTGTGAGAGCACCGCTCCACACCATGCTCTGAAGCGTCAGTCTGCACGACAAATTCTTTGGAGAAGTCAGGTGCCTTGAGCACGGGCGCCGTGCACATGGCTGCCTTCAGGGCATCAAAAGCTTTCTGGCAGGACTCAGTCCAGATCACTTTCCTGGGCTGCCTCTTAGAGGTCAGCTCTGTTAAGGGGGCAACGATGGTGCCATAGCCCTTAACAAATCTCCTATAATAGCCGGTGAGACCTAAGAAGGCTCTCACCTCTGTCTGGGTCTGGGGGTTCCCAAGCCAGAATGGTGTCAATCTTGGGTTGTAGGGGCGCCACCTGGCCGCTTCCTACCTGGTGTCCCAAGTACACCACAGAACCCTGCCCGATCTGGCACTTACTGGCCTTGATCGTGAGGCCTGCACCTTGCAGAGCCCTCAACACTTTCTCAAGGTGCTGTAAATGTTCTTCCCAGCTGGAACTGAACACAGCAATGTCATCCAGGTAGGCGGCACTGAAATCCTCCAGCCCAGCCAACACCTGATTGACCAACCTCTGAAAGGTGGCAGGGGCATTCTTCAACCCAAAGGGCATCACCCGGAATTGGTAATGACCTTCTGGGGTTGAGAATGCTGATCTCTCCTTGGCCCCATCGGTTAAGGCAATCTGCCAGTACCCAGACGTCAAATCAAACGTGCTGAGGAACCGGGCAGCTCCCAACCGATCAATGAGCTCATCAGCTCTGGGGATGGGGTGCGCGTCAGTCCTGGTGACGGCATTGAGCCCACGGTAGTCCACACAAAACCGGAGTTCTGGAGTGGCACCGGGCGCCGCAGCCTTTGGGACCAAGACCACTGGGCTGGCCCAAGGACTGTGGGAGGGCTCAATCACCCCTAACGCCAACATCTTAGAGACCTCCTCCTTGATGCTGGCTCTGACCCGGTCAGTCAACCTGTAAATCTTGTGCTTCACAGGATGGCTGTCACCGGTGTCCACGTCATGGGTACACCAGTGAGTAACACCGGGGGTCAGAGAGAACAGTGGGGCGAACTGTCCCAACAATTGGCGACAGTCCTCCTGCTGCTCCTGAGTCAGAGTAGGGGAGAGGATCACACCCTCTACTGACCCATCATGCTCCTTGGTAGACAGGAGGTCAGGGAGAGGCTCGCTCTCCTCTTCCACCCCATCATCTGTCGCCAAGAGCATACTCACTTCGGACCTCTCGAAGTGGGGCTTGAGGCGGTTCACGTGAAGGACCCTCAACGGGTTCCTTGGAGCCTGTAAATCCACCAGGTAGGTGACGTCACTTTTGCGCTCCTTTACCTCATATGGCCCAGTCCACTTGTCCTGCAAGGCACAAGGTGCCACTGGGGCCATTACCCACACTTTCTGCCCAGGTTGAAATTCGACCAGAGTGGCATTCTGGTCATACCATCTCTTCATTTCTTCCTGGCTTGCTTCTAGGTTCGCCTGAGCGAGTTTCCTGAAGCGGGCAGTTTGGTTTCTAAAGGCCAGCATGTAGCTAAATACATCCTGGGGAGTTTTCCTGGGAGCTGCCTCCCAGCCTTCCTTTACCAAACTCAGAGGTCCTCTGACAGGGTGGCCATACAGGAGCTCAAAGGGGCTGTACCCAAGAGACTTCTGAGGCACCTCCCTGTATGCAAAGAGTAGGCATGGCAAGAGGACGTCCCACTTACGCCTCATGGGTTCTGTTAGACCCTTGATCATGCCTTTCAAGGTCTGGTTGAATCTCTCCACCAGACCGTTTCCTTGTGGGTGGTAAGGAGTGGTGAACTTGTAGGTTACCCCACACTCCTTCCACAGGGATGTCATATACTTCGATATGAAATTGGTCCCCCTATCAGAAACCACCTCTCTGGGGAATCCCACACGGGAAAAGATCCCCATTAACGCCCGGCCCACCACTGGCGCCGTCGTTGTCCTGAGAGGGATTGCCTCCGGGTACCGGGTGGCATGGTCCACCAAGACCAGGATGTACCTGTTGCCCATGGCTGTCTTGGGATCCAGTGGCCCCACAATATCCATCCCTACCCTTTCAAAGGGTGTTCCAACAACCGGAAAAGGTTGGAGAGGAGCTTTGACCTTCCTCCCACTCTTACCACTTGCCTGGCAAGTTTGGCAAGACCTGCAGTGTGCATCTGACTGCCTTCGCATTTGGGGCCAAAAGAAGTGGGTGACAAGCCTGTCAAAGGTCTTGTCCTGCCCCAAATGTCCTGCCAAAGGCACGTCATGAGCCAGACCCAGTAGGAAGGTCCTGAAGCGCTGGGGTACCACCAGCACACGGGCTGACCCAGGCTCAGCAACCTTAGGCTCACTGTATAGGAGACCACTCTCCCAGTAGATCAGATGTGACCCGGACTGATTACCAGCTGCCTGGTCTGCAGCCTGCCGCCGCAGACCCTCCAGAGTAGGGCACTCGTTCTGCTCCCTGCAGAACTCCTCCCTGGTGGGACCCCCTTCTTGCTGCCAATGGGTCAGCTCAGAGATGTCTCCCAGTTCGGCTACTTGCTCCCCTGTAGGCACCGGGCGTCCCCTCGAGGTCCGCCTCCTCCCGGTCCGTGGGAACTTCGGGGGCCGGTTTCCCGCGCCCCTGCCCTTTCTCTTGGCAGGGACTTGGGCCACTGTTTCAGGCTCCAAGTCCTCTTGATCACCCTTTCTGGCCGCCATTGACCGGAGTAGACACGCATGCCCACTCTGGCAACCCAAGCATCTCCAAGTGGGACCTGAGCTCAACCTCCTTCCATGAGGACTGCTCCAGGTCGTTTCCTAGCAGACAATCTACAGGCATGGTAGGGCTCACAACCACCCTTAAGGGACCTGAGACCCCCATTCAAAGGGAACCTGCGCCACCATACATTGGCGCTCTGAGTTGTCGACAGCAACTACTTGGTGGAATGCTCCTGGGACTACTTGCTTCTCAGACACCAGGTGACACCGGACTGAGGTCACACTGGCTCCAGTATCACTGAGAGCCTCTACCCTGTTCCCATTAATGGTCACCCAGGTGCTATATTTCTTTGTGTTAGGGGGCACCTGGTTTCCTGGGACCATCTCACTGTCCCCTAGTGAGACAAGGGTCATTTCTGCGGGATCCCCACCCTCCTGTGGGCACCCCTCCTCCCCAAGCGCTACACTAGCCAACACTTTGGACTGTCCACCGGTGGGTGGCTGTGTCCCCTTCGGGCACTTGGGGTCCCCCTTAAAGTGACCTACCTGGTCACATGCATAACACTTGCGGGGCCGGTCTCAACAGGCTTCCCTGTAGAGACCCCTTTCTTCTTATCACCGGGGGCTGGGAACCTTTACCCTGGGTACTAGTTTGGGGCCCTTTAGAGAACTCCTGTGCTTTACCCTTGTCCCCCCCACCTTTCTGCTGGGGACCCTGCCCACCTTTGGCTGAGTCTCCCCCAAACGCTTTCTTGTGGACCCTGGTACTCACCCAGCGGTCCGCTTCCATAGCAAGCTTCCTGGGGTCAGTTAGCTTACTATCAACTAGGTGCTGGCGCAGATCTGCAAAACATAGACTAGACAAGTGCTCCCATGCAATCAAGTTGTAGAGCCCCTGAAAATCTGTTACACTACTGCCCTTCACCCAACCATCCAGAGACCTGCAGAACACATCCACACATTCCAACCAAGTGTTGACATCAGACTTCTTACTGGACCTGAACTGATCCCTGTACTTTTCAGGAGTAAGACCATACTTCGTGAGAAGGGCATCCTTCATGTCAGCATAGGTGAGGTGATACCCCTTATCCAAAGCTATCAGAGCATCCCTTGCTTCTTCCGGGAAAAGTGGCCACAATCCTGCTCCCCAATTCTCCTCAGGGACCCCATTCATGTGTATGGCTGCCTCATAACCCTGGAACCACCTTTGTATGTCATCCCCCTTCTTGAACTCCTTGCCTACGTTCTTGGAATGTGCACAATCCTGTCTGCCTTTCTGGACGAATTGCTGCCACCATCTGAGCCTGACTTACTCCTAAGTTCTAGCTCCTTCAGTTCTCTCTCATGCTCTAAGAGCATCTTCCTCTCCTCTATGGCCAATCTCTTCTCCTCCCGCTCACTCTCCAGCCTGAGCTTCTGCAGCTCAAACTGCCTTGCCTCCCGCCTGTCCTCCAGCTCCTCTGGGGACAGACTGCTGCTGCCTGACCTGGCGGGTTCCCCCTCCCCAAAAGCACATCCACCCTGGAAATAGGCTCCTCCGCCTCCTCACTGAGATCACCAGGCTGCCCATTGGCATGTCTGGCTGCTACCCAGGCCCTCAGCGCCTTCTGTAGCTCCTCCTTCCTTGTGAGGCCTTTAATTTGGACTTTCAGGTTTTTACAAATCGCTCGTAACTCCTTTACGGCGTAGGATTCCAACCTGTCCTCCTCAAAGATAACTTCCAGAGATGCAACGGATGATGCAATTGATTCAGGCATGACAAAAGTCGTGAGTTGAAAACTGGCAAGATCAAAAATAGGCCAAAAGAAAAAAGAACCAGTATGTGGTACGTAATGGTCTGCGATATGGTAGTAGTGCACACCAATCACTGTAAGTCAAGTGCAAACACAAGTCCTATCCCACCGCTGCCACCAATGTTAGAAATGGGATCTCTAGTTGGCAAGGGCTTGCACCTTTGTCCAAGTAGGGACCCTTCTTCCTAGTCAGGGTAAGGGTTGTTACACTCGTGAAGTAACCCCTGCTCACCCTCGTGGTAGCTTGGCACGAGCAGTCAGGCTTAATTCAGAGGCAGTGTGTAAAGCATTTGCACATAACCAACAGTAATACCGTGTAAGCACTACAAACGGACACCACACCAGTTTAGAAAAATAACCAATATTTTATATACTCAAGACAAGACCAATTACGACAAAAATCCACAATACTGTACTTTGAAAATGAATGCTTGATACGATAACTTCTTCTTTGCAAGAATAGCACAAAAGCAAAGTTCGTACGAGTCGGTAGCTCCGTCCGAGCCTACCGTGATGCTGAAAACCACAGAGTCTAACAGTTCCAGCCGACCGCGTCGATACGGGCCAGCAGAGTCATGAACAGACTTGGTTACAGTACCTTTCTCGTTGTGGCTGGTACGGAGTGTACGAGCCGGTCGGCGTTCGTCGCGGTTGCGGTGCAAGACGGAGCGATGCAAGGTGCGGTGTCCCTCGATGCGGTGCAGGCAGCGGCTCGATGAGCGTCGTGCAGACGGAGTCGGTGAGTCCAAGGCGTGCGGTGCAGGGTGAGACGATGCTCGATGCGGTGCTGACAGGTTGCGATGCAGGCGACCAAGCCGGAGTGCGGGAGCTGGCGTCGGATAGCGGTGCGAGTCGGAGCGGTGCGTCGCAGACGTGCGAGCAGTGCCCCAAATGCGGTGCGGTCTCGACTCTTGAGCCAGTTGCAGCGACAGTGTCGGTCTGGTCCGGCTGGCCCAGTGAAGCGATGCGATGCGAACTACGGTGCCCACAGGTCACGGTGCAAGCAGCGGCTCGATGTTGGCGGCGTTGGACGTCGCCACGGTGAGACCAGGGTTGCGATGCGAAGCGGGGCGATGCGGTCTGCGGTGCAAACAGGTCACCGGCCAGGGATGGATTCGGTTGACGGAGTCGGTTGCAGGTCCCTTCCTCTGTGGCGACTGAAACAGCGTTCCAGAAGCGGTACCCAGAGGCTTGTGAAGTCTTTGTAGTCCCTGAGACTTCTTAACAGGAGGCCAGCTCGGTTCCTGGCCCTTGGAGATACTCAGCACAAGTTTGTAGAAAGTTCAGTCCAGTCCTTTCACTGCCCAAGGCAGAAGCAGCAGCTGCAGGCCAACCCAACAAAGCAACAACACAGCAAAGGGCAGTACTCCTCCTGGCAGCTCTTCCAGCTCTTCGTCTTGGCAGGTTCCTTGATTCCAGCGAGATCTAAATTCATGGGGTCAGGGCTCCAATATTTATATCCCAAATTCCTTTGTTCTCTGAAGGCAGAGAGGCCTTTGCCTAGTCCAAACCAGTTCTGGAGCACTTTGTTGACAAGTCTCCGTCCCTTCTTTCAGTGAGTAGGCCAGGGACATCAGACGCACCACAGGAGGTGGAGCCAGCATTGTGGAGGGAAGGCACTGTCCTATTCAGGGCCCAGGTGCGACCCCTCCCACCCATCTATAGGTCGATCTGGCTATTCAGCCCTGCGCTGACTCACCCTGTCTCCTGGCATCCCCCAGCCCCTGTCACTCACATTCCAGACAAGGAATACACAACCTCGCAGAGGCAGGCTTGGATGGTTAGACAAGAAAATACCCACTTTCTAAAAGCGGTATTTTCAAACACAGAATGTTAAAACCAACTTCACTTAAAAGCTGCATTTTATCATTCTGAGTCCAGGCATACTAAACTTGAATTTCTACCATGTTCCCGGGGTCAGTTAGGATTATATACTGTAATAATCAAAACCGCCCGTTCTGGCCTAGGGGAACAGGTAGCCTTGCAATAGTGAAAAACGAACTAGGCTGTAATTCACTATCAGGACATGCCGCACACACCCGGGCATGTCCTACCTTTCGCATACAACGCACCCTGCCCACAGGGGTACCTTGGGCCTACCTTAGGGGTGACTAACATGCAGCAAAGGGAAGGTTTAGGGACTTGCAAGTGTGTGCACTTGCCAAGTCGACATGGCAGCCCCAGGCTGCGCACAGGCTCTGCGATGGCAGGCCCGAGTTACACTTTACGGGCTGTTTGCGTGGGTGGCACAATCCAGTGCTGCAGCCCACCAACAGCATTTGGTCTATAGGCCCTGGCACTCGTAGTGCACTTTACAAGGGACTGACACATAAACCAAATAGGCCAATCATGGAAACACCAATCCATAACACCTTTTATACAGGAGCACTTGCACTTTCCCACTGGACCGCAGTGAGGAAAGTGCGCAGAATCATCACACCAGCAAAAACAGAGTCAAAACCGGGAGGTCAGAAAGCAAAAAGTCAGGGAAACACGCCAAAAGATGCCAAGTCTAACAGTACCCTAATGCTTGAAATGAGGTCCAGTCTCCGGAACATTGATACTAAACTAGATGCGCTGACCTCCCAATTGGACGCTGTTAAATCGCAGGTGGGGATGCATGAGACTAGGTTGGATGTGCTGGAGAACCGGGCCTCGGACTTTCATGACTTCCAAGTGGAGACAAAGGAACAACTCCTCCAGATGGACAAAGTGCTTGGCATAATCCGCACCAAAAATGAAGATTTGGAGGCCCGGTCCCACCGAAACAACCTCCGAATTACTGGAATACCGGAGACAACAGCAATTGCACAGATGGAGACCTACGTAGCAGATATGCTCCACGAATTATTTGACCCACACCTTTCTCCAGTCTTCGCCGTGGAGAGAGCGCACCGTGCTCTGGGCCCCAAGCCGCCAGTAGGCGCTACCCCCAGACCCATTTTGGCCAAGATCCTGAACTATCAAGATCGAGACGCTGTCCTGCGCCTCGCCCGGGGTAAGGTGACGATTACATATGGAGGCAACACCATCTCCTTTTACCCAGACTTTACCCCGGCTGTGCAGGCGGCGCAGCGGGAGTTCCTCCAGGCTAAGCGTCTCCTCCTGCAGGCCCAGATCCCATACGCACTTCTCTATCCCGCCAAACTCAAGGTCACTTATGATGGGTCTGCTAATTTCTTCACGGATGCCAAATCCGCCCTCAAATTTGCAAAACATGTCGGTGGGAAGGCATCCAGACAACATCCCAAAGAGTCGGCTACAGAGGAGAACAGTTTAAGCGACAACGACTGAAAACGGACATAACCCCGATGTTCTCCTGGTTTGAGCTACGACGACTCCTGTTGACATGGTTTGGTTTGTGCTTGTTGGAGCTGGGATGTGGGGATTAATTATATGTATGCTATAACTGGTCTCTAATATGCAGTACTGACACACATGCTCACTGGTTCTAGGTACAACACGTCTGCCTATACAGTATGCTGAGTCTAGCAGTGACTAACTAAACCTTTATAGACTTGTAATCCACGAGGTGGCTGCACACCCCCTATACGAACTTTAGTGGGTTTGGGTGTTTGGTTTCTACTGCTGCGAGATGATAGGTAAGACTCACCGAAATTTTCTTGGCCACCCTGAGTAGTCGGGGGAGTATGCCGGCGGTACTACGCCCCCATGGGAGAGCTCCCACTAGTTGTTGTAGTTTTTATGATGTTTGGGCTGGGTATTCTGCAACCTGATTGGGGGGTTTGAGTGGGTGGCGGGTTGGGGGGTGGGTCTGTTTTGTCGTTTGCCAGATCTATGCTTTTTAATCTTCATGATGATTGCCATGTGACACTGTATATGCTATTATGTTTCGCTCCTTCTGATTCGCCGCACTGTGTTGGTATAGACACCCTATGACTGCTTTAAACTTTCTTACCTGGAACATTCGAGGGTTAAATGACGGTAGGAAGGCCAGATTAGTACATTCCTATTTGCTTAGACACCACATTGATATTTGCATGCTGCAGGAGACACATCTCAGTAGTCCCTCTTCCCCTAGATCAGAGGTCTTCAAACTTTTGGATGCCGAGACCCCCCTGTCAACATTTTGAGGCGTAAGGACCCCCTCCTGACAAATTTCTAAACCTGTAGGCAGGGCTACTGGAATTATGAGGCAGGTGAGGACCAAATTACGTGACAGGCTTGACTAAATTGTGTGTGACGAAAAGGTAAATGATGTTATGTGATGCCGCGTACACAGTAACACGAGGAAAGATTTCACCCCATCAGTACCAGTGTATAACCAAAATATAGCAATTAACATCAGAAAGATTTCTAGTCAACCTTTGTGAAGGGCCTTCCACTCCGCAGGAATACGTGCTGCCACATTAGAAGCTCACTTGGCCCTGGCCGGAGAAGCAGGGGTCCCTTAAAACCCTGGCGGTTTTGTGCAGAGTTAAGCAGTTTACCCATGCAGCTTTCCTCTCACCCCCTCCCTTCCATCCCTCTGTCCTCTCCTAACCCCGGATCCCTCTCTCACTTTGCAGGCCATTTTATTTCACCCCTTTTTACAACTTCTGAACTCTCCCCATTCAACCTCTCACTTCACCTTTAACACTCCCAGCCAGGGCTGGTCCTAACACTGGTCGCACACGGTGCAACAGTCTTTTTGGTGCCCCACCCCCGTTTCCTCCTTCTCCATGAATTCCTTCACTGCCACTCACCAACAATTCACCTCATCTCTCTATAGCACCTTTCTGACAAACATTTCATTTTTTTATAGCGCTACTCATAGTTTACTCACACTCATTTCTGTGATCTGCATGGTACATATTCTTTGTAGCAGGAACGTTAACCCTCTGCACTGTGTGGGTGACAAGAGTGCCCATGTGAGTGCACGGTGAGCGATGCAACAGTGTGAGAGTAGGGTAAGAGGAGTGACTGCAGGGTGAGTGAGGTGGCTTATGAATTTAGGTGCGGATGCAAGTTCAGAATGGGACGAATGAGTGTATGATTACTGATGGGCTTGTTTGAGTGAGTTGCATATTGAGCAGTGAGGGGGACAGGTGAGTGAAGTGTCACATGAGTGCAGGATGAGTAGTGTACTCGTGTGGCTGCAGGGTGAGGTATAGGATGAACAGCGCAAGTGCATTGTGAGTGCAGAGTGATCACTGTGAGTGCAGGGTGAGCGGGTGAATGGTGTGAGTGCATTGTGATCGCTGTGAATGCAGGGTGAGCGTGAAAGTGAAGGGTGAGAATGACGAGTGAGTTGTCTGAATGCAGAGTGCATTCCCAGACACTTGAAGTAACTCAGCATGTTATGGACGGCGGCGTAGGGTTTAAGATCTAAGTTAAACTATTGCTATTATGGCATTAATCGGGGATCGAGGAAATAAATAATGTGCTGATCCTGCAACAAACTTCCAGTCCTATGGTTAGGGTTGCCAGCAGATTATTTTGATGGCCCAGTCGGTACAAAAATAAGCAGTCACCTAAGCTGTATTTTAAGCACTTATCTGTGCATACTTCGAACAGCAAATATAAATAGAAAGCACTTTTAATTGTGTTCTAGGGCTGCCTCAATGATCCATGACTGATAATTAAAGAGAACAAAGACAGAAAAGTCACATAACGAATGCAAACATACTTTTTATTTATAAGTCTATTTAGTGTCAAGAGGAGGTCTTTGCAGGCTCTTTAAACAAAACACGGCAGGCATTTTCTTTTGGCAACCCTACTTTATATTCCTTTTCATGAAATGCATTCTCACACTGCAGCAGTAAATGTAAAATACAAATGTAAGGAATAGGCAGAGTGGGGGCCAAGGGGTACTGGAACCAGGAAAAAACTAAGCCTCTGTAACCAGTTTACAAAGGCATGTAAACATGCAAATGGTCTTTAAAGACCTGTGAAAACTCGGGGGGGTGCCGGAGATAACACTCCAGACACTGCCCAGCTGAGCCCCCAGCAGCTCGAGTTGCACTGCAGCGGCCCGGGCTGAAGCCCTTGGGCCTCGGCAGAAGTGTGACTGGGAAGGCGCGACCCCCTTTGCATCGCTCCACGGCCCCCCTGGGGGTCGCGCCCCACAGTTTGAAGACCCCTGCCCTAGATTGAGACATAGAAGATGGGGATCGGTTTACTCCTCTATTTATTCAAATTACTCTAGAGGAGTTGCTGTGCTGATCAGACGCGGTCTGGACTGGAAAGCTGGCGAACTACAACTAGACCCAGAAGGCAGATACGCAATAATACAGGGTACCCTAGGTGGTAATCCAATGGTGTTGGTCGCGGTATATGGCCCCTACGCGGACTCCCCTGAGTTTTTTCAAAGTATATGGGCTAAGGTGAGAGCGACAAATTGTGATACCATTATTTGGGGAGGGGACTTCAATGCCATTCTTGATGACGTACTAGATAGGAAAGGGGTATCCAGAACACTACACCCATTGGCTAGCGCTACACTGCAGGCCATATTATCAGACGGGGACTTAGTGGACATTTGGAGACTTATTCACCCGAAGGTTAAGGAAGGAACATGTATTTCAGAATATCATAAAGCGTGGTTGTAGGAGAGTAGGATCTGCTTCACATGGGTACCCCCACTTTTTGCTGATGCTTCACTGTTTTTCGACATTAGTCTGGCTGGCGCCCTGCTAATCAGAACCCCAGCCTAGCTGCTTCCTCTCTAAAATGGTTCCATGTGCCTTAGGCACATCACTGATTGGAATCTGGAGTGCCCTTATAAGTCCCTAGTATATGGTATACTATGTACCAAGGGCATAGGTACCTCAGAGGCCTACCAGGGGCTGCAGCATGTATTATGCCACCCCTGGAAGGCCATCCAAACTGACACCACAGGTCTGCTACTGCAGCCTGGGTAAGGTGGTGCATGCACCCCTTACTGTGATATAGGTTACCTATATCACTAAATACATACACACATATCAACCTATAAGTCACTCCTAAGGCAGGCCTTATCAATCCTGAAGGCAGAGTGCGTGGTTCCTATGTGAGAGGGTGCCCCTGCATGAGCAGGGTCCCTCTGCAGCGTTCGGAGACCCTTCTCTGATGCTGTTTGTAGTGCAGCCTGACCATATACTCTTAAGCGCATTATAACCTCGCGTTAAATGCTAACTTTGGAATGGCTGCACCTAAACATGTCGTGTTTGGTGTCAAACATCTTGGAATACTACCCCCCGCCAATTCTGGCGGCGGGGGTAGCATTCCACCCTTCTAGAGGGAAAGACATGTTAACTCTGGCTAGCCCGGTAACTTCTTTCTAAAGCCCTGGCATCACAAAATGGATGCTGCTGCCACAGACACGAGCCTGGCCTCCTGCTGCTGGACGAAACTCCGGCAGGGGAGGCCTGGACAATAGGTTTCCTGTCCCAGGGAGGTGTGACCACCTCCCCAGACAGGATAATGTGTATTGGGGCTGGGCGGGAGCACTTTCAGGTGCTTTGAAGTCCTGCACTGGGGGCACATTTGGTGTCCCTGTGCATACCCCAGTTCAAACCGGATCAGGGGCTTGCAGCCCCTGCTTTGGCGTGAACTGGACAAAGGAAAGGGGTGTAGCCACCCCTCTGCCCTGACCCACCCATAGGTGGGGCCACAGAGTAGTCCAACCCCTAAACTTGGTATAAGTATAGGAACCCAGTCCTTAGGACTTTAGATTATCCCTGGACGAAACTCTGAAACAGAATCCTGGACCTTCAACACTCTACTCAAGACTAGAGGACAGAAGAATCTCCCTTGGGGTCAAGGAGTGACTCCCCTGCTTGGCAGGCACCAAAGACGCATCTGTCTGGTCTGCATTTCTGAAGCTCCCGTCGGATGCCGAAGTCTTCGCATCACCAGAGGTGGATTCTCAGACTTCCCCGAGGCTACCCTGAGTCCCCAGCAAAGCTGAGGCCCGTAGCTATCGTGGGTAACGTGAGACCGTGACCCCTGGACACTGAGCACATTTGCAAGTGCATCCTCTTCTGGGTCTCCCACGAAGTCGTGCTTTGGGCTCCGAGTAGCCCTAGCCTCCAGCACCAACTGCACCGAAGATCACTGGCCTCCACTCCACGAGTGTCCTGTGAGCCAGATCCACGTGCGACGTCTCGAGGCTCCTTCGCGGTCGCTAGCCCGTTGGCTAGTAGCCCTTCACGAAGGCCAATCTTTTTCTTCTTGGGCATCCTGGTTGCTCCAGGCCTGCCCTCACTTACCTTCGATGGGTGAGTTCCTCAGACCTTGCTGGTCTGCACCATCAACGATCTTCATCTTCACCAAGACTTGCCGTTGCCAAGGCTTGTTGGGTCCAATCCGGTCGCCGACACCTCAGCACTCGACAGACATTGTGTACCAGCCCGAATCCTGCTCCTGGTCGCCGACAACGCCTCCTGGACCTCGTGGCTGAAGAGTCAACACGACCGTCAACGCACCTGAAGCACTCGACATCGGTGGGCATCCGCTCATCGCCATCCTGGTCACTGGCTAGTGACCCAGACTCTGTCCCCTCTGCTTTCAGGTTCTTCAGATCTCCGATCCACTCTTGGATCCAACCGGACACTTTCCACTTGGTCGCCAGCAGCACTTTGCAGCAGATCGCCATTCAAATCGACGACGAAACCCGACCCCGAAAGGCACCTATGCACCCGGCTTCCCTGGGTGAGGTAACACGAGTACTCCGGTGCTCCAGTGGGTAGAGACTCTAGAACGACCTAGTTCTCAAAGGGTTTGCTCCAAGTCCTCCTTTAAGTGTCCCTTTTCTTTAATTTCCTGATCGCGACTTTCTCCATAGAAGTTAACGGCGTATCGCGGTTGTGTATTTACACTGCACACGTCCCCCGTGGGTCCCCTGTGTCACTACCTTGGGTGGTTCCTTGTGGTCCAAGCATTTCTAGAGGCTCTAGGCCTAGTGTCTAGTTCAGTCGTGGTTCTTATACCACTTTATTGATATATGGTTTGGTACGCCCCTAGGGCCCAAACGTGTATTTGTGCTATTACTGTGTTTAAATAACTTATAACTTGTGTACTTCGAACTCTAGCCTCATAAAGAGACTAGAGGGGTGTGTTTAGCAATAAATACATATATTTTGAATATATACCTGGTGTGGTGCTCTTTAATTTGGTCACTCAAGAGATTATAGACTGGTAAAACAAGCTGCTTTACATTCCTTCAAGACTTAGCCTGAAGGCTGCTCTCCATAGCTACCACTAGGATAGCTTTCAATAAAGGTTGTCTTTAACCTATCTCCAATAAGGGGTTGTTTGGACTGGTGCAAGGTGCCCACTATAATTAGTGGACAGCATATGCCAGGCCAACTTCTCACATTGGTGTGCAGCGTGTGGGATTCCAGCTTGCTATTGTTTTACCAGATAATCTCAATTGAATTGATCAACTGAAAACCACTAAAGGTACCTAAGGTACATATCATTTAAGCTTAGAATACAGTAAGTTCTACTGAACTTAGAGTTGTGTGTTAAGGGATAGCACACCCTTTCTACAACTCAAGAGAGTTTAGTAGGCCACACTAGAGTAGGTAGTGCATACACCACACCACACTAGTAATGTCTTTAAAGGTAGGATCTAGAGAATCCTTACCAGAAGCCACTGGGCTTCTCCCCTCCAAGTATGATACACTCCCATTCTTGGAATTGAGAGCATTATGTAACTTGAGGAAATTAAGGACAGGCCAAAGTCCCACCACCCAACACCTTAAGGAGTTGTTGGTAGCTTATGACCTTAGTAAGCCCTTGGGGACTGAAGGGGTAGGAGCTGAGGGTGGGGCAGAAGATGAGGGTGGTGCCAGGGGTAGCAATACCCCCAGCCCCCCTCTGAAACTGGCCAGGAGGGTGACAATGACCCTGACCTGGATAACCAAATCCCTCCTGTGGAAGATGAAGAGGATGATCAGGATGATGCCCTCTTTGTCCCCCAGGAAGGATTATGAGTGTGCCCAGAAAGTCTAGATCTCCTTCTCAGGAGTCTAACCACTCTGGCACCTCAATAGGGAGCTCTGTCTCATCTCATAGGAGGGAATCCTCTCATGAGAGGAGAACAAGGCTGATTCAGTATGAGGAAGCTCAGCTTGAACTCAGAAGGAAGCAAGTAGCCTTAGACAGGGAGTCCCTAGATCTCTTTAGAGAGAAAAGAAAGTTGGGACTAGAGTCCCATGGTGGCAGCCATGTCCCTAGAGATAGGGAAAGGTCCTATGACCATAGGAACCTGAGCAAGATTGTCCCTCCCTACCAGAGTGGGGATGACATCCACAAGTGGATAACTGCTCTAGAGAGGGCCTGTAAAGTACAGAAGGTCCCTCAGGAGCAGTTGGCAGCAATCTTGTGGCTCTCCTTTGCTGACAAAGGTAGAGATAAGCTCCTCACTGTTAGAGAGGAGGATGCTGATAATTACAAGGTCTTGAAGAGTGCTCTTATTGATGGGTTTGGCCTAACCACTGAACAGTACAGGTTGAAGTTCAGAGATACCCAAAAGCACAGACTCAAGACTGGGTAGACTATGTGGATTGTTCTGCCAAGGCTCTGGAAGGCTGGTTGATGGGCAGTAAGGTGTGTGACTTCTCAGGATTGTACAATCTGATAATGAGGGAGCAGATTCTTAATAACTGTCAAAATCAGCTGTTGCATCAATACCTGGTAGACTCTGATCTGACCTCTCCCCAAGAATTGGGAAAGAAGGCAGACAAATGGGTCAGAACCAGGGTGAAGCAGAAGGTACAGAACCAAGGTGGGGACACTAAGAAGCAAGATTCTAAGAACTCTGAAAAGGGTGGGGAGAAGGGTAAAGATCAAAAGTCTTCATCAGGCCCCCAAAAATCTTCTTCAGGTGGGGATTCACAGTCTACAAAAGGGAAAGGCCAAAGAAAACCATGGTGCAAGGTCTGTAAGCAAAAGACCCACTGGACCAGTGATTGCACCAAGTCCAAAGACTCAAGTCCAGCACCCACCAATGCCCCTAAGGCACCTGTTCCCCCTAGTACAGTTACAGTTGGTGGGAGTGCTCCAGCCAAGGGTTTAGTAGGGTTCACCCTGGGTACTGAGTTGGGCTCTGACCTAGTCAGAGAACTGACTCAGGCTGTGTTAGTCTGTGATGGAGGCATGGATGTGCCCTCCTCTGAGAGTCCCAGTAATCTGGGCAAGTACAGACAACAACCTTTAATCAATGGACGAGAGGCTTTGGCATTTAGGGACACAGGGGCAAGTGTCACAATGGTGACACAAGGCCTTGTGAATCCTGGGCAAGTTATACTTGGTGAGATGTACCAAGTGACCAATGCTAGCAATGTCAGAACAGACCATACTCTGGCAGTTGTTAACTTCTCCTGGGGAGGGGTAACTGGCCTTAAGAAGGTTGTGGTGAGTGCAAACCTACCAGTCGAATGCTTGCTTGGCAATGACTTAGAGACTTCTGCTTGGGCAGAAGTGGAGCTCAGGACCCATGCAGAAATGCTGGGGATCCCTGCAGATGTGTTTGCTGTGACCAGGTCACAAGCCAAAATGTCTAGCACTGAACAGGCCTTGGATTCTGGAATAATGGACCAAGTGCCTTCCAAGAGGAGGAGTAGTAGGGTTAAGGCAGTGCCTTCCCCTTGGCTCAGGAAGAAGATCAGTCCCTTGAGGGGGATGATCTCAGTCCTGAAGAAGGAACTGTCCCAGAGGAACTTGAACCTGACCAGGTTGAGTTCTTGGGGACAGAGGGACCTTCCAGGGCAGATCTGAGCCAGGAGCAGCAGAGCTGCCCCTCCCTTGAACCCCTCAGACAGCAAGCTGCTGCTGAGGCTGCTGGGAAAGCTAGTGGTCCCCATACAGTGTATTGGGATGATGGACTCCTGTACTCAGAGTGTAGAGACCCCAAACCTGGTGCCACCAGGAGGTTGGTTATACCTCTAAAGTTCAGGGGCTTCCTATTGACCCTAGCCCATGATATTCCCTTGGCAGGTCACCTGGGCCAGAACAAGACTTGGGACAGAATTGTCCCTCACTTTCACTGGCCCCACATGTCTGAAGACACCAAGGAGTTTTGTCGCTCCTGTGTAACCTGCCAGGCCAGTGGCAAGGCAGGTGGCACTACAAAGGCCCCCTGATACCACTACCTGTGGTGGGGGTGCCCTTTGAAAGGGTAGGGATTGACATTGTTGGTCCCATGGATCCCCAAACAGCATCTGGGCACAGGTTTATCCTGGTGGTAGTGGATCATGCCACCAGGTACCCAGAAGCTATTCCCCTCAGGACCACTACAGCACCTGTGGTGGCAAGGGCCCTCCTGGGAATTTTCTCAAGAGTGGGCTTTCCTAAGGAGGTAGTATCAGACAGGGGTGCTAACTTCATGTCTGGGTACTTAAAAGCAATGTGGAAGGAGTGTGGAGTGACTTATAAGTTCACCACACCCTATCACCCACAATGCAATGGTTTAGTTGAGAGATTCAACAAAACCTTGAAGGGCATGATTAAAGGGCTCCCAGAAAAGCTTAGGCGAAGATGGGACATACTCTTGCCCTGCCTTTTATTTGCATATAGGGAGGTGCCTCAGAAGGGGTTGGTTACAGCCCTTTTGAACTTCTGTTTGGCCACCCTGTCAGGGGTCCACTGTGCTTGGTGAAGGAAGGATGGGAGTTACCTCTCAAGCCCCCAAAGCAAGACATAGTGGACTATGTACTTGGTCTCCGCTCCCGGATGGCTGAGTATATGAAAAAGGCAACCAAAAACCTTGAGGCTAGCCAGGAACTTCAAAAGGCCTGGCATGACCAAAGAGCTGTTCTGACTGTTTACCAGCCAGGACAGAAGGTGTGGGTGTTGGAGCCAGTGGCCCCAGCAGCTCTCCAAGACAAATGGAGTGGACCCCACACTATTGTTGAGCAGAAGGGTGAGGTTACCTACTTAGTAGACCTAGGAACACCCAGGAGTCCCCACAGGGTTCTCCATGTCAACAGGTTAAAACCATATGTGGACAGGGCAGACATGGGCTTGCTCATGGCTACTGATGAAGGGCAGGAGGAAGAGAGTGACCCACTCCCTGACCTGCTCTCACAGAACCCTGACGATGGGTCAGTAGATGGTGTAGCCTTGGCAGGCAGCCTCACTACCCAGCAACAAACTGATTGTAGACAGGTGCTCAATCAGTTTAGACACATGTTTTCACTGACACCCAGTCAGACCACCTGGTGCACTCATGAAGTGGACACTGGGGACAGTCTGCCTATTAAAAATAAGATTTATAGGCAACCTGACCATGTCAGGGACTGTATCAGGACTGAAGTCCAGAAAATGTTGGAGTTGGGAGTTATTGAACCCTCAGATAGCCCTTGGGCTAGTCCAGTGGTCCTTGTGCCAAAACCTCACACCAGTGGTGGAAAAAGAGAGATGAGGTTTTGTGTGGACTACAGGGGTCTCAATGCAGTCACTAGGACTGATGCCCATCCAATACCAAGGGCAGATGAGCTCATAGATACTTTGGCCTCAGCCAAATATCTCAGCACATTTGACTTGACAGCTGGCTACTGGCAGATCAGACTAGCTGATACTGCAAAGCCCAAAACAGCATTCTCAACCCCTAGTGGGCATTATCAATTTGTGGTGATGCCCTTTGGTCTGAAGAATGCACCTGCCACTTTCCAGAGGTTGGTGAATACAGTTCTCACAGGTCTGGAAGCCTATAGTGCAGCATATCTAGATGATATTGCTGTCTTTAGCTCCACCTGGGAGGATCACCTGGTCCACCTCAGGAATGTTTTACAGGCCCTGCAAAAGGCAGGCCTGACTATCAAGGCCACTAAGTGCCAGATAGGGCAGAGTCAGGTTGTGTACCTGGGCCACCTTGTGGGTGGAGGCCAGGTTCAACCTTTGCAGAGCAAGATCCAGACTATCATGGACTGGACTGCTCCCACTACCCAGACTCAGGTGAGAGCCTTCTTAGGCCTGACTGGGTACTATAGGAGATTTGTCAAGGGGTATGGATCAATAGTGACACCCCTGAATGACTTAACTTCTAAGAAAATGCCCAAAAGGTTCAGTGGACAGTTAGCTGTCAAAAGGCATTTGATGACCTGAAGCAGGCCATGTGCACTGCTCCCATTCTACAGAGTCCTGATTACTCCAAGAAGTTCATTGTTCAAACTGATGCATCTGAATTGGGGGTAGGGGCTGTACTGTCACAATTGAATGAAGAAGGTCAGGATCAGCCAGTAGCTTTCATTAGCAGAAGGCTGACCCCTAGAGAGAAACGTTGGTCAGCCATAGAGAGGAGGCCTTTGCTGTGGTCTGGGCTCTGAAGAAGTTGAGGCCATACTTGTTTGGTACCCACTTCCTGGTTCAGACAGACCATAAGCCCCTCTTATGGCTAAAACAAATGAAGGGTGAAAACCCCAAACTGCTTAGGTGGTCCATTTCCCTACAGGGGATGGACTTTACAGTGGAACATAGACCTGGGAGTAACCATGCCAATGCAGATGGACTCTCTAGGTACTTCCACTTAGAACATGAAGACTTAACTGGGCAAGGTTAGTTTAATGTCCCTACGTTTGGGGGGGTTGTGTAGGAGAGTAGGATCTGCTTCACATGGGTACCCCCACTTTTTGCTGATGCTTCACTGTTTTTCGACATTAGTCTGGCTGGGGCCCTGCTAATCAGAACCCCAGCCTAGCTGCTTCCTCTCTAAAATGGTTTCCATGTGCCTTAGGCACATCACTGATTGGAATCTGGAGTGCCCTTATAAGTCCCTAGTATATGGTATACTATGTACCAAGGGCATAGGTACCTCAGAGGCCTACCAGGGGCTGCAGCATGTATTATGCCACCCCTGGAAGGCCATCCAAACTGACACCACAGGTCTGCTACTGCAGCCTGGGTAAGGTGGTGCATGCACCCCTTACTGTGATATAGGTTACCTATATCACTAAATACATACACACATATAAACCTATAAGTCACTCCTAAGGCAGGCCTTATCAATCCTGAAGGCAGAGTGCGTGGTTCCTATGTGAGAGGGTGCCCCTGCATGAGCAGGGCCCCTCTGCAGCGTTCGGAGACCCTTCTCTGATGCTGTTTGTAGTGCAACCTGACCATATACTCTTAAGCGCATTATAACCTCGCGTTAAATGCTAACTTTGGAATGGCTGCACCTAAACATGTCGTGTTTGGTGTCAAACATCTTGGAATACTACCCCCCCGCCAATTCTGGCGGCGGGGGTAGCATTCCACCCTTCTAGAGGGAAAGACATGTTAACTCTGGCTAGCCCGGTAACTTCTTTCTAAAGCCCTGGCATCACAAAATGGATGCTGCTGCCACAGACACGAGTCTGGCCTCCTGCTGCTGGACGAAACTCCGGCAGGGGAGGCCTGGACAATAGGTTTCCTGTCCCAGGGAGGTGTGACCACCTCCCCAGACAGGATAATGTGTATTGGGGCTGGGCGGGAGCACTTTCGGGTGCTTTGAAGTCCTGCACTGGGGGCACATTTGGTGTCCCTGTGCATACCCCAGTTCAAACCGGATCAGGGGCTTGCAGCCCCTGCTTTGGCGCGAACTGGACAAAGGGAAAGGGGTGTAGCCACCCCTCTGCCCTGACCCACCCATAGGTGGGGCCACAGAGTAGTCCAACCCCTAAACTTGGTATAAGTATAGGAACCCAGTCCTTAGGACTTTAGATTATCCCTGGACGAAACTCTGAAACAGAATCCTGGACCTTCGACGCTCTACTCAAGACTAGAGGACAGAAGAATCTCCCTTGGGGTCAAGGAGTGACTCCCCTGCTTGGCAGGCACCAAAGACGCATCTGTCCGGTCTGCATTTCTGAAGCTCCCGTCGGACGCCGAAGTCTTCGCATCACCAGAGGTGGATTCTCAGACTTCCCCGAGGCTACCCTGAGTCCCCAGCAAAGCTGAGGCCCGTAGCTATCGTGGGTAACGTGAGACCGTGACCCCTGGACACCGAGCACATTTGCAAGTGCATCCTCTTCTGGGTCTCCCACGAAGTCGTGCTTTGGGCTCCGAGTAGCCCTAGCCTCCAGCACCAACTGCACCGAAGATCACTGGCCTCCACTCCACGAGTGTCCTGTGAGCCAGATCCACGTGCGACGTCTCGAGGCTCCTTCGCGGTCGCTAGCCCGTTGGCTAGTAGCCCTTCACGAAGGCCAATCTTTTTCTTCTTGGGCATCCTGGTTGCTCCAGGCCTGCCCTCACTTACCCTCGCTGGGTGAGTTCCTCAGACCTTGCTGGTCTGCACCATCGACGATCTTCATCTTCACCGAGACTTGCCGTTGCCAAGGCTTGTTGGGTCCAATCCGGTCGCCGACACCTCAGCACTCGACAGACATCGTGTACCAGCCCGAATCCTGCTCCTGGTCGCCGACAACGCCTCCTGGACCTCGTGGCTGAAGAGTCAACACGACCGTCAACGCACCTGAAGCACTCGACATCGGTGGGCATCTGTCTCATCGCCATCCTGGTCACTGGCTAGTGACCCAGACTCTGTCCCCTCTGCTTTCAGGTTCTTCAGATCTCCGATCCACTCTTGGATCCACCCGGACACTTTCCACTTGGTCGCCAGCAGCACTTTGCAGCAGATCGCCATTCAAATCGACGACGAAACCCGACCCCGAAAGGCACCTATGCACCCGGCTTCCCTGGGTGAGGTAACACGAGTACTCCGGTGCTCCCGTGGGTAGAGACTCTTCAGAACGTACCTAGTTCTCAAAGGGTTTGCTCCAAGTCCTCCTTTAAGTGTCCCTTTTCTTTAATTTCCTGATCGCGACTTTCTCCATAGAAGTTAACGGCGTATCGCGGTTGTGTATTTACACTGCACGCGTCCCCCGTGGGTCCCCTGTGTCACTACCTTGGGTGGTTCCTTGTGGTCCAAGCACTTCTAGAGGCTCTAGGCCTAGTGTCTAGTTCAGTCGTGGTTCTTATACCACTTTATTGGTATATGGTTTGGTACGCCCCTAGGGCCCAAACGTGTATTTGTGCTATTACTGTGTTTAAATAACTTATAACTTGTGTACTTCGAACTCTAGCCTCATAAAGAGACTAGAGGGGTGTGTTTAGCAATAAATACATATATTTTGAATATATACCTGGTGTGGTGCTCTTTCATTTGGTCACTCAAGAGATTATAGACTGGTAAAACAAGCTGCTTTACATTCCTTCAAGACTTAGCCTGAAGGCTGCTCTCCATAGCTACCACTAGGATAGCTTTCAATAAAGGTTGTCTTTAACCTATCTCCAATAAGGGGTTGTTTGGACTGGTGCAAGGTGCCCACTATAATTAGTGGACAGCATATGCCAGGCCAACTTCTCACAGTGGTCACGTTTAGATTATTGGTTAGTTTCCCGGGATGTGGCTACGTGGACGAGGGAGGCCCTGCATCTTCCCCGGTCTTTATCAGATCATGCACCCTGTCTCCTGCGCTTGGAATTACCACATTCCATTCCGCGGATGTACACCTGGAGGCTGCCACAGGAAGCCCTCTTAGATGAAGCTTTTAAGGAGGAGATTCGGGGAGACATAAACGATTATTTTTCCCTTAACATAGGCTCTGTGGACACTGCGGCTACATTGTGGGAAGCTTTTAAAACTGTGGTAAGAGGGAACTGTATACCCGACAGGCGGGAGTGTTGAAGGCCATCCGAGGGACTCTTGTTTCACTCGAAAAACAGATTAGGGAATTGGAATCACAATTCTACTCCTCCGGTGAACCCACTACGCTGGCCACGCTGAAAGAAAAGTTGCTCGAATTTGAAGAAGAGGCATGCAGAGAAGTTAAATTCCTAGGTAAACATGCCCAGGCTAGGAGATTTGGGGAGGGAGACAGGCCCGGGAGAACACTGGCGGCAATGCTCCGAGCCCCACGGTCTACTGCATTTGTTACTGAGTTGAAAACTGCGGACCGGTTGGTAATTATAGGTCAGAGGGCTATACTTGATGAGTTCTCCGGCTTTTACTCTAAGCTCTACACCACTACACAGTGCTCTAGCCCCGAAGGCCTGTTACCATTCCTCGACTCCCTAGAGTTGCTTTGGATGAGTCAAGGATACAGGGGCTATCTTGATTTCCCCTTTACAGTGGAAGATGTGGCGCAGGTCATAAAAAGCTTGCCGTTGAACAAAGCCCCCGGTTCGGACGGTCTAACCACCGCCTTTTATAAAGCCTATGTTGAGGAGCTAGCGCCCCGCTTATTCGAGCTATTTGAGGAAGCCCGTGAGTCTGGTTTCCTTCCACCGTCAATGCGTGAGGCGATAATAATTACCCTGTTAAAACCTGGGAAGCCAGAGGATGAGCTAGACTCCTATAGGCCGCTCTCCTTAATAAATGTAGACGTAAAGATCTTGGCGAAACTGATTGCTAATAGGCTGCAGCCTCTGCTCCCACTGGTCGCTCGTCCGGATCAATCGGGGTTTATCCCTGGGAGATCAACATCCCAAAATCTTAGGACTTTATTTTCAGTATTACATTATTTGCATCCCGAGGTACAAGCGGCCGCTGTATTTTTAGACACCACAAAGGCGTTTGATACTTTAGAGTGGCAATACCTTTTTGCAATCCTAGGTCGTATGGGCTTTAGTCCGTTATTTATAAATCTAATACGTCTACTCTACACACAACCGTTGGCACGCGTGAGGATAAATGGTCTCCTCTCGGAACCCTTTAATATCTCGCGAGGTACGAGGCAGGGATGCCCGCTATCCCCGCTGCTTTTCGCGATTGCGATGGAGCCACTCGCAGCATGCATCCGGCAACATCATACCGCTAAAGGGATTGGATTTAGTGCCCGTAGTCTTTTAATCTCATTATATGCCGACGACGTCACCTTATATGTGTCTGACCCGGCGTCAAATCTGGATCCGTTACTGAGGGAATTTATTAAATTTGGTGGCCTTTCAGGTATCTCGATCAACTGGGCTAAATCTGTTATTTTCCCTTTGACGGACACCACTGTCCAAGCCCCCTCTGAGTTCCCTCTTCAATGGACGATGGAGCCCGTGAAGTATTTAGGTATATGGATTAGCAGAGATATACAGGTCCTGTGGAACATGAATTATGGGCGCGCCATAACCTGGCTTGAAGAGAAAGTCACCGCATGGGCTGGGCTCCCGCTCTCTTTAGCCGGGAGGATAGCATTGGTTAAGATGGTGGTATTGCCGAAATTCCTTTATTTATTCGTTAATATTCCCCTTGTCCTTACACAAGCCTTTTTTAAAAACCTGCGGTCCCTGCTGATCTCCCTGGTATGGGCGGGTGGACAGGCAAGGATTTCGTGGGATCTTTTAACACTTCCTTTGCTTCAGGGTGGATTGGGGGCTCCGGACATGCAATTATATGCCTGGAGTGCACAAGCTCAGTTCTTACACTACTGGGTACACCCCACTCCTTTTCAGCCTCATGTGGCTGTGGAGGCGGACGTTGCAGCGCCCCTTCCCCTACAGGTTGCCCTGTTTAAGGCTTACAGATGCCCTAGGGAAGATATAGATACAGTGGAGACCCTATGTTGGGCCTGGAACGAGTTGCGGAAGAGGGCCGGCGCTTCCATCCTATATGCCCTGGCAGTGCCCCTAGCACATAACCCAATGCTGTTCCCCTCAGGAGACGGCATTGGAAAGGTCTTGGCACACAAAATGAATCTACACACTTTCGCAGACCTCTATCCAGAAGGGTCGTTCCGACCACCCCCGACGGCAGTGGAGGATCGGCAGGTGGCTTTTTCTGAATTATTCGCATATCATAAACTTAGGACAGTGTGTTGGTCTTTACATGACACTTTCCCGGACGCCCCGCCCACCCTGAGCGCTTTAGAAAACGTACTTAAATCAGCTTCCCCTCGCCGACTCATCACCAGGATATATAACCACATGCAGATATCGGCCCCTTTGATGAAACCCCGGGCACTAATGGCGTGGAATGAAGACCTCCAGCCCCCGGAAGACCAGTGGCTTTATTGCTGCAGCCAACTCATGGCACTCTCCCCTAATTACAAACTTCGCTTAATCCATTTTAAATTCCTACACAGATTTTATAGGACACCTACCAATTTGCATCATATAGGTCTAAAAGACGACGACAGTTGCTGGAGATGCGGTATTGCTCCTGCTGGTTTCTTACATATTGCATGGGACTGCCCGAGCTTGGGAATGTATTGGTCCAATGTGTTTAATGTAATACACCAAATAACTGGATTGGTTGGGGATCCTAATCCTATACAGGGGCTGTTGGGGTATGTTAAGGACACACCTGTTAAGATTAGAAAGCTACACGCCTTACTACTCCTTTTCGCTAAAAGACGGGTTGCCATTCACTGGGGAAGTAGGATGGTTCCATCTAAAGATGATTGGATAAAAGATGTAACCTTTGGCCACTCACAATTGACCACTTTCTGGGAGCTGATGCCTTCCACATCTCGGCCTAAGGACATTTGGGAACCCTTTGTTGTGTGGGCCTGCGAACATCAAGAGACGACCGTAGACACAGCGTCACAGGAGTAGCCTGGAGGGGGATCGAGTTGGGCTGTGGGGCATCATTTGGAGGAAAGATACACATGCAGATGTACATTGTTATATTGTACTCCCTACAACTTTTACAGTTATGGACGAGATGTGCCCTGCAGCGAATTACTATGTTGCAATTATGGTTCAACCCTTTATAATGGAAAATACCTATTCTGTTATTGGGACTATGCGAAGGAGCGAATATGTATACAAGTATAATTGTAATTCACATGATGGTATTATGTAACGATGACCCTGTATTGCATAAGCAACTGACTGGCTGTTTCTATAATTTTGTTGTAATGTTTTTTTAACAAAAATGTCAATAAATAAAAAATAAAAAAGTTTGCAATACATTGTGGGCTGGATACGACCAACTCGCTAGGCAAAGCGGTTTCATCGTCGTTGGCCTTTCAACGCCATGCCTGTCTGGGGACGACTGGCTTTTTTGGGGATATCCAGGCCTCACTCATGGACATGCCCTTTGATGGCTCCTGTCTCTTCGGAAACAAGGCGGACTCCAGGACAGAAGAGCTACTCCAGGTCCTTCGGCCTTTCCATTGGCCCTTTGCCAACCACTGTCTGCCTTCCACTACGTTCGTGACCCCAGAAGGGGCTTCCAGCTGTATCTTCACCTGCTCAGCCATCACGGCCAGAAAACTTCCCAGTCTTTGCGTGGCCAAGAACGCAGGACCCACAGACCTCATGGGTCAGGTAGCCAGAGTTCGGGCCAGTCCACCACCCACCGTGCAGCTGCAGCCTTTAAGCCCCTTTAGTTTGCCCTCTGACCATCATGGGCAACCAGTGGGAGGCAGGATACGCCATCATCTGCACCACTGGAGGTCGATAATATCCAACAGCTGGGTTCTCCAGATTGTCCAAAGGGGCTATTCGCTCCCCTTTGTAGCTACCCCTCCACCCATGTCACCTACTTGCAACAGGCTGTTGGAGGACCCCTCTCCTCCCTCCGCCAAGAAATGCAGGCATTCTTGACCAAGGGGGCCGGCATCAAAAAGAAGGCTGTGGTTGTTATTCCCACTACTTTCTGGTGCCCAAAAAGAATGGAGGTCTTCGTCTTATACTAGACTTGCACCTTCTTAATTTCTTCCTGAAAAAGGAGAAATTCAAAATGCTCATGCTCGCTGAAGTCCTGTCTGCCCTGGACCCGAGAGACTGGATGGTAGCATTGGACTTGCAGGACGCATATTTCCACATTCTTGTCTTTCCTTCCCACAGATGTTACCTGTTGTTCACAGTGGGCCACAAGCACTTTCAGTTTACCATGCTCCCTTTTCACCCTACCAGTGCCCCTCGGTGTTCAGTAAGGTGATGGTGGTGGTTGCAGCTCATCTGCGGAGATCGGGGGTTCCAGTCTTCCCCTATCTCGATGACTGGCTGTTGAAGGTGGGCTCGCCCCAGGCGGTTGTCTCCCACCTCCAGACTCTTGCGAATCTCCTACACTCACTGGGGTTCACTATCAACATGCCAAAGTCACATCTGATCCCTTCTCAGATGCTCCCTTTCATCAGAGCTGTTCTGGGCACTGTGTATTTTCGGGCTTATTCTCCCGAGCGGCGAGTCCAGGATATTCAAGCTGATTCTGATGTTTCAGCCTCTATCCTAGATTTCGGTGAGACTGAATCTGAGACTGGTGGGATTCATGGCCTCCTGCAACCTGCTTGTGATGCATGCCTGTTGGCATATGTGGGCTCTGCATTGGGACCTGAAGTTCCATTTCCTTCAATGTCCTGAATATGGTATATAAGGCTATGCATAGCAAAGGCTCATCACATTTAAAAACCATGTTTCAGTGGTACACTCTGGGCAGGACCTTGAGATCTTCCTCACAGAAAATACTGGGTTCTCCTAGATTTCACAGGTCCAGATGGGGCAGTCGCTTCTTTTCTGTGGCAGCCACCAAACTCTGGAATTCCTTGCCCTCCTCCATCTCCTAGGCAGACTCTCTCCCGGTCTTTAGGAAACTTTTGAAAACCTGGCTATTTGCTTCATAGTTGGATGTAGGCATTTCTTTCTGCTTCCTGTCCGCTCAGCGTCTTGACACCCTCAGGTATAAGTGCGCTTTATAAATATTATCCTATCCTATCCTATCCTGAATGTAGCATCAGGGGAATCTCTCTGACATGGTCCAGATCTCGGAGGGCACTGCAAAAGAACTGCAGTGGTGGCTGACGAACCCCGATTGGATCAGCGGCAGACCCCTCTCCCTTCCCTAACCAGATCTGACATGGGGTGGCCATCTGGGAGAAGAGCTTAGAGGACTGTGGTATCCGGCGGAAACTGGACTCCATATCAATCTGTTAGAACGCCAAGCAATCTGGCTGGCATTAAAAGCCTTTCTACCCTCCATCAGTGGAAGGTGAGTGCCAGTGTTCACGGCCAACACCACCGCCATGTGGTACTGCAACAAACAGGGCAGGGAGGGGTCATGAGCTCTCTGTCAAAATGCCCTGTGTATCTGGATATTGCTTGAACATCAGGGTATTTCCCTGGTGGTTCAACACCTGGCAGGTTCTCTGATTACCAGAGCAGATGAACTCAGCCGACGATGCCCAGGAGATCACGAAGGGCATCACCATCGGGAGGTGGTGCAAGGTCTCTTTCAGCAGTGTGGAGAGCCTTGGTTAGATCTGTTCCCCACCACTGAGAAAACGCAATGTCCGCAGTTCTGCGCGCTGGAGTTTCCAAGGTGGCTTTCACTCGGAGATGCTTTTCATCTCGAGTGGAGTTCCGGCCTCCTGTACGCCTTTCTGCCAATATCACTCCTGCCCAGAATTCTCAAGAAGATCAGGAATGACCGGGCCCAAGTCATCCATGTGGCTCCAGACTGGGCTCAGAGAGTCTGGTATCCTTTGCTGCTGAGCATGTCCATTGGTCCCCCTCAGACTGCCCCTTTGAGAAGATCTACTATTGCAGCAGGAGGGTTCTCTATCCGCACTTGTCAATGTTCCGCCTTCATGCATGGAGCTGGAGCGGCAAAAGTGGACATCTTTTGACCTTTCACCTGAAGACTACAATGTTATCTTGGCAGCTTAACGTCCCTCCACCAAGATGGTATATGCCAGCCTTTGGAGCAAGTTTGTGGCATGGTGTACAGCCAAACAGGTTGACCCCTTATATGCACCCCTTTCCCAAGTTCTGTTGTTTATCCTTGTCCTGACCCAGCAGGGCTCTGCATTGGGCATGTTGAAGGATTATTTGTCTGCTATCTCCGCATTTCTGCAGCTGCCAGGTTAGCCTTCCTTTTTCCTATTGTAAATAGGTTCCTTAAATGTCTTTAACACATGTTTCCTCTAGCACCCTTCGTTATGCCTCAGTGGGACCTCAATTTGGTTCTTACTTTCCTGATGTGCATTCCCTTTGATTATGTCATAACTGCTCTATAAGGCTTTTCACAGTCAAGACGGCCTTTCTGGTGGCAATTACATCTGCCGAAGGGTCAGTGAACTACAGCCCTTGTCATCTTAACCTCTGTACATTTCTTTCTACCCAGACAAACTGGTGCTTCGGACATGAGCATCCTTCTTGCCGAAGGTAGTCACCCCGTTCCACACAGGCCAGTCAATTACCTTGCTTACCTTTCTCATCCCCAAGAAGAGAAGGGCTCCACTGTCTGGACCCATAAAGAGCGTTGTTGTTCTACCATGACCGCACGCGACCATTCCAGGTGGATGATCAGCTCTGCATGGACTATGACCGAGCCAAGAAAGGGAAGGCCGTGCAGAAGCAAACCATCTCCCGATGGATCATGCTTCTCATTAAGATCTGCTTTGCATTGGCCAAGAAGCAACTCCCAGATCAGGCGGCTACGTGGGCTTTGTTTCACACATTCATCAAACACTACTGCCTGGACAGGTAGATCCATCGGGATAGACACTTTGCCCGTTCAGTCCTGCGGGACTTCCTTGACTAAATCAGGTTTACAGATCCACCTTCAGGGAGATATTGCTTGGGTATCTATTCTAAGGTAAGGAATCTGTGGATTGAAGTCTCAATCAGATGAAAAAGGTGCTTACCTTCTGTAACGCCTTATCTGGTAGAGACTCTAACTAGCCGTAGATTCCTTACCGGCCCACCCATCCACCCCCCTCTGTGAACAGATTTTTAGGTGTAGTGCTGTTCCCTTTTCAGGGCCCTAGTTTCACACACCAGTGGTCAGTGTTCTTCGTAGCTCTGTGCTCCTGGTGTGGAAAGTCATGAAAAGAAACTGACGTCAGCATGCTGGGGTGGCGCCTATATAGCCACCACGCACGTCACTTCTGGCTTGGACGATGACGTCACACGGATCTGAACGATGCCACCAACTGGCGTGCAGGGTTACTGCTCACTCAAAAAATCTGCATCCAGTCTGACGCCTGGGGATTATCCTAATGTAAGGAATCATCTGTGGCTAGATAGTCTCTACCAGATAAGGCATTACTGAAGCTAAGTAACCTGTTGTTATAACTGTGTTATGTATCCCTGTTATAATATTTTGGGAACATTCCAGTCACAATAAGCATTCCTTTTGAAGGCTGAAGAGTCCCACTTATTCAGAAAAATAAACTAAAGTGGAGAATCCTTGCGTTGTCAATTAGTTTTAATTACACTCCTTATAGAGTATTTAGAATTTACCATTTAGAATAATCCAATTCTAAATGTATTATGTGTGTGCTGTAATAATAGGTTAATACTCTTCTCTTAGCGGTTAAAACAGAAGGGAGAAACTGGGATGGAGAGAGTTAGATCATATTGTCCCAAAATAATACCGGATCACACACAGTTAATGTGTAAACCATCTTTTTAGTTTTAGTTTCTATTCATCTCACTCTACTCAAGTATAAGGTGCAAATGTCAAATGTATATAATATGTTCTAATTTTAAGCCCAGTACTGGCCCTAAATGAAGGGTAAAAATTAAATGGGCCAAAAGGGTGACCTATAAATTTATCGTGATCTGATTTGTGACAAAGGGATATCATTATTCAGACAATCTATGTGAGTATGAGCGTTTTTACATTCATCTTTGTTCCTTCAATAACAGACACCTGAATGCTGAACCCTGATTCGCTGCTTCTGACAGTTTTTTTCAGTTTTACCCATTGGACATCTTTTTACCTGTGTCCTTTCTCTAAATAACTATTCTTCATATTTGAAGTATTATGTGACCATCTTATGTTGCTTCTGTGCTCAACCATTCTAATATGTACTTTCAAAGTTGTCATCCTAAAATATTAGAGGCCACATGTGCTAGCAATCATATATATGGCATGGCCCACATTTCAGTTTCTGTTTAAACACTATACAAGGGGTATGTATTTACAGATCTACTTATTTTGTTGCCTCTGTGAATGGACATACACTGCATTTGCACATGGGAAATGACCAGTGACTAGTGGTAGAGCCCAAAGAGTTGATGTTATTCGTCAGTAAGGAATCTTAGGTGGTCTGGTATACAACATGTCACAAAGATTCTTACCCCTTTGGAATGAAAGTAGAGATTTTTACTAGGGTCACTGTGCCAGTGTTGGGAATGTGTACACATTTGTTACATTATTCACATTATTAGTCAACGTGCAGTGTTTAGTAACAAAAGCCAGTTTATCACTTGAACTCTGGACATGATTCTGTTGCAGAGCTTTCTGGTTGTTACCCTATGACCTTTTCTTTGTCCTGTTTTGCTAATCTTGTAGGGTAGTATCTATATTTAGACACTGGAAAAAAACAACGGTTTAAGGGACGTGATAGGTGAAAATGGAACTTAACGTTTTACACTAACAAAACCACTGAAAGTCACCAGTTATAGTTATCTCAACTAATTAGAACTTGTGCCCCTAAAGTAACTATAACTCGCGTCCTCGTCCTGCACAGTGTTGTTATTAGTAATGTCATTTCAGATGTTATCAATGCAGTCATTGAACATACCATGAGTGTTGTAATATGTGAGGGTACAAGAAGTGCATGGCGACGATGGCAAGAGTTAAAATTACTTTATGGCACAACAGCACTGCAGTGGGATATAGATATATATATTCACAACACCTTCCAAAAGGAAAATGTGACGCACTCAGAAGTTATTTTTGCAATCCCTTATTCATCCACCACCATGTCTGACAAACGCGTTTCGGCCTGCACGGCCTTTGTCAATGTCATTGCGGGCCGAAACGCGTTTGTCAGACATGGTGGTGGATGAATAAAGGATTACAAAAATAACTCCTGAGTGCACCATGTTTTCCTTCTGGAAGGTGTTGTGAATTGTTCGCGGATTCGCCCCGGCATGTGGATGCACCCGTTACATCGGTGAAGCGACGGTTTGGCAAAGCAGTAAACGAATATATATATATATATATATATATATATATATATATATATGTGTGGCAGTCACCACTAGGTAGTTATAGTTTGGTCTGCTTTTCCATAGAAAGATAGTTTTTTAGTTTGTTAGTAACTTTGGCCCCATTTGATGAATCTTTACAAAACTTTCCAAACAGTTCATCCTCCACCTCAGCTCCTTCCTGGAAAGTTTCGGGTGATCCATAAGAGGGGGGGGGGGCAAACTGAAAAATCCCTATGCAATTTCCATAGACACACCCCCCCAGGATATTGCAGCATGGATTAGCAAATTTTGCGGCACAAATATGGAGATTTTGCAGCACTAAAATGAGAATTTTGCGGCAGTTTTGCAGCACTTTATTTTGCAAACATAAAAAAAAATAATGCCCCCTGGGCCCGCTGCGTGCCCCGTGTGTGGCGGGCCCAAAAAAAACCATCTAAACAAATGAATACCCCCCCTGGGCCCGCCGCGTGCCACTTGTGCGGCGGGTCAAAGCAAACATGTAAAAAAATAATGCCCTTCTGGGACCCACTGGGTCCAAATTAAATTAAATGAAATGCCCCATGGGCGCGCCGCACATGCGGTGGTCCAAAAACATTTTTTAAAAAAGAATGTCACTGTGTGCACGCCACGTGCCCCGTGTGCAGTGGGCCCAAAGTAAATAAAATTAAATGCCCCCCTGGGCCCACCGCACACTAGGGACGTGGCTGGCCCAAAACTTTAAAAAAAAAATTAAATATACCCCTGGGCCCGCTGCGCATAGAGCACACGGCGGGCCGAAAACATTTAAAAAAATTAATGCCAACCTGGGCCCGCCATGCGCCCCATCTGCGGCAAGCCTAAAACATTAAAAAATATGCTCCCGGGTGCACAGGAGGCCGAGACAGGGATAACCTACCTGGTGTGTCCCCCGGGTTTTCAAGGTGGGTTAGGTTAGGTGCAGCAGGGTCATTGTCATTAGGGACAAACAAAGGAATGAACAGCAGGGCAGGTGAGGAGTAAATAAACACCACCTCGCCTGCCTGCTGTGAGGACCCTGCTTCTATAGGCCCAGTGGCATGCCACTGGACCAATACAAGAGAGGGTCCACATTCCTTTACATTTCGCAGGCAGTTTTGTAAAAAGCATGGCCTTTTTACAAAAGTGCCAATTTCACGATTTTGTTGCAAATCCGAAATCCTGGAGAGCCTGCATAGACCTCTTTAGACAAGGCTACAGCAAAAAGTGCTGAACAGAATTACACCAAATTTGGCAGGAAGGTATATCTTGGTCAGCAAATTGTGCTTTTTGGCGCAAATCCTTTCAGTAGTTTTTGAGAAATGTAGGGTGAAAAATAATTGAATATTTTGGCAGTTGGTTCCACAAGAGTCTGAGAGACTCTCCCAGGGGTCCCAATTTAAAAATTGAGCATTCTCATTGGCCAATGGAGCTTTATTTCCCTTGGCCCATCTCGCTCCTGCAGGAGTCATACTCTGCTCTGATTGGCTGCCAGCAACATGAGAACAGGTTTCCTGGCAGCCATTAAAGAACTCGGGGACTTAGTCCACTGTCCTGAATTTATTTTAAAAAATAATATAAGGGGCAGGGTAGAGCTATCCTGCCCCCTAATGCCCTGTGTGGGAGAGCCGGAAGAATCACCCCGGAACCAAAATAAAAACAAAATCAGCAATTTTTGCTGTGATCCTGTGGGATCGCAGCAAAAACACAAAATAAATGGTGGCCACTGTGTGTGTGTGTGTGTGTGTGTGTGTGTGTGTGCGTGTGTGTGTATGTGTGTGTGTATATAAATCTATGTGTGAGTTGAGCCCTGGGGATCCCATCCCCCGGGGCTGTGTATATTTATGAAAGGGAAGGCGATGCGCGGCCCCTTCCCCACACCAGTAGGGTCCCTGTGGACCCTATCTCCTGGGGCTGAATTCCTTAAAAAAAAGGGGGGATGTGTGCCCCCCCCCTCCTTGAGCCTCTAAAAGCCCTAGGGGCCTGAACCCCCAGGGCCGTTACTTTAATTAAAAGTGAGGGGGGCCATGTGGCTCTCCTCACCAAGCTTTTAAAGGCCTCGGGGACCCCATCCCACAGGGATGGCTTACTAACTGTGTCCCGGGAAGTGCAGTCCTCTGGACACAGTAGATTCCTTCACAGCACTAGTGCGGGCAGGGAAACCTGTTTGCTTCCAGCCGGCTGGAGCATTTTTAAATTTCCCGCCAAACGGGAGCAAACACTAAGTCTGCTCCCAGCCAATGGGAGATTTAAAAATACTCCTACCCGATTGGAGCTGACTTGTTTTCTGTTTCCCTGGCCACTGAGGCAGGCAGGGAAACAGAACTGATAGTGCTCCCTATCGGAGGGAGCAATCATAAATAGCTGCTCCCTCCGGGCGGGAGCAATGCCGGCTCCTGTATCAGGCGGGGAGCTTGCTGGGGTCACAGGGCCCTGGGACTGCCCCCGCAGCCCCCAACGTGTGGTCTGTAGGTGCCCCGGGTGGACACTGGGGCACCCACCTCTCGCACTGGGGGATGGGGTCCCCTAGACTGAGAAGGCTTGGAGAGGGGGGGCTGTGCAACAACCTACCAATTTAAACCAAAAAGTGCCCGGTGGGATTGGGTCCCTGGGCCTATGAAGCCTCAAGGAGGGGGGCTGCGCGGCCCCATCCCCTTTTTGTGTTAATTCCGGCCCTCCTCTTTTAATTGAATTTATCCCCAGGGGATGGCGAGGTGGGCCACGCAGCCCTGCTCTCCTTTTTATTGGAACTGGTATCGGGGAATGAGGTCCCTGGGGCCAATAAAGGGTCGGGGAGGTGGGTTGAACGCCCCTTCCCATTATTATATATGATTTGGCAAAAGGGAGTAGCCAGAACATTTAAATAGCCCCCACTTTGAATGAAAGCGCTGATGCCACCAAGCAAACAAAGCAAGTGAGCCGAACCCTCCATATAACAGCTTCCTTGTCTCTTCTATCCAGGCATCTACCCATTCTTTCACCCTTCCATCCACCTACTGATATCAACTATTTCACCTTTACATTCTGTCATCCATTCATTCTTTCATCATTCAGTCTCTCCCCATTTCATCCATCCAATCTGTTATTCATCCATCCACTCTGCCATCCATCCATTCTGACATCCTTCCATCCACTCTACCACCCATCGATCCATCCACTCTGCCATCCATCTATCCACTCTGCTATCCATCCTGCGATACATCCATCTAGGCTCTCTACCATCCATCCACCCATCCACTTTGCCATCCATCCATCCACTGCCATTCATCCATCAATTCTGCCATCCATCCATTCATCCACTCTGCCTTCAATAAAACCACTCTGCCATTCATCCATCCATCCTTCCATCCATCCACTCTGCCATCTATTCATGCACTCTGCCTTCCATCCATCCATCCGTCAACTGTCATCCATCCCCCCTGCCATCCACCCATCATCCAAATCTCTGGCATCCATTCACTCATCTTTTCACCCACTCATCCTTCCGTCCATTTACTCTGCCATCCTTTCAACTGTCCATCCACCTATCCACCCATTTCTTTACTCTGCCATCATTTTACCTGTCCATCTGCGTTTCCATTCACTCTTATCCATGCATCACTCCATCCAGCCCTTTACTGTGCCATTCTTTCACCTGCCTATCCACTATCCATTCATCCCTTTACTCTGCCGTCCTTTCACCTGTACATCCACCTATCCATCCATCTGTTTACTCTGCCATCCTTTTACATGTTTATCCACGTATCCATTCACTCACTCATCCATCCACCCGTCAGTTTACTGTGCCATCCTCTCACCTGTCCATCCACCTAACAGTCACTCATGCTTTCACCCACTCATTCATCCACATACTCATTGATCCACCTACTCATTCATCCATACTTCTTTTCCCCCTACCTTCCAATATTCCTTCTTTCCCTGTTCGATGTACCCATCTGTCACTTTTCCTTGCTCCTGCTTGTTCTGCTATTGACACTGTGTTCCAGAGTTAATGATGAGCTTTTGTCTGCTGAACTGCAGATAGAAGAGGCCCATAAAGGATACCACCCCCGCTGTAGCTGCTAAAGTGAGGGGTTCACAACGCCCCTGTTTTGGCACCAGGGGATGGGGTTCCTGGGGCCCAATGGCCAAACCCACGCTGCGCACGCCAAAGGCTGTGTGTGGCGTGGGGTTAGCTGCCTGCAGGTGGTTAAACGCAGAGCCAGTCTGCAAGCCAGGCCTGTTGCCAACCTCACACTGCACATGATGAAAGGCCGAGCACAGCGTGGGGTTGGCTGCCTCCAGATGGGTTGGCCACAGGGCCTGGTCGCAGGCAAGGCCATGTTGCCAACACCCTGCTGTGTACGGCCAAAGACCGTGCGCAGCGTAGAGTTGGCTGCCTGTGGGGGTTTGCCGCAGGGCCTGGCCGCATAATGATGTCATAGAATATGCCATGAGTGATGTTATATGAGAGGTCATAAGTAGTGCATGGTGGGGTGCAAGGTATAGTTAAAAATTCCCCAGTTATAGCTAGCAGAGTTGTTTTTTTTCATTCAAAACATTAATGTTGTGCCAGACATATTCACCTAACTATAACGTTACTTTTAACCTTTATTGTTTACTGTGAATTTGTAAGTTAAAAATAAAATATATATATATATTTATTCACAAAAAAACCAAAAGTTACAGGGAGGTTATAGTTGGGTTCCGATTTTACACACACAACACCTTAGAAATTCAACAGTTATAATTATACTTATCTCCATCTTTTTAAAAGGAAGGGGATACGCGGCCCCACTCCCCAGGCCCATTTCGGCCCCGGGGATCCCATCCCCCAGCCCACCCAAGGCACTCACTGCATCCTTGTTGGGTACCGTGGGGGAAACCCCAAGGCCCCTGTGGCCCCAGCCAGCTCCCTTCCTCCAGCGGTAGCCAGCATTGCTCCCGCCCACAAGGAGCAGATACAAATTAATCTCCCTGCAGGCGGGAGTAATATTTTCTTCGGTTTCCCTGCCCGCTTCTGCTGAGAAGTCTGCTCCCAACGGGCAGAAGCATTTTTCATGCTCCCTCCCGCTGGGAGCGGACTGAGTGTTTGCTCTCGCTTGGTGGGAGCTGTGAAATGGCTCTCGCCAAGCGAGAGCAAACACAGACGCAGGCAGGGAAACCGCTATGTCACGGGGGTGGGCACCCCAGGACATAGCAGGAGCCTGACCTGGGGGGTGGGTTCCCAGGTCCATTAATGGCTCCAGGAGGGGGGGCATGCAGCCTCCCTCGTTATTTAAAGCACTTCTGGGCCCCGATGTATGGGGTCACTAGGGCCCAACGCGACCCGGGGTGGGGGGCCGCGTGGTCCCCTCTACATTTTCTACGTCAGCCGGGCCCCGGGGTTCCCAAGGCCGAAATTGACCCCCTTTGTTTTTGACAGCGGGGCTCCAGGAAATGGTAGCGCCAGGGTACCCGTAGGGTGTTTGTCGCGCTCTATAAATGTTATATACAATACAATACAATACAATACTATATACAGGGAGCGACCCCTGACCTTGACTGGTAGGTCGCTCCCCCACCACACAGCTCCGTCTGTGTGCCCTGCTGCTACCCCTGATTGTGCTCGTTTTTTTCCTTCTGTGCCCCCTTGCTGCCCTGATTGTGCTAGTTTTTTCCTTTCTGTGCCCCCTTGCTGCCCTGATTGTGCTCGTTTTTCCTTTCTGTGCCCCCTTGCTGCCCTGATTGTGCTCGTTTTTCCTTTCTGTGCCCCCTTGCTGCCCTGATTGTGCTAGTTTTTCCTTTCTGTGCCCCCTTGCTGCCCTGATTGTGCTCGTTTTTCCTTTCTGTGCCCCCTTGCTGCCCTGATTGTGCTCGTTTTTTTCCTTTCTGTGCCCCCTTGCTGCCCTGATTGTGCTCGTTTTTTTCCTTTCTGTGCCCCCTTGCTGCCCTGATTGTGCTCGTTTTTCCTTTCTGTGCCCCCTTGCTGCCCTGATTGTGCTCGTTTTTCCTTTCTGTGCCCCCTTGCTGCCCTGATTGTGCTCGTTTTTCCTTTCTGTGCCCCCTTGCTGCCCTGATTGTGCTAGTTTTTCCCTTTCTGTGCCCCCTTGCTGCCCTGATTGTGCTCGTTTTCCTTTCTGTGCCCCCTTGCTGCCCTGATTGTGCTCGTTTTCCTTTCTGTGCCCCCTTGCCGCCCTGATTGTGCTCGTTTTTCCCTTCTGTGCCCCCTTGCTGCCCTGATTGTGCTAGTTTATTTCCTTTCTGTGCCCCCTTGCTGCCCTGATTGTGCTCGTTTTTCCTTTCCGTGCCTGTTTCCCGCCGCTGCGCCTGCGGCCCCGCCCCCTCACTGTCCATTCGCTGCCCCATTCCCTGCTCCTCCCTCCCACCTCCCCATTTATGGCGGCCGCTGTGCGTGCCGCGCGCTGGCGCGCCCAAGGCGCGCCTAAGGCAAGCTGTCTCGCCCGTCCGCGCCGGGACCGCACCCAGCGCCAGAACCCCTGGCCCGGGCATCCCCGCGCCCGCCACATCAACAGACGCCGATACGACGCCAGCACCCTCCACGCACTCAACCCCGGAAAGATCACGCCTGCTACCTGGCCACCCGAAGCGCAACCAAGGGCCCTTCACCTGCCAGAACTGCAGCTTCGCCAGCACCCGCCCTGCCAAACCACCGCCCAGGAAAGAACCCAACTACCTCAGATGCATCCTCCTCAACACCCGCTCCGCCCGCAAACACGCCATCGAACTCTGGGACCTTCTCGACTCAACCTCCCCAGACGTCGCATTCCTGACGGAGACCTGGCTGAATCCCGCTTCAGCCCCGACATCGCCATTGCCATCCCGGACGGCTACAAGATCACCCGCAGGGACCGCACCAACGGAGTCGGAGGAGGCATCGCCATCGTCCACAGGAACACCCTCAGAGTCTCAACCAACACCGACGACACCCTCAGCACCGCCGAACACATGCACTTCCAGATCCACACCGATCCCAACACCACCCTCAGAGGAACCCTCATCTACAGACCCCCGGTCAGCACCACACGCCATCGCCTCCACGGACTACATCCTCCTCGGGGACCTGAACTTCCACCTCGAGAACAACAAGGACACCAACTCCACCACCCTGATCGACAACCTCGCCACCCTCGGACTCAGACAGCTCGTGACTACACCCACCCACGCCGCCGGCCACACGCTAGAACTCCATCTTTTCCGCAAGCCCACACGTCTCCTTCAACCACACCTCCGAACCCCACTGGACTGACCACCACTGCATCCACTTCACCTACAGGAAGCCCACCACGCACCACCGCACCGAACAAATGCCTCGCCGCTGCTGGAGCAGAGTCACCGAAGACCAGCTAACCACAACCCTCGCCCTGAGCCCACCCGCCGAACCCTCCGACCCCGACACCGCCGCCCGCAACCTCAGACAGTGGATCGGCGACTGCGCCAACACCCTCGCCCCGCTCAAGAATCCGCCCAACAGCCACACCAGCAAGAAAGCCACCTGGTTCACCGAAGACCTCCAGGCTTCCAAGCGAACATGCCGAAAACTGGAGAAGATCTGGCTCCACGAACGGACAGCGGACAGCTACGCCGCCCACAAGAGCGCAACCCGCAGTCACCATCACCTCATCAGATCCGCCAAAGGGCCTCACTAAAAGACCGCCTAGAACAACAACGCACACAACAGCAAAGAGCTCTTCAACATCGTGAAGGAACTCTCCAACCCCAGCTCCAACACCAACGACATCCCGCCGTCGCGAGACTATGCGACTCACTGGCCACCTTCTTCCACCGCAAAATCGCCGACATCCACGACAGCTTCAACACCACGACCGCCCCGGCAACCACCGAGACCACTGCCCCCACAACCACCAACCGCCTGCTCTCCTGGACCAACATCAACGACGAGGACACCAGCGAGATCATGAACACCATCCACTCCGGCTCACCGCTAGACCCGTGCCCTCACCACGTCTTCAACAAAGCCAGTACAGCCATTGCGCCCCATCTCCGGAAAATAATCAACATCTCCTTCGAGACAGCAACCTTCCCGGAAAGCTGGAAGCACGCCGAGATCACCGCCTTACTCAAGAAACCCAAGGCAGACCCCAAGGACCTCAAGAACTTCCGACCCATCTCTCTGCTCCCGTTCCCCGCGAAGGTCACCAAGAAAATCGTCAACAAACAACTGACCCGCTACCTCGAGGAGAACAACATCCTGGACCCTTCCCAGTCCGGCTTCCGCAGCAAACACAGCAACCACAGCACCGAAACCGCCCTCATCGCCGCCACCGATGATATCAGGACCCTGCTAGACAACGGAGAAACAGCAGCCCTCATCCTCCTGGACCTATCAGCCGCCTTCGACACGGTCTGCCACCACACACTACGAACACGCCTTCACGACGCCGGGATCCAAGAGAAGGCCCTGGACTGGACCACATCCTTCCTCTCCGGCAGAACACAAAGCGTCCGCCTCGCCCCCTTCCGATCCAAAGCCACCAAGATCATCTGCGGCATACCCCAAGGCTCCTCCCTCAGCCCAACGCTGTTCAACATCTACATGGCACCCCTCGCCCACGTCGCCCGACAGCACAACCTCAACATCATCTCCTAAGCCGACGACACCCAGCTGATCCTCTCCCTCACCAAAGACCCTCACACCGCCAAAGCCCACCTCCACGAAGGAATGAAGGCCGTCGCCGAATGGATGAGTACCAGCCGCCTGAAGCTGAACTCGGACAAGACGGAGGTCCTCATCCTTGGTTCCAACCCTTCAGCATGGGACGACTCCTGGTGGCCGACATCACTGGGAACAGCCCCGACACCCACCGACCACGCACGCAACCTAGGGGTCATCCTCGACCCCACCCTCTCCATGACTAAGCAGGTCAACGCCGTTTCCTCATCCTGCTTCAACACCCTCCGAATGCTCCGCAGGATCTTCAAGTGGATCCCCACCGAAACAAGAAAAACAGTCACCCAGGCCCTCGTCACCAGCAGGCTGGACTACGGAAACGCCCTCTACGCAGGAGCGACGGCTAAGCTCCTGAGACGGCTGCAACGCATCCAGAACGCCTCTGCACGTCTTATCCTCGACATCCCCCGACGCAGCCACATCAGACCCCACCTGAGAGACCTGCACTGGCTCCCTGTCAACAAGAGGATAACCTTCAAGCTCCTCACCCACGCACACAAAGCACTCCACAACTCCGGACCAGCCTACCTCAACAGACGACTCAGCTTCTACACCCCACCCGCCAGCTCCGCTCCACCAGCCTCGCCCTCGCCACAGTCCCCAGCATCCGGAAAACGACCGCCGGCGGCAGATCCTTCTCCCACCTCGCCGCCAAGACCTGGAACACCCTCCCCACCAACCTTCGGCAGACCCAAGACCTACTGGCCTTCAGAAGACTCCTCAAGACCTGGCTCTTCGATCAGTAGCAGCACCACCCCCCTCTTCCCCCAGCGCCTTGAGACCCTCGCGGGTATGTAGTGCGCTTTATAAGTGACATGATTGATTGATTGATTGATACAATGGGGTCCCTGGGGACAAAAGCGGCCTGGGCAGAGAGGCCTCATGCGCCCCCTACTCCATTAGATAACAATTAATTCCCCCCCTAGGACCTGACGCACCTGGGGGGCTAGTAAAAACAAGTCCAGGAAATCGCGCTTGTTTTTTTAAACAAAATGTTAATGCTGATCCTCTGCAGATTTGTGGGAAGCGGGAGGGGGCCTTGTGGGAGCCCACCAAAAGGCCTAGGGGGTTAGGGTATTTCTTTCCTGCCCCCTTGTCTTTTCTTAATAGTTTTTCTTGAGACTCGGCCAAGTCTGTGTCCCAAAGTGGCTGCCACCACTTCCTGGTTAAAGTGGTGGCAGCTAATCAGCTCTCATTTTGAGATTTTGCGGGAAAATAAAAGATAAAAATACAAAATGTGACCCCCGCGGGTCCCTGTGGGACTCTACCACCAGGGCTAAGGGGTTAGGGTATTTCTACCCTGCCACCTTGTCTTTTTTAATGGTTTTTCTGGGGACTCGGCCGAGTTTAACTCCCAAAATGGCTGCCACAACATCCTGGTTGAAGTGGTGCCAACCAATCAGTTCTCATTTTGAGATCTGTTAGATCCGTGTATCTAGATATACATAAATCTTTTTTCTTTAATAACTCCAAAACTACTGAATGGATTTAGATTAAATTACAAAAAGGGATCTTTCTGGACCAAGATCTAGCTTTCTGTCAAATTTGGTCTGATTCTGTTCAGCAGTTCAGGCTGTAGTCGTGTCTAAAATCCCAATGGGAAATTGCATGGGGGAAAAGTGTTTTGGGACCCCCCGTTTTATAGGCTCCCACTTGACAAATCATCCCGATACTTTCCAGACAGCAGCGGAAGTGAGTGGCAAACTAGTTTTGAAAATTTAATGAAGATTTGTCAAACTACACTAAAGTTATTAGCAAAACAAAAAACGCTTTTCCTATGGAAACTAGGTACTAACTATTATATATATTTTTTATATGTTTTTATGTATATATATGTGTGTATATATTATCTACTGGCGGTCGCCAGTAGATAGTTATAGTTAGGACCTATTTTCCATAGGAAATCCGCAACATTCTATTTGAAATAACTTTGGCGCCGGTTGACGAATCTTCGCGAAAGCTTCCAACTTGTTGGGGCGCTCCGGTCCGCTCCTATCCTGAAAGTCTTGGGGTGATTCGTCAAGCGGGGGCCGAGAAAAAAGGGGGGTACCAAAACGCGTTTTCCCCATTCATTTTTCCATAGGAACCGTTCATCGCAGCTACAGCCCCAACTGCTGAACGGAATTACACCAAATTTGGCAAAGAGGTAGCCCTTGGTTCAGTGTCGTGCCTTTTGCTTAAATGGTGTAAATCCGTTCAGTAGTTCCTGAGAAAATCAAAAGTAAAGTCACATATATATCTATGGCCGAGTAGGGTCCGCGTACCCTCCCGATCACGAGCTGCAAGCTAATTGGCTGTCAAGTGGCTGTCAACACTCCAAATCAGGAAGTGTTGGCAGCCATTTAGTCCCTTGGTAGAACCGAGGGACAGAAACAAGTGCGCAAAGCGCAAAAAGGGGGCAGGGTAGAAACACCCTGACCCCCTAGGTCTGCTCAGGGGGTCCCACAAGGACCCCCTGGGCAGAAAAAATGATTTTTTTTTTTTTAAACGGCGGGATGCGCTTAGGGTGTGCAAATCCCGCCGATTAAAAAAAAAAAGCACAAGAAACAAGTGCGCAAAACGCACAAAGGGGGCAGGGTAGAAACACCCTGACCCCCTAGGTCTGCTCAGGGGGTCCCACAAGGACCCCCTGGGCAGAAAAAAGCAAAAAAGACCGGCATCGTGCGTAATTCCCCTTGAATACTGGGGGCCAACTAGCCCACCAGGAACCTCCGGTATGCGCCAGGGGGCTGCGTTGCAGAGAGGTGTACAGAGGCCACGCCCCTTTTACACCTCTCTGCAACGCAGCTCTGTGGCGCTTTTGGAGGTACATGGTGGGCTAGTTGGACTCCAGGGACCCTCAGTATTCAAGGGGACTTAATCCCCCAACTTAAAACGCGCCACGGGCGTGTTTGCACAGTGGTGAAGGGAGGGGGCATGGCTTCAGGTGACATGTGTGCAAACAGGCCCCGTGGCGCGTTTTAAGATGGGGAATTAAATCCTCTTCAATCCTGAGGGTCCCTGGGGGCCAACTAGGCCACCAGGTACCTCCAGTAAGCGCCACGGAGCTGCGTTGCAGAGTGTTGTAAAAGGGGCGTGGCCTCTGAACACCTCTCTGCAACGCAGCCCTCTGGCGCATACTGGAGGTATCTGGTGGGCCAGTTGGCCCCTAGGGACCCTCGGGATTGAGGAGGAATTAATTCTCCAACTTAAAACGCGCCACATGGCGTGTTTGCAGACATGTCACCTCAGGCCCCACCCCTTCCTTCACCATTGTGCAAATATTCCTCTAAAATCAGCCGAACTACGAATTCCGATTTACTCACCTGTTATCAGGAGAGACCTCAGTGCTGCATCTTTGAGCCCAGTACTGATCCTGAAAAGTAATTTTAACCGTACTTACCAGTAACTTGAATTTCCTTCCATAGGATATCATTGCCTGCTTTTTGCTGAAAAAGTTTGTGTCGATTTTTGAAACATACAAATATTCCTCTAAAATCAGCAGAACTACGAATTCCGATTTACTCACCTGTTATCAGGAGAGACCTCAGTGCTGCATCTTTCAGCCCAGTACAGATCCTGAAATGTAATTCTAACCGTACTTACCAGTAACTTGAATTTCCTTCCATAGGCTAACATTGACTGGTTTCACTTGGAAATTCTTCTAAGTGTGGAGTTTTGGAACTTTATAATATTCCTCTAAAATCAGCCGAACTACGAATTCCGATTTACTCACCTGTTATCAGGAGAGAACCCAGTGCTGCATCTTTTAGCCCAGCACTGACCCCTGATAAGTAATTCTAACCATACTTACCAGTAACTTGTATTTCCTTCCATTGGAATCCATTGTCTGGTTTTCCGTAGAAAAGTTTCAAAGTGCCGTTTTCACAAACTACAAATATTCCTTAAAAATCGCCTGTATGACTTAAACGCATTCTTTCAACTGTTTACAGGAGATGCACCAGTGCTGGATCCAGGATCCACCACTGAGTAAGAAAAAGTGACGATAACACTACTTACCTGCTAAGTGAATTTCCTCCCATAGGATAACATTGGTGATTCTATGTGAAAAAGTTTCTGTGTCAACTTTTAAAATACAATAATATTCCTTAAAAATCACTACTGTAACCAAAACGCTTTTACTCAACTGTTTACAGGAGATGTCCCAGGACTGAATCTAGGATCCAGTCCTGTGGTTAGAAAAATTAATCCATAATGTAACTAATTGCATTTAACTAGAAATTCACATTGAGCTCAATGTTGCATTGTGTTTGAAATTGTGTTGCCCATTGCAACAACTGTAACTACTGTACTTAAAAGTCTATTGCCTATTTGCAAAGAATTTAAACTAAAGTAATTCATTCTGAGAAAGTATATTTTGTAATGTAATGTATAATGTAATTACAATGTAATTTAAAAAATAAATAGTTTAAAAAAATGTAGTAAATCAGTATCAAAAAAATAAAGATAACAATTAATACATTTAAAAATTGTCATTTACAAAACCTTGGAAATTCACTGAAAAAAACCATAGGTTTCAGACATGTTATAGTTAGGAATTCGCATTTAAAAAACCTTTGAAATTCACTGAAAAAACCATAGGTTTCAGGCACGTTATAGTTAGAAATTAGCATTTAAAAAACCTTAGAAATTCACTGAAAAAACCATAGGTTTCAGACACGTTATAATTAGAAATTTGCATTTAAAAAACCTTACAAATTCACTGAAAAAACCATAGGTTTTAGGGACAGTTATAGTTAGTTGGACATTGCACTCGTACAAAACCCGTGAAATTCCCCCGTTATAGTTAGTTCAGCTAACTATAACTCGCGCCCCACAATGCACTGCTGATGACATCACATATTACATCACTCATGACATGGTCAGTGACATCACTGATGACATCACTCATGACATCTCAAATGACATCAATGATGACATCATCCACGTGATAATCTGATGCACCTCCTCACACCCTAATATAACCTTTGATACACCCACTCTAAATTACAGACTGCCATTCGCAAAACCATAGACACTCCAACACCAATAACTACATACCCACTCATTGATTCTTAGGTCTACACACACATCCACTCACTCACCTGGACAGTCACACATACTTACGGTCACTCAGTACAGGACTATCATATGCACTCATACTCCTATATAGACACTCAAACAACGCCACTCATCCATAGAGGTACTCACACACCTAGTCAGTCATGCAAATAATTAAACACACTGCCATTTACTCACCTATACAGTTATACACACACCAGCTCACTTACTCATACAAATACTAGCACATTCTTACGCTCTTATACAATCACTGATGCAAGCACACACTCATCCATACAGTCACTCTCACAATCACACACTCTCGCTTATAGCTATTTATATACTCCAACACACATATATACTGCCTTTCACATATGTAGTTACTCACACATGTACCACTGGGACATACATTCACTCACTAATACACTCTTACACACACTTACCCACCCATACAGTCTATCACAGATGCACTCTTGAAACCATCCACCCAGTGAATCACCCACTCACACATCTATGCACAGAGTCGCACCCACCCCACCCACACAAACACTCAGGCACCCATACAGATACTCAGACAACCAATCAATAACTCATATAGACACTCATGTAGCTATTCACAAACCCATGCAGCCACTTACACAGCAACAGACAGACGGATACAGACATTCACCCAGTTTAGTCACTAACCCATGCATTCAGTAAGATACGTTTAATCACTCACTTATAGAGTTAGTCACGCACCTACTAAATCATCCATACAGACACTTATACACCCACTCATTCTTCAATACGCCTTTCCCTATATATATTAAAAATATTTAAACTTTACAGAAACATACAGTCACTGGATGATGTCATCAGTGATGTCATTTGAGATGTCATCAGTGATGTCATCAGTGATGTCACTGACCATGTCATGAGTGATGTAATATGTGACGTCATCAGCAGTGCATTGTGGGGCGCGAGTTATAGTTAGCTGAACTAACTATAACGGCGGAATTTCACGGGTTTTGTACGAGTGCAATGTCCAACTAACTATAACTGTCCCTAAAACCTATGGTTTTTTCAGTGAATATATATATATATATGTGTGTGTATAAATGTCAAAAACCTCTCTGGTCCTCAAGGCTGGGACTCTCGCTACAGCAGTGCATGTTAGTGAGTAGCCCGTCACATCAAAACACTTCCAGCCACTGCAACAAATTGGAAACGTGCACTCCGGTGCATAAATCACTCTGACACAATCTTAAAAATTAAGCAGTTTTAATCCGGTGCGCATTTGCCGTAATGAAACCCAGTCGTTTCTGCATCTGACACGCCTTGATCACGGGTGAGTTTTGTGACTCCCACCATTTAAAGCAAAAATATACATATGTGGATTGTCATAACCATTGCTCCCAATATATATAACAACTAATTGCTCACTTCAAAGTAGTCCCGCACACATTTGAGGTTGTGCATTTGATGTATTTCTGCCAATTACAGACCAGTGCATGTAAAAATATATATATTTTTAAAGTCAAAACTATTTTATTTATTTAACATTATTCCCTATGGGGTATTATTTTAATTGCATGACTCCATCACATTCTACGGGAGTGTGTTGTAGTACCTATGAATGGTCTTGTGTGGTGTTGGACTTAATTAAGGCTGAGCTGAAGTACATTTACTACTGTTGTGGGACATTTTGGGCTGTAGCTGTAACTTTAAAAGGGTAGTTTGTGAATAGCATGGGACTTTTTATTTTGTGGGTGGGTGTTTCAATTAGTATGCCCCCCCCAAACACCTTATTAACCCTCCTTAAACTGCTCCCATTCAGGTGCAAGTATTCCCCATTTTTCAGCAACTACCCCCGTTCCTCCCACATTTACAACTAAAACACAGACCTCCGCACAGAAAAGATAGGAGTGTCAGAGTCTTCCTCATGTAGGTTCATGGATAGCATTTTGTAGAATGTGAGCTATGCTACTTCACGTACTACAAAATGCAGTTTGTGAATAGGCCCCATGGTTTCTTTGTGTGGAATGCATGTGTACAGGGTTTCAATGTCCAGTCCTGTGACAGTTCCATTATTAGGACTGAATGCAATATCCTTGATCAGATAAAGAACATCTTTGCTATCCTTCAGGTGAGTGAGGAAAGAGAATAACCAGTAATCTTAGGAAACAATCACAAAATGTTGATGATGGTGCCAAGACTGAACCAATTACTAAACTTTTTGGGCATTTAGGTGGTGGACCTTTAGGTTTGTGTAATTTTAGTAAGGTTCAGAAATAAGGCATTTTAGAGCCCGTTCCCACAAGAAAATCTGATTCATGTTTATCAAACCTTCTGCCTTTACTTCTTCTACCACCACCTTGATTTCTCTCAAAAGGATGTCCATAGGGTTATGATGGACTACACTGTAATTGGTAGTGCCCTCAAGTAACCTAAGGCATTCCTATCTGCACATAGTGTTGGTTTGGATAAAAGTTGTTCTGCCACTGTCTGCAGTCTTTATCACCAGATCGGTATTGTTGCACAGTGCCTCCAAGGCAGATTTTTCATTGCTGGATATATTATTAAAAGGGTGTTTTTTGAGCTGTCCGTTGATTCCTCATCCTTTATCACAGCTTCTTCAGAGGCCAATAACTCTGGAAATATAATGTGGTGGGGGCTGAAAATAAGTCTTATTTCTCAAACCTTCTATGCTCACCTGAACCAATAAGCGATCCTTTGTAAGGTGTGCTTGGCTCTTTGTCAAGCATCAGAGGCACCCAGTTGTGGCAGAGATAAAACAAATCCTTACAGTGTCTAGACATTTTTTAGGAGAATGGAACAAAACAGTTAATTTGTCATTTTTGACATGGGGCTGTTCCTCTGACATTGTGTGTCCAACGTTAAGTCATCAGACACAACTGATGACTTAACCTCAACTGAAACGTTTTAGAATATCATAAGTAATGTTTCTGATGAATACTTTTACTTGCAGATTCCTCACCTCTTAAATCTTCTTCAGGCAACAGACTAGATCTAAAATTTAAAATAGCTCTCTTGCACTGACATGAGATTCCTTTGTTCTGATACAGCCCGGCCCCAGGAAACACCTCAATAGGACATCATGGAGTCGTATGAGAAAGCACCCCAGCGCAAGCACATCAGTTAACTTTTTTCCACACCCTTTGATGTGCGTCCAGAGTCGCTTTTTTCTGCTTTTTATCAGCATGTGTACCTCCAAAAATTCAGTGTTTAAACATTGTTCCTGTCAGGACAACTGTCTTTGGTGCCTGGGTCCCACGCCCAACTCCAGGTCATGTGAGAAGTATGGCCCCATGCATGCTGAAGCCATCAAAGAGCTGGAGGCAAAACTCTCCACAGCATGGGCCAGAAACCAAGACAAGCCTGTCATCAGTCCAGATCCAGGTCCCCTGCCGAAGCCCACTCTGTTTACAAGTACAAGAGCTTCAGGAAGAAAGAAAAGAAACCGCACAAGAGCGACTCTTTGTCTTTGTAGTGCCACTCCCGCTCCATGGGTAGGTCTTCCATTTAACTGCTTCACTTCCTTTCTCTGGCCTCAATGTCATCTTTCCAACCAGTTTTGATGGTCATGCCATTCCGGTTCTATTTCTGGAGTATCCAGTCCCTGACATCAACCCCGCACAGATTGCAGTGTTCAACCAGACCATGCTGGTTGCACCTCCCCAGTAGTTCCCTCTGGAGCGCCTACGTGCCCCAGGAAGCCATTGGGCTGCTGAATGAGCTTTCACCAGCCTCTTCCTCCCCATTCAATTCCGTTCAGTTTCCTCCTGATACCATTTAAATGCCAGAAGAAGAACGCCATCCTAGTCAGATCACGACACAGAGCACAGAAGGTTTTGGTGGAAGCATCCCCTTACAAGCCATTGCTTAATGTTGAGTAATAGGGGAAGCTTGAAGGGCTTTTTAGCTTTGATTCATATCCCATCAGATGACCAGTATTGTCAATCCTGATGATGACAGCAGTGAGGTGGGGAATCTTCTTCCTCCTGTGAGCGATGACAGTGGCTAGGATACCTGTCCTGAGGTGCAGCTGGAGTGTCTTTAGGCCTCCCAGGCAAGACTTTGTAATCCTATGCATTGACATGGAGGTCCCGGAATTTCCATGGCCTGTAGATGAGAACAAGGTGCTAACAGGGCAGACCATTGAAACATTTCTTCACTTACTTCAGTGAAGCGTTGATTGATCTGACATTGGTTGCTTGGAGCAAATCAGCTTCTGCACCTAGAGTGAACTGCCAGGGGACACCAGAGAAGCAAGCTGCAAGATGGCTGCAGTTCTCTGTGACTCAGGCAGAAAATCCAGCATAATTTGTATGACCTACTAGCCTTCAATGATATGAGTTAATAGGGGATGGCTCCCTGAGATAAAGAAACATCGCTGTACCCTACTGCCACCGGCCAGTGCAGCACTGAGGGTGAATGTCAACGCAAGGTCTACAGTTTGGCGCGAGGATGCATGCTTGGCGTGGGCCTGTGCCTCTTGCTTGAAGAGGTGGAGCTGAATGGCTAATGCTCTGGGGAGAGAACATGTGTGTCGTTGAGGTAAGGGCCGGACAGCCCAATGCTTCTCCCCGCGGCGACGGCCTAGTGGATGAGTGTTGTGGGTAAGATCTGCTCGTCTGCGGCCTGTTCTCTGGAGGTGAAGTCCGCTGACCCTGAGCGGGTAAGCAAAGGGCCCACGAGTGTGAGGAACCCTGGCTCCAGGCCATGCTGCTAAGATGAAGTGACCCGCTGTGGTTGAGGAGGGCCCTGGGGCTTGCTGAGCAGGCTGGGACAGCTGACGGCACTGAGATTGGAGGAGACAGACTGGGTATCTGCGGTGCACCATGGCTCGAGGCTTCTAGCAGGCAGAATATGGGTTGAAGCAGACGCATCGACGAACTGACAACTTTTCGGTTATCAAGCCGTAAGAAGACAGAAATACACCATATTAACTGTGTGTCTACGGGATAGAAATCATTTTCAAAGAAATCTGGAATGTGATAAGACGCTTTCATATCGTGGAGTCCTGAAAAAGTCCCTTTTGGGACGAAACGCGTCGGCTACTGGATTTTATCTTTGTAAAAAACACAATAAAGAACTCTTCTTGGAAAAAGATACATCGTGGAATCCGAAATTCTTCTGTGTGCACATTAAGACTGCCCTTGGCTCTGTATTGAGTTTAACTGTATTGTTGTGTGCGGAACTACCTTTATGTTTTAGGTACCAACAAGGTGCTTTGGTGCAGATAGGAGCTTGTGACCACTTGGGGAATCCAGAGTTGGCCATGCAGTGCACAGAGGTGTGTGGTGAGAGGTGGCTTGCCATGGTCCCAACCGTGTTTTTTTACCCTGAGCTCCTGCCCACCTCCTCTTCCACAGCCATTTCTTGAGTTGCTGACCACAAATAAGAGGCTCCTATTGCCATTGTGCTGGTGCCGGCTGCTTCAGGATGTCCTTTGCGCTACCAGACCTATAGGATATTGTTAGAAATGGGATCTCTAGTTGGCAAGGGCTTGCACCTTTGTCCAAGTAGGGACCCTTCTTCCTAGTCAGGGTAAGGGTGTTACACTCATGAAGTAACCCCTGCTCACCCTCGTGGTAGCTTGGCATGAGCAGTCAGGCTTAATTCAGAGGCAGTGTGTAAAGCATTTGCACATAACCAACAGTAATACAGTGTAAGCACTACAAACGGACACCACACCAGTTTAGAAAAATAACCAATTTTTATATACTCAAGACAAGACCAATTACGACAAAAATCCACAATACTATACTTTAAAAACGAATACTTGATAAGGTAACTTCTTCTTTGCAGGAATAGTTCAAAAACAAAGTTCGTACGAGTCGGTAGCTCCGTCCGAGTCTACCGCGATGCTGAAAACCACAGAGTCTAACAGTTCCAGCCGACCGCGTCGATACGGGCCAGCAGAGTCGTGAACAGACTCGGTCACAGTACCTTTCTCGTTGTGGCTGGTACGGGGTGTACGAGCCGGTCGGCGTTTGTCGCGGTTGCGGTGCAAGACGGAGCGATGCAAGGTGCGGTGTCCCTCGATGCGGTGCAGGCAGCGGCTCGATGAGCGTCGTGCAGACGGAGTCGGCGAGTCCAAGGTGTGCGATGCAGGGTGAGACGATGCTCGATGCGGTGCTGACAGGTTGCGATGCAGGCGACCAAGCGGGAGTGAGGGAGCTGGCGTCGGACAGTGGTGCGAGTCGGAGCGGTGCGTCGCAGACGTGCGAGCGGTGCCCCAAATGCGATGCGGTCACGACTCTTGAGCCAGTTGCAGCGACCGCGTCGGTCGGGTCCGGCTGGTTCAGTGAAGCGATGCGATGCGAACTGCGGTGCCCACATGTCACGGTGCAAGCAGCGGCTCGGTGTTGGCGGCTTCGGACGTCGCCCACGGTGAGACCAGGGTTGCGATGCGAAGCGGGGCGATGCGGTCTGCGGTGCAAACAGGTCACCGGCCAGGGATGGATTCGGTTGACGGAGTCGGTTGCGGTTCCCTTCCTCTGTGGCAACTGAAACAGCGTTCCAGAAGCGGTACCCAGAGGCTTGTGAAGTCTTTGTAGTCCCTGAGACTTCTTAACAGGAGGCCAGCTCGGTTCCAGGCCCTTGGAGATACGCAGCACAAGTTTGTAGAAAGTTCCGTCCTTTCACTGCCCAAGGCAGAAGCAGCAGCTGCAGGCCAACCCAACAAAGCAACAACACAGCAAAGAGGCAGTACTCCTCCTGGCAGCTCTTCCAGCTCTTCGTCTTGGCAGGTTCCTTGATTCCAGCGAGATCTAAATTCATGGGGTCAGGGCCCCAATATTTATATCCCAAATTCCTTTGTTCTCTGAAGGCAGAGAGGCCTTTGCCTAGTCCAAACCAGTTCGGGAGCACTTTGTTGACAAGTCTCCGTCCCTTCTTTCAGTGAGTAGGCCAGGGACATCAGACGCACCACAGGAGGTGGAGCCAGCATTGTGGAGGAAAGGCACTGTCCTATTCAGGGCCCAGGTGCAACCCCTCCCACCCATCTACATGTAGATCTTGCTATTCAGCCCTGTGCTGACTCACCCTGTCTCCTGGCATCCCCCAGCCCCTGTCACTCACACTCCAGACAAGGAATACACAACCTCGCAGAGGCAGGCTTGGATGGTTAGACAAGAAAATACCCACTTTCTAAAAGTGGTATTTTCAAACCCAGAATGTTAAAACCAACTTCACTAAAAGATGCATTTTATCATTCTGAGTCCAGGCATACTAAACTCGAATTTCTACCATGTTCCCGGGGTCAGTTAGGATTATAAGCTGTAATAATCAAAACTGCCCGTTCTGGCCTAGGGGGAACAGGTAGCCTTGCAATAGTGAAAAACGAACTAGGCTGTAATTCACTATCAGGACATGCCACACACACCCGGGCATGTCCTACCTTTCGCATACAACGCACCCTGCCCACAGGGGTACCTTGGGCCTACCTTAGGGGTGACTAACATGTAGCAAAGGGAAGGTTTAGGTACTTGCAAGTGTGTGCACTTGCCAAGTCGACATGGCAGCCCCAGGCTGCGCACAGGCTCTGCAATGGCAGGCCCGAGTTACACTTACGGGCTGTTTGCGTGGGTGGCACAATCCAGTGCTGCAGCCCACCAACAGCATTTGGTCTATAGGCCCTGGCACTCGCAGTGCACTTTACAAGGGACTGACACATAAACCAAATAGGCCAATCATGGAAACGCCAATCCGTAACACATTTTATACAGGAGCACTTGCACTTTCCCACTGGACAGCAGTGAGGAAAGTGTGCAGAATCATTACACCAGCAAAAACAGAGTCAAAACCGGGAGGTCAGAAAGCAAAAAGTCAGGGAAACACGCCAAAAGATGCCAAGTCTAACACATGTCCCCTCCAGCTGAAAGTAGGGAGAACTACCCAACCCCATTGGAGTTCTCTTCACTAAGGCGGAAGAACCTGGACAGACCATCTGCGTTGGCGTGTTCTGTACCAGGACGGTGTTCCACCGTAAAGTCCATTCCCTGTAGGGAGATGGACCACCTCAGCAGTTTTGGATTCTCACCCCTCATTTGCATCAACCATCTGAGGGGCCTGTGGTCTGTCTGAACCCGGAAGTGAGTCCCAAACAGGTATGGTCTCACCTTCTTCAGCGCCCAGACCACAGCAAAAGCTTCCCTTTCTATGGCACGCCACCTCTGTTCCCTGGGAAGTAGTCTCCTGCTAAGGAAGACTACAGGCTGATCCAGGCCCTCTTCGTTCAGTTGTGAGAGCACCGCTCCCACACCATGCTCTGAAGCGTCAGTCTGCACGACGAATTCCTTGGAGAAGTCAGGTGCCTTGAGCACGGGCGCCGTGCACATGGCTGCCTTCAGGGCATCAAAAGCTTTCTGGCAGGACTCAGTCCAGATCACTTTCCTGGGCTGCCTCTTAGAGGTCAGCTCTGTTAAGGGGGCAACGATGGTGCCATAGCCCTTAACAAATCTCCTATAGTAGCCGGTGAGACCTAAGAAGGCTCTCACCTCTGTCTGGGTCTTGGGGGCTCCCAAGCCAGAATGGTGTCAATCTTGGGTTGTAGGGGCGCCACCTGGCCGCTTTCTACCTGGTGTCCCAAGTACACCACAGAACCCTGCCCGATCTGGCACTTACTGGCCTTGATCGTGAGGCCTGCACCTTGCAGAGCCCTCAACACTTTCTCAAGGTGCTGTAAATGTTCTTACCAGCTGGAACTGAACACAGCAATGTCATCCAGGTAGGCGGCACTGAAATCCTCCAGCCCGGCCAACACCTGATTGACCAACCTCTGAAAGGTGGCAGGGGCATTCTTCAACCCAAAGGGCATCACTCGGAATTGGTAATGACCTTCTGGAGTTGAGAATGCTGATCTCTCCTTGGCCCCATCGGTTAAGGCAATCTGCCAGTACCCAGACGTCAAATCAAACGTGCTGAGGAACCGGGCAGCTCCCAACCGATCAATGAGCTCATCAGCTCTGGGGATGGGGTGCGCGTCAGTCCTGGTGACGGCATTGAGCCCACGGTAGTCCACACAAAACCGGAGTTCTGGAGTGGCACCGGGCGCCGCAGCCTTTGGGACCAAGACCACTGGGCTGGCCCAAGGACTGTGGGAGGGCTCAATCACCCCTCACGCCAACATCTTAGAGACCTCCTCCTTGATGCTGGCTCTGACCCGGTCAGTCAACCTGTAAATCTTGTGCTTCACAGGAGGGCTGTCACCAGTGTCCATGTCGTGGGTACACCAGTGAGTAACACCGGGGTCAGAGAGAACAGTGGGGCGAACTGTCCCAACAACTGGCGACAGTCCCCCTGCTGCTCCTGAGTCAGAGTAGGGGAGAGGATCACACCCTCTACTGACCCATCATGCTCCTTGGTAGACAGGAGGTCAGGGAGAGGCTCACTCTCCTCTTCCACCCCATCATCTGTCGCCAAGAGCATACTCACTTCGGACCTCTCGAAGTGGGGCTTGAGGCGGTTCACGTGAAGGACCCTCAAAGGGTTCCTTGGAGCTTGCAAATCCACCAGGTAGGTGACGTCACTTTTGCGCTCCTTTACCTCATATGGCCCAGTCCACTTGTCCTGCAAGGCACAAGGTGCCACTGGGGCCATGACCACACTTTTTGCCCAGGTTGAAATTCGACCAGAGTGGCATTCTGGTCATACCATCTCTTCATTTCTTCCTGGCTTGCTTCTAGGTTCGCCTGAGCGAGTTTCCTGAAGCGGGCAGTTTGGTTTCTAAAGGCCAGCATGTAGCTAAATACATCCTGGGGAGTTTTCCTGGGAGCCGCCTCCCAGCCTTCCTTTACCAAACTCAGAGGTCCTCTGACAGGGTGGCCATACAGGAGCTCAAAGGGGCTGTACCCAAGAGACTTCTGAGGCACCTCCTGTATGCAAAGAGTAGGCATGGCAAGAGGACGTCCCACTTACGCCTCATGGGTTCTGTTAGACCCTTGATCATGCCTTTCAAGGTCTGGTTGAATCTCTCCACCAGACCGTTTCCTTGTGGGTGGTAAGGAGTGGTGAACTTGTAGGTTACACCACACTCCTTCCACAGGGATGTCATATACTTGGATATGAAATTGGTCCCCCTATCAGAAACCACCTCTCTGGGGAATCCCACACGGGAAAAGATCCCCATTAACGCCCGGCCCACCACTGGCGCCGTCGTTGTCCTGAGAGGGATTGCCTCCGGGTACCGGGTGGCATGGTCCACCAAGACCAGGATGTACCTGTTGCCCATGGCTGTCTTGGGGTCCAGTGGCCCCACAATATCCATCCCTACCCTTTCAAAGGGTGTTCCAACAACAGGAAAAGGTTGGAGAGGAGCTTTGACCTTCCTCCCACTCTTACCACTTGGCTGGCAAGTTTGGCAAGACCTACAGTGTGCATCTGACTGCCTTCGCATTTGGGGCCAAAAGAAGTGGGTGACAAGCCTGTCAAAGGTCTTGTCCTGCCCCAAATGTCCTGCCAAAGGCACGTCATGAGCCAGACCCAGTAGGAAGGTCCTGAAGCGCTGGGGTACCACCAGCACACGGGCTGACCCAGGCTCAGCAACCTTAGGCTCACTGTATAGGAGACCACTCTCCCAGTAGATCAGATGTGACCCGGACTGATTACCAGCTGCCTGGTCTGCAGCCTGCCGCCGCAGACCCTCCAGAGTAGGGCACTCGTTCTGCTCCCTGCAGAACTCCTCCCTGGTGGGACCCCCTTCTTGCTGCCAATGGGTCAGCTCAGAGATGTCTCCCAGTTCGGCTACCTGCTCCCCTGTAGGCACCGGGCGTCCCCCTCGAGGTCCGCCTCCTCCCGGTCCGTGGGAACTTCGGGGCCGGTTTCCCGCGCCCCCTGCCCTTTCTCTTGGCAGGGACTTGGGCCACTGTTCCAGGCTCCAAGTCCTCTTGATCACCCTTTCTGGCTGCTATTGACCGAGTAGACACGCATGCCCACTCTGGCAACCCAAGCATCTCCAAGTGAGACCTGAGCTCAACCTCCTTCCATAAGGACTGCTCCAGGTCGTTTCCTAGCAGACAATCTACAGACATGGTAGGGCTCACAACCACCCTCAAGGGACCTGAGACCCCCCCATTCAAAGGGAACCTGCGCCACCATACACTGGCGCTCAGAGTTGTCTACAGCAACTACTTGGTGGAATGCCCCTGGGACTACCTGCTTCTCAGAGACCAGGTGACACCGGACTGAGGTCACACTGGCTCCAGTATCTCTGAGAGCCTCTACCCTGTTCCCATTAATGGTCACCCAGGTGCTATATTTCTTTGTGTTAGGGGGCACCTGGTTTCCTGGGACCATCTCACTGTCCCCTAGTGAGACAAGGGTCATTTCTGCGGGATCCCCACCCTCCTGTGGGCACCCCTCCTCCCCAAGCGCTACACTAGCCAACACTTTGGACTGTCCACCGGTTGGCGGCTGTGTCCCCTTTGGGCACTTGGGGTCCCCCTTAAAGTGACCTACCTGGTCACATGCATAACACTTGCGGGGCCGGTCTCAACAGGCTTCCCTGTAGAGACCCCTTTCTTCTTATCACCGGGGGCTGGGAACCTTTACCCTGGGTACTAGTTTGGGGCCCTTTAGAGAACTCCTGTACTTTACCCTTGTCCCCCCACCTTTCTGCTGGGGACCCTGCCCACCTTTGACTGAGTCTCCCCCAAACGCTTTCTTGTGGACCCTGGTACTCACCCAGCGGTCTGCTTCCATAGCAAGCTTCCTGGGGTCAGTTAGCTTACTATCAACTAGGTGCTGGCGCAGATCTGCAAAACATAGACTAGACAAGTGCTCCCATGCAATCAAGTTGTAGAGCCCCTGAAAATCTGTTACACTACTGCCCTTTACCCAGCCATCCAGAGACCTGCAGAACACATCCACACATTCCAACCAAGTGTTGGCATCGGACTTCTTACTGGACCTGAACTGATCCCTGTACTTTTCAGGAGTAAGACCATACTTAGTGAGAAGGGCATCCTTCATGTCAGCATAGGTGAGGTGATACCCCTTACCCAAAGCTATCAGAGCATCCCTTGCTTCTTCAGGGAAAAGTGGCCACAATCCTGCTCCCCAATTCTCCTCAGGGACCCCATTCATGTGTATGGCTGCCTCATAACCCTGAAACCACCTTTCTATGTCATCCCCCTTCTTGAACTCCTTGCCTACATTCTTGGGAATGTGCACAATCCTGTCTGCCTTTCTGGACGAATTGCTGCCACCATCTGAGCCTGACTTACTCCTAAGTTCTAGCTCCTTCAGTTCTCTCTCATGCTCTAAGAGCATCTTCCTCTCCTCTATGGCCAATCTCTTCTCCTCCCGCTCACTCTCCAGCCTGAGCTTCTGCAGCTCAAACTGCCTTGCCTCCCGCCTGTCCTCCAGCTCCTCTGGGGACAGACTGCTGCTGCCTGACCTGGCGGGTTCCCCCTACCCAAAAGCATATCCACCCTGGAAATAGGCTCCTCCACCTCCTCACTGAGATTACCAGGCTGCCCACTGGCATGTCTGGCTGCTACCCAGGCCCTCAGCGCCTTCTGTAGCTCCTCCTTTCTTGTGAGGCCTTTAATTTGGACTTTCAGGTTTTTACAAATTGCTCGTAGTTCCTTTACGGCGTAGGTTTCCAACCTATCCTCCTCAAAGATAATTTCCAGAGATGCAACGGATGATGCAGCTGTGTCAGGCATGACAAAAGTAGTGAGTTGAAAACTGGCAAGATCAAAAATAGGCCAAAAGAAAAAGAACCAGTATGTGGTACGTAATGGTCTGCGATATGGTAGTAGTGCACACCAATCACTGTAAGTCAAGTGCAAACACAAGTCCTATCCTCACCGCTGACAACCAATGTTAGAAATGGGATCTCTAGTTGGCAAGGGCTTGCACCTTTGTCCAAGTAGGGACCCTTCTTCCTATTCAGGGTAAGGGTGTTACACTCGTGAAGTAACCCCTGCTCACCCTCGTGGTAGCTTGGCACGAGCAGTCAGGCTTAATTCAGAGGCAGTGTGTAAAGCATTTGCACATAACCAACAGTAATACAGTGTAAGCACTACAAACGGACACCACACCAGTTTAGAAAAATAACCAATTTTTATATACTCAAGACAAGACCAATTACGACAAAAATCCACAATACTATACTTTAAAAACGAATACTTGATAAGGTAACTTCTTCTTTGCAGGAATAGTTCAAAAACAAAGTTCGTACGAGTCGGTAGCTCCGTCCGAGTCTACCGCGATGCTGAAAACCACAGAGTCTACAGTTCCAGCCGACCGCGTCGATACGGGCCAGCAGAGTCGTGAACAGACTCGGTCACAGTACCTTTCTCGTTGTGGCTGGTACGGAGTGTACGAGCCGGTCGGCGTTCGTCACGGTTGCGGTGCAAGACGGAGCGATGCAAGGTGCGGTGTCCCTCGATGCGGTGCAGGCAGCGGCTCGATGAGCGTCGTGCAGGCGGAGTCGGTGAGTCCAAGGCGTGCGATGCAGGGTGAGACGATGCTCGATGCGGTGCTGACAGGTTGCGATGCAGGCGACCAAGCCGGAGTGCGGGAGCTGGCGTCGGACAGCGGTGCGAGTCGGAGCGGTGCGTCGCAAACGTGCGAGCGGTGCCCCAAATGCGATGCGGTCACGACTCTTGAGCCAGTTGCAGCGACCGCGTCGGTCGGGTCCGGCTGGTTCAGTGAAGCGATGCGATGCGAACTGCGGTGCCCACAGGTCACGGTGCAAGCAGCGGCTCGGTGTTGGCGGCGTCGGACGTCGCCCACGGTGAGACCAGGGTTGCGATGCGAAGATGGGCGATGCGGTCTGCGGTGCAAACAGGTCACCGGCCAGGGATGGATTCGGTTGACGGAGTCGGTTGCGGTTCCCTTCCTCTGTGGCAACTGAAACAGCGTTCCAGAAGCGGTACCCAGAGGCTTGTGAAGTCTTTGTAGTCCCTGAGACTTCTTAACAGGAGGCCAGCTCGGTTCCAGGCCTTTGGAGATACTCAGCACAAGTTTGTAGAAAGTTCCGTCCTTTCACTGCCCAAGGCAGAAGCAGCAGCTGCAGGCCAACCCAACAAAGCAACAACACAGCAAAGGGGCAGTACTCCTCCTGGCAGCTCTTCCAGCTCTTCGTCTTGGCAGGTTCCTTGATTCCAGCGAGATCTAAATTCATGGGGTCAGGGCCCCAATATTTATATCCCAAATTCCTTTGTTCTCTGAAGGCAGAGAGGCCTTTGCCTAGTCCAAACCAGTTCTGGAGCACTTTGTTGACAAGTCTCCGTCCCTTCTTTCAGTGAGTAGGCCAGGGACATCAGACGCACCACAGGAGGTGGAGCCAGCATTGTGGAGGGCAGGCACTGTCCTATTCAGGGCCCAGGTGCAACCCCTCCCACCCATCTACATGTAGATCTTGCTATTCAGCCCTGTGCTGACTCACCCTGTCTCCTGGCATCCCCCAGCCCCTGTCACTCACACTCCAGACAAGGAATACACAACCTCGCAGAGGCAGGCTTGGATGGTTAGACAAGAAAATACCCACTTTCTAAAAGTGGTATTTTCAAACTTCACTAAAAGATGCATTTTATCATTCTGAGTCCAGGCATACTAAACTCGAATTTCTACCATGTTCCCGGGGTCAGTTAGGATTATAAGCTGTAATAATCAAAACTGCCCGTTCTGGCCTAGGGGGAACAGGTAGCCTTGCAATAGTGAAAAACGAACTAGGCTGTAATTCACTATCAGGACATGCCACACACACCCGGGCATGTCCTACCTTTCGCATACAACGCACCCTGCCCACAGGGGTACCTTGGGCCTACCTTAGGGGTGACTAACATGTAGCAAAGGGAAGGTTTAGGGACTTGCAAGTGTGTGCACTTGCCAAGTCGACATGGCAGCCCCAGGCTGCGCACAGGCTCTGCAATGGCAGGCCCGAGTTACACTTTACGGGCTGTTTGCGTGGGTGGCACAATCCAGTGCTGCAGCCCACCAACATCATTTGGTCTATAGGCCCTGGCACTCGCAGTGCACTTTACAAGGGACTGACACATAAACCAAATAGGCCAATCATGGAAACGCCAATCCGTAACACATTTTATACAGGAGCACTTGCACTTTCCCACTGGACAGCAGTGAGGAAAGTGCGCAGAATCATTACACCAGCAAAAACAGAGTCAAAACCGGGAGGTCAGAAAGCAAAAAGTCAGGGGAAACACGCCAAAAGATGCCAAGTCTAACAGATATCCATCTGGGCTTAATTGACACCGTGGGGTACTTCTGAACAAGCAGACTTGCTGTGGTGCTGGTCCGGCCTGGGTCTGCTAGTGTCCGCTGATTGGTCTGGGGTAAGGTGGGCCCATTGAGTTACTGTTGTTGACATTATCACACACTGAGCAGGAGAAGTGCATGAACCTGTGGACCCCCGCGCCCTCCCCCACCTTTTGACATGAGGAAGCATGAGCATGGTCAGACGAGGGTGACCTCTGAATGGAGACCTAGGCAAAACCTGCGGACCATTGATTCTAAAATTGATGCCTTGACTACTACCTGACTGGATTGGATGAGCAGCTGGATCAGCTTGAACGCAGGGTTTTAGACTCGGAGGATGGCGACACATCAAAGCTCTTGAGAATGGAAAGGGTCCTTGAAGTCATGAATGATAATCTGGACGCCTGCTCTAGAAGAAACAATACCAGAATCTTGGGCATACCAATGAACAAGATGGAGATTTATGTTGAGAACTTACTTAAATCCCTTTTTGGCAATCACTTGACCAACATGTTCTCTATTGAACGGGTGCAGCGATCTCCGGCCCCACGACCTCTGTCTGGTGCCCCTGTGCACCCAATAATGCCCTGTCTACTCCACTTCAGAGATCTTGATACTATATTGCGTCTTACGAGAGATAAGGGAGAGGTGCAAAATCTCTGTGAATCCCGATTTCACCATGGTGATTCAGGCTGCTCGTGGGGAATTTCTCCCTGCCAAATGACTACTGATGAAGTCTGGATTATTATACTTCCTCCTCCACCCTGCCAAGTTGCAAGTCACTGTCAAGGGCAAAGGCCATGTTTTCACTGACCCCAAATTAGCCATCAAATATTGCTGCATACAGGCTCAAAAGAGCACTGAAGATGAGTTTATCTTGCTCTGGGCTCCAGCAGCCCATAAAGGGACAGTGATTGCAAGAACACCGGTATCTCCTTGAATCTACTTAACTTCTTTAGAGGGTTATGTCAACATGACATGCAATAACAGTTCGGAATGAGTATTGTATTGCTTTGCGTTCACTGGCGGTCCCCTCCTTTTTTAGATGAAGCATGTTGACTTTATGCAGTTGAAAGTCTGGTAGGATGTTGTTTGAAGCCTGACCGCCCTTCCGTATAGTCAGATGGGGTGTCTACCTGTTTCTCTGGGCTTCCCAGGGTTTGATCACACTTGGCCTTTGCTGGCCCATGGTCCAGTTGGACCTATGCCTGCTTGTTGGGGTTTTGGGGGGGGCACTTCTTCAAAGGGTTGGAGTGTTAAAGTGGGTGCTGAGCGAGATCATCTGGGTGTTTACTGTGTATGCATTCTTCCTCAACAAACAGTTGAAATTCATGTTGACCATGCTTGTTGTACTGTTGGCCTATATGGGCTAATGGAGTCAATACATTGCCATTTGGCTCTGGGGCACAAATGCATTGAGTTGAAATTGAAGATGTCATAGATGACTCTGATGCCCTGGAATATTAGAGGGTTAAATGACCAACGTAAAGTCCAACAGATTTTCACCTATTTCAGGAGCCACAAAGTTGGTACTGGTCTGTTGCAGGAGTTACATCTCACAGAGTGCACTAACAAGAGGCTGCATGCGGGTTGGATGGGAGAGACCCATGTGTCTACATTCTCTGCCTGTGTGAAAAGGGCTGCTGTAGTGATTAGAAATGAGGTACAACGGCACACTCTGAGTCCAAACAAGATGTGGATGGGAGATATGTCATCTTCCATAGTATTCTTAGGGGCAAAAAGACAACAATAGTGTTTGTTTATGGGTCGAACACTGATTCCCCGGGATTTGTTTTTTACTATTTGGCAAAAGTTACTGAGCACTCAATAGTGTGCTGGGGTGGAGACTTCAATGTTGTATTGAACCCCGAGATTGTTTAGGCCCATTTTGAGTGCAGACCTCACCCTGAGCAGCTTCTCAGCTGCACTCAATTATGATAGATAACGAATTGAGGGATATCCAGCACAATAGGCACCCCATGATTGCTGAGGACACATGTATCACATTTTCAAGCAATGCATGGTCACAAATCGATTATTGGTTGGCCACCGGGGACATTGTTTTGGGAATAAGCGTATAGATCATCAGCGCACGATGCTCTCAGATCACGTGCCAGTGGTGTTAATGCTGTCAGTGGCTGGTGTGCCTGGACGGTCAATCACTTAGCAGCTCCTGGTGAATGCCCTTTAAGACCCCCTGTGAGAAAGCGCTGAAATAGAATCTGATACCGTATAATTCTTTTTACATAAAGAGCGCTCTGTGAAATTCCCCTGCATGCTTTGGGAGGCTTTTAAGGCCTATATTAGGTGATGTGCATTTCCACACAGCTTCAGTTGCTGCTGGGCCTGCGTGCAAGCTTAGCACGAAAGCTGCTTACACTCAAAACCTAGTACTTCGCATCTGGTAGCGCAGTGTCTGGCAGTTTTGTGCCAAGCTCTTGGAATATGAGAAAACAGCTGATAGAGACACATTAACTGCATAAGGAATCCACTGCAAGGTGTTATGGGGAGGGGAACAACATCACAAGATAAAATGATGGATGGAGTGTTGAAACTTTTCAAACACTCACCCCAGTCACAGACCTGGGTTTAATCCATTGTTATTTTGCTCACCACGTCACCCCAGTTTGGACCCAGTCATATGTAAATCAGTTTTGACCATGCTCCTCATGGGGACCATCCATCCTGAACTGCCAGGCACGGATCTCCCTGGACCGGAAACAAGCATCCTGGGACCAGTTTCGGGGTATCACCCCTCATCAGTCAGGCTAGCTTGAATCCAGTGGTGCAGCGAGCAAGGGACCCACGTCTGGGCATACCCTTAGCCACATAGGGCGCACATAGCACCATCACAAAATAAAATGATGGCTGGAGTGTTGAAACTTTTTAAACGCTCACCTCCAGTCACAGATCTGGCTTTAATCCATCGTTATTTTGCTCACCACGTAACCCCAGCTTGGACCTAGCCATATGCAAATCCGTCTTGACTCGAGGAGCAGTCCAGTCCAAACTGCCAGGCCAGGTCATCCCTGGACCAGAAACAAGCATCCTGGGACCGGTTTCGGGGTATCACACCTCATCAGCCAGACTAGCTTGAATCCAGTGGCGCAGCGAGGTAGGGACACACGTCTGAACACACCCTTGGCCACATAGGGCGCACATAGCAACATCACAAAATAAAATGATGGATGGAGTGTTGAAACTTTTCAAAAACTCACTCCCAGTCACAGATCTGGGTTTAGTCCATCGTTATTTTGCTCACCGCGTCACCCCAGTTTAGACACAGGCATATGCAAATCAGTCTTGACTCTGCTCCACCATGGGAACAGTCCAGCCTGAACTGCCAGGCCATGTCCCCCCTTGGACTGGAAAGCAGCATCCTGGGACCGGTTTCGGGGTATTACCCCTCATCAGCCAGGCTAGCTTGAATCCAGTGGCCCAGCAAGCAAGGGACTCACGTTTGGGCATACCCTTAGCCACATAGGTCTTAGTGAGCAGAAGAACGATGATGGATTCAACCCAAATCTGTGACTGGGGGTGAGTGTCTGAAATGTTTCAGCACTCTGTCCATCATCATATTGTGTTACGGGGAGGGTGACATGGCTGACAAGACACTGACCTGAATGTTGGAAAACAAAACTGGTGCTGCTCCTGTATTACTGAACTGCTTTATAGGGAGGGTGGGGCTTATCATGCTTCTGAGGACATCGCACAGGTGATGCTTCACTTCTATGCAGACCTGTATCGGTCAACGGCCTGTGGTGATGTATACGCAATTACTGAATATTTAGATTCAATTCAGATACTGTAGCTGGAGGAAGCCCATACACAGTTTCTGGATGCCCTATTTGTTAAGGAGAATGTCACTGGTATAGTTAGAGGCCTTCTGGTGACAAGGCCCCTGGGTTGGATGACCTGACAGCCCAGTTTTATAAGGAATATGCAGAGGAGCTTGCCCCCAATCTGCTAGCTATGTATCATGAGGCTAGAAGCACCGGGTATCTTCCCCAACCGTTAGGGCAGCTCTAATTATGACAATACTAAAACATGATAAACTTGCCAAGTTATGTCACTCTTATAGGCCACTTTCTATGATTACTATTGGCAATAAAATACTGGCCAAATTCGTGGCAGATGGAATTCTTCATCTCCTTCCCAATATTGTTCACCCTGACCAATCTGGGTTTGTGCCAGGATGATTGACTTCCCTTAATATGCGTACCCTCTTTGCCTTGCTTCATTCGATTAACCCGGAACTTAATGTTGCAGCAGTGGTCTTGGATGTTACAAAGGCATTTGATTTGCTTTAATGGTCATACCTGTTTGTGCTCTTTGGCAGAATCTGCTTCAGCCCCACCTTTCTTCAGTAGATCAAACTGGCCTATAAACAACCTGCTGCAGAAGTACCTGTCAACGGCAGTGTCTCGCCTTGATTCTTGATCAGCAGAGCCACCCGACAGGGCTGTCCATTGTCCCCGATTCCCTATGCCATACCTATGGAACCCCTTGCTGCCTGTCTGTGGCAACACCATGCCTAGCGAGGGCTTAATTGCATGGTGCACAGACTTGTGGTGTTGATGAATGCAGACAACGTGACTGACTGTGTTAGAGAACCTAGGGTTAACTGTGCACCTATTCTGTGAGAATTCCTTAGACTTGCCTGCCTTGCAGGCATCATAGTAAACTGTATTAAAACAATAGAGAGTAACCCTGAAGGTCAAAGGGAACTGGGTAGAAACCAATACTAATAATAAACTGTTCCCTTTGTTATTATTCAATAAGTCCCTCTTCTTATACTATCATACCAACATTTATGCCCCCTCATCAAAATAAAAAGATAATAAAATCAGAAAATAAAGAATGAATTGCCTTGCCAGTACTATAAAAATAACTCTTATTTATTAAAATATCTCATATAGATACAGTTCTTCACATTAAGTTAAAAACATGATTTATTCATGAACACAAAAAAAATGTTGTCTTTAGTATGTCGTGAGTCATTGATGTTGGATAGTACACCACATTTTTAAAATACCAAATCTTTTAGCACATATCCACTGCTATATCATGTACACAGATTACATTAAAATCACACTTTAAACACACAAAAAATATTTAAAAACAACAACAATACTCTAACGTGTCAACGCGGCGTTTCGGTGGGAAAGACTGGTTAACACCACCTTCTTCAGGACAGAAAAAGCAGTATTGCAGAATCTACAAGTTTATTCGTAGTTTTGATATCAATTTGATTTAGATGTATCTGAAGACTTTCTTGACATCTATGTCCGGTTGTCTATTTTAGTGAAAACAACTGTATGTTTTTGTTGAGGTTGATCAATTCCTCACTATTCGTTTATTTATTTAAAAGTTTAATCACTTCTGGTTATATCCCCGGATTGTAGTATATCCTTATTCCCTTTCTTGTTCTATAGATCTATCTTATCCTAGAGGTTATTCAATTCCAGTATGGTACTTTATTTCAAAGGCCATTTAATAATTACAGGTTTCTTCCGAAGTGTTTTGCTTTTTCAACTATTGTTGGAATGAGTGTCCCATTTGCGAGGTAGAATAACTTCTTTTCACTTCTTCTCGCCTTGGTCACAATCTCATTCGTGTAGCGCGCTCCGCAGGTCACCTATCCGGGACGTATTTTCAATGGTTATTCTACCTCGCAAATGGGACACTCATTCCAACAATAGTTGAAAAAGCAAAACACTCCGGAAGAAACCTGAAATTATTAAATGGCCTTTGAAATAAAGTACCATAGTGGAAGTGAATAACCTCTAGGATAACATATATCTATAGAACAAGAAAGGGAATAAGGATATACTACAATCCGGGGATATAACCAGAAGTGATTAAACTTTTAAATAAATAAACGAATAGTGAGGAATTGATCAACCTCAATAAAAACATACAGTTGTTTTCACTAAAATAGACAACCGGACATAGATGTCAAGAAAGTCTTCAGATACATCTAAATCAAATTAATATCAAAACTACGAATAAACTTGTAGATTCTGCAATACTACTTTTTCTGTCCTGAAGAAGGTGGTGTTAACCAGTCTCTTTCCCACCGAAACGCTGCGTCGACACGTTAGAGTATTGTTGTTTTTAAATATTTTTTTTGTGTTTAAAGTGTGATTTTAATGTAATCTGTGTACATGATATAGCAGTGGATATGTGCTAAAAGATTTAGTATTTTAAGAAATGTGGTGTACTATCCAACATCAATGATTCACGACATACTAAAGACAAAAAAAAAATTGTGTTCATGGATAAATCATGTTTTTAACTTAATTGTATTATGAATTAAATGTGAAGAACTGTATCTATATGAGATATTTGAATAAGAGTTATTTTTATAGTACTGGCAAGGCAATTCATTCTTTATTTTCTGATTTTATTATCTTTTTATTTTGACGAGGGGGAATAAATGTTGGTATGATAGTATAAGAACAGGGACTTATTGAATAATAACAAAGGGAACAGTTTATTATTAGTATCATAGTAAACTGTCCCAAATCAATGATCTGTCGAGTGGGTGGGAGTCACAGTTAAATACCTTGGGATTTGGGTTATCAGAGATATTGAAATGGTCTTGCTGGAAAACTACGGAAGGGCTGCTTCATGGCTGGAGGAGAGACCTTGACACAGATTGGCCTGCCCTTGTTCATGGGGAGAATTGTGATTGCCAAAATGGTAGTCTTGCCTAAATTCATTTGTTTTTGTGAATATTTCCATTCCATTGACAAAAGCCTTTTTTGACTGTCTTCATTCCCTCATGATCAGACTGACATGGGTGGGTAAGCAGTCTAGTGTGGCATGGAAGGTGCTGACCTTGCCCTTAGCTCAAGCCAAGATCTGCACATCCTTCCTGCAGCCATATTATTACTGCGCACATGCCCAGTACATACATCATTTGTTCCACCTGACACCGTATCAACCGCATGCAGTTTGCGGCAGTAGTGGAACCCAGCGCTCACCCTTACTATGGATGGGAAGGCCCTGGGCCAGCTGAAACGTATGAGACTGGTGGAAATGGGAGATCTATATCCCATTGGTAATTTTATTGCGCTGAGTGATATCCAGAACAAGTGAGCATGCATGCCCCTAGACTAGCTCCTTTACTATAGGCTGCATGGCATGTATAAAAAACATACACAGCACATTTCCTCTGGAACCGTTGAGCTTGCAAGTGCTAGACTGTGTAATTTCAACGGCTTCCCCCAAATGGTTGGTCACCCAATAGTAGTCAACTATGCAGGACACACCCCCAGCGAATAAGCCTATATCTAGGAATGAGTGGCAGGCTGTATTAGGCGTGGAGTTTATGGATGACCAGAATGCTATTACCTAACTACAGACTACGCCTCATACATAATAGGTTTCTGCATAGACTGTACTGCACGCCCCTCCAGTTTTTTAAAATGGTTGTGCTGCATGACGCCCACTGTGGTGTGGAAGACGCAGACTTCTCCCCATGGCCTGGCATTGTTCTGAGGTTACCAGATTTGGGGTCTCACTCTTGTATGTGTTGAAGAGGTGACGGGGAGCATGGTACCTATGGATTCACTAGTGGTTTTACTGGGTTACCTCAAGGAACCACAGCTATTGTGCGTGAGCTTACTACGCTGATGCTGCTGTTTGCAAGAGACAAATGTCTATGGTATTGGGTGGGGAGGGACTATCCACAGGTGAAATGCTGACAAACAACTGGGAGAGTACTGGGCCCTGATGCCGCCCAGATCACGACCAAAAGATATATGGGGCTCATTTTGTACTTACCATCACTGGAGTCAGAAGATCCCCCCAGCGCGGTGGGTGTGGCAGACCTGGTGAGAACATCAACATTGTTGACGCATACATTGCCCATTTATCTGGAGGGACTAGAGGCCATGCCTCTTATGTGGGTATAGTACAGAAAAAGAGTGTCCAAGCCGTCACATTCAAATGCTGTTAAAGTAGTTTAAGAGACTGCAGCCCATTAACTCAATTAGTCTGGACTTTAAGCATTTATTTGCTATGTCATTCACTTTTTTTTTTAAAGACTTAAATCCACATTAATACTTGAGTCAGACACAAGTGGATACCTGTAAATTAGTGCACATTATGAAAATGCATGTTACAAAACGTAAATAAGCAAGAAGACATAAATCAACATTGTGATTTAACAAAGAAACATAAAAATTGCAAACAACAATAAACAACAGTGATTGTGTACAATAAAACCAGTCTAGATTTGAAAACCAGTCTAGATTTGAAAAACAAGAGCAGCAACTCTACAATCTTTTACAGTCAGGTTGTCTGAAATGTTAATGGTGCTGCTACACACGGGGAAAAAGTAATTACGCCTAGTAGTTGAGAATTTTTACGGCATTTCTTCTAAGGCCAACTTAATTGAATGAAGAAGTCCCGGCGTTGTATGGTGCCGACGGGTTTCGATTCCCACAATAATTTAGGGAATTCTCTTCAGGGTGTAGACTTGATTATGTAGAGAAAAAGGATTGTGTATTGTTAGGAAGAAATTAATCTCTATATCTCCTGAACGATATGCATTCAAGCTTATATTCTCATGTAAATACCTGGTAGTATGAGATGCATGAATCCCTAGGGTACGCTTCCAAAGGACCAAAGAAGCTTGTGAGAGGCTCAGTCTAGAATACAATAAAGTATATTTCAATATATGCACAGATTGTACTGAAGTAAAGTCATTGCAGGGCGCACAAATGTGGCACTTACTTCTATTCAAGATTTTTTGCACCAAGCTTGCTGGACCTTTGTTGTTACTTTGAACAGATCGCTGGCGAATCAACAATGCATCAGTTCAGGGACATACTGTGAGCAACACTGTGGTGTGGAAGATGCAGACTTCTCCCCATGGCCTGGCATTGTTCTGAGGTGACCAGATTTGGGGTCTCACCCTTGTATGTGTTGAAGAGGTGACGGGGAGCATGGTACCTATGGATTCACTAGTGGTTTTACTGGGTTACCTCAAGGAACCACGGCTATTGTGCGTGAGCTTACTACGCTGATGATGCTGTTTGCAAGCGACAAATGTCTATGTATTGGGCGGGGAGGGACTGTCCACAGGTGAAATGCTGACAAACAACTGGGAGAGTACTGGGCCCTGATGCCGCCCAGATCACGGCCAAAAGATATATGGGGCCCATTTCGTACTTACCTAGCACTGGAGTCAGAAGATCCCCCCAGCGCGGTGGGTGTGGCAGACCTGGTGAGAACATAAAATTGTTGACGCGTACATTGCCCATTTATCTGGAGGGACTAGAGACCGTGCCTCTTTTGTGGGTATGGCATTGTTGGGCTTTATGTGTGAGGTTCAAATCCAGGGGGTGTGCTGTTAAGATGTGAGTCAACACCCTCAGACTACCCAGATGGATTTTTCAGTCCATCTTATGAGATGAATTAACACATTATCGATCATTGTACAAGGTTATGCTACTGAGCTGGAGATTGCAGTGTGTTATGTGCTTAATACTGAATAAAATCAAAATAATAAATTAAAAGTGTGAACCGCCAGGTCACCCACCACCATTGCTAGGCTGTTTTGGATGTAAATGTTTTGACAGCTCACTCCTCTCCAAAGATTACTGTTGTTTAGGCTTCCTCTAAACAGAACCCTTCCTCTTTTCTCTCTGCTCCTACAGGTAAGGAGTCAAAAAAGTTCGAGGCATTGGGGAAGAAGGTCTTTAGTGTAGGGAGTCTTGCCCTTTATTCAACTAATGCAACTTGACTTTTGGCCCATTACTCCTATGCTCTGTAGTAAATGGCACAAAGAGTCGTTCCGAACCTCTCCGTCCATCCTTTTGACCATTTTGCAGAGGTCTGCATGATGGGCAAGATGCATCCAAACTGACTCTCCTTGTTGACCTGGATGGATTGGATATGGTGGCACGATCCATGAATCCATGGATCTTCTATTGTAATCCATCCCCATGCTTGGATGCGTTCCACCGGCTTTTAGGGTGAGGTCCAGACCAGCCCTATGGACATACTCTTTGACTGAGCTTGCCTCTTTGGCGATGTGGGTGACTTGCCACTGGAGCACTTCAAACAAGGTTGAGCCATGGCTCGGTCCTTGGGACTGACTTCCCCTGCTAGCCAGTTTTACCAACTGTACCACATATTCCCAGGCCTGCCTTTTCAGTTTTACCAGCCCTTGCAGTATGGGAAGCAGCACAGTTCGTTCCCAGCTTCAGCAGACATGGCATTTTCAAAGGCTGTTGAGGGCATTAGCCCTCTTTTCCTCCTCCTCCTCCTGGGCCACTCCCATAAAATTGCTTTAACTTGATCTTGAGGGAGCACATATGGCCTGTAGGGGCGACGGTGTCCTTTGTTTTGTCACGCAGGCAGTCCGTCACCACAGACCCTTGGGTCCTCTAGATTGTCGAATGAGTTTTTGCACTTCCCTTCCATAACTTGCCTCCTCCAATCCCCCGTTCCCTCAGACGACCATGGCTGCAATCTGCAGCAGGATGTTCTTACTCTATTGAGCAAAGGGGCCAAAGAATTGGTCCCAGAGAGCGAGATCGGGCAGAGATGCTACTTTAGTTATTTTGTTCCCCAAGAAGTATTGTGGTCTATCTCCCTTTCTGTTTCTTCACTTTCTGAAAAACTTCCTCAGTAAGGAGAAGTTCAGCCTGCTTTCCCTTGTGTAGGGCCTTTTGGCTCTGAAGCTGGAAGACTGGATGTTGCCCCTCGAACTGCAGGTTGCGTATTTTCATATACTGATGCTGCATCACACACAAGGTAATGTGTTTTGTGATAGGCACCACCCACTATCAAGTCGTGGTCCATCCATTAGTGATTACATCAGTCTCTTGTGCCTTCAGAAAAGTGATGTTGGTGCATCTTTGCAGGTCAGAGATCTGTGTATTTCCATACCATGACAACTGACTTCTGAAGGCGGGTTCACCAAAGCTGGGGTCCAACCACCTTCTTGGCATGTGGTTTTTAAATTAACCTTCCCAATACAACATCCAGTCCTCCCAGCATATCCTCTTCATCTAGTTGGAGCGTGGCACTATTTCGTGCAAAGCTTTTTTACTTCCTCAGTGAGTTCAGGACATTAAATTATGATCCCAATATTTCAGGAGGGAGCACGTCTTTTGGCCCTGGCAGTTCTCCATCATTTGGCCCTTCTCGTCTCTTGCATCTTGCTGGTTCCCCACGCTGATGGAACATACACATACTCCAGTGTTGTCTCCATTTTCAGCGGGCTATGGGAAACAGCTCAAGACCTGTGATAAAATACCATTTTAAGTGCGGAAAGCTCTACTGACCCGTCCACCAGCAGTGGCCTTAGCAGTTACCAATGGCACCTCTATTTTTGTTTAGGCTGAATGATTTGGACATCAGACGCTTATGATCATCCACAGAAAATAAATTGCACATCAAACTCTTTGAGTTACAGACGATTTACTTTACCCCCAAGGCATTTCTGCCTTCAGTCTGTGGTAGGTCATATCAGATCCTGAAGGACGACATTACAGCAGTGTGGTAGGCCAACAAGCTGAAGGCACTGAAGCTGTGGTCTTGGGCTCAAACTCACAATTTCTGGTTGGTCTTGAACCACCTGGTAGGCTCCCTCAAGAAGCAGGCTGATAATCTCAATTGGCGCCATCTTGCCAATCAAGATTGGCATCTTCATCCTGAGATAGATTAGTCCACCTTCCCCTCTAGAGTAATCCTCTTGTGGTGCTCTTTGCTACTCATGAGAACACACACACTGTCCGCAGTTCTGTGCCCCATAGTTCTTGTTGCAGGGAACCCTGGGAAACGCATTCTGCCTGAGGAAGGGATTTCCATCTTCACTATGCATTTCCTTCCAACCCTTTAATTCTCCGACTTCTGAGAAAGCTGTGTCAGAACCGTTGATGACAACATTTTGCTCTGGCAGAAAGCTGTCACTCACAGAGATGGGAATCACACGGACCGCATTACTCAAAAGGGCGGGTTTGTATTGGATGAGGATAAGTCCACAGCAGGCTCCCACCAGACAGATTTTACCAGCAGAGGACTGTGCTCATCACTCCCTGAAGCCTGCAGAATGATCTAGCACCATTTTCCTGGAAGCGTCTCTATGCAAATCAGGGAATGCCCTTCTTGTTGCTAGCTGCTAATGCCAATTTGGCATCACAAACTCAGCAATGACGTTGCATACAGACTCCAGATTTAAATGGAATTTTGCTGGTCTCATCCTGGACAGGATATACATTGGGTACCAGCGGATCTCCTTGAGTCCCGCCAGCATGAAAAGTGGTTCCAGGAGAACCACCCCCCACTAATGGAACCACATATGTCCCCTGCCGATGGATAGCGAGCGAGCGTTCCAGTGGACAGCTGGGTAGAAGTGACAGTGGCGTAGCGTGGGTTGCCGGCGCCCGGGGCAAGGCAAGTATCCTTACACTTTTATTTCAAAATTTTGCGCCCCTTTTTAAAATTTTGCACCCCAAAGATTTTTGCGCCCAGGGCAACCGCCCCTCTGGCCTCCCCCACGCTACGCCACTGTGAAGTGGCCATGTGGACGGGAAAAATAGTCTGTTTGTCCATTACTCTCACATGCCTGGGCAGAAAGGCTTTTCCGTCACATAGATACATTTACAGCAGCCTAGGTGTGTTGTGAGTGTACATAAAGAGTACCTGGATCATTAAAGTCTGCTATTTGGACAGAGCTATACCGTTAAATTTCCCATGCGGCTTTTTTAACTGAATATTGGTAGCAACGGCCCTATCTTTATTGATGGTTGAACTGAAGGGTTGGTTCTGTTGAGCTGGTCTTTGCCATTTCTCTTGAATGTGGCACGGAGGAGTATTCAAAGTATTTTGCTCTGTACATGTTTTGTGTAACATTGTTAAATGGGTGAGCAAATTTCCCCTTTCAAATAGCATTTCTCCTGTTTGAGCCTGTAGCTACAACATAGAATTCGAACTATTTTACTTCAGTGATTGACAGCTTCGAGATGGCCATTTTCTCTGTTAAAGTTCAGCCTTGACCATTTTATCCACTTTTTGCTGCATATGTCTCAGCCTTGCTGTCTTCGGTACAGTGCATATAGTTCATAATGGCGTTTTCTTCCACCCACCCTCTTCTCCAAGCGCATAGCGATAAACAGCCTTTGTAAATGCAATGTTACAAAACAAAGAGCACTCCGATGTCTTGATTTGGTCTCTCATTAAATATACAGCGATATTAGATGTGAATCATTAATATGCCAGTTCATTGACGAGCAAAAGTGACATAAAGTCTGTGAGGTGGCAAGAAGGCCACTGTAACACACAAAAAAGATGTTGTTGATAACTACTGAACTTCTTTTGTGAAAATACCTTTGTTAAGCAATAAGGGTCAGTTGAATGTGGTGCTACGGTTTATCGTCGATATTCTAAATTGGGATGTCTTAGTTGTTTGTGAAAAACACTGAGGTCAAAGAAACTCTGAAACATTCATGTATTTATTTCTTTTTAATCAGATTGGCATCACGCAATATAGATGGCACAGACGAAGAACGATCTCGGCTATTACCCAGCGAAACATAATCGGAGAATATTGCAAAGATATATGTTTTAAAGTTCAGCCTAAAATTAAGGTGCTCATTCCTGCAGAGAAATATCCAGTTCTCCATTGAATCACTAATGTGATAGATTTGATCAGTGCACAAATGTTACATTAATTCAGCGAGCTAAAGACTTTAACAGAACCTGTGTTTGTATTGAATGTTGAACCGATCACTCATTTGTATATAAAGTCCCAATAATGTAAAGGGATATGTCAGTAAAGTTGAAACAACCCTAACACTTTGTGATCAGCACTTGTTCCATATGACTCAACCACTAAAGCAGCCTCTTGCAATATGGAAATCTACACTGTTGCAAAATAAGTGTACCAACTATTTGTAATAGGTTAAATTAAGTTAGCCATATTTGTGCCCCTAGTAAGTCCAACTTAACATTTTCCTGTTTTTTTGTAAATAAAAAAGAAACCTTGGTCGATTTTTTTGAGTAAGATAACTTTCGGGTTTAAAGTGTAAGACAAGACCAGTAACATTCATTTGCACATCAAAAGGAGAACTGTGAAGTATCACCAAACAGCCTTGCCACCAATGGTGAAGAACACTCTACGTTTCAGAGTTAGGATTTAATTCCGTCAAATCCAGAAAGATTGACTTGAGTACTTGTCCTAATTTGTAAAGGCAAATCACAACATGCAGGAACATAACCACAGAAAATTAAAACAAAAAGAGAGCTGAACTTAGGGAATCCTGAAAATATTTTTGAACTGCTACCGAATTGCAAGAGGCGGTGTGGATCAAATGGGCATTCCCTATTTTAAATCTGAAACTGGGCATTTTGGGTTTGGTTCCCAAATAGTCATAAACTATCTCTTCCAGTTTATGAAGGTCTCCGCAAGTCGGAGGAGTCGCACAAAAAAAGCAGAGCAATATAAAATAACAAAGTGGTACCCCCTTACTTACCCCGTATTTGTCCATCATCATTTATTCTGTTCTTAAGCACTGTTCTTCTGCTGGTGCACAATACTATATTGGAGCGTTTAAGAGAAAGTACAATTTAGACAGCTGCTGAACGAATCCAACACGAAACATACTCCATTTATGGTGTAGAAAAGTATACTTTTGTTTGTTTACGTATAGAATGTGGTGCTGTCTCAGAATAATTACACCATTTTGAAAACTGCTGTTGAAAGCAAAAGGGGGAGCGCTGTCATAGGCAAAGTGATTTCCAAGTGACCGCTGTCGTAGGCAAAGTGATCACACTGTCACAAGTTACTTGTGTGAAATTACATCACGTGTGACTCCTCGGGAGAAATCTCTCTTTAGAGATTTGTGCGGTTTGTCAATTGTTCTACCTCATTTGAACCGTTAAAGGAGGAAACCTTAAAGGGTTTTCTGAAATCGCAAATAATGCACAATATTGCACATATTTTTCATTTTCCTTTTAACATTTATAGCAATTAAAATATACTTACAACTTAAACAAGTTGACAAATTGCATTTTGGGTCAGAATACAGTACACTTTCAACGTACCATTAAGATGTTTTAGAGTGAATTGTTTGTTATTGCAGCAAATAATTCCTTTTCTCATTAGATATCAGGACTCCCTCTCCTAAAGAGGGACCATTTAGACTGGTCCACAATGACATCTGAGTAAGTCGCTAAGGCTCATCATTAAACCACTTGTACGCAATATATAGTAAAAGTATTAGGGATAGATATTCTTGTTTTTGACTAGTTTTATGTTCATTTTTATTCAGTACAGCCTTACAAGTTAGAAGTCCATAATCCACTTAAAATGTGTTTTGCTCTGCAAAGGAAAGAAGTGCTGTACCGAGCTCCCAACAAACTGACTACATTTGTAATGAATAAAGTGTATTTTGAAAGACACTGATCTTGTTTTTTTGTTCATTTTACAAGCCTGTTGTGTTTGAGAAGGGAACCTTGCACAGTTTGTATGTTTATCTATGACCACATTAACATGGGGAGTGTCTACTGATGAGTCTTAAATTTGCATTTTTTTCCAGTCACAGCAGGTAATAATCATGAGCAGGGGCGTAGCTTAGTCAAAAACATTAGGGGGGTGTGAGTCCGAGATTTCCCAACTAGCAACATTGTGGACCCATCTAAAAAGAGTAGCGACGGGCTGAGGTCACTGAACGGGAATAATGGGCAAGCTTAGGGGCATTCGTTTTAAGTTATTTAGTAAAGTAAGGACATTCCTGATAGCAATAATATAGTCTTAAGTCACAACACAAGTTAGCATAGAACTCAAAGTGTCTACTATGTATTTGCAAACTGCAGTATACTATAACTAAAGTTTTTTAGCATGTGCTTGAAAGGCGCAATAGAACACGTATAATTGGAAAGAATTAGCTTTTACCTGAAAAATGAATTTGAGTGGGGGTTTTTTGTGTTGCAATTGTTTATTACGGAAGGCATATGGAGGGGTACATAGCATGGGTAATCATCATCCAACAGTCAGGTACGGCAACTCCGTACAATGGTAATTAGGATGAGATGATACATAGTACATAAGGGTGAGAATGGGGAGGGAAGGGAAGGATGGGAAGGTAGTCATGGAGGGGGCAGTGTAGGAGATAAGGGCTAGGGGTCTCCGGCTCCCGGGTGGGCACTTTCTGTGGTGTCTGCAGTGTAGTATGGTAACGGATGGGTGTGGGGGAATATGAGCATCCTGGATAAGAGATATCTTTTATGTTAGGTAGCGATGGGGCTGATGAACAGGTAGGGCGTCTGGGGCCGGGTGTCTCAGGTTGTGTGTGGGGCGGAGGTCAACGTTGGGTTGTAGAGCGGGTAGGAAGTAAGGGTTGCCTCCGATCCTGCTGTCAGTGGTATATCCATAGGTCATTGTATAAATGAATGGGAGTATGATGAAAAGAAAGGGTAGGTAGGAGGGAGATGAGAGGGCTGGGTTGATGGTGTTGGAGTTCTCATCTGCTGTCGTCAGGGTGAGGGGAATGGAATTCATATTATTTGGTGGATCTGCGTGTCCGTGGGGGAGGGGGAAGAGGGGGAAGAAGTTGTGGGAGGGGGGAATTGTTGGCGGAGTTGTGGGAGAGGATATGAGGAAGAGAGGGGGCAAGGATAAGGGGATGGGCCAGGGAGGAAGGGGAGGGAGGGATAAGGGGTCCATGGGAAGTGAGGGGGAGAGGTGGGAAGGGAGGGTAGGGATAGGGGGAGAGGGTGTAGGCATGAAGGGAGGTGGGAAAGGGTAGGGTGCAGTAGGGTAGGGCAGGATAGGACATCGGTGGAGGGATGAGAAGGGGGGTATAAGAGAGTGTCAGTACATGGGTAGCAGTGGAAATAGGAGGGGGGAGGAAGGAGGGGAGAAAGTGAGTAAGCATTCTGTGCTGAAGGAGTAGGCAGTTGTGGGGAGCAATGCTGCCCAGTTTAATCCATATGGCTGGAAAACTGGGGGGAGGGCGAGGGACCTGAGGCGCCTGATGTAGGGCATCTGCCATCGTTCTCGTCATGCAGGAAAGGTGCCCACGTTTGGAGGAACAAACCGGTCTGGTCTTGCAAATTCTAAATAACGCGTTCATGCGAAGCTGCTTGGCCACAAGCCAAGCCTCCTGCGATGGGGGTGCTGGTGACCTCCATTTGCGGAGGATGCATATCTTGGCTGTGGCCAAGGCTGTGTGGAGGAGGCGCCGCTGTGGCCGTGAGAGTTCCGGTGAGTTCTGTGTATCATGCAGGAGAATAGCTGAGGGGGTGAGTGGTAGGTGAAAAGACATGGAGGTACTCAAGACTGATCCAACATATGACCAGAAGGTTTGGATCGAAGGGCATTCACATATGATATGAGTTATATGGCAGCAGGTGTTCACGCATCTCCAGCAGTTTGCGTGTGGGAGGAGACCTGCTCTGTTCATTTTCGTTGGTGTCCAATGCCAATCGTGTAACATCTTAAAAAGACAGAACTTCAGGCGGGCCTCCCTCGTGCCCATATCCAGAGCCTCTAGGGCATCTGCCGACTCGTCTTCTTCGTTCGTGACTAGCAGACGGGCTTGCCATATGGCGTATAGAGCTTGCGATAGGGGTTGTGAGAAGAGATGGGATGAAAAAGTACTGTGCAGTCCTGACATCACCCCTTTGTGTTTCCCCGAAACGTGTAGATAGGACACTACTGGGGAAGGCTGTAGGGACCACGGGCGAGGACCCAAACAACCCCTCAGGCAGTGTTGCAATTCCATGTAGCGCCAGGTTTGTGTCGGGTGGAGGCAGAATTCTTTCCTCAGCTGTTCAAATGATTTGAGGTCTCCGTTTAGGAGGAGCTGGTCGAGAGTGTGGATACCTGCTTCCTTCCATTGGGCCCAGGACAGTGCCTGTCCGTCAATGCATATGCTGGCATTACCCCACAAGGGGGCTTTCTCATGGAGTCGTGGGTCCGTCCTGAGTAGGCAATGTGCGCGCTGCCAGGCCTTATGCATAGCGTGCAACACTGGATGGGTGGGGTCATGTTGGCAGGCCCCGTATAGGGCAGAGAGGCCTGCGTCCGCAGAGAGTAGGTTACGTTCAATGTGGACCCATTGCGGTGGGTCCAAGACCCCCGGCAGCATATACGCCAGTTGGAAAAGCTGGAGAGCAAGGGCGTAATGTTCCACTGATTGGGGGCCCAGGCCTCCATTGGAATGGCGCACCATCAGTTTGATTGCGGTTAGTCAGGGTTTCGAGGAGCCCCACACAAAGGACCGAATCTGGGAGTTAATGAGGCGAAGTGTGGAAAGAGGCACCTGGACAGGGAGCCTCCCGAGTGTGTATATGAAGTGTGGTAGGGTTACTGTTAGAAATGGGGGTCTCTAGTTGGCAATGGCTGGCCACTGTCCAATTAGGGACCCTTCTTCCTAAGTCAGAGTGAGAGGGCTACCCTCTTTAATACCCCCGCTCAACCCTGTGGTAACGTAGCGCGAGCAGGTAGGCTTATCTCAGAGGCAGGGTGTGAAGCATTTGTGACCATACACAGTAACACAGTGAGGAACACTACAAAGGGACACCACACAAGTAGTTATAAAAAATAAGTATCTTTATATAAAGGCAGATTTATCACAAGACCAATTACTGTAAAAGCCACAATACTGTCAAAAATAGGATAGCTGTTGAAGGGCTGTCAAAAATAGTTCAAAGGTTGCAAAAATAAGGTTCAAGTTCAAAGCAGTGGTCTCTGCGACCCTTTCTTTCACAAAGTACCTGGGTTTAGTAGCAAAACCAACAAAATGTCGCAAATAAGCTGTAGCGATGATTCTCGGCACGCGAGGCCGGCGATGCGTTGAAATCCTTGCCGCAAGGGAGGATGATGCGCCGATCTGCGTGATGCGTGCGGAGACGATGCGACAAACTTCTGCACGCTGGACCGCCGATGCGATGACTTTCTTGCCGCGTGGGAGAAGTCGATGCGGCGATCCTGTTGCGCTGTGCGATCGTGTTGTGATGCGAAGACAAGACGCTCCGTGAGGGAGCGACGAAATTCGGTGCGATGCGATCAAAGTGGCGGACGCACGGCGTCCGCAATGCGATGTCTCGAAGCGATGATTTCTTTAAGGGTTGCGAGTGCGCGGCGACAGCAGCGCGATGATCTTTCCAGCGCGTCTCGGCTGTAGCGGCTCGCAAAGGGGCGTCAGCGATGGTTTCGTGTTGCGGGCCCTCGGCGGCAGTAGCGCGATGATTTTCCCAGCGCTCTCGACTGCAGCGGCCCGCAAAGATGCGTTAGCGTCGATTTCCCACACTCTCTTCTCTGATGCAAACTAGAGGCCCTGGAACTCACAGGAGCCTCATCAGCAGATAGCAGTCCTCGCAGGAGGAAGCAGGAGGTTGGTGGTGGAGTCTGATGTGCCTGAGACTCCAGCAGGAGGCTAGCTCTTTTCCTAGCCCTTGGGTAATTGCTTGTAACAAAAATAAAAGTTCTCTCAAGAGTTCCTTTTCCTCTTCTTCAAGGTCCAGTGGTCACTGCTGCAGGCCAGTGCAAGAAACAACACACAAGCACAGGGACAGTCACTTCCTGCAGATTCCTCCAGTGGCACGGACAGAGTTTCCTCTCCAGATCCAAAAGCAATACAAAAATTTAGGGGTTTGAGCACAGATATTTATACCCCAAAAGTCTTTGTTCTTAGAAGCTACCAGTCACTGAACCTAGCCAGAACCAGTTCTGCTCAGGCCTGGAGCACTTTGTTTACCAGGCTGCATCCTTCCTTTCAGAAAGAGGGGGTCTGCTAGCAGACACACAGTGGGAGGTGGAGCCAGCATTCACCTTGCCAGGCACAGCCCTATTCAGGTCAAGGAGCCACCCCTCCCCACACTCTAAATGCAGATCTCTCTATTCAACCCAGGTCTGATTCAGCCTGCCCTGCCCCTCTAAAACCAGACAGCCAATACACATAACAGCAGAGCACACTGGAAGGCTTAGGCAAGAAAATACCTACTTTCTAAAAGTGTTATTTTCAAACACAGAATATAAAAATAAACTTCACTAAAAGATGTATTTTAATATTCTGAGCTCAGGCATACTAAATTCGTTTTTCTACCATGTCCCTGGGTCAGTTAGGACTATAGAATGTAATAGTCAAACTGCCCATTCTAGCCTATGAGGAACAGGTAGCCTTACAGTAGTGAAAAACGAAATGGGGTGTAATTCACTACCAGGACATGCTACATACATCAAGGCATGTCCTACCTTACACATACAATGCACCCTACCATAGGGGTGACTTACAGGATGCCAAGGGAAGGTTCAGGGGCTGGGAAGTGGGTGCACTTCACAGCCAAGATGGCAGTTCTGGACTGCACACAGACACTGCAGTGGCAGGTCTGAGACACACTTTACAAGCTGCTTCTGTGGGTGGCACACGTCAGTGCTGCAGGCCCACCAGCAGTATTTGGTTTACCAGCCCTGGGCACACATAGGCCACACTACTAGGGACTAACAGGTAAACCAAATAAGCCAATCAGGGATATACCAATTCACATAGACATATTTACACAGGGAGCATTCGCGCTGTGACACTGAATGGCAGTGGCACAGCGCCCAGAGCATCTAACACCAGTAAAACAGAGGAGACAACAGCGAAAAATGGAAGGGAGACCCACGCCAATGGTGCCAGGTCTAACAGTTACCATCCGTGCTGCCTGCACTCTGCCCCACATAGAAAACCCCAAAAGAGACCACTTTTCGAAGTCCTGTTTCATCTGAGCAAGTAGTGGGTTCAAATTGTCCGGGACCATCCCCGCCATGCCTCTGTTCACCAGTACCCCCAGATATTTGAGACGGGAGGTTTGCCAGTGAAAAGGGTATCCGTGTATGGCCGCTTTGGTGGTGCCGGCTGAGATTGGAAGGGCTTCGCTCTTGTCCTAATTATTTTATAGCCAGAAAATGTGGAGAAGTCGTGGATGCCCAGTAAGGTCGGTAGGGTTCGTTGCAGATCAGTTACCGTGAGCAGAACGTCATCTGTGTAGAGGTAGAGCTTGGAGTGGCCTGTTGGGAGTGGGATGCCTGCTATGCTGTCAGAGTTGCGGATGGTAGAGGCTAAGGGTTCCATGGCCAGAAGGAAGAGGAGTGGGGAGAGGGTGCATCCCTGATGTGTTCCCCGGCAAATCAGGAAAGGGTCGGATAAGACGCCCCCGCAGTTGATCTGGGCAGTGGGGCAGTCATACAACAGTTGCACCTTAGCGATGAATTGGTCTCCCAAGCCGAAGCGCTCCATCACCACAAATAGGTAACTCCAGAGGCTGAGGGCCAATGCATCAGTCTGGAGATCTTTGGTTGTCCAAAGAGTGTGTGCCAAGGTGCGAAGGTGGTTTCTGGAAGATCGGCCTGGTATGAAGCCTACTTGTGTGTGGTGTATCAGAGAGGGGAGGACTTTGCGCAGGCAGGATGCTAAAACACTGGCCAGCATTTTAATGTTGCAGTTTAGCAGGGAGATGGGCCTGTAGCTGCCACATAGTAGGGGGTCTTTCCCAGGTTTGGTCAGGATAGGAATCACTGCCTTGTTAGACAGGGGACCCAGGGAGGATGTCCGTTCCGCCTCCTGAAATGCGGCCTGCAGGGTGTCAACCATCTCTTCTCCAGACCACCTATAAAATTCTGCCGGGAGGCCATCTTCCCGGGGGGCTGTTTGGTAGGGTAGTTTGGATATTGCGAGCCCTATCTCCTCTTTGCTGAATTCCCCTTCTAGGAGCTCTCTGCCCTCATCTGAGAGATGGGGAGGGTATTGCCCCCTTCTGATTTTATGGCGGGATGGCCATAGCGGCTTCCCGTTGACGGAGCTGTGCTACCAGCAGTCATCCAGCTTTTTCCCCTTGTTCGTAGTGTCGTCCTTTAATGCGTTGCAAAGCGTATTCAGCTTTAGAGGTACAAAGGCTATTTAGGGCCATCCGGGCCTGTTCTAGGGATCTGCGGTGCTGCAAGGTGGGGTGGGGTGGGCAGAATAGAGGCGGGTATAGGACGAGATGTCCCTCTCTAAATCCTTCTGGCGGGTAGCTACCTGTTTGTTGGCCACCTCAACATCCCTCATGAGTTGTCCCCTGATGGTGGCCTTCGCGGCAGCCCAGAGTACTCTGAGGTCACTGAGTTATGGTTATCGGAGAGATAAGCAGAGAGATGGGCCTTCAGTTGGGATTTACCCTGAGGGTTTTTGTGCCGCTGTATGTTCATGCTCCCATGGATCTGAAAGAGACCATTAGTTATAGATTCCTTACCTTTGAATTACCCCCAGGCATCGGACTGGATCCGTAGAATTTTTCTGTAGCAGTAACCCTGCGCGTCGGTAGGTGGCATCGGTTGACTCCACATCTGTCGTCGGCGTCGTGGTCACCGGGATGACGTTGCGGTGTCTACTTAGACGCTGCCCCTGCTCACTGACGTCAGTTCTTTCTTTTTCCTCACCAGTCAGCGCAGATCCGGAGAGAGCTTGCCCCTTAGTCATTTTTTGATTAAACTTTTTTCGACTTTTGTCGAGGTCTATTTTGAGTCTATCGACTCCTGGTAGCATGAGGGATGTCTCATCGTCGGACCGGCTTCAAGCCTTGTGACTCCTGTCACAAGTTGATGTCCGTTACGGATCTGCACCTCGTGTGCCTTTGGTGCTGGAGCGCAACCTTGACCTGAAGTTGTGCTCCGACTTCCGGGCCATGGATCCGAAGTCTTTGCGGGAGCAGTCCCGAAAGTTTTTGAAGGCCCGGCAGTCCGCTCTGCGTCGTTTGAGGTCCCAGTTGAGAGGAAGGTCTCAAGACCGGTCGCAGAGCCACCACCACTCGTAATCGAAGTCTCCACACTCCTCGGGTAAGACTAAGCACAAGAAGAAGGTGAAGAAGCATCGTCACTCTTCGCCTTCTCCCCGTCCGTCGCGACACGGGACCCAGAGCGTTGTTGCTCTCTGGCTCCGTCTTCGGAGCCCGCTTCTGGGACGGCTCTGCGCTTCCCTCCCTTTCCCAGAGCCGGAGTGTCCCCTGCCCAGCTTCGAGCTTTTTACGATGCACTTCACAGCATCTTTGGGCAGCCCGACTCCGCTCGCGCGCCTTCAGGTCCCACGGACTCGGCTGGGGGCCCTAGGCCTTCGATGCCGGCGGCTTCGGCTCCGCTGTTCATACCTGGCGTTCCCTATCGCCCTGAGTGGCAGCCAGAGGAGGGTGAGGAGGACTGGGAGGGGTCTGGAGACCCTTTAGCCGACCAGCTTGAGGAGCCAGACTAGCGAGAGGAATTGGGTGATGCCAGTGGTTTGGATACCTCCCCTGACCTCGGCATGCTCTCCCCCCTACCGTGGCTATGCAGGAGGGAGCTTTGTACGCAGTGGTGTTGTGTAGGGCGGCTGAGGCCTTGGGCCTGGAGCTTCCTACAGGTGCAGTCAGGACTAACCTCCTGACAGAGGTACTTCAACGCTCACTGACGTCCTCCTGGGCACTTGGTCCAAGCCCAGCACAGGGGCTCCTGTGAATAGGATGATTGCCCAACGCAACCGCCCGGCCCCAGGCGACCCACTTTTTCTCTCCCAACACCCTACCCCCGAGAGCTTGATGGTCTAAGCCTCGTCTTCTAAGGGCGCATTCCCTACTGCTCCCCCAGATAGGAAATCCAAGAAGCTGGACCACCTTCGGAAGAAAAAATTTTCTTCCGCCAGCTTAGCGCTGCGGTCGGTGAACACCATATGCCTCTAGGGCCGTTATTCCCATACGGTGTGGGATACGGTTGCGCAAGTGCTGCCACAGTGCCCGGAGGAGGCCCGGGCCATTTTCACCCGCACAGTGGCAGAGGGTCGAGACACAGCTAAGTTCGCCATTCGGTGTGGGCTGGATACCGTCGACTCTCTAGGCAGAACGGTTTCCACGTCAGTAGCCTTGAGGTGCTACGCCTGGTTGAGGACGTCTGGTTTCTCTGGGGACGTCCAATCCACCCTTCTGGACATGCCCCTTGATGGCAGTCGCCTGTTCGGTGACAAGGCGGACTCCGTGCTCGAGCACTTCAAGGATTCTAGGGCTACGGCCAGATCCTAGGGCTTTGCGGCCACCTCTTGCCCCACGCAGTTCGCCTTTCGTGCTACGGAAGGGGGGTCCCACCACGTTCCACCCAGTCTGGCCACAGGACTGCGCAAGCTACCCAGCCTCTGTGTAGCCGCGGACGTGGGTCCAGCGACGCGGGTCTGGGGGCAAGCGGGTGGGCCAGTCCACCGATAACCCCCCTGCAGCAGCCTCCAAACCCCCCTAGTCTGACCTTTCAGGGCCACCAGTTGCCAGTGGGCGTCAGGATCTGCCATCACCTCCCCCACTAGCAAAACATCACGTCGGAAAGGTGGGTTTTGCAGATAGTTCAAAGGGGCTACTCCCTCACCTTTGAGACTACCCCTCCCTCCATGCCACCATCCTCCCATCACATGTCGGAGGATCACTTGGCCCTTCTGCGCCAGGAAGTTGCAGCTCTCTTGGCCAAGGGAGCTATCAAAAGGGTCCCTGTGCCAGAAGTAGGTTGTGGTTGTTACTCCCACTACTTTCTTGGTACCCAAGAAGGACAAAGGCCTGCGTCCTATCTTAGACCTCAGGGCCCTCAACCGCTTCATCCGGAAGGAGAAGTTCAAGATGCTCAAGTTGGCTCAGGTCCTGTCTGCCCTCAACTCCGGAGACTGGATGGTAGCGTTGGACTTGCAGGACGCCTACTTCCATATCCCCGTCCTGCCAGCCCACAGGCGTTACCTACGGTTCACGGTAGGCCACGAGCATTTTCAGTTTACCGTGCTCCCCTTTGGCCTTACCAGCGCCCCTCAGGTGTTCAGGAAAGTGATGGCGGTGGTCGCAGCTCATCTGCGCAGATCGGGGGTTCCAGTCTTCCCTTATCTCAATGACTGGTTGTTGAAGGAGGGCTCGCCCCAAGCAGTCATCTCCCACCTCCAGACTACGGCGGACCTCCGGCACTCGCTGAGGTTCACTATCAATGTGCCGAAGTCACACCTGACTCCCTCTCAGACGCTCCTTTTCATCGGAGTTGTTCTGGATACAGCACAGTCTCGAGCTTATCCTCCTGAGCAGCGAGTCCGGGAAATTCAGGCTATGATACCGATGTTTCAGCCTCTATCCCAGATTTCGGTGAGAATGACCCTGAGGCTGCTGGGCTTCATGGCCTCCTGCATCATGCTGGTGGATCATGCCAGGTGGCATATGCGGGCTCTGCAGTGGGGCCTGAAGTTCCAGTGGATGCAGCATCAGGGGAATCTTTCCGATGTCGTCCAGATCTCGGAGGGGACTGCACGTCAATTGCAGTGGTGCCTCACAAACCAGGATTGAGTCAGTGGCAGATCCCTCTCCCTTCCCAAACCAGAGTTCACAGTAGTGACGGATGCGTCACTCCTGGGATGGGGCGGCCACCTGGGAGAGGCAGAGATCAGGGGTCTCTGATCTCCAGCGGAGTCCGGTCTCCATATCAACCTTCTGGAGCCCTGGGGGATCCGCCTTGCACTGAAGGCATTCCTTCCTTCTGTCAGAGGAAGAGTAGTGCCGGTATTCACAGACAACACCACCGCCATGTGGTACTGCAACAAACAGGGCGGGGTGGGGCAGTGGACCCTATGTCAAGAGGCTCTTCGCCTTTAGACATAGCTGGAACATCAGGGCATATCTCTGGTGGTTCAACACTTGGCAGGTTCCCTGAATGCCAGGGCGGACGAACTCAGCCGCCGGTGCATGATGGATCACGAATGGCGTCTTCACTCGGAGGTGGTGCAAGGTCTCTTTCAGTTGTGGGGAGAGCCTTGGGTAGATCTGTTCGCCACCGAAGAGAACGTGCAATGTCAGCAATTTTGCACGTTGGAATTTCCAAAGCGGCACTCACTCGGCAACGCTTTTCATCGCGAGTGGAACTGTAGCCTCCTGTACGCCTTTCCGCCTGTGCCACTTCTGCCCAGAGTGCTGAAGAAGATCAAGCGCGACCGGCCCAAGTCATTCTTGTGGCTCTGGACTGGGCACGAAGAGTCTGGTATCCCAAGCTCTTGAGCACGGCCATCGATCCTCTGATCAGACTACCTCTTTGGGAGGATCTTCTGTCGCAGCAGCAGGGGACGGTCCTCCACTCGAACCTGTCCAGCCTCCACCTCCTTCGTGGAGATTGAGCGGCGACAGTTGACAGCTTTCAACCTTCCTCCCGAAGTCTGTAATGTTATCTTGGCAGCCTGGCGTCCCTCCACTGAGACGGTATACACCTGTATATGGAACAAATTTGTGGCATGGTGCACAGCAAAAGCTGTGTATCCCCTGCCTGCCCCTCTTTCAGAGGCTCTCCTCTTCATTCTATCTTTGGCCCAGCAGGGCTCTGCTCAGGGCACTCTAAAAGGCTACCTTTCGGCCATCTCGGCCTTTCTGTGTCTTCCTGATCAGCCTTCTCTTTTCAAGTCCCCGATTGTAAATAGATTTCTAAAGGGCATTACTCATCTCTTTCCTCCTGCTCCTTTCGTAATGCCCCAGTGGGACTTGAATCTGGTTCTTACTTACCTTATGTGTGCTCCCTTCGAGCCACCACATAATTGTCCTCTTCATCTTCTTACCTTGAAGACCGCGTTCCTGCGTGCCATCACATCTGCTCGCAGGGTGAGTGAGCTTCAGGCTCTTTCCTCCAAGCCTCCTTTTCTTGCAGTTCATCCGGACAAAGTGGTCCTTCACACTAGGCCCTCTTTTCTGCCCAAAGTGGTTACCTCGTTCCACATAGGTCATACAATCACATTGCCCACCTTCTTCCGGCCTCCGCACCCTTCCAAAGAGGAGGCGAGACTCCACCGTCTGGACCCAAAACATGCGCTGTCCTTCTACCTTGAACGCACTAAAGATTTCCGAGTGGACGATCAACTCTTCGTGGGTTATGTGGGCGCCAAGAAAGGTCGGGCCGTGCACAAACGTACCATCTTTTGATGGGTTGTCCTATGCATCAAAATGTGCTATTCTTTGGTGAAAAAGGAACCTCCAGTAGGACAGCGCGCCCACTCCACCAGGGCGACAGCAGTCTCTACTGCTTTGGGACGTGGAGTTCCGCTGATTATCTGCCAGGCAGCCACGTGGGCATCTCTGCACACGTTCACAAAACATTACTGCCTGGACAGCCATGTCCGGAGAGGCAGCTTTTATGGCCTTTCTGTTCTCCAGGACTTTCTGGTGTGAACTTAGTTCGCAGACCCACCTCCGGGGTTGGTATTGCTGGGGTTTCTATTTTAAGGAAAGGAATCTATAACTAATGGTCTCTTTCAGATGAACAAGTTACTTACCTTCAGTAACAATGTATCTGTAAGAGTCATACGTTAGTTATAGATTCCTTACCGCCCCACCCATCCTCCACTTCTGCGAACTGACTTCTAGGGATAGGGACTCCCTTCCAGGGCCCTAGTTTTGTGCACCATTGGTCAGTGTCTTGCATGGCTCTGTGCTTCTGGCGTGGAAAGTCGTGTCAGAACTGACGTCAGCGCTCATGGGCAGCGTCTAAGTAGACACCGCAACGTCATCCCAGCGACCACGACGACGGACGCGGAGTCGACCGACGCCACCTACCGACGCACAGAGGTACTGCTACAGAAAAATTCTCTGGATCCAGTCTGACGCCTGGGGGTAATTCTAAGGTAAGGAATCTATAACTAATGTATGTCTCTTACAGATACATCGTTACCAAAGGTAAGTAACTTGTTCTTTACATCTCGGAGAGGTCAGCCCTACCTCCAGGGATATTAGGGCCGGAGAGTGATCGGAAAGTGCCACCTCCAGTATTTGAGAGTCACTAACGATTGCTACTCTTCTGTGAGAGATGAGGAAGTAGTCCGGCCTGGAGAGCGTACCATGGACCGGGGAGGTGAAGGTGTACTCTGTATCTGTTGGGTGACTAAGGCGCCCGTGATCTACCAATCCATTGTCCAACAGCACATCACCCATCAGGGCCCTATCTGCAGCTTTGCCTCTATCGAAAGGTCCAGTTCTGTTCAGGACTGGGTCTCGTGCGAGGTTCCAATCTCCACCAATGATGTATTGCGAGGCACCTATCTCTACTAATAGGCGGTTCAAGTGGAGGAGGAGTAACCATTTCGCCCCAGTCTGGGCATGGACCAACCCCACACATAAGGAATTGTCTCCCATGCACAACTTGGCAAATGCATATCTGCCATCTAGGTCAGGCCAAGTCTTCGTTACTGTGACCGACAGGGATTTGAGGAGAAGAATCGCTACTCCGCATTTGGAGTTTGAGTATTTCAAGTTTTATTCTACATCCAGGTCACTGCATCACAAAAGGACGATTCTCTTTTTTGTCTTTTGTTTATGCAACTTATTCCGATACCAGGACTGGCTTTAGCGCTGGTGGCGACTGGTGCGACAATCTTTTTCAGTGCCCCTTCCCCCAATGACCTCCTTCTCCACGGATTTCCTCACTACAACAATCCAACATTGCCCGCCTTCTCTCCATAGCCACTCTCGCAAATGCATTTCATTTGTTTTATTTATTTATTTGTGAGTTTTATATAGCGCTGGCTAGACCTGAGGGTATCAGAGCGCTTTACAAGACATAGCATTGACAGAAGGAATCACAGTTGACATAGTATAACAAGAGGGGATAAAAACAATGTAACATAAAATACATATCTCATGAAATCTAGGGTCCTGCTTGCAGTTTTGGAACCAAGAGACCACCTCCATATTTTCAAACTTTGTACTATGAATTGTGTGGTTTTAAGGAAGTCACTTCATTTGCTTCAATTTCAGTTCATTACCTGCTAAAAACAAGCTAGGAGCGCCTACAGACTTTTCAGTTTAGAAAGCATAAACTACAATGGGTTTGAGCAACAGAGGGTATTTTTTTTAAAAGTAGATGGAAAGACATCCAACTGAAGAGCATGCAAAAGAAATATACACATGGAATTTCTGGTAGAAAAGAGAAGGATCTGTGAAAGAATCATCAGAGAAAGAATTTTATTTGAAGTAATTGCCAAAGTCAAGCAGAAGCAAAACAAATGTCAACCACACTGTGTCAATATCTACAGATTCCGTTTAAAACAAGGTTGCAGTGCAATATGCAAATGCAATCGAAAGGCACATGAAAGCATTTAGAGATGCATGCTCCAATTCCTGTTATGACCAACTGGCTAAAACTGCAAAAGTCCAACTTCACTTCACCCCCATGCATGCCAAAGACCCAATTCAACCTTCAAGCTTGCTAGATGCCAAAGACCCAATTCTGCTCAGGGGCGTAATGGAGGCCCGCGCAGTGTCCGGGGGTCCTGGGTTTTCTTGTTTTGGAGGGAGCTTCCTCACCCTCTAAGCCACGCCATTGCATGCCTTGCAGTATGCGTGCAATGGCATAGAATATTATATAATTAAACGCGCAGGAAAGCCATTCTGCTTTACCGAGCATGCCTCTGCACTATAGGGGACCCCAACCGTTCAGGAGGGCACCCATTGAGCCCATTCTGCAGAGAGGGGGGGGGGCTAATCATTTTGCGTTACGTCACTGATTCTGCTTTCATGCCACTGCCCCCAAAGTGCCAAAGACAGAGTTCCATCTTCAAGCTCTCAACGTGCCAAAGAAGCAATTTCACCTTCCTGCCAATACTATTTAATGTAGATTAACATTGTGAAATTATAATCTGTAATTGTTGCATACCTTATCTCGAACACTCCCATTACTGAGAGTATTAAAGGCATTACACTGGCTGCCTGATAATGACCAAGTCACATTTAGGATTATCCAAAAGAGCTCCTGTTTACCAGTGTAGGGTGTCAGAGCACTTTACATCACACATAAACTATGCAGAGACAATAAATCATACATGTGTAAATCAGTCTATGGGAAATGTTACAGAAGACAATGAGGATTACAAGGTGTATGAATCACATGTTATGCATACTAGTAGGCAGTATATTTTGAGAGTGATTGGTTTTAAGAAACACAAATTTAAGATTAAAATACTGTTGGGGTTGGCTATACTAATGAGACTATATTTCTGTACAAACCAAACGTTTTTTTAGCATCATTAGGATAATGAAATACTGGGGAAAAACATTACGTCCTAACCTATACCATGCAGTTTTCATGCAGCTCTTTGATGACAGTTCATAGGTCACTGTGGTATATTACTTAGGATTGATATTTATGAACGGCAAGTAACAAAAGGATCTCTGTGACAAAAACTGAAACCCACTGACCTATTCACAGAAATATAGTTTTGTGATCTGCATGGTACACTTTGTTTGCAGAAGGCACATTAACCCTCTGCGCTACAGTCAAAACTGTTACTAGACAAAACTCCGATCTCTCTCCAGCAGAAACATAACTTTTAATCACCAGCGTTATCTTGACATTTTTATTATTGCCTGAATCCTGCTGAAACACACAAGGAACTCTGCTGTAGCAGACACATTTAAACCAAGTTATTTTCCAACAGTGCCCCCCAACTCAGCACCCCCAAACTCAGCGCCAGGTGCTCAGTGCCCTAAAAGCCAGCCCTGTTTGAAGCCCAGCTGAGGGTCACCCAAAACACATGTGCAAGTTTTAAACTTCAAAGGCATGTTTCCAGAGTCAATAATTTGGTTTTTATTGTCTGACTTTCTTACAGTGCTGCTGATAACAGGCAGCCGCTTCAAAGCACTTGTTGGCAGGACAAAACATACATAAATAAATAAATACATGAAACTCATACATCAGAGTTTCCGAACAAGTCGAGTACATATACATGGCAGGTGCACATGCGGCCTGTGGTAGACAAAAATGTAAACAATACACACCTGAAGAGAGTCAATCTCCCCCACCTGCCTGGTCCACTTGCCTTCTCACGAGCGAGCACAGCGCTCCCAGAACACATGAGTAGAATTCCAATTGTAGCTAAAATTACCAGCATGCAGAGACAGCATATATCACCATGCTGCTCAAGCATTGGGCCCCGAATGCAGCGCCTCACCCTGACGAAGGCGAGAAGGAATGAGTTGTAGTAAAGTCACTGAGGGATCACCCTACCAGCACAGTGGAGTGATCGACAGGCAGCGAGAGGCCCATTGCTTTGGAAGTGTGCCAATTTCATTTGGATGTGTGCTACGAACTCAGGGCACTGCCTGTGCTCTCAGCAATTCCTCTTCCTGGGACCAGTAATCAGGATAAAATAAACACATGATTACCGGCAGCAGAACCGACTATGCTTCCACCCCATACATCCCCCCTGAAGCTACGCCCCTGATCATGAGAACATCAGGCCTGGGTCAAGGCTTTACGATATAACTATACTGCGTTCTGCATTTAAAGAATATGCAAGCCCCTTTTCCTAGCCATAACTTGAGTGTAGGAGAGTAGGATCTGCCTCTTATGTTGCCCCCACTTTTTTTCTGATGTTTACACTGGTTTCTGGCTATAGTCTGGCTGGGTCCCTGCTAATCAGGGCCCCAGCCTCTCTGTTCTCTCTAAACGATTTGGAGTGCTCTCTGGGTGCACTAGTGATTGGATACTGTGTTACCTTATGAGTCCCTAGTATATGGTACCTTAGGTACCAAGGGCATAGGTACTTCACAGGCCTACCAGGGGCTGAAGCATGTATTATGCCACCCCTGGGAAGCAGACTAAATCTGACACCACAGGCCTGCTACTGCAGCCTGGGTGAGGAAGTGCTAGCAGACCTCACTGAGATATAGGTCCCCTATATCTCTCGTGCACACACATTGGGACTTATCAGTCACCCCTAAAGCAGGCCCTATCAATCCTGAGGGCAGGGTGCTTAGTTTCCATGTGAGGGGGTGCCTCTGCCTGAGCAGGGCCCTCTGCAGCTCTCAGAGTCCATTCTCTGGGGCTGTTTGTGGATGCGGTTAAACCATATACTTTTAAGTGCATTATATCCTCGCGGTAGAATGCTAACTTTGGAATGGCTGCATCGAAACATGTTGTGTTTGGTGTCAAGCATCTTGGAATACTACCCCCCGCCAGTCCTGGCGGCGGGGGTAGCATTCCACCCTTCTAGAGGGATAGACATGTACCTGCTGTGGAAACGCGGTAGAATCCTGCAGAGCCCTGGCATCACAAAATGGATGCCACCAGTCACAGACACTGGGCTGCCCTCCTGCTGATGACCAACACTCGCAGTGGAGGAAGCCCAACAATAGATATCCTGTCCCAAGGGGGTGTGACCACCTCCCAGACAGGGTTTAGTGTATTGGGGCTGGGTGGGTGCACTCTTAGAGTGCTTTGAAGTCCTGCACTGGGGGAGCAGAAGTCTCCTCTGTGCATACCCCAGTTCAAACCGGCTCAGGGGCTACCTGCCCCTGCTCTGGCGCAAAACTGGACAAAGGGAAGTAGGTGTAACCACCCACTCCCCTGACCCTCCCATAGGTGGGGTCATAGAGCTAGTCCCTCCCTTTCTTTTAGTATAAGAGGGGGAACCTGTGCATTGCAACCTAGATTTCCCTGGACGACGCTCTGAAGAAGAATCCCGGACCTTCGACGTTCCACTACCTTTGGAAGACTGAAGAATCTCCCTTGGAGTCAAGGAGTGACTCCCCTGCTTGGCAGGCACAAAAAACTACAAACGACAGTCGCAAACTACACTGCTCCCGCCGGAGTCCGAAGTCCCTGCAGCCCAAGAAGTGGATTTCCTGACTTCTCAAAGGCCATCGTGAGTTCCCAGCGAAGCTGAGGCCAGTGGACCCCAAGAGTGATGAGGAACCGCGACCCCTGGGTACTGTGCACTATTGTCGAGTGCAACCCCTTCACAACGTTCCACGAACTTGTGCTTTGGACCACGTATGGTCCTAGTCTCCAGCAGGAATCCCTCCGAAGATCAGAGGCCTACCACGTCCCGAGTGACCGTGGGCCCCTGTGAGCGAATCCTCCCGAGGCGTCTTTGCGATCCCTTGCCAGCCGGCTTGTGGGTCCCCAGAAGACTTTCTAAAGAAACCAAAGGGCTCCCCTGGTTGCTCCAGGCCTGCCCTGACTTATCCTTGCTGGGTGAGACCCACAGACCTTGCTGGTCTGCGCCATTGCCTCTTCGCACTTTCCCCGAGACTTGCTGTTACCAAGGCTTGTTGGCTCCAATCGAGTCGCCGACACCGCAGTAAGCTGCAGACATCGTGGGACACGCCGAATCCAGCTCCTGGTTATCGTCGACGCCTCCTGGACCTCGTGGTTGAAGAGTCAAGGCACCCGCGAACGACCTGAATCTTGCGACGACGGTGGGCATCCATCTTCCTTGCCCCGAGTCACTGCCAAGTGACTTTGAACACTGTCCCCTCTGCTTTCAGGTCTTCCATCTTCCGAATCCAGGCTTGGATTCCTCCGGACACTTCTCCTGTCGCCGCAAGCAGCAAGTCTTCAATGGCTCCCATTGAAAACGACGCCACGACCCGACACCAAAGGACACCTATGCACCCGGCTCCCCTGGGTGAGGTAACTTCAGCACTACGGTGCTCCTGTGGGTGTGGGCCCTAGAACTACTTACCCTGTAAGTGACTTGCTTGTAGCTTCCTCGAAGTGCCCTAAAACTCTAATTTTCTAAGTGCGACAATTGCGCTGACTCGTACAGGGTTCGCGTCTGTGTTAGACACACCGCGTCCATCTCCTTTGTAACACTATCTAGAACTGTATCCTTCGACTCGTACTGAGTCCGATCGGTGTTCGCCTCGATCACACAAAGGGCCTGTAACACTGAGATCTCCATTGCACTGACTCGCACAAGGTTCGCGTCTGTGTTAGACACAGCGCGTCCATCTCCCTTGCAACTCTATCTGTAACCGCGTCCTTCGACTCGTACAAGGACCGATCGGTGTGTTCGCCTCGAACACGCAAGGGACCTTTAACATTGAAATCTCAATCGCGTCTGAGCGCATAGACTCGCACAGGACTCGCACCGGTGCCAGGTTACCGCGTCGGTCCCCTGTGGGTCTCCTACAACTACCTGGGGTGGTTCTTGGGGGTCCCTCGATTCTAGATGCCCTAGACCTAGGTCTAGCAAACTAAGATTGTGATATTCGATTGTGCTAAACTTATTTTGATAACATTTGACTTGTACATATGTTCCTGACCTCTAATCTCATAAAGAGATTAGTAGAGAGTGTTTATTAATAAATACATATATATTTGATATATATACCTGTGTGGTGTCTTTTCATTTGGTGATTCAAGAGATTTTGTGGTAAAACAAGCTGCTTTACATTCCTTCAAGACTTAGCCTGAAGGCTGCTCTCCACAGCTACCACTAGGATAGCTTTCTAAAAGGTTGTCTTAAACCTATCTACCATAAGAGTCGAATTGTTCTGGTGCAAGGTGTCCACTTTAATTAGTGAACAGCATATACCAGGCCAACTTCTCACATTGGTGGGCAGCATGTGGGATTCCAGCTTGCTATTGTTTTACCAGAAAATCTCTATTTGAATTACTAACTGAAAACCACTATAGGTACTCAAGGTACATATAAAGTCAAGGTTAGTATCAATAAGTTCTACTGAACTTAGAGCTGTGTGCCAAGGGATAGCACACCCTTTCTACAGCTCAAGCTAGTATCAGTAGGCCACAAACTAGTGTAGGTAGTACAACACTGCACAACACTAGAATGTCCTTAAAGGGTGGAACCAGTGGATCCACTCAGCCTCAGTATAAGGACATGGCTTTCTCTGACTTGAGAGCCATGTGTGTTGAAAGACACCTGAGGCTAGGACAGAGACCCTCCACCCTACACCTGATAGATCTGCTGACAGCAGATGATCTTAGATTGGCTCTAGGAGCTAATGGGTCTGAATCAGTGAGTGGGTCAATTACAGTATCTGGGTCAGATGATGAAAATCAGAATGACCAAGACTCTGTGATTGAAGGGCCAGGCCTCAAGGGGCCTGAAAAGGACAGAGGAATTCTCCCTAAGAGAGCTGACAGAGTGGAGGAGAGGCATAGGTCCCCTTCCAGGGAATCTGACCACTCTTATCACTCTGGCAGAGAATTTGTCCACCAGAGGAACTCATACTTTCCCATAAGAAAGACCTCCTCTGAAAGAATGTGCAAACTGCTGCAGTATGAGGAAGCAAGAGTTGCCCTCAGAACCAAGCAGTTGGCACTGGATAGAGAAGCCCTGGAGATCCAGAGAGCTTCTAGAAGAGAGGGGTTAGAACCCCTTGGTGGCAGCAACAGTGTCCCTAGAGGCAGAGAATCTATTCCAGACCATAGGAACCTGAGCAAGGTTGTTCCTCCCTACCAGAGTGGGGATGATATCCACAAGTGGATAACTGCTATGGAGAGGGCCTGTAGAGTACAGCAGGTCCCCCAAAAGCAGTGGGCAGCAATCTTGTGGCTCTCCTTTTCAGACAAATGTAGAGACAAGCTCCTCACTGTTAGAGAAGAGGATGCTGATAATTATGAAGTCCTGAAGAGTGCACTGATAGATGGGTTTGGCTTAACCACTGAGCAGTACAGGTTGACGTTCAGAGACAACCAGAAGGCACAGACTCAGGACTGGACTGACTTTGTTGATTGTGCAACCAAGGCTCTGGAGGGTTGGCTGGTTGGCAGTAGGGTTACTGATTTCAAGGGATTGTATAATCTGATGATGAGAGAACAGATCCTTAATAATTGCCAGAACCAGTTGTTGCATCAATACCTGGTGGACTCAGATCTGACCTCTCCCCAAGAATTGGGAAAGAAGGCAGACAAATGGGTCAGAACCAGGGTGAGGCAGAAACCCCAGAACCAAGGGGGTGACACTAAGAAGCAAGATCCTAAGGGCTCTGAGAAAGGTGGGGATAAGTCAAAAGACCAGAAGTCTTCACAAGGGCCCCAAAAATCTGCATCTGGTGGGGAGTCACAATCCAACAAGGGAAAAGGCCAAAAGAAGCCCTGGTGCAAATTCTGTAAACAGAAAGGGCACTGGACTTCTGATTGTAACAAGTCCAAAGACCAAACCACCACCACTCCTGCCCCTAAGGCAACTGTTCCCCCTAGCTCAGCTACTGGTGGAGGTGGTACACAGAATAAGGGTGTAGTAGGGTTGACTCTGGGTTCTGAAGTGGACTCTGACCTAGTCAGAGTACCCACTCAGGCAATGCTGATTTGTGAGGGAGACCTTAATATGTCCTTCCTAGTAAGCCCCAGTAATCTGGGCAAATACAAACAGCAGCCTGTAATAAATGGCAAACAGGCTTTGGCATTTAGGGACACAGGTGCTAGTGTCACCATGGTGGCAGAGGATCTTGTGGACCCTGGACAGATCATCCTGGGCAAAATGTACCAGGTGACCAATGCAAGCAATGTCAGGACCAACCATAGTCTGGCAGTTGTGAATTTCTCCTGGGGAGGGGTAACTGGCCTCAAGGAGGTTGTAGTCAGTGCAGACCTCCCTGTCGAATGTCTATTGGGCAATGATCTAGAGACTTCAGCCTGGTCTGAAGTAGAGTTATGGACTCATGCTGAGATGTTGGGCATCCCTGCAGAGGTATTTGCTGTGACCAGGTCACAAGCAAGAATGCATAACACTGAACCAGCTCTGGATCCTGGAACAATGGACCAGATGCTTCCCAAGAGGAGGAGCAGTAGGGTAAAGGCAGTGCCTTCCCTCTGTCTCAGATCACAGATTCACCCCCAGAGGGAGGTGAAGCAGATCCTGAAGAAGGAACTGCCCCAGAAGGACTGGAGCCTGATCAGGTTGAGTTCTTGGGGGCAGGGGGCCCTTCTAGGGAAGATCTGAGTAAGGAGCAACAGTGCTGCCCCTCTCTTGAACCCCTCAGACAGCAGGCTGCTGCTGAGGCTGCTGGGAGTGCTAGTGGGTCCCATAAGGTTTATTGGGATGAGGGACTCCTATATTCTGAGGGTAGAGACCCAGCCCCTGGAGCCACCAGGAGGTTGGTAATACCTCAGAAGTTTAGGGGTTCCTCTTGACCCTAGCACATGACATCCCTTTAGCAGGACACTTGGGCCAAAACAAGACCTGGGACAGGCTTGTTCCACATTTTCATTGGCCACATATGTCAGAGGACACAAAGGAGTTTTGTCGCTCCTGTGTCACATGCCAAGCCAGTGGTAAGGCAGGTGGCACAACAAAGGCCCCCTGATACCACTACCTGTGGTGGGGGTACCCTTTGAAAGGGTAGGGATTGACATTGTTGGTCCCCTTGACCCTCAAACTGCATCTGGGCGCAGGTTTATCCTGGTGGTAGTGGATCATGCCACCAGGTACCCAGAAGCAATTCCCTGAGGACCACCACAGCCCCTGTGGTGGCAAGAGCCCTCATTGGAGTCTTCTCCAGAGTGGGTTTCCCAAAGGAGGTCATTTCTGACAGAGGTACCAACTTCATGTCAGGATATCTGAAAGCAATGTGGAAGGAGTGTGGTGTAACTTATAAGTTCACCACCCCCTATCACCCACAATGCAATGGTTTAGTTGAACGCTTCAACAAAACCTTGAAAGGAATGATTAAAGGACTCCCAGAGAAGCTTAGGCGGAAATGGGACCTTCTTCTTCCTTGCCTGTTGTTTGCATACAGAGAGGTTCCACAGAAGGGGGTTGGTTACAGCCCATTTGAGTTTCTGTTTGGGCATCCTGTGAGAGGTCCACTGTGTTTGGTAAAAGAGGGCTGGTAGTTACCTCTCAAGCCCCCCAAACAAGATGTGATGGACTATGTACTTGGTCTCCGCTCCCGGATGGCTGAGTACATGAAAAAGGCAACCAAAAACCTGGAGGCCAGCCAAGAATTACAAAAAGCTTGGCATGACCAAAAGGCTGTACTGACTGTATACCAGCCAGGACAGAAGGTGTGGGTTTTGGAGCCTGTGGCCCCGTCAGCCCTCCAGGACAAGTGGAGTGGCCCCCATACAATAGTTGAACAAAAGGGAGAAGTCACCTACATGGTGAATCTTGGAACTCCCAGGAGCCCCCTGAGGGTGCTCCACGTCAACAGATTAAAGCCATATGTTGACAGGGCTGACATGGGCTTGCTCATGGCAACTGATGAGGACCAGGAGGAGGAGAGTGACCCTCTCCCTGACCTGCTCTCTCAGAACCCTGATGATGGGTCAGTAGATGGTGTTGCTTTGGCAAGCAGCCTCACTGACCATCAACAAACTGAGTGCAGACAAGTTCTGCAACAGTATAGACATATGTTTAGCCTGACCCCTAGTCAGACTTCCTGGTGCACCCATGAGGTGGACACTGGAGACAGTCTGCCTGTCAAGAATAAGATCTACAGGCAACCTGACCATGTCAGGGACTGTATCAGGACTGAAGTCCAGAAAATGTTGGAGCTAGGTGTAATTGAGCCTTCAGATAGCCCTTGGGCTAGCCCAGTAGTCCTGGTACCCAAGCCTCATACCCAGGGTGGTAAGAAAGAAATGAGGTTTTGTGTAGACTACAGAGGCCTCAATGCAGTCACTAGGACTGATGCCTATCCCATACCAAGGGCAGATGAGCTGATTGATACTTTGGCCTCAGCCAAGTATCTAAGTACATTTGACCTAACAGCTGGCTACTGGCAGATCAGATTAGCTGATGATGCAAAAACCAAAACAGCATTTTCGACCCCTAGTGGGCACTACCACTTTGTGGTGATGCCCTTTGGATTGAAAAATGCACCTGCCACTTTTCAGAGGTTGGTGAATAAAGTTCTGACAGGGATGGAAACTTATTGCTCAGCTTATCTAGATGATATTGCTGTCTTTAGTTCCTCCTGGCAGGATCACCTGGTCCACCTCAGGAATGTTTTGGAGGCTCTGCAGAAAGCAGGCCTCACTATCAAGGCCACTAAGTGCCAGATAGGGCAGAGACAGGTTGTATACCTGGGCCACCTTGTAGGTGGAGGCCAGGTTCAGCCTTTACAGAGCAAAATCCAAACCATAATGGAATGGGTTGCTCCAACCACCCAGACACAGGTGAGAGCCTTCTTAGGCCTGACTGGGTACTATAGGAGGTTTGTCAAGGGATATGGATCTATAGTGACCCCCTTGAATGATCTGACCTCAAAGAAAATGCCAAAAAAGGTTCAGTGGACAGCTAGCTGTCAGAAGGCATTTGAAGACCTAAAGCAGGCCATGTGCACTGCCCCCATCTTACAGAGTCCAGACTACACCAAAATGTTCATTGTCCAAACAGATGCTTCTGAGCTGGGTGTGGGAGCTGTACTGTCTCAACTGAATGATGAAGGTCAAGACCAGCCAGTAGCTTTTATTAGCAGAAGGCTGACCCCTAGAGAGAAACGTTGGTCAGCTATAGAGAGGGAGGCCTTTGCTGTGGTGTGGGCCCTGAAGAAGCTGAGGCCATACTTGTTTGGCACTCACTTCATAGTTCAGACTGACCACAAGCCCCTCCTATGGCTTAAACAGATGAAAGGTGAAAACCCAAAACTTTTGAGGTGGTCCATTTCCCTACAGGGGATGGACTATACAGTGGAACATAGACCTGGGACCCAACATGCCAATGCAGATGGACTCTCAAGGTATTTCCACTTTGAACACGAAGACTCAACTGGTCAAGGTTAGATTAGTGTCCCTGCGTTTGGGGGGTTGTGTAGGAGAGTAGGATCTGCCTCTTATGTTGCCTCCACTTTTTTTCTGATGTTTACACTGGTTTCTGGCTATAGTCTGGCTGGGTCCCTGCTAATCAGGGCCCCAGCCTCTCTGTTCTCTCTAAACGATTTGGAGTGCACTCTAGGTGCACTAGTGATTGGATACTGTGGTACCTTATGAGTCCCTAGTATATGGTACCTTAGGTAACAAGGGCATAGGTACTTCACAGGCCTACCAGGGGCTGAAGCATGTATTATGCCACCCCTGGGACGCAGACTAAATCTGACACCACAGGCCTGCTACTGCAGCCTGGGTGAGAAAGTGCTAGCACCCCTCACTGAGATATAGGTCCCCTATATCTCTCCTGCACACACATTGGGACTTATCAGTCACCCCTAAAGCAGGCCCTATCAATCCTGAGGGCAGGGTGCTTAGTTTCCATGTGAGCGGGTGCCTCTGCCTGAGCAGGGCCCCTCTGCAGCTCTCAGAGTCCATTCTCTGGGGCTGTTTGTGGATGCGGTTAAACCATATACTTTTAAGTGCATTATATCCTCGCGGTAGAATGCTAACTTTGGAATGGCTGCATCGAAACATGTTGTGTTTGGTGTCAAACATCTTGGAATACTACCCCCCGCCAGTCCTGGCGGAGGGGGTAGCATTCCACCCTTCTAGAGGGATAGACATGTACCTGCTGTGGAAACGCGGTAGAATCCTGCAGAGCCCTGGCATCACAAAATGGATGCCACCAGTCACAGACACTGGGCTGCCCTCCTGCTGATGACCAACACTCGCAGTGGAGGAAGCCCAACAATAGATATCCTGTCCCAAGGGGGAGTGACCACCTCCCAGTCAGGGTTTAGTGTATTGGGGCTGGGTGGGTGCACTCTTAGAGTGCTTTGAAGTCCTGCACTGGGGGAGCAGAAGGCTCCTCTGTGCATACCCCAGTTCAAACCGGCTCAGGGGCTACCTGCCCCTGCTCTGGCGCAAAACTGGACAAAGGGAAGTAGGTGTAACCACCCACTCCCCTGACCCTCCCATAGGTGGGGTCATAGAGCTAGTCCCTCCCTTTCTTTTAGTATAAGAGGGGGAACCTGTGCATTGCAACCTAGATTTCCCTGGACGACGCTCTGAAGAAGAATCCCGGACCTTCGACGTTCCACTACCTTTGGAAGACTGAAGAATCTCCCTTGGAGTCAAGGAGTGACTCCCCTGCTTGGCAGGCACCAAAAACTACAAATGACGGTCGCAAACTACGCCACTCCCGCCGGAGTCCGAAGTCCCTGCAGCCCAAGAAGTGGATTTCCTGACTTCTCAAAGGCCATCGTGAGTCCCCAGTGAAGCTGAGGCCAGTGGAACCCAAGAGTGACGAGGAACCGCGACCCCTGGGTACCGTGCACTATTGTCGAGTGCAACCCTTTCACAACGTTCCACGAACTTGTGCTTTGGACCACGTGTGGTCCTAGCCTCCAGCAGGAATCCCTCCGAAGATCAGAGGCCTACCACGTCCCGAGTGACCGTGGGCCCCTGTGAGCGAATCCTCCCGAGGCGTCTTCGCGATCCCTTGCCAGCCAGCTTGTGGGTCCCCAGAAGACTTTCTAAAGAAACCAAAGGGCTCCCCTGGTTGCTCCAGGCCTGCCCTGACTTACCCTTGCTGGGTGAGACCCACAGACCTTGCTGGTCTGCGCCATTGCCTCTTCGCACTTTCCCCAAGACTTGCTGTTACCAAGGCTTGTTGGCTCCAATCGAGTCGCCGATACCGCAGTAAGCTGCAGACATCGTGGGACACGCCGAATCCAGCTCCTGGTTATCGTCGACGCCTCCTGGACCTCGTGGTTGAAGAGTCAAGGCACCCGCGAACGACCTGAATCTTGCGACGACGGTGGGCATCCATCTTCCTTGCCCCGAGTCACTGCCAAGTGACTTTGAACACTGTCCCCTCTGCTTTCAGGTCTTCCATCTTCCGAATCCAGGCTTGGATTCCTCCGGACACTTCTCCTGTCGCCGCAAGCAGCAAGTCTTCACTGGCTCCCATTGAAAACGACGCCACGACCCGACACCAAAGGACACCTATGCACCCGGCTCCCCTGGGTGAGGTAACTTCAGCACTACAGTGCTCCTGTGGGTGTGGGCCCTAGAACTACTTACCCTGTAAGTGACTTGCTTGTAGCTTCCCTCGAAGTGCCCTAAAACTCTAATTTTCTAAGTGCGACAATTGCGCTGACTCGTACAGGGTTCGCGTCTGTGTTAGACACACCGCATCCATCTCCTTTGTAACTGTATCCTTCGACTCGTACTGAGTCCGATCGGTGTTCACCTCGAACACACAAAGGGCCTGTAACACTGAGATCTCCATTGCACTGACTCGCACAAGGTTTGCGTCTGTGTTAGACACAGCGCGTCCATCTCCCTTGCAACTCTATCTGTAACCGCGTCCTTCGACTCGTACAAGGACCGATCGGTGTGTTCGCCTCGAACACGCAAGGGACCTTTAACATTGAAATCTCAATCGCGTCTGAGCGCATAGACTCGCACAGGACTCGCACCGGTGCCAGGTCACCGCGTCCGTCCCCTGTGGGTCTCCTACAACTACCTGGGGTGGTTCTTGGGGGTCCCTCGATTCTAGATGCCCTAGACCTAGGTCTAGCAAACTAAGATTGTGATATTCGATTGTGCTAAACTTATTGTAATAATATTTGACTTGTACATATGTTCCTGACCTCTAATCTCATAAAGAGATTAGTAGAGAGTGTTTATTAATAAATACATATATATTTGATATATATACCTGTGTGGTGTCTTTTCATTTGGTGATTCAAGAGATTGTGTGGTAAAACAAGCTGCTTTACATTCCTTCAAGACTTAGCCTGAAGGCTGCTCTCCACAGCTACCACTAGGATAGCTTTCTATAAAGGTTGTCTTAAACCTATCTACCATAAGAGTCGAATTGTTCTGGTGCAAGGTGTCCACTTTTAATTAGTGAACAGCATATACCAGGCCAACTGCTCACATTGAGCCTATAATTCAGAAGCCTTCTTTAGAAGCAGAGGCAGAATTTCGTCTTTGAGATATAGTGCAGATAACCTGACATTCATGAAAGTGGCAGTTTGGGGTAGAGTTGGCTTTGAAGAGAATTTTTTTCAGAAAGCCAGGTAGCCAGTACTTACATACAACACCCAACTATAGGATAGAGCAAGTTTAATGTGATGGACATGTGCTGCAGAAAATACAAGTTCTTTTAGAAATGGCTGGTCAGTGCCGGCTGGTGAACCTTTAAAGTGGAGGGCACAAATGCATTCATCAAAAAGCAGTACTCCTTCCTAGGAGAGTTCCAGCAGTATGGAGAAGGGCTTCCCCAAGAGAAATGTGGAATAGGTGGGAGAGTCAAAAACAGGCAGAAGAATATAACAAATGGTGAAAGGAAAAGGATTGGAATGGCTCATCGACAGAGAAGAGGGCAGTGTGCCACAGTAAAAAAGAGGGAGGGTTCTTTCAAATTAAGTTAGAAAGTAAAAGAACTGAAGGAGAGGTATGGAAAGTATGAAGAAAGGCAGAGGGAGCAAAGATGACAGTATAAACATAGCTAAAAGCATCACAGTGAAGAGAAACAGCCAGAGAATAGACAACAAAGAGTGAATGAAATAGAAAGGGGAGACACTGAGATGGAAGTAAAAAAGTGATAAAGAGATAAGACAGAAGTGAGACATGTAAGAGAGGACAGAGAGTGACTGTGGAAAAAGAAGGGGAGAGAGTGACAAAAGAAAAGATATCCAGGAGGAGATATGTGTACAGGAGCATGGAGAATGAGACAGTCATTGGAGAGAGACAGGAAAGAGAGCAGACATTTCTTCAAGCTGACCAATCCCACCAAGTTGCAGTCCGAAATCTGCTAAACACTGTAATGTTTCTGCAGCAGCATCTTTCCTTTTCTCACTTGGCTACTTCTCCGAAAAGCATTGTGTGGTTTTTTTGTGCCAATCTATGTATTATTTTATTTTTTGGCGTTTTTGCTTCATGCATATGAAGTACAAACCATTAACACCAAACAGTGCCGCTTACATTAGACAGAGCATGTAATCCGTGTCATTGCTATATCACAAGTACATTCATCACAGCATCCCAATCCAATAAATTCAACCATCCGCCCACCGTACCTCCTCTAAGAAAGATCCTAAAGTGTCAGCAGGTAGGTGGTAAGGGGACCCCCATATATCCTTAGGTCACGAGGTCACCGGCAGTTCCTCAGCATACAGTTCCAATTGTTCTCTGCAGTAGACCTTATCTGACAGCCACTGCCACCTAGTCTGTGCCGCGCGTTTGCCCCAATGCATGGCAACTCTCCTTTTGGCCAACAGTAAGGCCACTGCCATGAGTCTACGATTGGCCAGTTGTAAATCCTTAAATAATCCAAGCAGACACATGTGGGTGACACAACACAGATTCCAACACCATTGCAGTTAGGGCTTCCATGAATTGCGTCCAAAAACATCAGACAGGCGGCAGGGCCATGCTAGATGCAAGAATTCTGCCTCAGACGCTCCGCACCACAGTTAGTATCCCCTCTTAGACCAAATGTATATAGTTTAACAGGTGTATAATACATTTGATGAAGATACTTAAATGAATAATGCACAGATTACAATTAGGTGTGAGCATGCCAGTCTGCACACAGCAAAAAGTCCAGTCAGTCGGTGCCAGTGTCAGATCAAGTACTGCATTCCATTTCTCCAATGCCGGGTCAGGAGCCACATGTCTGTCATTTTTTGTGGAGACAAATAATTTGGTAATTAGGGCCCTGCGTGTGGTGCTAGTCAGCAAGGTTTGCAATGCACAAAGTGTAGGAGGGTTGAGCATTGTGTGCTTGTACAGTACCAATAACTCTATTGGGAGCAGATAGGAGTTGCCACCTGTTGGAATACATTATTTTCTGTTGGCTACTCCAGTGCCTGTGCTTGCCAACTCCTAGACTTAATACCTCCTACCTCTCAGGCTTTCATATTTCACATACACACATACATTTAAACATGTGCTCATGCATACAAAGACATTTACACAGAGATACACATGCATTCTCCGGCAAACTGACAAACACATCATTATCAAGGCATCCTAAGAAGTTTGGGTGTCATGGATCCAATATAATTTGGAGCCTCCTACTCGGAACAACTCTCAATTTATTTTCAGTTTTCATCTCATTCACACCCTCGACTGCTATGATCATATCATTGATAAACCCTCTTTTGCTGGCCGTCCTATCTCTGGGCCCAACCATGGAACAGACAATCTCTCACTGGTTGGCTCGCATCAGAAAAGCAAAAAAACGAGTGGCCTGAACAAACCTGCTGCATGTGTTGCAGTGAACTGGTGCCTCATCTTTTGAGCCTATGCATATGGAGAGAGGTATTTTTGTTTACTGCTCTCCCATCCCTGCTCTGTGAGGAGCAGTGATTCTGAGTCAGGTGGCACTAGACTGTGATTACACCAGTCCAGCATCGGCTTCACATGGACAGTACAGTCCTGGAGGGAGCATGTAATATCGCTATGCACTGCACCTTGACACATGACCTACCATATGGCTCAACCTTGGCACAAGTTGTCTCCATCTGGACTGTGACAGAGAAGCAGAAAGACCAGAGGTCCCACCAAGCCTTCGATCCACAATTTGTGGTGTGGCTTGTCTATCTGATAGAGACTTCTAGCTGCAGATTCCTTACCTTAGAATTTCCCAGGTGTCAGGCTGGATTCGGAAACTTTTGCTTGAGCAATACCCCTTGCGCATGCCATTGGGTGGCTCCATTCGGCTCTGTGTGACATCGTTGGCTTCGTTAGCATTGGTTATGACGTTGCTGTCACTTATATAGGTGCCACAAAGGCGCATGGACATCAGTTCTTTTCTTTCTACTCCAGTTAAGCACAGATCCAGGAAGAGCTACCCCTACTGTCGCATTTTGACAGGACTTTTTCGACTTTTTGTTGACTTCTGAAGTTTTTTCCATTGTGTGTCGAGGGATGTCTTCGAGGAAGACAGGCTTTAAACTCTGCGGCGCCTGTCATTGTGCCATGTCAGTTACAGATCCCCACGTCGTCTGCCTTTGGTGACTCAAAGGCGTGCTCGGACTGTTGGGCAATGGCTTCGAAGGCCTTGCAGGAGCAGGCAATGAAGCTCCGTGCAGCCCGGCAGTCGACACATCCAGCAAGACTCGGCGGAGATCCCGATTGAAGAAGAGGAGGTCGTGGGATCGCTCCCGGAGCCCCAAGTCCTCTTCCTCCCACTCGAGGTCCTCGGGACACTTGGGGAAGAGGCACAAGAAGAAGTCTAAGCAAACTTCATCTTCGCCTCGACTGACGTCGGTCAACGAACGAGGTAAGAAGCACTGACGCTCTAGGCACGGTTCTGCGGAGCCAGAGCCAGGGTCGTCTCCGCGCCTCCTTCCATTTCCGGGAGACAGAGCAACCCCTGCTCAAATTAAAGAGTTTTACAAGGCCATGCGCCACATATTTGAGCGGGCGAACCCCTCTGGTGAGTCTTCGGGCCCCACATAGTCGGGAGGGGGCCCATCAGATTCGACATCATTGGCTCTGGCTATGGTGCTGGTTGGGCCTCAGGGATCCGTTTCCCGGACGGCACTAGTCGTGCCAAAGTAACCTTCCCTGGCACCATGCCCGAAGTCAGTGCCTACGGAACAGCCAGTGCCCACCGGCGGTTCAAGCCCCATCCTTATCCCTAAGGATACGGAATCAGATCGATACCTATACTGGTGCCGGTAGAGCCCAGGGGTTCTATGTTGTCACCTGAGCATTTTATTGAAGTTTCAGGCACGGGAGAAGACTGGGAGGGTTCTATGGACCCCCTGGAGCACCAGGATGCAGAGCAGATAGACTGGTATGAGGAACTTGGGAAGGCTAGTGGACTGGACACATCCCCAGATACTGGCATTCTCTATCCGCCTTCTGTGGCTATGGAGGAGGGGGCTTTTTAACCCCTGGTGGTAAGGAGGGCAGCTGAGGTCCTTGAACTGGAGTTGCCCTGTGTGTAGGTCAGGAGTAATCTCCTGGCCGAAGTACTTCAGCCTGGTCTTTCACCTCTGAACCCCTATTGACCTTCAATGAGACACTTACTAATGTCCTACTAGTTACATGGTCCAAGCCGATCACATGGGCTTCTGTGAATAGGACAATTGCTCGCCGCCATCGCCCGGCTCAGGCCGACCCATAGTTCCTCAGCCAACACCCCACCCCTGAAAGCTTGGCGGTGGAGGCTTCTACCTCCCAGGGCGCGTTCGCTTCCGCCCCTCCAGATAGGGAATCCAAGAGGTTGGAATCACTTGGGAAAAAGATGTTTTCTTCCTACAGCCTGGCCTTGCGGTCAGTAAATACCGCATGCTTATTGGGCCATTTCTCCCATTCCCTTTGGGAGGCGGTTGCGCAAGTGCTCCCACAAGTCCTGGAGGAGGCCTGCATGTGCTTTCCCAAGCGGTTAAGGACGGGAGAAATGCAGCAAAATTCGCCATCAGGTGTGCACTTGACACAACTGATTCGCTGGGCAGAGCGATTTCATCAACGGTGGCCTTACGGCGCCATGCCTGGCTTAGAACAGCCAGCTTCTCGGGTGATATACAGGCTAATTTGATGGACATGCCCTTTGATGGTTCTCGTCTGTCTGGTGAGAAGGCAGATTCGGCCCTGGAACAGTTCAAGGATTCTCGTGCTATGGCCAGATCCTTGGGCCTTTCTACAACACCTCGTGGCCAGCCTAGCTTTCGCCCTTTCGTGACAAAGGAAGGGAGTTCCAGCCTTATCCCAGCCACCGTCTTGCGCAGACTTCCCAATTCGTGCGGGGACGTGGTCGCGGCTCATTCTGTCCTAGGAATGGAGGCCAGAAGTCATCAGCCACCCTGCCCTCGGCAGCTGCAGCCTCCAAGCACTCCTAGTCTGACTCTGCAAGACCACGCCACTGCAGTGGGAGGGAGAATTCATCATCATCTCCCCCACTGGAGGTCCATAACATCGGACAAGTGGGTCTTGCAGATTATTCAGGAGGGCTATTCTTTTTTCCTTTCTTTCCTCCTCCTAATCCGCCAAATCAAGAAGGGCTGGCGGAGGATCATTTAAAATTGCTCCATGGTGAAGTTACAGCTCTCCTGGCCAAGGAAGCCATAGAGAGGGTATCGCTTTCAGAAGTAGGCAGTGGCTGTTATTCCCGCTACTTTCTGATACCAAAGAAGAACAAAGGGTTACTGCCCATTTTAGATCTTCGGACCATCAATCTCTTCCTCAAGAAGGAGAAGTTTAAGATGCTTACTTTAGCTCAGGTCTTGTCTGCCCTAGACCAAGAAGACTCGATAGTAGCACTGGACCTGCAGGTTGCATATTTTCTCATCCCCACTCTGCCGGGCTACAGGCGTTACCTGCGGTTCAAGATAGGCCACGAGCACTTTAAGTTTACAGCGCTCCCCTTCTGACCTTACCAGTGCTCCTCTGGTGTTCAACAATTTGATGGCGGTGGTTACAGCTCATCTGCACAGGTTAGGAGTTTCAGTCTTCCCCTACCTCGACGACTGACTGTTGAAGGCGTCATCTCCCCAGGCTGTCGTCTCCCACCTTCAGACTACGGCGAACCTCCTGCATTCACTGGGGTTCTCTAAAAATGTGCTGAAGTCACACCTGACTCCTTCCCAGACTCTCCCTTTCATCTGAGCTGTTCTGGACTCAGTGCAGTTTCGGGCCTATCATTCCGAACAGCAAGTCCAGGATATCCAGGTTATGATTCCGATGCTTCAGCCTCTATCCTGGATTTCAGTGAGCCTGACTCTGAGGCTGTTAGGCCTCATGGCCTCCTGCATCCTGTTGGTAAAGCATGCCAGGTGGCGTATGCAGGCTCTGCAGTGAGCCTGAAGTTTGAGTGGGCACAGCATCGGGGAGATCTCACCGACGTGTTCCAGATCCTGGAGGGAACTGCAAGAGATCTGCAGTGGGGGTTAATGAACCGCGACTGGGTCAAGGGCAGACCCCTCTCCCTTTCCCAACCGGATCACACAGTGGTGACAGATGCACCACTTCTGGGATTGGGCGGCCATCTGGGAGAGGTGGAGATCAGGGGACGCTGGTGTCCGGCGGAGTCGGGGCTTCACATCAATTTGTTGGAGCTTGGCTCAATTTGGTTGGCATTAAAAGCATTTCTTCCCTCCATCAATGGGAAGTTAGTGCAGGTGTTCACGTACAACACCAGCGCCATATGGAACTGCAACAAGCAGGGTGGGGTTGGGTCATGGACCCTTTGTCAAGAGGCCCTGCTTCTCTGGACATGCCTCAAACAGAAGGGCATAACCCTGGTGGTTCAACACCTGGCAGGTTCTCTCAAACTCTATACAAAATTGTGGTACCAACCTGCACTCCTGTTATGCAGTGTGTTAACTAATGTACTCAAATAATACTAAGCGTGCTGCTGTGTGCAGGAGCCAGACTTTCAAGGAATTTTTATGGATAAACCGCTTTTTGCGCATACCCGTTCCAGAAATCCTAGAGCATTTTTGAAACCCAAATCTACACAAGTTATATCGGGTTTTAAGGGAATGAGGAAGTGATTTAATTGCGGTCAGTGTGGAAATGTTATCACAGGAGACATTTTCAACCATCCACACACGGGGAAATCCACAAAACTCAAACACACCTCGGACTGCAATACAGAAGGTGTTATATATGCCATACGTTGCCCATGCGGACTTATCTACGTGGGCAGGACTTCACGAAAAATTAAAACTCGTATCATAGAGCACAAAAGTATGATACGTAATAAGAATCGACACTCCTGTCTAGCAGCGCATTGGTTAGACATGACACACACTATTCCTCAAATCAGATTTACCATTTTGGAAAACATAACACAGAAAGGCAGGATTGACACAAATACCAAGTTAGCTCAACGCGAAACATTTTGGATAAAATTTTTAGATACTATTATCCCGAGAGGCCTCAATGATCATTATGAAATGTTATGTTTTTTTATAAGCCACGGGTAATTTCAATGTGTCATTCTTTGAGTGTCATCTGCTTATTGCACGATTCTACTTTTTCGCTTATGACCTTGCATTTTTTATTCTGTACATCCGATCTTGCTCTCACTATCATCCTCATTTCATTTTAAATTCTTTTTCCTGCACCTATTGGGATTTGATTGACACCTTATGGATTGGTTTGGGAATTGTTTATATGCAAACACTTGCATGGTTTCCTTTCGGAGTTGTTTTTAGCCTGAATTCTTTTTCGTTTGAGGTGGGTTTCTTTTTGACAGAGATTGCTGTTATATCTTGAGCCAGAAAGATCTATTATTGGATCTGTTGAGCATTTCTTACACACTCACAAGGTTCTCAATAAAGTTTTTTGAATCGTGGAGCTTTTAGGAGGTTTCCCTTTAATTTTTTGAAACAGCGCGCAGAATAGATGACGTCATATGCGTCACGTACGCATTTATACACTATTAGTGGGATGACAGTGGTTCACGTTAGCAACAGGGAGAAGTGGTTCATGGCAGTGCGATTATTCACGGTAAGCGGGGATTACATCACGGCGTTGCTGTGATGAAAGTTTGTGTTCTCTTCGGATGAGAGGGCTCTTGACTGATAGTATCCTTAACTTACAGATTCTTATATTCACTCAAGTCAAACTTGGAACCGCACTGAAGCCTCTCACTTTCACAGCTGGTAAGCGGGATACCGGTCATAGATAGTAGCTGTAGAGATTCTGTTTGGAGTGTTTAGAGCTTCATATTGGGTTTCGTTTTTTTTGTGTTCACAGACTATCTGCATTAAACCGAGTTGGTCCTGACCACATTGTTTTCTGTGGCAGCGTCACAGGTATTAACAGTTAGCTTTTCTTGTGGTGGATCTGCTGTCGTATTCATTTAAGCTGTTACGTTTTTCATGGGTCACTAAATTAACTTTTTATCTTGAAGGTTATAGTCCATCACGGCGTTTCTCCTCGCCGTTTTTCCTTAATAGTAAGAGGTAGGATTTTCATTTCTTAGTCGTGATTTCTGCGTGTATTTCACACGTTTAGGAGCATGCGGCTCCTTTCCACTTTGGTTACTAACATGGAGATACTTCACCTAGTGTTCATTAGTTATCCTTTTACATTCTTCAACTAACGTTATATTCTATAATACATCATGAGGTGGTCGAGAGTTCTCACAATCAGTATGCTTTGACATCCCTCTTTTCATTTGCATCACATCACAACTTTGGGACGTTAGTTTTTTAGCATGTATAAATCTTGTGGTCCTCACCCTTTGGTTCACTTTCTTTTTCTTTTATCACACAATGCACTGGTGATAGTGTTGGCAAGCACGGATTTATTATACTGCCGGTCTTAGTGACCATTGATTTGTTATCAGTGATCGTTGATTTGTTCCTTTTGTTCCAGCCGGTGGTCACAAGACAGAACAAGGAATTATAAAATTTCTGCTTGTGTATTATCATGCCCCTGACGAAGGGTTACACCCGAAATGCATTGGGTTCTGCTTATTTATTTGTTTATTTGTTATCAGTTCTAATTCATTGCAGCAACTATTTATATAGTGAATATATTGAGTTGTTTTTTGAAACCAAGCTATTACATGATGAAATGTAATTCAGCAAAATAAATCAAACCATGATGTTATTGATCATATGTAAAATTGTGTAATTTGAATCTATTGCACTGTGAATTCTGTGAACGTTTGCACAACACAGTAGAAGCCCTAGGGACTCTTTAAATAGTGCGCTGAGTGATTGGTACGGAGATTCTCCATACCTCCTTTGCATTTCAGGTTCTCTCAAACGCCAGGGTGGATGAACTCAGCCGTCGATGCCTAGCGGATCATGAATGGTATCTCTACTAGGAGGTGGCGCAAGATCTTTTTCAGCAGTGGGGAGAACATTGGTTAGATCTGTTCGCCTCCGAAGAGAACGCGCAATGTCAGCAATATTGGGTGCTGGAGTTTCCAAGTCGGCTGTCGCTAGGCGACGCTTTTCATCGCAAGTGGAGCTCAGGCCTGTTGTATGCCTTTCCGCCCATACCACTTCTGCCCAGAATTCTGAGAAGTCAAGAACGATTGGGCCCAAGTCATCCTTGTGGCTCCAGACTGGGTAAGGAGAGTCTGGTATCGAGAGCTTCTGAAAATGAGCATTGATCCTCCGAACAGGCTGCCTCTTTGGGAGGATCTTGTGTTGCAGCAACAGGGGAGGGTCTTCCACTCGAACCTGTCAACTGTCCGCCTCCATGCATGGAGATTTAGCTGCGGCAGTTGATGGCCTTTGACCTTCCTCCCGAAGTATGCAACATTATTTTGGTGGCCAGGCGGCCCTCCACTAAGATGGTATACGCCTGCCATTGGCAAAAGTATTGTACAGAAAGGTCTATTGACCCTCTTTCTGCTTCTCTTTCAACTGGGCTTCTTTTTATTCTTACCCTTGCCCAGCAGGGCTCTGCGTTGGGTACTCTTAAGGGTTATCTTTCTGCTCTATCTGCTTTTTTGCAGCTGCCCAACCAACACTCTCTCTTTAAGTCTCCAATTTTAAATAGGTTCTTGAAAGGGCTGGTTCACTTATTTCTGCCCACGCCTTTTGTCATGCCACATAGGGACCTTCATTTGGACCTCACTTTTCTTATGTGTGCTCCCTTCGAGCCTTTGCACAACTGTCCCCTCTGGCTGCTTACCATCAAACCAGCCTTTCTGGTGGCGATAACATCTGCCCAGAGGGTGGGTGAGTTGCAGGCGCTGTCATGTAAGCCCCCCTACATGATGACTTTTCCAGATAAAGTGGTGCTTTGCACCTGTGCTTCATTTTTGCCGAAGGTGGTGACCCCATTTCATCTGGGTCAATCAATCATGCTGCCCACCTTCTTTGCTCCCCCGCATCTCTCTAACGAAGATGAGGGTCTTCAACGTCTGGACCCAAAAAGAATGTTGTCATTCTACCTTGACCGCACAAAAGAGTTCCAGTAGATGACCAACTCTTTGTGGGGTACTTAGGAGCTAAGACAGCTCGGGCTGTGCAGAAAAGCACCATTTCTCACTGGGTCGTTCTCTGCATAAAAATCTGCTATGCTTTGGCTAAGAAGCAGCCCCCTGAGGGATTAAGTGCCCATTCCACCAGGGGAAAGGCTGAGACTACCGCCTGCAGCCCACCGATAGGAGGGTATGGCTTGGATATCTATTCTCAGGTAAGGAATCTGCAGCTAGAAGTCTCTATTAGATGAACAAGTTACTTACCTTTGGTAACACAATATCTTGTAGAGACAATATCTAGCTGCAGATTCCTTACAGACCCACCCATGCCTCCCCACTCTGCAGACTTATTCGTTAGGGCTAGGGTTACTTCCTTTTTTTATGGCCCTAGTTTTTTTGCAACACTTTCGTCAGTCACTTCATGGCTCTGCGCTTCTGGCGTGGAAAAGTGAAAAGTACTGACGTCCGCGCACCTGGGTGTCACCTATATAGGTGACCGCGACGTCATAATCGACACTAATGACGCCGACGTCACGCGGAGCTAAATGGAGTCACCCGACGGCGTGCGCAAGGGGTATTGCTTGAGCAAAAGTTTCCGGATCCAGCCTGACGCCTGGGAAATTCTAAGGTAAGAATCTGCAGTTAGATATTGTCTCTACCAGATAATGCGTTACTGAAGGTACGTAACTTGTTCGTCTGCACCATTTGGGCTCATGGTGCTAATAGGTGCTTTTGTTTAGTACACTGCCTATGCTACATGGGTCTGCTATTCGGAGTCAGTTAGCAGCAGGCTATTATTGCACCAGTCGCTTCACCAGGATGATGCAATCATAGAGGGAGCACACAATGCCAATCTTTACTACAGAGTAAGTGGCACATGCTGCATAAATACAAAGGCCTGTGCAGTTAGGGTGGGACTATCAACTTTGAAAGGTTAAAGCACTTGCTGAAACTAACCCAGATCTAATAGGTATTTTTCTTTATCCCTCACTATCTCTCAGGTGGGGACCATGCTAAAAAGACAGCTGGAGCTTGTTAAAAAAAAAAAAGGTAAGTAAACAAACTAAGTATTTTAAAACTCTAGTCATTCTGGGCCTGTCCTGAAAGCTTAATGATCGGCCCTCTAGAAAGGTGGTGGCCCTTGGCCAGATTCCACTTTGTGCCTGCCTTAAAACTTCTCTGATCATCATACAAAGTTGGAGACTGCTATACACAAAGCATATCTGCTCCTCATTGACATGTGTGCACACTCTTTGTCTGGCGGACAGGCCCTAAATTTCAAGACTCATTTGTCTCTTAACTCCGACATACAGCACACCAGAGCCAGGTCCACCAGCTGCTAGCCAATCAGAAGCAAGACTAGGGTCGACGGTACCGAGGTAGATCTTTTTTCTCTATTCTGACTTCTGATAGGTTAAGAAGGCGCATGATTGATAAGCCCTGAAGCTCCAGTATCGGATGTGCTGCACTGCCTCATGCTAGTCCAACATGTCAGATATGTATTGCGAGTGTGGAAGGCCGGGCTGTAACAGCCACTGACATGCTCAGCGCAGACAGTGGAGCCCTCTTCTGCTGATATTACAACTTCTACATGCAAATAAACGATTCATGGGATCATTTGTTTCCATGTAAAAGTTGTAACATTCCAAGCAATTAGTGGGAGAGTGAGGGGTGAATCAGCAACCCAACACCCCTTTTGTTGAGCCGCCCCTAAGTAAGATACTTCAATATACCATCTTTGTACCAGCGCCCATGATCAAGTTATGGAACCAGGGCCTTATATTAACTATGTTGTGAATGGCATACATATGTGTTGGAACGCAAGCTCATTGGGTGCGCTTGGGGCAGATCTAGGCTGTGTGCTTGAGAAACAAAAAGAAACTACCCATCTCATGCTTAAACGCATGGTGTCAGCATATAGGTTGTTAAGAGAGCACTGTAAAGAAACAGGAATTATGGTACAAATTACCACTCTGTTGTACTGCAGGAGGCAGCCCAGCCCTCAATAGGGTGTATGCATTCATAGCCTGAACTCACACTTGTGGTAACCCTCAAGGCTGTGTCCAAATCGCCCAGAGAGACAGACGGAATGGTCCGTGCCATGCTGGCAGTATATTTGCAGTTACTCACTCAGCATGCATTTGGATGAGGGCCAGGGATTCACTCTCCCCTGCCCGTGTGGTGCTGTCTGGGTCTGAATTTCCCCTCAGGTCCCTGAGAATCACCTAGAACCTTCTGCACTCTCACAAAGGACGCCCCAGTGGGCACACTGACTGTGCCATCTCCTGGGTCGTGTCACCTCCTGTTCATTCCTGAGGACCTTGCGCCTCTGTTGCCAATATTGCAGAGGTTCCCTCACTTTCATGGGGCCGCGTCCCAGGTACATGAGAGAATGCTGCGTAGGCATCTGCGGCTTGTACTGCAATGAAACAGTGGGCCTACGACTCTACAGGTACCATGGAGGGACCCTGGTGTCTCGTTCTGCTTGCGTGCACATTCAAGTTTCCGGTCAGCTACACCTCACTTTAGGTCACTGTTAGAAATGGGGGTCTCTAGTTGGCAATGGCTGGCCACTGTCCAAGTAGGGACCCTTCTTCCTAAGTCAGAGTAAGAGGGTTACCCTCCTTGATACCCCTGCTCAACCCTGTGGTAACGTAGCACGAGCAGGTAGGCTTATCTCAGAGGCAGGGTGTGAAGCATTTATGACCATACACAGTAACACAGTGAGGAACACTACAAAGGGACACCACACAAGTAGTTATAAAAAATAAGTATCTTTATATAAAGGCAGATTTATCACAAGACCAATAACTGTAAAAGCCACAATACTGTCAAAAATAGGATAGCTGTTGAAGGGCTGTCAAAAATAGTTCAAAGGTTGCAAAAATAAGGTTCAAGTTCAAAGCAGTGGTCTCTGCGACCCTTTCTTTCACAAAGTACCTGGGTTTAGTAGCAAAACCAACAAAATGTCGCAAATAAGCTGTAGCGATGATTCTCGGCACGCGAGGCCGGCGATGCGTTGAAATCCTTGCCGCAAGGGAGGATGATACGCCGATCTGCGTGATGCGTGCGGAGACGATGCGACAAACTTCTGCACGCTGGACCGCCGATGCGATGACTTTCTTGCCGCGTGGGAGAAGTCGATGCGGCGATCCTGTTGCGCTGTGCGATCCTGTTGCGATGCGAAGACAAGACGCTCCGCGAGGGAGCGACGAATTTCGGTGCGATGCGATCAAAGTGGCGGACGCACGGCGTCCGCAATGCGATGTCTCGAAGCGATGATTTCTTTAAGGGTTGCGAGTGCGCGGCGACAGCAGCGCGATGATCTTTCCAGCGCGTCTCGGCTGCAGCGGCTCGCAAAGGGGCGTCAGCGATGGTTTCGTGTTGCGGGCCCTCGGCGGCAGTAGCGCGATGATTTTCCCAGCGCTCTCGACTGCAGCGGCCCGCAAAGATGCGTTAGCGTCGATTTCCCCACTCTCTTCTCTGATGCAAACTAGAGGCCCTGGAACTCACAGGAGCCTCATCAGCAGATAGCAGTCCTCGCAGGGAGGAAGCAGGAGGTTGGTGGTGGAGTCTGATGTGCCTGAGACTCCAGCAGGAGGCTAGCTCTTTTCCTAGCCCTTGGGTAATTGCTTGTAACAAAAATAAAAGTTCTCTCAAGAGTTCCTTTTCCTCTTCTTCAAGGTCCAGTGGTCACTGCTGCAGGCCAGTGCAAGAAACAACACACAAGCACAGGGACAGTCACTTCCTGCAGATTCCTCCAGTGGCACGGACAGAGTTTCCTCTCCAGATCCAAAAGCAATACAAAACTGTAGGGGTTTGAGCACAGATATTTATACCCCAAAAGCCTTTGTTCTTAGAAGCTACCAGTCACTGAACCTAGCCAGAACCAGTTCTGCTCAGGCCTGGAGCACTTTGTTTACCAGGCTGCATCCTTCCTTTCAGAAAGAGGGGGTCTGCTAGCAGACACACAGTGGGAGGTGGAGCCAGCATTCACCTTGCCAGGCACAGCCCTATTCAGGTCAAGGAGCCACCCCTCCCCACACTCTCTAAATGCAGATCTCTCTATTCAACCCAGGTCTGACTCAGCCTGCCCTGCCCCTCTAAAACCAGACAGCCAATACACATAACGGCAGAGCACACTGGAAGGCTTAGGCAAGAAAATACCTACTTTCTAAAAGTGGTATTTTCAAACACAGAATATAAAAATAAACTTCACTAAAAGATGTATTTTAATATTCTGAGCTCAGGCATACTAAATTCGTTTTTCTACCATGTCCCTGGGGTCAGTTAGGACTATAGAATGTAATAGTCAAACTGCCCATTCTAGCCTATGAGGAACAGGTAGCCTTACAGTAGTGAAAAACGAAATGGGGTGTAATTCACTACCAGGACATGCTACATACACCAAGGCATGTCCTACCTTACACATACAATGCACCCTACCATAGGGGTGACTTACAGGCTGCCAAGGGAAGGTTCAGGGGCTGGGAAGTGAGTGCACTTCACAGCCAAGATGGCAGTTCTGGACTGCACACAGACACTGCAGTGGCAGGTCTGAGACACACTTTACAAGCTGCTTCTGTGGGTGGCACACGTCAGTGCTGCAGGCCCACCAGCAGCATTTGGTTTACCAGCCCTGGGCACACATAGGCCACACTACTAGGGACTAACAGGTAAACCAAATAAGCCAATCAGGGATATACCAATTCACATAGACATATTTACACAGGGAGCATTCGCGCTGTGACACTGAATGGCAGTGGCACAGCGCCCAGAGCATCTAACACCAGTAAAACAGAGGAGACAACAGCGAAAAATGGAAGGGAGACCCATGCCAATGGTGCCAGGTCTAACAGTCACTCACTCCTACAACAAATGCAGGTCATGAGGCTGTGCACACACACTCAGTGTGGCAAAGAAGTAGTGAGGTCCTGCTAAAAGACTGAAGTGTATCACTGGAGAGTGCTGCACATAGGGGCATATTCTCAAGGACTCATCGCCGAGTTAGCGGCACTTTATCGCAGCCAAAGTCGTGATAAATTCATCGCACCATTCACAAGCTGGTGCCAACAGCCAACATCACCAGTATTCCTGCGATAGAAGCCGCAAAAAACATCGCCACAGATGACACCGGCTACTAATGCTAATGAGATGCAGAGTAGGCGTTCCTGTGCAAAAAGCCGCGGAAACACCACTTCGCAACATTCACAGCGACCAGCCAGATCGGCGAAAAGACCACAAAACATGCGATAAGGCGCGTTAGCAGCAGGGATTTAACACCTTCTCCTACCTGGTGTAAAGTCGGACGACAACCTGCAACACAAAAGGGAGCCCAGCCCACTGCCACACCAGAAGAACAACAGATGCCATGGAGCTACTGACCATGCAGATCAGAGCCCCAAGAGGGCCACAACACCCACCGCCACCACACCCAGGTCCGACACCCCCCCCGGACCCTCCCCCCCGTGGCCCTACCCCGGGCACCCCCCCGGACAAAGATATCTCACATCTACCTCACAAATCCATGAACACAGCAATTCGCCTGATGTCGCACAAGTACACCAACCAACATCCATGTGTGGTACGAAAAAGGAAAAACATACATACATCGCAGAATTCCAAAAACAATCTATTTATTCAAATTCCAATCAACATCAATAATTGGAAGAGTCCTGACGGGTCTACTCCGGACAAACCGTAAGTCACAGCCTGCAAGACAAAATTGAAGATAAGAAGGTGTGTCATGCGCAGACAGAGAGAGAGAGAAAGAAAGGGAGAGAGAGAGTGAAAGAGAGGGAGAGAGAGAAAGAGAAAGGGGGAGAGAGGGCGAAGGAGAGAGAGAGAGAGAAACAGAGGAAGAGAGAGAGAGACAGCGAAAGGAGGAGAGGGAGAGACAGTGAAAGAAAGAGAGGGAGAGAGAGAGAGAGAAAGAGAGAGAAAGATAGAGAAAGAGAGGGAGAGACGGAGAGAGAGAAAGAGAGAGAAAGAGAGGGAGAGAGAGACAGAGCCGACACTGCGCACCCAGGCAGCTACACCCCAGCCCCTCCCGCCATCGAGCGTGGATTGCCCGCTCCTGCGCACCCAGGCCTCACTGCTCACCTGCTGCCACCGGTGTGTCTCCAACCATGTGCCGGTCCACACTGCAGGCCACCAGGTCCCTCATCTGAAACAGAGATCCACAGATAATTATGGCAGAGTACATATCATTGCACACGGCAACATCGCATGGCCGCCCCTGCGCACCCAGGCCGCTGCACCCCAGCCCCTCCCGCCGCCCAGCGCGGATTGCTTGCCCCTGCGCACCCAGGTCTCACTGCTCACCTTCCGCCACCGGCGTATCTCCAAGAGGGCACACCACGTCCCGGTGCAAGCTCCGAGCCCGGGGCCCGCGACCTTGGCAGCCTCCACATCACGCATCCCCACAGCGCGGGCCACCAGATGCACACTTGACTCTGGGTCTTGATTTTGCAATGGCAGAGATCATATCAGTGCACACGTCATCATTGCAGGCTGCACACCTGCTCAGCTCTCTAGGTGCCACTAACTCTGTGAAACGCGAGGCAACGCCACGTGGCGGTAGGCCCGCGCTGCCGGCTGGCTCAGGCCTACATTGCGGTCCACCAGGCGCACACTTGGCTCTAGGTCTTGACATAGCAATGGCAGAGACCATATCAGTGCACACGTCATCATCGCAGGCTGCACACCCGCTCAGCACTTTAGGTGCCCCAACCTCAGTGCACAGTAAGTCACCGTCCCGTGGCGGTAGGTCCGTGCCTGCCGCAGTGCAACCGGTGCCACCGACTCCGTGCAACGCAAATCATGGACCCTATATGTTTGAGCCCCGTCGTAGGCCAGGCGGATGCAGCCATGTCACCTCAGGCAGTGGGGAAGAACTGGGACACCTAGCGTCGTCGTCCCCCCCTTTATACGTATGCCGAGTGGGCTGGCTCGGCGTACGCCATGCCAGCGTAGGGGTGTGAACAATTATCCCTGGCCTCTGGGCGTGGTTCATATCTGGGCTGCACAGGAAACCAACTGGTGCGTGTGTCTCTGTTGCAGTGTCTGCGCCACACGGCCCGCAATCGACAATGTTGTAATGTTGCATGCAGCCGGAGGGCGTATGCGCACCAAGGGACTGTACATGGAGCGCAAGACCGCTCGGGCTCTTGGCTCATACATGGCAACTGGTGTGTGTGTTTATCACTTTCGGTGCACCATAAGCCCAAGGCCTAGCCTCAATTGCAGCGCGATAGCCACATCACATACCCAGGATACAAGCAGTGGTCTGACTAACATTAGGGATGAAAGCCCCCTTGTCTCAATACAGAAGGCGGAAGGACATCTGCACCCCCGACCTTGGAAACGCATGCGGCAGGCACCCCCTAAGAGAGATACCATGGCAGACGAAGATGACTCCCACACTACACATGGCGGTAATGAAAGATCAACGTATCCACACCCCACACACAGAAGTCCTTGCCCGAGGTACTCCTGCATGGAACGGCCTTGACACTTACGTACAGGACAACCCATACATACAAACTTTGCACGCTCATACAACTCATTGCTCCAAGCTGTGGCATATCATCCACATAACAGCCGCAGGTCAGAAGAGTGCCGGTTCCACAAGAGCCACCAATGCAATGGCAGGACATCCCGGGCACATGTACAACCCCTGTCACGTGGAACTGTACCGTGACCGAATGCTGCATTTGTTGGGGGCACTGCCACTGGCAGTGTTGCGCTTCAGTTACCGTCTGAGCTTCCGTCTTGCGTATATCACCTGCGTCCAGCCCTGGTTCCACTGCCGATCTTGCATATTCGAGTGGCCCATGGATGTCTGCCTATCCAACACAACGGTGGCTGAACTGGATTATGACATGTGTGTGTGCCCCCTGTTGGACCACGACCAGGAGTGTAACTGTGATAGCCGTTCATGGGATGCCTTGGAATTGGGCGTATGGGCTGGCAGTTGGGCATGTGAGATCGCACAATTCCTCTTGTGCAGTGACCACATCGAAGCGCTCCCCTATTGGGCTGTGTTGCGGATTGGTGAAACGGCGTGGACGGAGCACATCTGTCCGGACCAGCTAATGGATTGACTCTCCCCCGTGTTCGGTGAAGTCGACAACGACGTACTTTGGAACTGATTGCCCATAAAGCTGCGCTCGCTTTCATGGACGAGTAACAACGTTCCTGCAGCCACAATAGATTGGGACCCATGGCACAGGTCCCAACACCCTTTTGCATCTTGGGGAAATGGACACATATCCCACCATGACAGTGGACATGTTAGCATTCGCCTGGACTCAGAATGCATGTGCGTGCAGGACTGCGGGTTGACACACACCTGTGCAAGGTGAGTGGACAGCGGCGCCTGGCAACGTTCCTCAACCTGACACACCGCTGGCGGGAGAGTACACACATGGCAATGTAGTACTACATGTGACCTTGTTGGACTCCTTCACCTGCTCACTGTCAGCAGAGCAGGCAGTCAGCGGTGTCCGGTGGTCCAGAACTATGCAGATCCCATGGGCTGTGAGTGGTGTCCCCTGACACGGTGCAATGAGCATTCGCCAAACACCACATGACTCGTCCAGCAAGGCAAGGTGGGCTGAGACCGTCGGCATCCGTCATCGTTGGTGTTCATTTGTACCTCCCCATGTCTTGCACCTCTACATGTTCCTTGGCTGCCTGTTAGTGTATGATGCATTGGTCTGCATGTTGTGGCCCTTGTCTTGCCCGTACTGACACGCACATGCTAATAAAGTCTACGTAGCTCCACTAGTGTTCAACTGTGATGAGTGTTAATTTGCATGCCAAATCGTGTGCCCCAATGAGCATCGTACGTACACAGGGAGGGACTTACTAACGGATTTCACTTATGGGTGAGTCCGTATTGCCAGCTCCACCTCTGTGAGCCTGACATTGTGTTTGGGAGAGTTGGTGGTCGACCTGTAGGGGATGACAAGTTAATCGGTAGAGGAAGAGTTGAGTCCGCAGCCTGTTTGCTGTGTCATTGGTAGCCAGAGCAGATATGGCAGTCCATGTCGGTGTCCAGGTGGATGTCGCAGAGTGTTTCGGGTGACAGTGGAAGGTGTAGTACCAGGGCATGATGCAGAGGGCTGTACCAAGCAGGAACAGGCCATATGGCGGGGGATGAATGCTACAACCTCCTTCTTGACACAGAGTCATTACCGTCCACATCTTCGTCCTCTGATACGTCTTCTGTGTCAGGTGTGCCAGGTGTGTGTGGTGGTGTTATGGCTGCATCACTGTGTGCCACGGACTCATCAGGGGGCGGGGGTGGTATGGCTGCATCACTGTGTGCCACTGACACATCAGGGTGCGGAGATGTGTGTGTCGAAGTTCCTGCAGCAGTCATCTGGGACAGGCTCTGTGGCAGCAATGGCAAGATGAGGATCTGCAGGGCATGGTAGATCCCAGCTACATCTCGCTGGTGTTCAGCCGTGGCAGCCATCCTTCCTGCCTGCATCTGCTCCATGTTCTCCATTGTCCTCCGCATCTGTGCCAACTCTGTGCTGTTGTCTCTGGAGCCTCTCGGCCTAGACAGTTCTTGTATCCGAGTAATGGCTCCAGCGAGGTTAGCCAAGGATTGTTGTAGGGCATGGAGCGGACTGAGGGTGTCCGTTAGGGACTGTAAGTGGTCCCTGATGGGACTGAGACACCCACGTATGGCATCTAGTTTGGCTGCCATGAGGTCGAAACCCACCCGCACCTGTTCAGCCAGCCCACTCTGGCAGTCTGACACACGGCGTTGGAATGCGATGTGTTCTTCGGTGAGGTGCTGGGAGCCAGCCGTGGTGGTGGGTGCTTCCTGCTGTGTGGTCTGTGCAGGGGATGGTATCACCTCGATGCAGCTGGGCTGGCCTGCTCCTGGAGGTGGGGTGCAGAGGCTGTCCACGAGCTGTTGGAGGGTGTCGGAGCAGATGGCCAGGGGTTCCTCCTCCTCCTCACTGAAGAGTTGTCAGGTCTGCTCTGCAGGAGGTGTTGATTGTCCCTCTACAATGTGAATGGGAGATGCAGGTTAACACTGTGTTCCATGTATGTGCACGCATTGTACATGTTTACATACTGACTGCATGACAATGTACATTGTGACTGTTTTGGAGGAGCTGGGTATTTGATGGGGGGGACAGTGGACATTCCGACTACATGACGGATGTGAGGTTGTACTCGTACATTATTATCTGACAGTTTCCTGCTATGCCTGATGTGATTGGCTATTTTCCACACACGTGCGGCCCCAGTTGTGTCCTCTGTTCTGTGTTGTGTACGTGTGGCACTTTCTACCACATTGTGGTCAATGTTGATGTGCTGTGGTTGCTATGTGTGTGTGCTGCATTGTGGGTGAGTCGCCCCTGCAGCTCTGATTTAGCGGCCCCTTATCCCTTTAAGGCGGTGTGCCTTTGACTTGTGTGCTTTTACGGTGCTGAGATGTTGGCGAGTTGGGTCATTTGTGCTCCTGTATGGATTCTGTACTCTTGTGCATTGTTTGTCTGCAGATGTGTTGTTGACGTCAGGGGTTGTATGTGCACGTGGATGTGTCAGGGGGTGACCTGCTCCTTTAGGAATGTTATCCAGACTGGGCCACCTCTGTGTCGTGGCGTGCACCATGTCATGTATTTTGACTGCAGCCATGCTGGTGGTCATGCAGTGTCACTTGCATTGTCAGTGTGGCTCACAGAGCCGCTGCTTTGCTGGGTTCAGCACATGTGCATGGGTAGGTTGTGAGCTTGGTGAGAGGGGGGGGCATTTGTGCACATGGTGGACGGGGGCCTACTTGGTGTTTCTGTGTGTGCTGCAGTGTGCCAAGGCCATCAGGGACAGGTTCCACAGTCATTGTGGGTGTGCAGTGTGCTATTCTTGATTGTGCATGTGTGCCATTGTGCCCATCTCCCCCCGTCCCCCCAGTCCCTGGTCGTTACTCACCCTGTTGCTGTTGGGTCAGGTCCTATCGAGCAGTGTCCGGACCCCCAACTCCTTGCACCGTCTCCGCACTGATGACTGTGGCCACCATTTCCTCCAGCTCATCCAGCTACTCCTGTGGCGCAGGACTCCCACCTCCAGTCGCCGTTGGTGCCTTCAGGTTGGCAGCGAGTTTCTGCTTGGTTTGGCTTTTCACAACATGCCAGCGCCTCTTGACCTCCTTCATTGACCTCCTCGACACTCCGACTGCATTCACGTTGTTCACGATGGACTGCCATATTTCCGTTTGTGTTGCCGATGACACGGTGGAGGTGACGTACAGTTGTTGGTAGTGTTCGGTCACCTCCGTGACGATGATCCGGTTTTCCTGCGGAGTGAACCCCGTCTTCCTCTTCTCTTTGCCCTTCTTGGGCCCCGGGGTTCCTGGCTGGTCGTCTGTGTGGCTTGTGGGGTTCGCGTTGTCCTCTGCACTGGGTCCGGGAGCGTCCATGGTGCTACGCAGTTGCTTTTATTTGTCTTTTTTTTTCTCTGCTTTTATAGTGCAGTCTCACGCATGGCGCGTGGGAATCGCCGGCCTGTTGCCGCTTTTCGCTGATTTTTGTATAGCCATTGGGGTCATCGCACCTTTTCTCGCGTTGGGGTTTCGCATTTTTTCGGCGTTGCGTTGATTTTAACGCGGGCATTTGTCGCGTTATCGTGAGGCTATCGCATGGTGCCGCCGGGTTGTGAATGCTGCGTTAACACAGTGTTATTTTCCCGCGATGGACTGCGATGTGAGAAGTTGCGTTAAGCGATTTTGGCGATGGTTAACACGCGTTCTTGTGAATATCCCCCAGAGATTTTAAACCCAGTCAGGATGCTCTCTCTTTCCTATTTCGAGGAACAAGCATGCCCGAATTGTGTCGTCACACTCACATCCGTCCTGAGCACGGCATCCTGCCCTTGTGTCCCCATTAAGTTCAGAGCATTTTAATTTTTGCATTTTCCCATTTAAACCTTTTACATTTATGTAAATGAAATGTGTTCAGAGGCGCAGTAGTCTTTTTAATCAGTACAACACGCTGATCATATTACCACTCCAGTTTTGCTTTTTCTGTTTACAGACTCCAAACAATGAAGAAATAAGACCAAAGTGTGTGACTCTTTTCCAATAAGTGCAAAACTTGTTTGTTAGCTTTACGCTCCTAAATATGGCATCTTCTACTCTTCCAAACTAGGTGGATGAACAGAAACAGTGTTCACATTTATAACGCAAATGGTGTAGGGAATGGTTACTTTGTTATGTTTTATGTGTGTTTTACTTGCCTGCTCTTCTCAAAGGAGGGAGCAGGAAAACAGATAGGGTCCAAGTAAGAAACATGGGGGCATATTTACAAGGAAATGGTGGAGCGCAGAGCTGTGCCAAATTTGTCAGCACTGTGCTCTGACATTTACAAAACGCAGGTATGCGCTGTATTTACAACAATACGATGCACTGTGAGAAAGTGCCCTCTTTCTGCATGGTTGCCCCCACTTTTTGCTGAACTGCTGATGTGCTTTGACTGAGTGTCCCCTGGGCTCCTGCCAATCAGGTACCCAGGGCCTATGTTCTTTCCCTAAAACTGCATTGAAAACAAAACCCAATTGGCATCTCTGACCACAGGTCAGCCCCTGGTAAATGGTACCACAGGTACCCAGAGCACTGTGACCAGGGAAGACCTCTAAGGGCTGCAGCACTTATTGTGCCATCCGTGGAGGCCCTGTACTTTTACACTCACACACTGCCTTTGCAGGCTGCGTGTTTTGGTGCAGAACAAAGTGAAGAGTCGACATGGCACACGTGCCATGCCTACAACCCACTGCCCTGGCTTAGATCAGCCACCCCTCTAGCTGGGTGCACTATACCAGTGGTGAGGGTACAGGTGCATAAGCCCTGTACCCCTACAGTGTCTAAGTCCATTCTTAGACATTGTAAGTGCAGTGCTGCCATTAAGAGTATATGGTGCTGGGAGTTTGTCATTACGAACTCCACAGTACCAAAATGGCTGCACTGAAAACTGAGAAGTTTGGTATCAAACTTCTCAGCACATTAAACCTACACTGATGCCAGTGTGGGATTTAATGAAAAATGCACACAGAGGGCATCTTAGAGATGCCCCCTGAAAAACGACCTACCACTAGTGATCCAGCGGTCTACTAACAACAGATACTCTACTACCATATACTCACTTGGGCCCATACAACTCGCTTCCGCTGCGCTCTAAGTAAACCACTGGAGTTTATTAGTTTTATATGTTACTCATACCTCAAGATCTAGTTATTACTTCTTTAACTAAACCTTCTGCTGATCAAACAGTTCTTTCCTTTGGTCAATGGACCAGTTAGGTAGATCTAGTTGATGGCGATAAATGACATAACTTATTATGCATTTCTTAATAAGTATAAAATAATGACAGACTCAATAAGTTTTTAAATCTTTATCTAAAATTATGGGTTTTGAACCATCTCAAAAGCGTTTCAGTACAAACACCCTCATTCGCGGGAGTGCCAATTAAAAAATATCTCAAATAACACTTATCAATTCAGATCCACACAATAACTATGCTCAGAAAGAAGAGGATAGAGACAGAAGAGCATTTATCAAACAATGAATTTCATAATTACCAAAGTACGGTGTGAAGACCAACCCCCTGGCCAAAGGGCTAGTAAGGGCCTCCCAGGACAGATCAGGAGACAAAGGCTTCAGGACAGGAATCAGGACAGGATACTTCACCTCTCTAGTTACCGACGACTACGTCGCACCCCTCTCTGACACTCTCTTCCTCCTCGTGGTTCTTCCGCAATCTTCTTTCTAAAACCCACCCAAATTTTGTAGATGATTCTGCATTCGATTTCTTCATCAGAATTTCAGAGCACCACCCCGGCACACCCCCATTGTCAAGCTTCTTCAACGCGCATCAAAGCTTCTTCGTGACTTCCCCAAAAACAACTGCCTCTACTAACTAAACTACCTCAATTATACCTTTTTCATAGGCATGTACCACCCATTAATGTTTTATTTGCACAGAATACTAACTTCTGATTGGACAGGCTAGAGGGGGATGATCATCACACCATGCTTATACTTCATTTATTCTCTTTTAACTATTGTTTCCAAACCCCTCCCATCAAACTTTTATTCCGCCCTTCCTTTCCCATACATCTTTAAACTTTATTAAATACATTTGTAACTGATTTCTTGAATAAGTTCCTTCATATGAACTATTTCCCTCCAAGCGAAAGCACGTCATACTACGTAGATGCAGTAGACGCATGCGCAGTAAAGATCCCATGTTAAATGCATCCTAGTCCTACGTCCGTGTTATTTGCAGTTAGTAAACACAAAGGCAAGCTTCATTATTTTCCCTCGTATCATGAAAATGTATAGTATTAATCACAAAACACGTTATTAGTAATTCGTTAGTAAGTTAAATCGAGAAGATTGCTTCCGAGCAAGTCTCGTGTCCGAGTCCTTGCTCCATCACTAGGGTCCAGGCTGAGTGGCTGCTTTCGGCTGCCACCACTAGTCATGTTTCTGGACCCCTGGGTCTAGAGCCTGCTGCTCTTGGGGGCCTGAAACAATGCACATCCTGGGACGAGGTGCCAAGCCTTCTCCCCCAGGATGGGCAGGGTCCACGAAGGGGAAGCTTCAAAGGCTTGCCGCCTTTGTGAGCTTCCCCAGGCCACTTGCTGCTTTCAGCAACTGGTCCCCACTGGTTCTGACCCCCACTTTGGGTGGGAGAACCGGCGGGGAAAACAAGTGAGGAAAAGAGGCACTCTGTGAATGGTCCTGATTGGCGATTCGTGTGAACAGAAGTATTGCTTGAAGCGGAGTGACACACGGCACTAAGGATTGTTTGTTTATTCCCATACTTAAGAAGGAAGCGTTTACCACAATGCCATAGGAAAGTTGGTTGTGGGGACCCTGGCTCAAGTTATAAAGATTATCAAGTTAGAGACAACCAAGGTTGGATACAAGAGCTCATTGTTGTTCTGAGTCCTGAGGAGAACCCTGTTAAAATTACATTGGGGTTCGAAATGCGTCGACTATTCACTTTTCAAACAAGTGTTGTTTGGCAGATTTGTACCAAGGTGGCTCATAAAATGAAATACACTGAAGTTAATAAGGGTGATAATACAAAATTAGCCTAATTGGAACACTGTTTGTTTTTTGCTCATGCTGTAAGAAGTAATTAAGCAGGGCGTCGTACCGTCAAACAAAAAAGGCGGGCTGCTAATGTAATTTTTGTTTTTGTGTTAATGTCTTACCAAATTACAGAACCAGAGCTATCTAATAATTTTCTTTGTATGTGTTTATGTTATACATGGTCAAAAAGTGTTTCCTGTTATTGTGAAGCAATGAATGTAATGTCCGTTTCAATGTTATTGTGTTTCTATGGTGTACAAGGTTGTGAATAACAAGGCTGTTCCAACCAATGATGATTATAATGTTGATAATTTAAAAAGATAAAAGAAAAATTGTCATGAAAATACATTATCAAGTATTAAAACTCAAGAAATAAAAAATAAAACAATTGGTCATATCAAAGGTGTGGTGTGATCCTGAAGTAAGTGTCTAAAGAGATATCAGTATTAGCATGTGTGTTGTTCTTTGAAAGCAATTTTGCAGCACAGCACTGCTTCATTCTAAAAGTGCAAGAATGGGCCGTATCAACAAGAATACAGTGCATTCCTGTACTGACCCCAGCGCCTGTGCTAAAACAAGCAGCCTAGTGCCAACACAGGCGCCCTTGCACCATGTTGCAAGGGTGCCTGAGTTGCTGGGATGATTCATTTTGTGCAGGAAGGGACACCTTTCTGCACAAAATCAATCAATGGAGGCGATCTCCTCCTATGTGTGCTGCAGAATTCAGCACACATAGAAAGAGGAAAAAACAAGGAGAAATAAGGATATTTCTCCTTTTTGCGCCTCCCTATCGCCACCCCTTGGGTGGTGTAAGAATCTGGCGCATTCCCAGGTTTACGATTCCTCATAAATCTGGAAATGCTTCAGATTCCATGGGTGTTGCGTGGGAACACCCACAGCAACACCCATGGAACACGCCTTTCACGCAGTGTTCTGCATGAAAGGGGCATATATTTACAAGGCCATGAAAAGCTACGTAAAGTGGCTTTACGTGGCCTTGTAAATATGCTGCGTGACATTGCCCCACCGGAGCGTAATAAAGTGATGCTCCAGTGGTGCAAAAGGGCCGCTAGGGCCTCGTAAACGTCTACTTACTGTCAACGATATTTCATGTTCTGGTGAGCTATTCTAAACTTCCTTTAAGTATGCTTTCTTAGAACACAGGTTCAGAAGAATTCTCTATAATCTTCATAGGAAAAATCTCATCTTTTCACTGCCTATTTGAGGCTTCTGTCTGTTTGTTTCTCAGAGATTTTAATATTAACATGAAAGTACCACCACCGTTGTCCCTATCTGCTGGCTCCTTAGTGGGTATCCTGAAGGCTCTGTCAATCAATACCTGTTCTTTTTCTGAGGGCATATATTTATGGGTGACAGCTGACTGTATAAATTGTGATTACCTTAACACTTAAACCACTATTTGACTCTTTGAACCTCTGCAACATCTTCTTTCGCCTTTACTTTACCTTTCATATTGATTACGGTGCTACTGGCACAAGCTCCTGATTTCTCACATAGAAGTCCATGGCAGCGTTGAAGCTTTCCATAGCGTCCATTCTTTCCCCCCACCATCTCTACTGTCTGATCCAAAGACACCACGTGAAACATCGAAATAAAATGAATTAATGGGGAATATCAGCAGTCTCTCAACACTGGTTTGCTCCTGTTCATATGCTGAATCTCCAGACCCAAAAGACCTGTGGAATTCTTTGGTGGTATGAGGACATAGTTTGAAAATGTATCAATCTGTGGAACTTTTGCTTTGAGTTCCATTTCTACATCAGATCTCTACTTGGTTCAGACCATTCTCTCAGAGGCAGAAGATTAATTACCTTACTGGCTACCACCTGTACTTTGGGTGTCTCCTGGTTCCAACAGTGTAGAAAAATGACCCCTCTTGACCTTCACTGACTGAGAGCCCATGTCCGCATGGTGATCTGGACCGATGCTCTGCTGTGATTAGCCCACATGCTTGTTTCTCTGCTCTACATAGCTCGCCCTCTATCCCCAACACCACATAGCAATGCATCTTCTACACAATGAAAACACTGTGATGCTTCATCACATACTTTAGACATCAACATAAACTACAAGTTATCCCCACATCTGGGATCTCCAAACTCAAGTATGGTGGCACACCCTATTTCATCACACGCAACATTCAAGGAATCCTAAAGGCTGCGGCAAGACTCCTACTTCACCTTCACCTCAGAGAACGCATGACACCAGCTCTGCAAACACTTCACTAGCTGTTTGTAGCTATCTGCAGCTAGATGATCAGTGTTCTAAGCACTTTGCATCATCCAAAAGGCCCATTACACCCAAGAATTCAATTTAAACAATAGAAATAATATAGGACACTGCACTTCAGGTTAACACTACCGACTACTTCCACAATTCAATAAGAAATACATAGAAGGCCTTGCTTTCTCATTACAAGCCACCAAACATTGGAACTCATTGCCACCCAAGATTAGAAGCATTCAGGAGCATTTAAAGTTCAGAATAGACATGAAAACATGGCTGTTCCCAAGATAATTACTTCAACTAGTGAGCCTGGGATAGAGTCTAGAACTCTAACACCTTTAGCATTTTAAGCACAGTCCAGAGCCATGGAGCAGTTTCGACTAGCACATTGTTCCAATACCACAGACACAGGCATCCAGCCCAAATTGGAGAACTCCACCTAACATGACCTCACAATGATGTTGACATACAATGGAGTATACTAGCAGTGCCATATGAACCATATGATCTGCCTCTGCAATCAACTGCTGCCACTTTGCAACTGAAAACCTGCAACCTGCTTAATGACACATCCCATCTATAGCCCACACGCTCCCACACCCACCACACTTCACAGACATAATAAACAATGTCCACACTACCTCCTCAGTCTAACCACAAGATGGACGACAGTTATTCTATTGTTTACATCCTCTCAGTATCAATTTGATATAATTTATGTCACCATTGGATGTTGTATATCAATTCATTACCTGATCCCTCATCGTCAATAGGATAGGCATATAATCTAAGAAAGCACCTGTGGAACCTTGCTTCCAACTGGAGGGCATAGATAAAGGCTACACCAGCCCACCTAAATACCCACTCAGTACAAACTTGACAGGCCTGCTAAGACCAAAGAGATTTGCCACCAATTGCTATTCATCAGAGTACTCTTACAGTCCATCTGCATGTCCTAAATAGTCACATATTTTCAGCACTGACATCCTATAATGACAAAAAGGATGACAATAGCATTACTTCATGGCAAATCTGTCCACTTAACATCTCATAGTGACAAAGTGACAATCGTATAAAGGTGGACTGTAGCACAGTCTACCCGGGAAGATCTCTGATCCGCTGTTCAATCTTTATCCACATCTTACCTATCTCAGATCCATAAGATCCCAGACTGGACAACCTTCTGCCTCAGTCAGCATAGGAAATCGTATCACAAGCATAAAAGACATATTACCAACTCAACAAAGAGACCAGAAGAGCTAATCAGAACTGCCAGCATGATACAGATTATAGAAATGTGCACCTGTCTCACACTTTCCCATCTATCACACTTCTAAGAGATGCTTCCTATAACATGATAACTGCAACTTGGTGGTTGTCAAGCATTGCATGAAAAACTACCCACATAGGGCCAAGGCAATGACAACACACTTCCAACCACACACCCACATGGTGTAGCATGCTACCCTCATGGACTAACACGTCTGAAAGAGACTTCTAGCCGCAGATTCCTCACCTTTTGAATATTTCACAGGCATCAGACTATATCTGGAAACATTTCATAAGAACCTCTGCATGCCTGTAGGTCACCCCATGTGGCTCCCCACTGACATCATGCCAGTATGTAAATGATATACATAGCCTATATACGCACTACTCCTGTGTGTTGACATCAGTTTTTTCTTTCCGTGCTATAGAAACAGATCTATTGCTACCTCATTTCTCTTTCAGACCCTTCTTTACCTCAACAATTTGTAAAACAGTGTGAAAGGGAAATATCACCTCTCAAAACAACAGGTTTTAAGCCCTATATAAACTGTTGCAAACAAATGTATGTGACAGACCCGCAACAGGTTTGCCTGTGGTGCCTTGAGTATAGTCACAACTCTAAGGCTTGCAGTGATTGTGGGCCGATGAATCCGAAGGTCATACGAGACCGCAGGGCGAAAGAACATCGCCTAGCACCGGAAGGCTGCGTGACATGACCACTTCCATTTGAAAGTTTGAACCTGTCCCGTTCCAAATCCAGGAGTCGTTCCAGGGATTTATCTTCATCTCGATCTAAGTTGTCGGCTAAGTAGAAGAAAAAAACCACAAGAAATCTAAGCAGGAGTGGGTCCCTTCCTGCGACTGCCCCATACTTTTGCATCTCACTCCCAAAGTCGATTAGCGTCGGTGCCTATTCCGCAACTTGTTTTGGCACAACTCAAGTTTCTGAAGCCGTCTGCTACTCTTAAATATATTGAAGAATTCAGTGAGGCAGTGCTCTGACTCTTCAGATTCTTGCTGACTCCCTTTGGCAGACCTTGAGGTCCATGGATCCGAAAAGCCCTCCATCCAGAATACATACCACCTGCGGGCTCACCCTCAGAGCCAGGTAACCCTTGGAACTCACCACAGGACCACCTCTTGCATAAGTTCTGGCTCCACCTGTGGCACCAAAGTCCACGTCGGTTCCCGGAACTTCGACGCCTGTGCCAACTCCATCAACACTGGAAGACGAGGTACCTATTGTACTCTCTGATTCTGAGTCGGCTCCAGTTTGACCTCAACCAAGGCCACGCCTGGCTGTTGTTGAGGTGCTGCTTACTCCACCCAAGCCTTCACAAGGGAGAACACATACTCTGAATTCCCTGTTTGGTACAGATTCAGACAACGATTATGACAAGAAGCTAGTGGCCTTGATAACTCCCCTGAGTCAGGGCTCCTCTCACCCCCTGGTCCTGCCACTGAGTGAGAGTGCTTCTTACCCCATGGTAATGCGTAGGGCAGCCAAAGTCCTTGACCTACACCTCCCCACCTTGGAGGTCAAGACCAATGTTCTCAGAGGTCCTTCAGCCAGGGCAAACATCCACTGAGCCCCTCTTAGCCAATCCCCCCAGCAAATGCTTTGTTTGGGAGATTGGCTACACACTGCTCTATCTCCCCGGTAAACCCCCAGATTGCACGAAGCCACTGCCCTATTCCCGGCGACCCTGCATTTTTATCTCATCCCCCCCTCCCCTGAATGCTTGGTGGAGCAGGCAAGCAAGACCTGGCTTGGCAGTTCGGGCTGGACTATTCCCATGAGGAACAGGGTCAAGACTGATTTGCATATGGCTGAGTCTGAACTGGGGTGGCGAAGTGAGCTAAAGAACGATGATGGATTCAACCCAGAACTGTGACTAGGGGTGAGTGTCTGAAAAGTTTCAGTGCTCCGTCCATCATCTCCTTGTGTTTGCTTTGTTCGCCCTAAGTTGACAGGGTATGCCCAGACGTGGGTCCCTTGCTCATTTTGCCACTGGATTCAAGCTAGCCTGGCTGATGAGGGGTGTTACCCCAAAACCGGTCCCAGGATGCTTGTTTCCGGTCCAGAGAAGACCTGGCTTGGCAGTTCAGGCTGGACAACTCCCATGAGGAAAAGGGTCAAGACTGATTTGAATATGGCTGGGTCTGAACTGGGGTGGTGAAGTGAGCTAAAGAACGATGATGGATTCAACCCAGAACTGTGACTAGGGGTGAGTGTCTGAAAAGTTTCAGTGCTCCGTCCATCATCTCCTTGTGTTTGCTTTGTTCACCCTAAGTTGACAGGGTATGCCCAGACGTGGGTCCCTTGCTCACTTTGCCACTGGATTCAAGCTAGCCTGGCTGATGAGGGGTGTTACCCCAAAACCGGTCCCAGGATGCTTGTTTCCAGTCTAGAGAAGACCTGGCTTGGAGGTTCAGGCTGGACTATTCCCATGAGGAACAGGGTCAAGACTGATTTGCATATGGCTGAGTCTGAACTGGGGTGGCGAAGTGAGCTAAAGAACGATGATGGATTCAACCCAGAACTGTGACTAGGGGTGAGTGTCTGAAAAGTTTCAGTGCTCCGTCCATCATCTCCTTGTGTTTGCTTTGTGCTCCCTAAGCAAGACTAACCACAACATATTCCATACTACTCCCACTGATAGGGAGTCAAAACAGGTCGAAATGTTTGGAAAGAGGATCTTCTTGTCTACCAGCTTGGCGCTTCGATCTGTAAATGCCAGCTGCCTGCCAGGGTGCTGTTTGCACGTCCTTTGGGATTTCGTGACTCAAGTCCTTCCAGGAGTTCCTGAAGATCTCCAACCTGTCTGCGCTCAGGCTATGCAGGATGGTCGTTATGCAGCCAAGGTCACAATTGGTTGTGTCTTGGACTCCACCAATTCCATCAGGCAGGCCTTTGGCAACAGTGTTTCCATTGCTGCCATGTTTGACTGCTGCCCACCAGGTTTTCAGGCAATGTTCAGCTGTTTGACAGGACTCGCCTATTTGGGGACAAGGCACATACCGCTCTTGTTCGGTTGAAGGAGAGCAGGGCAACGGCACGCTTCCAGGGCTTATCTCCTCTACCTTGCCAGCTGCATCAGCCCTACTTCTCCTTTTGCGGCTTTAGCAGGGGTAGCAAACCTATACTACCTCCACAAGTACCCAGTAGTTTTGCAGTCGAGGCTGTGGTGCCCCCCACCCCCTGGTCAAGGTCAATTGGCCAGCCAGTCCACTACCCTCCCCCCAGCAGCCCCACCTGCCAAACGCCTTTAGTGTGCCCTTAGTGGAGCACAGCCATCCGCTGGGAGGCAGGATCCAACAATTTTTGCTGGGTTGGCAGACCATAACATCGAACAGGTAGGTGCTGCAAATTATTCAACAGGGATATGCCCTAACCTTTATTCTGTTGTTGCAGCCCCTTCCACTGTCCCCCAAGCGACTGACAGAGGACCATTTCTCTATTTTGCAACAGGAAGTGCAAGTCCTTCTGGTCCAAAAGGGCTACCGAGAAGGTGCCTGCACCAAAAATAGGATGTCACTGTTATTTCCGTTTTTTGCTGGCACCCAAGAATGAAGGAGAAATCCAAAAAGCTCACATTGGCCCAGTTCTTGTCTGCTGTCGACCCTGGAGACTGGATGGTGGTGTTGGACCTGGAGATGGCATATTTGCAAATACCCATCTTGAAGGCCCATCAGTGCTACCTGCAGGTGTGGTGGGACAGGAGCATTTCCAGTTTGCTGTGCTCCCCTTTGGTCTCATCAGTGCCCCTCATTCATGAATGTGATGGCGGTGGTGGCAGCACACCTTCGGAGGTCAGACGTGCCAGTCTTTCCCTGCCTCGACAACTGGTTGTTGAAGGCAGACTCACCCCAGGCAGTCGTCAACCACCTCCAGACTACGGCAAACCTTCTATCATCTTTGAGGTCCACTATTAATGTATCAAAGTCTCACCTGACTCCTTCTCAGATGCTCTTCTTTTTCAGAGCCATTCTGGACACAGTCAAGTTTCTTATCTTTCTCCCCAGAAAAGTGAGTCCAGAATATTCAGGCAATGATTCTGATCTTTCAGCCTCAATCTTGGATTTCATTGAGGTTGACTCTGAGGCTGCGCTGATTGATGGCCTCTTGCATCATGCTGGTGAGGTTGACTCTAAGGCTGCTCTAATTGATGGCCTCCTGGATCCTACTAGTCGAGCATGCCAGGTGGCAAATGCGGGCTTTGCATTCTCAGGGGGCCAAATATCAAGGAGCCCTTTCCGACCACGATCAGATTTCGAGGAGACTGCATAAGATCTGCAGTGGTGTTTACTGAACCATGATTCGGTCAGTGGCAGACCCATCTCCCTTCACCACTCAGAGCTGACACTGGTGACTAATGCATCGCCTCTGGGTTGGGGTGGCCATCTGGGAGAGGTAGAGGTCAGAGGCCTCTGTTCTCTGGACAATTCTCGATTCCATATCAATCTTCTGGATCTGAGGACCATCCGCTGGCATTGAAAGCCTTCCTTCCATCCATCAAGGGATAACTGGTACAGGTGCTCACGGACAACACCACTGCCATGTGGGACTGCAACAAGTAGCGCAAGGTGGGGTCAGTGCCAGTAGGCCCTGTGCCTCCGGAAATACCTGGACCACCAACTAATTTTTCCAGTGGTGAACCACCTGGCAGTATTGTTAAGTGCTGGGGCGGATCACAAGTGTCAGTTGCACCCGCGAATGATGAGAACCAAGGCTCAGTCTGTTTGCCAGCATCCGAGAACGTGCAATGTCAGCACTTCTGCACGTTGGAGTTTCCAAGACGTCTCTCGCTCTGAGACGTGTTGCACTTCGAGTGGAACTCTGGGCTCCTGTATGCCTTTCTGCCGACACCACTCCTGCCAGGAATTCTCAAGAAGATCAGAACCAACCGGGCCCAAGTCATCCTCGTGGCCCCGGATTAGGCATGGAGAGTATGGTACCCAGAACTCTTGTGCATATGCATCTGTCCTCTTATAAGGCTGCCCCTCAGGGTGGATCTGTTGTAGCTGCAGCAGGGTCTTTGCAGTCTCCACCTTAATGCTTGAAGATTGAGCGCCGACAACTGAACACCTTCAACCTTCCTCCGGAGTTGGTTGGCATCATGTTGACAGCCAAGTGCCCCTTGCCAAAAACTGTATATGCCTGCAATGGGACACATTTATGGCTTGGTGCTGTACTTGGCAGATAGACCCCCTCCAGACAAAGTTATCTGACGTTTTGTTATTTGTTTTGTCCCTGGCCCAGCAAGGCTTTGTTCTTGGCACAGTTAAATGGTACATTTCTGTTCTTTCGGCTTTTTTGTGGTCTCTTGATCAGCCGTCATTGTTTAAGTTCCAAGTTCGTATGCGCGTTTTTGAAATGGTTTAAATCATGTGGATCGTCTCTCTCCTTCTCCCATGCCACAATTGGATCTTAACGTGGTCCTTAAATTGCTGAGGTGCACTCCTTTTGAGCTGTTTCACAGCTGCTCCTTGTGGCTTATCACGCTCAAGACAGTGTTCTTCTTCACTGCAACATTAGTATGGCATGTGAGTGAGCTTCAAGCTCTCTGTGTCAACCCGCTATATACCTCCTTCTTTCCAAACAAGCTGGTTTAGCGTGTAGGAAGGTGGAATCTGACTATATGGTTGCCCCCACTTTTTTTATGGTGTTTTGCTGGTTTATGACTTAGTTGGACTGGGATCCTGCTATTCAGGGCCCCAGTCTATCTGCTTTCTCTGTAAAAAGGTTTCCATGTGCCTTAGGCACATCTCTGATTGGAATCTGGAGTGCCCTTATAAGTCCCTAGTATATGGTATACTATGTACCAAGGGCATAGGTACCTCAGAGGCCTACCAGGGGCTGCAGCATGTATTATGCCACCCCTGTAAGGCCATCCAAACTGACACCACAGGTCTGCTACTGCAGCCTGGGTAGGGTGGTGCATGCACCCCTTACTGTGATATAGGTTACCTATATCACTAAATACATACACACATATAAACCTATAAGTCACTCCTAAGGCAGGCCTTATCAATCCTAAAGGCAGAGTGCATGGTTCCTATGTGAGAGGGTGCCCCTGCAGGAGCAGGGCCCCTCTGCAGCGTTCGGAGACCATCTCTGATGCTGTTTGTAGTGCAGCCTGACCATATACTCTTAAGCGCATTATATCCTCGCGGTAAAATGCTAACTTTGGAATGGCTGCACCTAAACATGTCGTGTTTGGTGTCAAACATCTTGGAATACTACCCCCCGCCAATCCTGGCGGCGGGGGTAGCATTCCACCCTTCTAGAGGGAAAGACATGTTAACTCTGGCTTACCCGGTAACTTCTTTCTGAAGCCCTGGCATCACAAAATGGATGCTGCTGCCACAGACACAAGTCTGGCCTCCTGCTGCTGGACGAAACTCCGGCAGGGGAGGCCTGGACAATAGGTTTCCTGTTGCAGGGAGGTGTGACCACCTCCCCAGACAGGATAATGTGTATTGGGGCTGGGTGGGTGCACTCTTAGAGTGCTTTGAAGTCCTGCACTGGGGGAGCAAAAGGCTCCTCTGTGCATATGCCAGTTCAAACCAGCTCAGGGGCTACCTGCCCCTGCTCTGGCGCGAAACTGGACAAAGGGATGTGGGTGTAGCCACCCCCTCCCTTGACCCTCCCATAGGTGGGGTCATAGAGCTAGTCCATCCCCTCTTTTTAGTATAAGAGGGGGAACCTTGCCATTGCAAAGCAGATTATACCTGGACGAAACTCTGACACTGAATCCTGGACCTTCGACGCTCTACGACAAGATTAGAGGACTGAAGAATCTCCCTTGGGGTCAAGGAGTGACTCCCCTGCTTGGCAGGCACCAAAGAAGCATCTGTCCGGTTCGCATTACTGAAGCTCCCGTCGGACGCCGAAGTCATCGCATCACCAGAGGTGGATTCTCAGACTTCCCCGAGGCTACCCTGAGTCCCCAGCAAAGCTGAGGCCCGTGGCTATCGTGGGTGACTTGAGACCGTGACCCCTGGACACCGAGCACACTTGCAAGTGCACCAACTTCTGGGTCTCCCAAGAAGTCGTGCTTTGGGCTCTGAGTAGCCCTAGCCTCCAGCACCACCTGCACCGAAGATCACTGGCCCCCACTCCACGAGTGTCCTGTAAGCCAGCTCCACGTGCGGCGTCACGAGGCTCCTTCGCGGTCGCTAGCCCGTTGGCTAGTAGCCCTTAATGAAGGCCAATCTTTTCTTTACTTGGCATCCTGGTTGCTCCAGGCCTGCCCTCACTTACCCTCGCTGGGTGAATTCCCCAGACCTTGCTGGTCTGCATCATCGACGATCTACATCTTACTCGAGACTTGCCGTTGCCAAGGCTTGTTGGGTCCAATCCGGTCGCCGACACCTCAGCACTCGACAGACATCGAGCACCAGCCCGAATCCTGCTCCTGGTCACCGACAACGCCTCCCGGACCTCGTGGCTGAAGAGTCAAGACGACCGTCACCGCACCTGAAGCACTCGACATCGGTGGGCATCTGTCCATCGCCTTCCTGGTCACTGGCTAGTGACCCAGACTCTGTCCCCTCTGCTTTCAGGTTCTTCAGAACTCCGATCCACTCTTGGATCCACCCGGACACTTTTCTCCTGGTCGCCAGCAGCACTTTGCAGCAGATCGCCATACGAAACGACGACGAAACCCGACCCCGAAAGGCACCTATGCACCCGGCTTCCCTGGGTGAGGTAACACGAGTACTCCGGTGCTCCCGTGGGTAGAGACTCTTCAAAGTCCTAGATCTCAAAGGGTTTTGTCCTAGTCCTCTTTTAAGTGTCCCTTTCCTCTATTTTCCCGATCCCGACTTTCTCCATAGAAGTTAACGGCGTATCGCGGTTGTGTATTTACACTGCACGCGTCTCCCGTGGGTCCCCTGTGTCACTACCTTGGGTGGTTCCTTGTGGTCCAAGCACTTCTAGAGGCTCTAGGCCTAGTGTCTAGGTCAGTCGTGGTTCGCATACCACTTTATTGGTATATGGTTTGGTACGCCCCTAGGGCCCAAACGTGTATTTGTGCTATTACTGTGATTTAAGATCTTATAACCTATGTACTTCGAACTCTAGCCTCATAAAGAGACTAGAGGGGTGTGTTTAGTAATAAATACATATATTTTGAATATATACCTGGTGTGGTGCTCTTTCATTTGGTCACTCAAGAGATTATAGACTGGTAAAACAAGCTGCTTTACATTCCTTCAAGACTTAGCCTGAAGGCTGCTCTCCATAGCTACCACTAGGATAGCTTTCAATAAGGTTGTCTTTAACCTACCTACCATAAGAGTCGATTTGGACTGGTGCAAGGTGCCCACTATAATTAGTGGACAGCATATGCCAGGCCAACTTCTCACATTGGTGTGCAGCGTGTGGGATTCCAGCTTGCTATTGTTTTACCAGATAATCTCAATTGAATTGATCAACTGAAAACCACTAAAGGTACCTAAGGTACATATAATTTAAGCTTAGAATAACAGTAAGTTCTACTGAACTTAGAGTTGTGTGTTAAGGGATAGCACAACCCTTTCTACAACTCAAGAGAGTTTAGTAGGCCACACTAGAGTAGGTAGTGCATACACCACACCACACTAGTAATGTCTTTAAAAGCAGGATCCAAAGATTCCTTGCAGGAAGCCATTGAGCTTCCACCCTCCAAGTATGATACACTCCAATTCTTGGAATTGAGAGCTTTATGTAACGTGAGGAAATTAAGGACAGGCCAAAGTCCCACCACCCAACACCTCAAGGAGTTGTTGGTGGCTTATGATCTTAGTAAGTCCTCAGAGACTGAAGGGGTAGGAGCAGAGGGTGGGCCAGCAGATGAGGAAGGGGCCAGGGGTACCACTACCCCCAGCCCCCCCTCTGAAACTGACCAGGAGGGTGACAATGACCCTGACCTGGAAAACCCAATCCCTTCTGGGGAAGATGATGATCAGAATGATGCCCTCTTTGTCCCCCCAGGAAGGATTAAGAGTGTGCCCAGAAGGTCTAGGTCTCCTTCTCAGGAGTCTAACCACTCTGGCACCTCTATAGGGAGCTCTGTCTCATCTCATAGGAGAGAATCCTCTCATGAGAGAAGAAAGAGGCTAGTCCAGTATGAGGAAACTCAGATGGAACTCAGAAAAAAGCAATTAGCTTTAGATAGGGAATCCCTAGATCTCCTTAGAGAGAGAAGAAAGTTGGGACTAGAGTCCCATGGTGGCAGCAATATCCCTAGAGATAGGGAAGGGTCTTATGACCATAGAAACCTAAACAAGATTGTCCCTCCCTACCAGAGTGGGGATGACATCCACAAATGGATAACTGCACTGGAGAGGGCCTGTAAAGTTCAGAAGGTCCCCCAGAGGCAGTGGGCAGCAATCTTGTGGCTCTCCTTTGCAGACAAAGGTAGAGACAAGCTCCTCACTGTAAGAGAAGAGGATGCTGACAATTACACAGTCTTGAAGAGTGCTCTGATAGATGGGTTTGGCCTAACCACTGAACAGTATAGGTTGAAGTTCAGAGACACCCAAAAGCTCAGACTCAAGACTGGGTTGATTTTGTAGATTGTGCTACAAAGGCTCTGGAAGGTTGGATACATGGCAACAAAGTGCAGGACTTTTTAGGATTGTACAATTTGATTATGAGGGAGCAGATCCTTAATAATTGTCAAAACCAGCTTTTGCACCAGTATCTGGTGGACTCTGATCTGACCTCTCCCCAAGAATTGGGAAAGAAGGCAGACAAGTGGGTCAGAACCAGAGTAAAAACTAGAAATCAGGGTGGTGACCAGAAGAAAGATTCTACTAAGTCCCAAGAGAAAGGTGGGGATAAATCTAAGGATAAGTCCCCTACAGGGCCCCAAAATTCCTCTTCTGGGGGTGGGTCCCAAACTCCTTCCTCTCCTGAAAAGAAACCCTATTGCCATGTCTGTAAAAAGCCTGGGCACTGGAAAACTGATCCCAGTTGCCCCAGGATTGGCAATAAAGAAAATGTTCCTCCCACAACTACTACCACCCCTCCTGGTACTACCAGTAGTAATCCTCCAGTTGGGAGTAGTGCACCCAAAAGTTAGGTGCTTTTGCAAGAGGAACAGAGGTGGGCCCTAGTTTAGACAGGGACCCCTCAACAGACTCCTCTGACTCTGATGGTGGTATAGGATTTGCCACCTTTACCATGGGTCCCATAGCATTGGGCAGGTACAGATTGGAGCCAATAATTAATGGTCAGAAAGCTGTGGCATTTAGGGACACAGGGGCTAGTGTCACCATGGTGGCAGGGAAACTAGTCCCCCCTCACCAGCTTTTACCTGAGTTTAAATACCAGGTGACCAACATTGATGGTGTCAGAACAGATCACCCCATGGCCATAGTCAATCTCAGCTGGGAGGGGGTCACAGGCCCAAAAAGAGTGGCAGTGTCCCCAACCCTACCTGTAGATTGCCTGATGGGCAATGATCTGGAAATTTCAGCCTGGGCTGAAGTGGAACACCAAACCCATCTTAGGATGTTGGGCGTCCCTGTAAAGGTTAGTGGGGCTGTGATGGCCACAGCCCCAGCCCAAGAATTTGGAGAGATGGAGCCTGAAAGAATGGCCCACTCTCCCCCAAAGAGAGCACAAGGGTTGAAGAAAAGTCTTCTTCCCCCCAGACAGTAGGTAAGGGTCAGCCTCCTCAGGGAACTGACCCTACCCCTAGTGAAGGAACTGCCACAGAGGTAGTCAGGCCTGGCCTGGCCACACCCCTGATGGCAGAGGACCCTTCCAAGGTGGTACCCCGTCTGGAGCAGGTAACCTGCCCCTCTCTACCCTGCCTCAGTCAGCCCAGGGCTGCAGAGGTCAGGGAGGTCAGTGGACCCCCAGGGCCCCCTGTCCAGAGGAAGCCCCCATCAGCAGATTAGGGGCACCCAGTCTAGTAGCCCTAGCCAGGTGAAAATTCCTCTACACACTGAGGGATCCCCCATACCTTTATGTAGGGACCTCCCCCAGAAGGACTCTGGTAGGCAAGGGCAAACCTGGGACCAGAAGGTTCCAAACCTGCCATGTCCCTCCAGTAGTCCATCCAAAGGGACCCAACCCACAGCTGTAGGCAGCCAAAGGTTGACCCTTAGAGCAAAGTGCAACTCAGTCATGGAAAGACAGGCATACATGGTGACCAGTGATCTGAGGAAGCTGAGGCCAACATTCCTAGGGCCTCACTTCCCTACTCAGACACCTCACCAGCCTTGTACTTTACCTAAGCACACCACAGGTAGTGATTCCCCATGGTGGAGACCCTCTTATACCCTTAGGGTGAGGGATTGCTTAGTGGACCATAAGACAGGGGGCAACCATGCTAGTGCAGGTGCTTCCTTATATGACCACTTAGTCAATGAAGGCTCAACTGGCCAAGGTTAGCCTTATCTCCTTTCGTTTGGGGGGGTTATGTAGGAAGGTGGAATCTGACTATATGGTTGCCCCCACTTTTTTTATGGTGTTTTGCTGGTTTATGACTTAGTTGGACTGGGATCCTGCTATTCAGGGCCCCAGTCTATCTGCTTTCTCTGTAAAAAGGTTTCCATGTGCCTTAGGCACATCTCTGATTGGAATCTGGAGTGCCCTTATAAGTCCCTAGTATATGGTATACTATGTACCAAGGGCATAGGTACCTCAGAGGCCTACCAGGGGCTGCAGCATGTATTATGCCACCCCTGGAAGGCCATCCAAACTGACACCACAGGTCTGCTACTGCAGCCTGGGTAGGGTGGTGCATGCACCCCTTACTGTGATATAGGTTACCTATATCACTAAATACATACACACATATAAACCTATAAGTCACTCCTAAGGCAGGCCTTATCAATCCTAAAGGCAGAGTGCATGGTTCCTATGTGAGAGGGTGCCCCTGCATGAGCAGGGCCCCTCTGCAGCGTTCGGAGACCATCTCTGATGCTGTTTGTAGTGCAGCCTGACCATATACTCTTAAGCGCATTATATCCTCGCGGTAAAATGCTAACTTTGGAATGGCTGCACCTAAACATGTCGTGTTTGGTGTCAAACATCTTGGAATACTACCCCCCGCCAATCCTGGCGGCGGGGGTAGCATTCCACCCTTCTAGAGGGAAAGACATGTTAACTCTGGCTTACCCGGTAACTTCTTTCTGAAGCCCTGGCATCACAAAATGGATGCTGCTGCCACAGACACAAGTCTGGCCTCCTGCTGCTGGACGAAACTCCGGCAGGGGAGGCCTGGACAATAGGTTTCCTGTTGCAGGGAGGTGTGACCACCTCCCCAGACAGGATAATGTGTATTGGGGCTGGGTGGGTGCACTCTTAGAGTGCTTTGAAGTCCTGCACTGGGGGAGCAAAAGGCTCCTCTGTGCATATGCCAGTTCAAACCAGCTCAGGGGCTACCTGCCCCTGCTCTGGCGCGAAACTGGACAAAGGGAAGTGGGTGTAGCCACCCCCTCCCTTGACCCTCCCATAGGTGGGGTCATAGAGCTAGTCCATCCCCTCTTTTTAGTATAAGAGGGGGAACCTTGCCATTGCAAAGCAGATTATACCTGGACGAAACTCTGACACTGAATCCTGGACCTTCGACGCTCTACGACAAGATTAGAGGACTGAAGAATCTCCCTTGGGGTCAAGGAGTGACTCCCCTGCTTGGCAGGCACCAAAGAAGCATCTGTCCGGTTCGCATTACTGAAGCTCCCGTCGGACGCCGAAGTCATCGCATCACCAGAGGTGGATTCTCAGACTTCCCCGAGGCTACCCTGAGTCCCCAGCAAAGCTGAGGCCCGTGGCTATCGTGGGTGACTTGAGACCGTGACCCCTGGACACCGAGCACACTTGCAAGTGCACCATCTTCTGGGTCTCCCAAGAAGTCGTGCTTTGGGCTCCGAGTAGCCCTAGCCTCCAGCACCACCTGCACCGAAGATCACTGGCCCCCACTCCACGAGTGTCCTGTAAGCCAGCTCCACGTGCGGCGTCACGAGGCTCCTTCGCGGTCGCTAGCCCGTTGGCTAGTAGCCCTTAACGAAGGCCAATCTTTTCTTTACTTGGCATCCTGGTTGCTCCAGGCCTGCCCTCACTTACCCTCGCTGGGTGAGTTCCCCAGACCTTGCTGGTCTGCATCATCGACGATCTACATCTTACTCGAGACTTGCCGTTGCCAAGGCTTGTTGGGTCCAATCCGGTCGCCGACACCTCAGCACTCGACAGACATCGAGCACCAGCCCGAATCCTGCTCCTGGTCGCCGACAACGCCTCCCGGACCTCGTGGCTGAAGAGTCAAGACGACCGTCACCGCACCTGAAGCACTCGACATCGGTGGGCATCTGTCCATCGCCTTCCTGGTCACTGGCTAGTGACCCAGACTCTGTCCCCTCTGCTTTCAGGTTCTTCAGAACTCCGATCCACTCTTGGATCCACCCGGACACTTTTCTCCTGGTCGCCAGCAGCACTTTGCAGCAGATCGCCATACGAAACGACGACGAAACCCGACCCCGAAAGGCACCTATGCACCCGGCTTCCCTGGGTGAGGTAACACGAGTACTCCGGTGCTCCCGTGGGTAGAGACTCTTCAAAGTCCTAGATCTCAAAGGGTTTTGTCCTAGTCCTCTTTTAAGTGTCCCTTTCCTCTATTTTCCCGATCCCGACTTTCTCCATAGAAGTTAACGGCGTATCGCGGTTGTGTATTTACACTGCACGCGTCTCCCGTGGGTCCCCTGTGTCACTACCTTGGGTGGTTCCTTGTGGTCCAAGCACTTCTAGAGGCTCTAGGCCTAGTGTCTAGTTCAGTCGTGGTTCGCATACCACTTTATTGGTATATGGTTTGGTACGCCCCTAGGGCCCAAACGTGTATTTGTGCTATTACTGTGATTTAAGATCTTATAACCTATGTACTTCGAACTCTAGCCTCATAAAGAGACTAGAGGGGTGTGTTTAGTAATAAATACATATATTTTGAATATATACCTGGTGTGGTGCTCTTTCATTTGGTCACTCAAGAGATTATAGACTGGTAAAACAAGCTGCTTTACATTCCTTCAAGACTTAGCCTGAAGGCTGCTCTCCATAGCTACCACTAGGATAGCTTTCAATAAGGTTGTCTTTAACCTACCTACCATAAGAGTCGATTTGGACTGGTGCAAGGTGCCCACTATAATTAGTGGACAGCATATGCCAGGCCAACTTCTCACATTGGTGTGCAGCGTGTGGGATTCCAGCTTGCTATTGTTTTACCAGATAATCTCAATTGAATTGATCAACTGAAAACCACTAAAGGTACCTAAGGTACATATAATTTAAGCTTAGAATAACAGTAAGTTCTACTGAACTTAGAGTTGTGTGTTAAGGGATAGCACAACCCTTTCTACAACTCAAGAGAGTTTAGTAGGCCACACTAGAGTAGGTAGTGCATACACCACACCACACTAGTAATGTCTTTAAAAGCAGGATCCAAAGATTCCTTGCAGGAAGCCATTGAGCTTCCACCCTCCAAGTATGATACACTCCAATTCTTGGAATTGAGAGCTTTATGTAACGTGAGGAAATTAAGGACAGGCCAAAGTCCCACCACCCAACACCTCAAGGAGTTGTTGGTGGCTTATGATCTTAGTAAGTCCTCAGAGACTGAAGGGGTAGGAGCAGAGGGTGGGCCAGCAGATGAGGAAGGGGCCAGGGGTACCACTACCCCCAGCCCCCCTCTGAAACTGACCAGGAGGGTGACAATGACCCTGACCTGGAAAACCCAATCCCTTCTGGGGAAGATGAAGATGAGGATCAGAATGATGCCCTCTTTGTCCCCCCAGGAAGGATTAAGAGTGTGCCCAGAAGGTCTAGGTCTCCTTCTCAGGAGTCTAACCACTCTGGCACCTCTATAGGGAGCTCTGTCTCATCTCATAGGAGAGAATCCTCTCATGAGAGAAGAAAGAGGCTAGTCCAGTATGAGGAAACTCAGCTGGAACTCAGAAAAAAGCAATTAGCTTTAGATAGAGAATCCCTAGATCTCCTTAGAGAGAGAAGAAAGTTGGGACTAGAGTCCCATGGTGGCAACAATATCCCTAGAGATAGGGAAAGGTCTTATGACCATAGAAACCTAAACAAGATTGTCCCTCCCTACCAGAGTGGGGATGACATCCACAAATGGATAACTGCACTGGAGAGGGCCTGTAAAGTTCAGAAGGTCCCCCAGAGGCAGTGGGCAGCAATCTTGTGGCTCTCCTTTGCAGACAAAGGTAGAGACAAGCTCCTCACTGTAAGAGAAGAGGATGCTGACAATTACACAGTCTTGAAGAGTGCTCTGATAGATGGGTTTGGCCTAACCACTGAACAGTATAGGTTGAAGTTCAGAGACACCCAAAAAGCTCAGACTCAAGACTGGGTTGATTTTGTAGATTGTGCTACAAAGGCTCTGGAAGGTTGGATACATGGCAACAAAGTGCAGGACTTTTTAGGATTGTACAATTTGATTATGAGGGAGCAGATCCTTAATAATTGTCAAAACCAGCTTTTGCACCAGTATCTGGTGGACTCTGATCTGACCTCTCCCCAAGAATTGGGAAAGAAGGCAGACAAGTGGGTCAGAACCAGAGTAAAAACTAGAAATCAGGGTGGTGACCAGAAGAAAGATTCTACTAAGTCCCAAGAGAAAGGTGGGGATAAATCTAAGGATAAGTCCCCTACAGGGCCCCAAAATTCCTCTTCTGGGGGTGGGTCCCAAACTCCTTCCTCTCCTGAAAAGAAACCCTATTGCCATGTCTGTAAAAAGCCTGGGCACTGGAAAACTGATCCCAGTTGCCCCAGGATTGGCAATAAAGAAAATGTTCCTCCCACAACTACTACCACCCCTCCTGGTACTACCAGTAGTAATCCTCCAGTTGGGAGTAGTGCACCCAAAAAGTTAGGTGCTTTTGCAAGAGGAACAGAGGTGGGCCCTAGTTTAGACAGGGACCCCTCAACAGACTCCTCTGACTCTGATGGTGGTATAGGATTTGCCACCTTTACCATGGGTCCCATAGCATTGGGCAGGTACAGATTGGAGCCAATAATTAATGGTCAGAAAGCTGTGGCATTTAGGGACACAGGGGCTAGTGTCACCATGGTGGCAGGGAAACTAGTCCCCCTCACCAGCTTTTACCTGAGTTTAAATACCAGGTGACCAACATTGATGGTGTCAGAACAGATCACCCCATGGCCATAGTCAATCTCAGCTGGGAGGGGGTCACAGGCCCAAAAAGAGTGGCAGTGTCCCCAACCCTACCTGTAGATTGCCTGATGGGCAATGATCTGGAAATTTCAGCCTGGGCTGAAGTGGAACACCAAACCCATCTTAGGATGTTGGGCGTCCCTGTAAAGGTTAGTGGGGCTGTGATGGCCACAGCCCCAGCCCAAGAATTTGGAGAGATGGAGCCTGAAAGAATGGCCCACTCTCCCCCAAAAGAGAGCACAAGGGTTGAAGAAAAGTCTTCTTCCCCCCAGACAGTAGGTAAGGGTCAGCCTCCTCAGGGAACTGACCCTACCCCTAGTGAAGGAACTGCCACAGAGGTAGTCAGGCCTGGCCTGGCCACACCCCTGATGGCAGAGGACCCTTCCAAGGTGGTACCCCGTCTGGAGCAGGTAACCTGCCCCTCTCTACCCTGCCTCAGTCAGCCCAGGGCTGCAGAGGTCAGGGAGGTCAGTGGACCCCCCAGGGCCCCCTGTCCAGAGGAAGCCCCCATCAGCAGATTAGGGGCACCCAGTCTAGTAGCCCTAGCCAGGTGAAAATTCCTCTACACACTGAGGGATCCCCCATACCTTTATGTAGGGACCTCCCCCAGAAGGACTCTGGTAGGCAAGGGCAAACCTGGGACCAGAAGGTTCCAAACCTGCCATGTCCCTCCAGTAGTCCATCCAAAGGGACCCAACCCACAGCTGTAGGCAGCCAAAGGTTGACCCTTAGAGCAAAGTGCAACTCAGTCATGGAAAGACAGGCATACATGGTGACCAGTGATCTGAGGAAGCTGAGGCCAACATTCCTAGGGCCTCACTTCCCTACTCAGACACCTCACCAGCCTTGTACTTTACCTAAGCACACCACAGGTAGTGATTCCCCATGGTGGAGACCCTCTCATACCCTTAGGGTGAGGGATTGCTTAGTGGACCATAAGACAGGGGGCAACCATGCTAGTGCAGGTGCTTCCTTATATGACCACTTAGTCAATGAAGGCTCAACTGGCCAAGGTTAGCCTTATCTCCTTTCGTTTGGGGGGGGTTATGTAGGAAGGTGGAATCTGACTATATGGTTGCCCCCACTTTTTTTATGGTGTTTTGCTGGTTTATGACTTAGTTGGACTGGGATCCTGCTATTCAGGGCCCCAGTCTATCTGCTTTCTCTGTAAAAGGTTTCCATGTGCCTTAGGCACATCTCTGATTGGAATCTGGAGTGCCCTTATAAGTCCCTAGTATATGGTATACTATGTACCAAGGGCATAGGTACCTCAGAGGCCTACCAGGGGCTGCAGCATGTATTATGCCACCCCTGGAAGGCCATCCAAACTGACACCACAGGTCTGCTACTGCAGCCTGGGTAGGGTGGTGCATGCACCCCTTACTGTGATATAGGTTACCTATATCACTAAATACATACACACATATAAACCTATAAGTCACTCCTAAGGCAGGCCTTATCAATCCTAAAGGCAGAGTGCATGGTTCCTATGTGAGAGGGTGCCCCTGCATGAGCAGGGCCCCTCTGCAGCGTTCGGAGACCATCTCTGATGCTGTTTGTAGTGCAGCCTGACCATATACTCTTAAGCGCATTATATCCTCGCGGTAAAATGCTAACTTTGGAATGGCTGCACCTAAACATGTCGTGTTTGGTGTCAAACATCTTGGAATACTACCCCCCGCCAATCCTGGCGGCGGGGGTAGCATTCCACCCTTCTAGAGGGAAAGACATGTTAACTCTGGCTTACCCGGTAACTTCTTTCTGAAGCCCTGGCATCACAAAATGGATGCTGCTGCCACAGACACAAGTCTGGCCTCCTGCTGCTGGACGAAACTCCGGCAGGGGAGGCCTGGACAATAGGTTTCCTGTTGCAGGGAGGTGTGACCACCTCCCCAGACAGGATAATGTGTATTGGGGCTGGGTGGGTGCACTCTTAGAGTGCTTTGAAGTCCTGCACTGGGGGAGCAAAAGGCTCCTCTGTGCATATGCCAGTTCAAACCAGCTCAGGGGCTACCTGCCCCTGCTCTGGCGCGAAACTGGACAAAGGGAAGTGGGTGTAGCCACCCCCTCCCTTGACCCTCCCATAGGTGGGGTCATAGAGCTAGTCCATCCCCTCTTTTTAGTATAAGAGGGGGAACCTTGCCATTGCAAAGCAGATTATACCTGGACGAAACTCTGACACTGAATCCTGGACCTTCGACGCTCTACGACAAGATTAGAGGACTGAAGAATCTCCCTTGGGGTCAAGGAGTGACTCCCCTGCTTGGCAGGCACCAAAGAAGCATCTGTCCGGTTCGCATTACTGAAGCTCCCGTCGGACGCCGAAGTCATCGCATCACCAGAGGTGGATTCTCAGACTTCCCCGAGGCTACCCTGAGTCCCCAGCAAAGCTGAGGCCCGTGGCTATCGTGGGTGACTTGAGACCGTGACCCCTGGACACCGAGCACACTTGCAAGTGCACCATCTTCTGGGTCTCCCAAGAAGTCGTGCTTTGGGCTCCGAGTAGCCCTAGCCTCCAGCACCACCTGCACCGAAGATCACTGGCCCCCACTCCACGAGTGTCCTGTAAGCCAGCTCCACGTGCGGCGTCACGAGGCTCCTTCGCGGTCGCTAGCCCGTTGGCTAGTAGCCCTTAACGAAGGCCAATCTTTTCTTTACTTGGCATCCTGGTTGCTCCAGGCCTGCCCTCACTTACCCTCGCTGGGTGAGTTCCCCAGACCTTGCTGGTCTGCATCATCGACGATCTACATCTTACTCGAGACTTGCCGTTGCCAAGGCTTGTTGGGTCCAATCCGGTCGCCGACACCTCAGCACTCGACAGACATCGAGCACCAGCCCGAATCCTGCTCCTGGTCGCCGACAACGCCTCCCGGACCTCGTGGCTGAAGAGTCAAGACGACCGTCACCGCACCTGAAGCACTCGACATCGGTGGGCATCTGTCCATCGCCTTCCTGGTCACTGGCTAGTGACCCAGACTCTGTCCCCTCTGCTTTCAGGTTCTTCAGAACTCCGATCCACTCTTGGATCCACCCGGACACTTTTCTCCTGGTCGCCAGCAGCACTTTGCAGCAGATCGCCATACGAAACGACGACGAAACCCGACCCCGAAAGGCACCTATGCACCCGGCTTCCCTGGGTGAGGTAACACGAGTACTCCGGTGCTCCCGTGGGTAGAGACTCTTCAAAGTCCTAGATCTCAAAGGGTTTTGTCCTAGTCCTCTTTTAAGTGTCCCTTTCCTCTATTTTCCCGATCCCGACTTTCTCCATAGAAGTTAACGGCGTATCGCGGTTGTGTATTTACACTGCACGCGTCTCCCGTGGGTCCCCTGTGTCACTACCTTGGGTGGTTCCTTGTGGTCCAAGCACTTCTAGAGGCTCTAGGCCTAGTGTCTAGTTCAGTCGTGGTTCGCATACCACTTTATTGGTATATGGTTTGGTACGCCCCTAGGGCCCAAACGTGTATTTGTGCTATTACTGTGATTTAAGATCTTATAACCTATGTACTTCGAACTCTAGCCTCATAAAGAGACTAGAGGGGTGTGTTTAGTAATAAATACATATATTTTGAATATATACCTGGTGTGGTGCTCTTTCATTTGGTCACTCAAGAGATTATAGACTGGTAAAACAAGCTGCTTTACATTCCTTCAAGACTTAGCCTGAAGGCTGCTCTCCATAGCTACCACTAGGATAGCTTTCAATAAGGTTGTCTTTAACCTACCTACCATAAGAGTCGATTTGGACTGGTGCAAGGTGCCCACTATAATTAGTGGACAGCATATGCCAGGCCAACTTCTCACATTGGTGTGCAGCGTGTGGGATTCCAGCTTGCTATTGTTTTACCAGATAATCTCAATTGAATTGATCAACTGAAAACCACTAAAGGTACCTAAGGTACATATAATTTAAGCTTAGAATAACAGTAAGTTCTACTGAACTTAGAGTTGTGTGTTAAGGGATAGCACAACCCTTTCTACAACTCAAGAGAGTTTAGTAGGCCACACTAGAGTAGGTAGTGCATACACCACACCACACTAGTAATGTCTTTAAAAGCAGGATCCAAAGATTCCTTGCAGGAAGCCATTGAGCTTCCACCCTCCAAGTATGATACACTCCAATTCTTGGAATTGAGAGCTTTATGTAACGTGAGGAAATTAAGGACAGGCCAAAGTCCCACCACCCAACACCTCAAGGAGTTGTTGGTGGCTTATGATCTTAGTAAGTCCTCAGAGACTGAAGGGGTAGGAGCAGAGGGTGGGCCAGCAGATGAGGAAGGGGCCAGGGGTACCACTACCCCCAGCCCCCCTCTGAAACTGACCAGGAGGGTGACAATGACCCTGACCTGGAAAACCCAATCCCTTCTGGGGAAGATGATGATGAGGATCAGAATGATGCCACTCTTTGTCCCCCCAGGAAGGATTAAGAGTGTGCCCAGAAGGTCTAGGTCTCCTTCTCAGGAGTCTAACCACTCTGGCACCTCTATAGGGAGCTCTGTCTCATCTCATAGGAGAGAATCCTCTCATGAGAGAAGAAAGAGGCTAGTCCAGTATGAGGAAACTCAGCTGGAACTCAGAAAAAAGCAATTAGCTTTAGATAGGGAATCCCTAGATCTCCTTAGAGAGAGAAGAAAGTTGGGACTAGAGTCCCATGGTGGCAGCAATATCCCTAGAGATAGGGAAAGGTCTTATGACCATAGAAACCTAAACAAGATTGTCCCTCCCTACCAGAGTGGGGATGACATCCACAAATGGATAACTGCACTGGAGAGGGCCTGTAAAGTTCAGAAGGTCCCCCAGAGGCAGTGGGCAGCAATCTTGTGGCTCTCCTTTGCAGACAAAGGTAGAGACAAGCTCCTCACTGTAAGAGAAGAGGATGCTGACAATTACACAGTCTTGAAGAGTGCTCTGATAGATGGGTTTGGCCTAACCACTGAACAGTATAGGTTGAAGTTCAGAGACACCCAAAAAGCTCAGACTCAAGACTGGGTTGATTTTGTAGATTGTGCTACAAAGGCTCTGGAAGGTTGGATACATGGCAACAAAGTGCAGGACTTTTTAGGATTGTACAATTTGATTATGAGGGAGCAGATCCTTAATAATTGTCAAAACCAGCTTTTGCACCAGTATCTGGTGGACTCTGATCTGACCTCTCCCCAAGAATTGGGAAAGAAGGCAGACAAGTGGGTCAGAACCAGAGTAAAAACTAGAAATCAGGGTGGTGACCAGAAGAAAGATTCTACTAAGTCCCAAGAGAAAGGTGGGGATAAATCTAAGGATAAGTCCCCTACAGGGCCCCAAAATTCCTCTTCTGGGGGTGGGTCCCAAACTCCTTCCTCTCCTGAAAAGAAACCCTATTGCCATGTCTGTAAAAAGCCTGGGCACTGGAAAACTGATCCCAGTTGCCCCAGGATTGGCAATAAAGAAAATGTTCCTCCCACAACTACTACCACCCCTCCTGGTACTACCAGTAGTAATCCTCCAGTTGGGAGTAGTGCACCCAAAAAGTTAGGTGCTTTTGCAAGAGGAACAGAGGTGGGCCCTAGTTTAGACAGGGACCCCTCAACAGACTCCTCTGACTCTGATGGTGGTATAGGATTTGCCACCTTTACCATGGGTCCCATAGCATTGGGCAGGTACAGATTGGAGCCAATAATTAATGGTCAGAAAGCTGTGGCATTTAGGGACACAGGGGCTAGTGTCACCATGGTGGCAGGGAAACTAGTCCCCCCTCACCAGCTTTTACCTGAGTTTAAATACCAGGTGACCAACATTGATGGTGTCAGAACAGATCACCCCATGGCCATAGTCAATCTCAGCTGGGAGGGGGTCACAGGCCCAAAAAGAGTGGCAGTGTCCCCAACCCTACCTGTAGATTGCCTGATGGGCAATGATCTGGAAATTTCAGCCTGGGCTGAAGTGGAACACCAAACCCATCTTAGGATGTTGGGCGTCCCTGTAAAGGTTAGTGGGGCTGTGATGGCCACAGCCCCAGCCCAAGAATTTGGAGAGATGGAGCCTGAAAGAATGGCCCACTCTCCCCCAAAAGAGAGCACAAGGGTTGAAGAAAAGTCTTCTTCCCCCCAGACAGTAGGTAAGGGTCAGCCTCCTCAGGGAACTGACCCTACCCCTAGTGAAGGAACTGCCACAGAGGTAGTCAGGCCTGGCCTGGCCACACCCCTGATGGCAGAGGACCCTTCCAAGGTGGTACCCCGTCTGGAGCAGGTAACCTGCCCCTCTCTACCCTGCCTCAGTCAGCCCAGGGCTGCAGAGGTCAGGGAGGTCAGTGGACCCCCCAGGGCCCCCTGTCCAGAGGAAGCCCCCATCAGCAGATTAGGGGCACCCAGTCTAGTAGCCCTAGCCAGGTGAAAATTCCTCTACACACTGAGGGATCCCCCATACCTTTATGTAGGGACCTCCCCCAGAAGGACTCTGGTAGGCAAGGGCAAACCTGGGACCAGAAGGTTCCAAACCTGCCATGTCCCTCCAGTAGTCCATCCAAAGGGACCCAACCCACAGCTGTAGGCAGCCAAAGGTTGACCCTTAGAGCAAAGTGCAACTCAGTCATGGAAAGACAGGCATACATGGTGACCAGTGATCTGAGGAAGCTGAGGCCAACATTCCTAGGGCCTCACTTCCCTACTCAGACACCTCACCAGCCTTGTACTTTACCTAAGCACACCACAGGTAGTGATTCCCCATGGTGGAGACCCTCTTATACCCTTAGGGTGAGGGATTGCTTAGTGGACCATAAGACAGGGGGCAACCATGCTAGTGCAGGTGCTTCCTTATATGACCACTTAGTCAATGAAGGCTCAACTGGCCAAGGTTAGCCTTATCTCCTTTCGTTTGGGGGGGGGTTATGTAGGAAGGTGGAATCTGACTATATGGTTGCCCCCACTTTTTTTATGGTGTTTTGCTGGTTTATGACTTAGTTGGACTGGGATCCTGCTATTCAGGGCCCCAGTCTATCTGCTTTCTCTGTAAAAGGTTTCCATGTGCCTTAGGCACATCTCTGATTGGAATCTGGAGTGCCCTTATAAGTCCCTAGTATATGGTATACTATGTACCAAGGGCATAGGTACCTCAGAGGCCTACCAGGGGCTGCAGCATGTATTATGCCACCCCTGGAAGGCCATCCAAACTGACACCACAGGTCTGCTACTGCAGCCTGGGTAGGGTGGTGCATGCACCCCTTACTGTGATATAGGTTACCTATATCACTAAATACATACACACATATAAACCTATAAGTCACTCCTAAGGCAGGCCTTATCAATCCTAAAGGCAGAGTGCATGGTTCCTATGTGAGAGGGTGCCCCTGCATGAGCAGGGCCCCTCTGCAGCGTTCGGAGACCATCTCTGATGCTGTTTGTAGTGCAGCCTGACCATATACTCTTAAGCGCATTATATCCTCGCGGTAAAATGCTAACTTTGGAATGGCTGCACCTAAACATGTCGTGTTTGGTGTCAAACATCTTGGAATACTACCCCCCCGCCAATCCTGGCGGTGGGGGTAGCATTCCACCCTTCTAGAGGGAAAGACATGTTAACTCTGGCTTACCCGGTAACTTCTTTCTGAAGCCCTGGCATCACAAAATGGATGCTGCTGCCACAGACACAAGTCTGGCCTCCTGCTGCTGGACGAAACTCCGGCAGGGGAGGCCTGGACAATAGGTTTCCTGTTGCAGGGAGGTGTGACCACCTCCCCAGACAGGATAATGTGTATTGGGGCTGGGTGGGTGCACTCTTAGAGTGCTTTGAAGTCCTGCACTGGGGGAGCAAAAGGCTCCTCTGTGCATATGCCAGTTCAAACCAGCTCAGGGGCTACCTGCCCCTGCTCTGGCGCGAAACTGGACAAAGGGAAGTGGGTGTAGCCACCCCCTCCCTTGACCCTCCCATAGGTGGGGTCATAGAGCTAGTCCATCCCCTCTTTTTAGTATAAGAGGGGGAACCTTGCCATTGCAAAGCAGATTATACCTGGACGAAACTCTGACACTGAATCCTGGACCTTCGACGCTCTACGACAAGATTAGAGGACTGAAGAATCTCCCTTGGGGTCAAGGAGTGACTCCCCTGCTTGGCAGGCACCAAAGAAGCATCTGTCCGGTTCGCATTACTGAAGCTCCCGTCGGACGCCGAAGTCATCGCATCACCAGAGGTGGATTCTCAGACTTCCCCGAGGCTACCCTGAGTCCCCAGCAAAGCTGAGGCCCGTGACTATCGTGGGTGACTTGAGACCGTGACCCCTGGACACCGAGCACACTTGCAAGTGCACCAACTTCTGGGTCTCCCAAGAAGTCGTGCTTTGGGCTCCGAGTAGCCCTAGCCTCCAGCACCACCTGCACCGAAGATCACTGGCCCCCACTCCACGAGTGTCCTGTAAGCCAGCTCCACGTGCGGCGTCACGAGGCTCCTTCGCGGTCACTAGCCCGTTGGCTAGTAGCCCTTAACGAAGGCCAATCTTTTCTTTACTTGGCATCCTGGTTGCTCCAGGCCTGCCCTCACTTACCCTCGCTGGGTGAGTTCCCCAGACCTTGCTGGTCTGCATCATCGACGATCTACATCTTACTCGAGACTTGCCGTTGCCAAGGCTTGTTGGGTCCAATCCGGTCGCCGACACCTCAGCACTCGACAGACATCGAGCACCAGCCCAAATCCTGCTCCTGGTCGCCGACAACGCCTCCCGGACCTCGTGGCTGAAGAGTCAAGACGACCGTCACCGCACCTGAAGCACTCGACATCGGTGGGCATCTGTCCATCGCCTTCCTGGTCACTGGCTAGTGACCCAGACTCTGTCCCCTCTGCTTTCAGGTTCTTCAGAACTCCGATCCACTCTTGGATCCACCCGGACACTTTTCTCCTGGTCGCCAGCAGCACTTTGCAGCAGATCGCCATACGAAACGACGACGAAACCCGACCCCGAAAGGCACCTATGCACCCGGCTTCCCTGGGTGAGGTAACACGAGTACTCCGGTGCTCCCGTGGGTAGAGACTCTTCAAAGTCCTAGATCTCAAAGGGTTTTGTCCTAGTCCTCTTTTAAGTGTCCCTTTCCTCTATTTTCCCGATCCCGACTTTCTCCATAGAAGTTAACGGCGTATCGCGGTTGTGTATTTACACTGCACGCGTCTCCCGTGGGTCCCCTGTGTCACTACCTTGGGTGGTTCCTTGTGGTCCAAGCACTTCTAGAGGCTCTAGGCCTAGTGTCTAGTTCAGTCGTGGTTCGCATACCACTTTATTGGTATATGGTTTGGTACGCCCCTAGGGCCCAAACGTGTATTTGTGCTATTACTGTGATTTAAGATCTTATAACCTATGTACTTCGAACTCTAGCCTCATAAAGAGACTAGAGGGGTGTGTTTAGTAATAAATACATATATTTTGAATATATACCTGGTGTGGTGCTCTTTCATTTGGTCACTCAAGAGATTATAGACTGGTAAAACAAGCTGCTTTACATTCCTTCAAGACTTAGCCTGAAGGCTGCTCTCCATAGCTACCACTAGGATAGCTTTCAATAAGGTTGTCTTTAACCTACCTACCATAAGAGTCGATTTGGACTGGTGCAAGGTGCCCACTATAATTAGTGGACAGCATATGCCAGGCCAACTTCTCACATAGCGGACATGGGCAAAGTTGTGACACTATTCCACATCATTTAAAACATCACCTTGCCAGCGTTTTATGCTCTACTACACCACTTTAAGAGGAGAGTTTCTCCAAAGCTTGGACCCCAGGCGAGTACTGAGCTTTCAGATATATCATACCAAAGGACAGTCAGCTCTTTGTGGGGTCTCTGGACTAGAAAAGGCAAGGCTGCGCAGAAGAGAACCATCTTCTGCTGGATCATGCTTTGCATTAAGACATCTACACGTCGGCTAAAAAGCAGTCTCCAGAAGGACTGCACGCTCATTCTACTAGGGCCAAAGCGGCTACCACTTCTTTGGCATGCAGAGCCACTGTCCTGGATATTTGCCAGGCATCTACGTCGGCATTCCTCCATACATTCATGAAGCACTATTGTCTGGACTGTCAGGCTTGCCAATAGGGGCATTTTACCTGCGCTGTCCTGCAGGACTTTCGGGTTTGAGTCCATTCACAGACCCACCTCTAAATAAGTACTACTTTAGTATCTGTTCAAAAGATGAGGCATCTGTGGCTAGAAGTCTCTATCAGAAGAACAAGTTACTTACTTTCAGTGACGCTCTTTCTTTTAAAGACCAGTGGCAGCTGGTGGATCCTAAAAGTGGTTGGGCGAAAAGCTGAGATCCAAGCTGAAGGAGCAAGGGAGTACAGTAAGATTGACAAAGTGACAGAGTAGTGTTCAGGGGTGGGATCTCGCCCAGCAAGAATTTTAAAAAAATAGGTTCAATGGTGCATTGCATATACAGCATACATTTCAAGAAAACATGGTGCAAAATTTTGAAAAAGGGCGTTCAAATGGTATATATTGTAGCACAAGTTTCAAGTAATTTAATTAGAAATAAGTCAAAGGATACGACTGGCATTATACTGAATAGCCTAGTTTGTAAAATCCAGTCCCTTCTGTAGCTCAGTACAGAGCTTGTTACCGAACAGCCATCCTGCTCAACACTTTTGAGCAACAGAACTTTGTACTCATAGGACACCCTTCTAATACAAATCTCCATCCATACTTATTAGAGGACTCCCTGTTGAGTGCAGAGCTCTGGTTAGCGTAAAGTTCACACCCCCAGATGCTCAGAATAGGAGTATTCTGCTAAGTGCAGATCTATCTGTTAAGTATAACTTCCTTGTTAAGTTGCCGAGCTCTCCATTCAGTATTTAACAGGGCTCATTGCTTAGCACAGAGCCCACTGAACAGTATTGGCCCACCTCTTCTATACAAGACTCCCTGCTCATTAAAGGGTTCATTAGTTAGTACAATGTTCTTCATCAACACAGAACGTCCTTTACAGCTCCAGCCTCCGTGCACAGTCATTTCTCTACATTTGCTGGTTGATTCATCTCTTGAATGTTATACCTATTCATTAGGAAGGATTCCAAGATTTAGGAGAACCAGAGAAAAAACAATGAAACAGTTCACAAAAGTGACTTCTAACCTGATGAGAAACATGCACAATGACACATGCACTGAGAGAATAGAGTATCTGTCTAGGGAGAGACCCAAAGGAAGTAGAAGACTTAAGTAGCCGCATTTGGAGGAATTCTGGTTCTGGCGCAAGGAGTATATGTCTAGGATTGAGGGGGAATGTTTAGAGAAAGTTTTGAGGCATCCTAAAGTTTTAACTGACTGAAGAGCAGGGGGCACAATGGCTGAGGTATAGGGACATAGAGTACCCATCAAGAAAAAAAGATGTATCCTTGCAAAGGGAGGCAGGAAGAGTGCAAATCCAAGGGGAGTAAACAGGTCAAATCAGAATGAGTGTGTTCTAGTTGAGAAGAGATCCTGTGACATGGGTGAAATATCAAGGAAGGACGATATCCTCAGAAAGTGAGGACAGCCAGGCATAGGGAGAATGTCCTGGGATAAAGGCTGTATACAATAAGAACATGTGCTCTGGTGCGGAGGGGGAACCTACACAGGGAGCTCCCTTGGAACATTTCCCTGGGATGGAATGGTTGCAAGGCAAGTGAGCATATCTGCCGAGACAGAGCATTTCCAACTAGTTGAAGAATGTGAAGACAGCTGGACCAGCTACAGGTAGATCCAGTTTCAAGTATTAGGAAACATGTCCAAAGAGAGGGAGCATGCCCATTTTACATGAAAAGCATGTGTCCAGACACATGTGACATCTCTGGGGGCAAGAGTGATGGAGTTTGTGTTAAGGCGTGTTGGGTATTTGCTCGGAAGATGCATGGATTGCCAAAATGGATTTGGAGGGGACAGGACCTAACTGGATGAGGGCATGGAGGGTGGACACGATTTGAAGCCACAGGGCCTAGTTTAAATCGGTCCCTACAATCACACACTGCTCTCTAAACACATCTGCTTCACACACTACACAAAGCTTTGCAAATGCACCTCTGCTTCACACATTGCATGCAGGTCTGTAAATGCACTTCAGCCTCACACACGGCTCTGTAAATGCACTGCCACCACGCTCAGCATCAGTACCACTGCTGCACAAGCACTGAAACACTGGCATAGCTTATCTAATGTATCTCAAAAAGCTCAAGGTGCAAGTTTTGGCCTGAAGCACCCAGTGATTTCAGAAAAAACCATCCCTTCACATATAGATCTCCTTACATCTAGGAGCTCCCTTGCTATGCAGCACCTCTTTTATTATACGTTTGGCAGCGAAGGCCACAGGTGAGCAGTGTGGTACTTCACAGGAATGTGGCGGTGACTAAGCTGCACATGTACTGCGAAGGAGAACGACTGAGAGAGAAGTTCCTGAGGAGGTAAAGGAGTCACAGGAAAGGGAAGGAGAAGTCAGAACTTATATAGACAGCTACCTACAGGCAGGTACATGCGGACGTACACCCCTCAGCAGTGGTCATCTCATGTGTCACAAATCTGCTACTATCTGGTTACTCCTGATTTACATTGATGTTGGGACTCGTCTACGAATTTAAGTTAGCTCAACAGCTGGAATCCAGGACATCTGTGCAGCTTGCTGTAACCCCAGAGTAGGAAAGGAGTCTAGTATGTGTCAAAACTATAATCAGGGAAGTTCTGACCACATACCCCTTATATGTAAAGTTGCTAACCAGCAGTAAATTGGTTAAAAAACGAAATCTTCTTTATTCTGCACTGTCTTCCAAACTTGAAGCATATTGCATTCTGGGACTCGTTGGCTCATGTTCATAAGAAAAATGAAATACCAAGCCCAGACAAGCCGGCTGAGCTGCCTGCTACATCGCGTTTATTTGACTAATATCGAACCCAGAGATGGGTAGCTGGCTCTTGAAAATCTAATTTCAAACCGTAATGCATGCTTGTAAAGTAAAAAGTGAGGGGTTTTGTCAACAGCGAGTAACATTACATTAGGCATCCTATTCTGTTTTATACTGTGGGCAAGGAGGGTGGCATCACAGAGTGATAACAAGCATTTGCAATGCAATAGGTCTCGCATTGCGAGAGTTTGAGCTATTGGCATTGTAAATTACATAGGCTTTTATTTATGTGTTTTGAAAACCTGCAAGGAGTGCGTAAACACGCACTTTGTACTTATAGTCCTTGCTTACGAGAAGCAAGACTGGCAGTAAATTTCTGTAATGCGATACCTATTGTATTGCAAATGCTTGTTATAGAGCCTGTAATGCTTTAAAAATTGCCAAGTTGAATCATGTTATTGGCTGCTCATGGGCCAGACTATAAGTGTGGATATGGAGCATTTTACTGTCCTAGTGAATGATGTAGTTAGGTCATAAACACACAACTGTGTGTTACAAGTGAAACTGATCAACTTTATGGACAGAGCAAGAACGACATAGGGAGCTTTTTGGGCTTGGAAAGATCTGTAGTCATCACGTGTCTACCGTGTGCAGCTCTGAATACAACGTTAAACAGTACATGGTTCAACAAAGCACATTTCAATCGGTGTACAGAGTTTTGACTGGCAAATCCATGCATCTTTATGTAAGAACTGGTCCAGAGATTCCCACAGGCAAGCACTAAAATCAATACACTGAGGGCAACGTCGATCTAACCGATCTATACACAGCCAGACAGATTTGATTTGAATGTATGATTTATGAAGTTCAAAAACACTAAAGCAATGCAGACGTAAGCTGCACGGATTGTGAAGCAGTTTATACTGTAAAGGGAAAATGTATAAAGTGAAAGTGACAAGCTCTCAGTTCCATGCATTTATCTGCCCGGCCAGCTCTGGTCAAGCCTGCAGAGGGGTGTTTTGGTCGATTTGCAGACACATTAGGTAACACATTAAACTGACTAACGGCGACCATGTTGCTCATGACAATGAACCAACCCAGCATCAGCTGTGCAATTTGGCCTGTAGTTATGCGGTTGATAGTACAGGCTCCCATCTCTCCGTGCGGGCTCAGCTGGCCCAGTATAGGTTAAAAGCCACAGCAGCACGCTCCTCAACACAAATGTAATGATGGATGGCAATACAGTGCACGTACGAGGCTCTGCAGACTGACACCAACACGGCCGCCTCATTTAACAGTGGCACACCTTTCAGAGATTTTTGTTTTTTTAAAGAAAAGTGAGTTGGCAGCAGTGGCTCAACCTTCACACCAGAAGACCCCAGTTAAATGGGGACTACTTCTTTTAAGGATGCAAGATAGGAGATACATTTTCTCAATCTCTTAGGTCAAAGATAGTTTTCACCATCTCCTTCCAGGTGGAAATTTCAGGTGTAGGCAGGGGTGTAACGCCTGCTCCTGCGTTCAGCAGCAAGGGCTCCATTCAGCAAGGGCTATGGAAATATGGGAGAAATGGGAAAATCATGAGCCCTCACCACATTCTGCAGGGGAGCCCCCTCATTTGGGGTACTGTCACTTGGTTGAGGTATTGGAGCCGACATTGAAGGCAGGGCTTTCTCCAAGAGGTTGTAGAGCAGAAATGCTCTGAAAGACACCCACTTATGAGAAAAGTGAAGGGTGCAGTAGGCAAAGAAGGGCAGGGACAAAAGAAAGAGTGAACTGGTAGAAGAAAAGACAAGAGTGGCAGAAGACAGAAGGCAGGAAAAATGATCATAGCAGAGAAAACGAGAGAGGATAAAAACATAGCTATGGAATAACACAGGATTCACTCTCACATGTTGTCTCGTCTGCTCATGTGTTATATAAGTGTGGGAACATGGGTAGGCGTCGTAGTGAAATTAAAAGCGGGACATATGCCCCTTTTCATAGCCGTTATCAAATTCCTGCCTTTGTTATCTGCCTCCAAAAAAGCATGAGTGAGCTTCATTCCCCCGAAAATTACAACATGTTTTATTTTTAACTGCTAGCTTCTTATTTTTGGATCGTCGCCTTATTAACGTACGCCAGGTTTGCCATTGTCACAAACAACGTGCAGTGGACCTTGCCGATGGGGGAGCACTCTTCCATTGCTTTGGCAGGTGACACATATTTTCAGATATGAAAGGTTGAATTTTGCAGCTCAAATCACCACACAAGGCACATGCACACAGAGTAGAGTTTTAGACAGCCCAAAATAGAGCAGAGCCTTTGCTGCACGAATTACCAGACGTTTTTCCAGAATCACGGTAAGAGAATAAAAATGGGGCATTAATTCGGGTCCATAAGCAGTCAGCATACTTAACAAATGCAATGCTAAAGTTACTGACGTCATAGCGGCTCAAGATGCAGTTGACAAGAGCACATGAAAGGCTGTTATAATAAACCTGCTGTAACCGATCAAGCAGCAGGTGGCAAAACACTGCTACTTTGCCCAATTCCCCTAGGTCTTGACCCTGCATGACCCTCCCCCCTACCCTTGCAATTGTAGCCCCTAGTGGTTCACTCTGCTCCAAGCGCTTTGAAGTCCCAATCAACAGCATGCAGGCGGCTGCAGCACTCTACAAAAGCAATTAAGACACAAATAATAAAAATAAAAAAGCGTTCCCACTTGCAGGCGTAGTTTTGCTCTATTCACCCTGGTGTCAACCAAGAAAAGTTTGGGATGGCGCTAGAAAGGTGCAAAGCTTTGGCACATCAAAAACATCTCATGCCACACATCTGCGGTTCCAAAAACTGTACATAAGTGTAGGAGAGTAGGATCTGCCTCTTATGTTGCCCCCACTTTTTTCTGATGTTTACACTGGTTTCTGGCTATAGTCTGGCTGGGACCCTGCCAATCAGGGCCCCAGCCTCTCTGTCTCTCTAAACGACTTGGAGTGCACTCTAGGTGCACTAGTGATTGGATACTGTGGTACCTTATGAGTCCCTAGTATATAGTACCTTAGGTACCAAGGGCATAGGTACTTCACAGGCCTACCAGGGGCTGAAGCATGTATTATGCCACCCCTGGGAAGCAGACTAAATCTGACACCACAGGTCTGCTACTGCAGCCTGGGTAAGGTGGTGCATGCACCCCTTACTGTGATATAGGCGACCTATATCACTACATAGATACACACATATAAACCTATAAGTCACTCCTATGGCAGGCCTTATCAATCCTGAAGGCAGAGTGCTTGGTTCCTATGTGAGAGGGTGCCCCTGCATGAGCAGAGCCCCTCAGCAGCATTCGGAGACCCTTCTCTGAGGCTGTTTGTAGTGCAGCCTGACCATATACTCTTAAGCGCATTATAACCTAGCGTTAAATGCTAACTTTGGGATGGCTGCACGGAAACATGTCGTGTTTGGTGTCAAACATCTTGGAATACTACCCCCCGCCAGTTCTGGCGGCGGGGGTAGCATTCCACCCTTCTAGAGGGATAGACATGTACCTACTGTGGAAACGCTGTAGAATCCTGAAGAGCCCTGGCATCACAAAATGGATGCCACCAGTCACAGACACTGGGCTGCCCTCCTGCTGATGACCGAAACTCGCAGTGGAGGAGGCCCAACAATAGGTATCCTGTCGCAGGAGGGTGTGACCACCTTCCAGACAGGGTTTAGTGTATTGGGGCTGGGTGGGTGCACTCCTAGAGTGCTTTGAAGTCCTGCACTGGGGGAGCAGAAGGCTCCTCTGTGCATATGCCAGTTCAAACCAGCTCAGGGGCTACCTGCCCCTGCTCTGGCGCGAAACTGGACAAAGGGAAGTGGGTGTAGCCACCCACTCCCCTGACCCTCCCATAGGTGGGGTCATAGAGCTAGTCCCTCCCTTCCTTTTAGTATAAGAGGGGGAACCTGTGCATTGCAAACTAGATCTCCCTGGACGACGCTCTTAAGAAGAATCCTGGACCTTCGACGTTCCACTACCCCTGGAAGACTGAAGAATCTCCCTTGGAGTCAAGGAGTGACTCCCCTGCTTGGCAGGCACCAAAAACTACAACGATGGTCGCAAACTACGCCGCTCCCGCCGGAGCCCGAAGTCCCTGCAGCCCAGGAAGAGGATTTCCTGACTTCTCCAAGGCCATCGTGAGTCCCCAGCGAAGCTGAGGCAAGTGGACCCCACGAGTGACGAGGAACCGCAGTCCCTGGGTACTGTGCACTATTGTCAAGTGCAACCCCTTCACGATGTTCTACGAACCTGTGCTTTGGACCACGTGTGTTCCCAGCTTCTAGCAAGAATCCCTCCGAAGATCAGAGGCCTACCCCGTCCCGAGTGACCGTGGGCCCCTGTTGAAGGAATCCTCCCGAGGCGTCTTCGCGATCCCTTGCCAGCCGGCTTGTGGGTCCCCTGAGGACTTTTCTACAGAAGCAAAGGGCTCCTCTGTTTGCTCCAGGCCTGCCCTGACTTACCTTCGCTGGGTGAGTTCCCCAGACCTTGCTGGTCTGCACCATTGACTTTTTGCTCTTTCCACAAGACTTGCTGCTGCCAAAGCTTGTTGGCTCCAAACGGGTCGCTGACACCGCAGTCAGCTGCAGACTTCGTGGGACACGCTGAATCCAGCTTCTGGTTGTCCTCGACGCCTCCTGGACCTCGTGGCCGAAGAGTCAAGACACCCATGAACGACCTGAATCTGTCGACGACGGTGGGCATTCATCTTCCTTGCCCCGGGTCACTGCCCAGTGACTTTGAACACTGTCCCCTCTGCTTTCAGGTCGTCCTTCTTCCGAATCCAGGCTTGGATTCCACCGGACACTTCTCCTGTCGTCGCAAGCAGCAAGTCTTCAGTGGCTCCCATTGAAAACGACGCCGCCGCGACCCGACACCAAAGGACACCTATGCACCCGGCTTCCCTGGGTGAGGTAACTCCAGCACTACGGTGCTCCTGTGGGTGTTGGCCCTAGAACTACTTACCCTGTAAGTGACTTGCTTGTAGCTACTCCCGAAGTGCCCTGAAACTCTTAATTTCCAACCGCGACTTGCCCCATTGAAGTCAACGGCGACCCGCGCCTGTGTTCACTCACTGCACGCGTCCCCCGTGGGTCCTTTACTTACCTGCCTTGGGTGGTTTCGTGAGGCCCCAGCACTTCTGAAGGCCCTAGGCCTTGTCCCTTTGCAAGTCGTTATTCTTAAGTCTCTATTTTAGTATATGGTCTGGTACGCCCCTAGGGCCCCAGCCATATTTGTGCTTAATTTATTGTGAAACGTTGATTTATGCATATGTTCCTGACTTCTAATCTCACAAGAGATTAGTAGAGAGTTGTTTAGTAATAAATACATATATATTTGATATATATACCTGTGTGGTGTCTTTTCATTTGGTGATTCAAGAGATTGTGTGGTAAAACAAGCTGCTTTACATTCCTCCAAGACTTAGCCTGAAGGCTGCTCTCCACAGCTACCACTAGGATAGCTTTCTATAAAGGTTGTCTTAAACCTACCTACCATAAGAGTCGAATTGTACTGGTGCAAGGTGTCCACTTTAACTAGTGAACAGCATATACCAGGCCAACTTCTCACATTGGTGGCAGCGTGTGGGATTCCAGCTTGCTATTGTTTTACCAGAAAATCTCTATTTGAATTACTAACTGAAAACCACTATAGGTACTCAAGGTACATATAAAGTCAAGCTTAGTATCAATAAGTTCTACTGAACTTAGAGCTGTGTGCCAAGGGATAGCACACCCTTTCTACAGCTCAAGCTAGTATCAGTAGGCCACAAACTAGTGTAGGTAGTACAACACTGCACAACACTAGAATGTCCTTAAGGGGTGGACCCAGTGGATCCACTCAGCCTCAGTATAAGGACATGACTTTCTTTGACTTGAAAGCCATGTGTGCTGAAAGGCACCTGAAGCTAGGACAGAGTCCCTCCACACTACACCTGATAGATCTGCTGACAGCAGATGATCTTAGATTAGCTCTAGGAGCTAATGGGTCTGAATCAGTGAGTGGGTCAATTACAGTGTCTGGGTCAGATGATGGACATCAGGATGACCAAGACTCTGTGGTTGTAGGGCCAGGCCCCAAGGGGTCTGAACAGGACAGAGGAATTCTCCCTAAGAGAACTGACATAGTGGAGGAGAGGCCTAGGTCCCTTTCGAGGGAATCTGAACACTCCTATCACTCTGGCAGAGAATCTGTCTACCAGAGGAACTCCTACTTCCCAAGAAGAGAGACCTCCTCTGACAGAATGTACAAACTGCTGCAGTATGAGGAAGCAAGATTTGCCCTCAAAACCAAGCAGTTGGCATTAGATAAGGAAGCCCTGGAGCTCCAGAGAGCTTCTAGAAAAGAGGGGTTAGAACCCCCTGGTGGCAGCAACAGTGTCCCTAGAGGCAGAGAATATATTCCAGACCATAGGAACCTGAGCAAGGTTGTTCCTCCCTACCAGAGTGGGGATGATATCCATAAGTGGGTAACTGCTATGGAAAGGGCCTGTAGAGTACAACAGGTCCCCCAAAAGCAGTGGGCAGCAATCTTGTGGCTCTCCTTTTCAGATAAAGGTAGAGACAAGCTCCTCACTGTTAGAGAAGAGGATGCTGATGACTATGAAGTCCTGAAGAGTGCACTGATAGATGGGTTTGGCTTAACCACTGAGCAGTACAGGTTGAAGTTCAGAGACACCCAGAAGGCACAGACTCAGGACTGGACTGACTTTGTAGATTGTGCAACCAAGGCTCTGGAGGGTTGGCTGGTTGGCAGTAGGGTTACTGATTTCAAGGGATTGTATAATCTAATGATGAGAGAACAGATCCTTAATAATTGCCAGAACCAGTTGTTGCATCAATACCTGGTGGACTCAGATCTGACCTCTCCCCAAGAATTGGGAAAGAAGGCAGACAAGTGGGTCAGAACCAGGGTGAGGCAGAAAACCCAGAACCAAGGGGGTGACACAAAGAAGCAGGATTCTAAGGGCTCTGAGAAAAGTGGGGATAAGTCAAAAGACCAGAAGTCTTCACAAGGGCCCCAAAAATCTGCATCTGGTGGGGAGTCACAATCCAACAAGGGAAAAGGCCAAAAGAAGCCCTGGTGCAAATTCTGTAAACAGAAAGGGCACTGGACTTCTGATTGTAACAAGTCCAAAGACCAAACCACCACCACTCCTGCCCCTAAGGCAACTGTTCCCCCTAGTTCAGCTACTGGTGGAGGTGGTACTCAGAATAAGGGTGTAGTAGGGTTGACCCTGGGTTCTGAAGTGGACTCTGGCCTAGTCAGAGTACCCACTCAGGCAATGCTGATTTGTGATGGAGACATTGACATGTCCTTCCTGGTGAGCCCCAGTAATCTGGGCAAATACAAACAGCAGCCTGTAATAAATGGCAAACAGGCTTTGGCATTTAGGGACACAGGTGCTAGTGTCACCATGGTGGCAGAGGATCTTGTGGACCCTGGACAGATCATCCTGGGCGAAATGTACCAGGTGACCAATGCAAGCAATGTCAGGACCAACCATAGTCTGGCAGTTGTGAATTTCTCCTGGGGAGGGGTAACTGGCCTCAAGAAGGTTGTAGTCAGTGCAGACCTCCCTGTAGAATGTCTATTGGGCAATGATCTAGAAACTTCAGCCTGGTCTGAAGTAGAGTTATGGACTCATGCTGAGATGTTGGGCATCCCTGCAAAGGTATTTGCTGTGACCAGGTCACAGGCCAAAATGCATGACACTGAACCAGCTCTGGATCCTGAAACCATGGACCAGATGCTTCCCAAGAAGAGGAGCAGTAGGGGTAAGGCAGTGCCTTCCCCTCTGTCTCAGATCACTGATTCCCCTCTTGAGGGAGGAGGAGCAGATCCTGAAGAAGGAACTGCCCCAGAGGAACTTGAGCCTGATCAGGTTGAGTTCTTGGGGGCAGGGGGCCCTTCTAGGGAAGATCTGAGTAAGGAGCAACAGTGCTGCCCCTCTCTTGAACCCCTCAGACAGCAGGCTGCTGCTGAGGCTGCTGGGAGTGCTAGTGGGTCCCATAAAGTTTATTGGGATGAGGGACTCCTATATTCTGAGGGTAGAGATCCAGCCCCTGGAGCCACCAGGAGGCTGGTAATACCTCAGAAGTTTAGGGGTTCCTCTTGACCCTAGCACATGATATCCCTTTAGCAGGTCACTTGGGCCAAAACAAGACCTGGGACAGGCTTGTTCCACATTTTCATTGGCCACATATGTCAGAGGACACAAAGGAGTTTTGTCGCTCCTGTGTCACATGCCAAGCCAGTGGCAAGGCAGGTGGCACCACAAAGGCCCCCTGATACCACTACCTGTGGTGGGGGTACCCTTTGAAAGGGTAGGGATTGACATTGTTGGTCCCCTTGACCCTCAAACTGCATCTGGGCACAGATTTATCCTGGTGGTAGTGGATCATGCCACCAGGTACCCAGAGGCAATTCCCCTGAGGACCACCACAGCCCCTGTGGTGGCAAGAGCCCTCATTGGAGTTTTCTCCAGAGTGGGTTTCCCAAAGGAGGTAATCTCTGACAGAGATACAAACTTCATGTCAGGATATTTGAAAGCAATGTGGAAGGAGTGTGGTGTAACTTATAAGTTCACCACCCCCTATCACCCACAATGCAATGGGTTGGTTGAACGTTTCAACAAAACCCTGAAGGGAATGATTAAAGGACTCCCAGAGAAGCTTAGGCGGAAATGGGACCTTCTTCTTCCCTGCCTGTTGTTTGCATACAGAGAGGTTCCACAGAAGGGGGTTGGTTACAGCCCATTTGAGCTTCTGTTTGGGCATCCTGTAAGAGGTCCATTATGTTTGGTAAAAGAGGGCTGGGAGTTACCTCTCAAACCCCCCAAACAGGATGTGATGGACTATGTACTTGGTCTCCGCTCCAGGATGGCCGAATACATGAAAAAGGCAACCAAAAACCTGGAGGCCAGCCAAGAATTACAAAGAGCTTGGCATGACCAAAAGGCTGTGCTGACTGTGTACCAGCCAGGACAGAAAGTGTGGGTGTTGGAGCCTGTGGCCCCAGCAGCCCTCCAAGACAAATGGAGTGGCCCCCATACAATAGTTGAGCAAAAGGGAGAAGTCACCTATCTGGTGAATCTTGGAACTCCCAGGAGCCCCCTGAGGGTGCTCCATGTCAACAGATTGAAACCATATGTTGACAGGGCTGACATGGGCTTGCTCATGGCAACTGATGAGGAACAGGAGGAGGAGAGTGACCCTCTCCCTGACCTGCTCTCACAGAACCCTGATGATGGGTCAGTAGATGGTGTTGCTTTGGCAAGCAGCCTCACTGACCATCAGCAAACTGAGTGCAGACAAGTTCTGCAGCAGTACAGACATATGTTTAGCCTGACCCCTAGTCAGACTACCTGGTGCACCCATGAGGTGGACACTGGGGACAGTCTGCCTGTCAAGAGTAAAATCTACAGGCAACCTGACCATGTCAGGGACTGTATCAGGACTGAAGTCCAGAAAATGTTGGAATTAGGTGTGATTGAGCCTTCAGATAGCCCTTGGGCTAGCCCAGTAGTCCTAGTACCCAAGCCTCATACCCAGGGTGGTAAGAAAGAAATGAGGTTTTGTGTAGACTACAGAGGCCTCAATGCAGTCACCAGGACTGATGCCTATCCCATACCAAAGGCAGATGAACTGATTGATACTTTGGCCTCAGCCAAGTATCTGAGTACATTTGACCTAACAGCTGGCTACTGGCAGATCAGGTTAGCTGATGATGCAAAAGCCAAAACAGCATTTTCGACCCCTGGTGGGCACTACCACTTTGTGGTGATGCCCTTTGGATTGAAAAATGCACCTGCCACTTTTCAGTGGTTGGTGAACAAAGTTCTGGCAGGGATGGAAACTTATTGCTCAGCTTATCTAGATGATATTGCTGTCTTTAGTTCCTCCTGGCAGGATCACCTGGTCCACCTCAGAAATGTTTTGGAGGCTCTGCAGAAAGCAGGCCTCACTATCAAGGCCACTAAGTGCCAGATAGGGCAGAGTCAGGTTGTGTACCTGGGCCACCTTGTGGGTGGAGGCCAGGTTCAGCCTTTACAGAGTAAAATCCAAACCATAATGGAATGGGTTGCTCCAACCACCCAGACACAGGTGAGAGCCTTCTTAGGCCTGACTGGGTACTATAGGAGGTTTGTGAAGGGATATGGATCTATAGTGACCCCCTTAAATGATCTGACCTCAAAGAAAATGCCAAAAAAGGTTCAGTGGACAGCTAGCTGTCAGAAGGCATTTAAAGACCTAAAGCAGGCCATGTGCACTGCCCCCATCTTACAGAGTCCAGACTACACCAAAAAGTTCATTGTCCAAACAGATGCTTCTGGGCTGGGTGTGGGAGCTGTACTGTCTCAACTGAATGATGAAGGTCAAGACCAGCCAGTAGCTTTTATTAGCAGGAGGCTGACCCCTAGAGAGAAACGTTGGTCAGCTATAGAGAGGGAGGCCTTTGCTGTGGTGTGGGCCCTGAAGAAGCTGAGGCCATACTTGTTTGGCACTCACTTCATAGTTCAGACTGACCACAAGCCCCTCCTATGGCTTAAACAGATGAAAGGTGAAAACCCAAAACTTTTGAGGTGGTCCATTTCCCTACAGGGGATGGACTATACAGTGGAACATAGGCCTGGGACCCAACATGCCAATGCAGATGGACTCTCAAGGTATTTCCACTTAGAGCACGAAGACTCAACTGGTCAAGGTTAGTTTAGTGTCCCTGCGTTTGGGGGGGTTGTGTAGGAGAGTAGGATCTGCCTCTTATGTTGCCCCCACTTTTTTTCTGATGTTTACACTGGTTTCTGGCTATAGTCTGGCTGAGACCCTGCCAATCTGGGCCCCAGCCTCTCTGTCTCTCTAAACGACTTGGAGTGCACTCTAGGTGCACTAGTGATTGGATACTGTGGTACCTTATGAGTCCCTAGTATATGGTGCCTTAGGTACCAAGGGCATAGGTACTTCACAGGCCTACCAGGGGCTGAAGCATGTATTATGCCACCACTGGGAAGCAGACTAAATCTGACACCACAGGTCTGCTACTGCAGCCTGGGTAAGGTGGTGCATGCACCGCTTACTGTGATATAGGCGACCTATATCACTACATAGATACTTATAAACCTATAAGTCACTCCTATGGCAGGCCTTATCAATCCTGAAGGCAGAGTGCTAGGTTCCTATGTGAGAGGGTGCCCCTGCATGAGCAGAGCCCCTCAACAGCATTCGGAGACCCTTCTCTGAGGCTGTTTGTAGTGCTTAAGCGCATTATAACCTCGCGTTAAATGCTAACTTTGGGATGGCTGCACGGAAACATGTCGTGTTTGGTGTCAAACATCTTGGAATACTACCCCCCCGCCAGTTCTGGCGGCGGGGGTAGCATTCCACCCTTCTAGAGGGATAGACATGTACCTACTGTGGAAACACGGTAGAATCCTGAAGAGTCCTGGCATCACAAAATGGATGCCACCAGTCACAGACACTGGGCTGCCCTCCTGCTGATGACCGAAACTCGCAGTGGAGGAGGCCCAACAATAGGTATCCTGTCGCAGGAGGGTGTGACCACCTTCCAGACAGGGTTTAGTGTATTGGGGCTGGGTGGGTGCACTCCTAGAGTGATTTGAAGTCCTGCACTGGGGGAGCAGAAGGCTCCTCTGTGCATATGCCAGTTCAAACCAGCTCAGGGGCTACCTGCCCCTGCTCTGGCGTGAAACTGGACAAAGGGAAGTGGGTGTAGCCACCCACTCCCCTGACCCTCCCATAGGTGGGGTCATAGAGCTAGTCCCTCCCTTCCTTTTAGTATAAGAGAGGGAACCTGTGCATTGCAAACTAGATCTCCCTGGATGACGCTCTTAAGAAGAATCCTGGACCTTCGACGTTCCACTACCTCTGGAAGACTGAAGAATCTCCCTTGGAGTCAAGGAGTGACTCCCCTGCTTGGCAGGCACCAAAAACTACAATGACGGTCAAAAACTATGCCGCTCCCGCCGGAGCCCGAAGTCCCTGCAGCCCAGGAAGAGGATTTTCTGACTTCTCCAAGGCCATCGTGAGTCCCCAGCGAAGCTGAGGCAAGTGGACCCCACGAGTGACGAGGAACCGCAGTCCCTGGGTACCGTGCACTATTGCCGAGTGCAACCCCTTCACGACATTCTACGAACCTGTGCTTTGGATCACGTGTGGTCCCAGCCTCTAGCAGGAATCCCTCCAAAGATCAGAGGCCTACCCCGTCCCGAGTGACCGTGGGCCCCTGTTGAAGGAATCCTCCCAAGGCGTCTTCGTGATCCCTTGCCAGCCGGCTTGTGGGTCCCCTGAGGACTTTTCTACAGAACCAAAGGGCTCCCCTGTTTGCTCCAGGCCTGCCCTGACTTACCTTCACTGGGTGAGTTCCCCAGACCTTGCTGGTCTGCACCATTGACTTTTTGCTCTTTCCACGAGACATGCTGCTGCCAAGGCTTGTTGGCTCCAAACGGGTCGCCGACACCGCAGTCAGCTGCAGACTTCGTGGGATACGCTGAATCCAGCTCCTGGTCATCCTCGACACCTCCTGGACCTCATGGCCGAAGAGTCAAGACACCCATGAACGACCTGAATCTGTCGACGGTGGGCATTCATCTTCCTTGCCCCGGGTCACTGCCCAGTGACTTTGAACACTGTCCCCTCTGCTTTCAGGTCGTCCTCCTTCCGAATCCAGGCTTGGATTCCACCGGACACTTCTCCTGTCGTCGCAAGCAGCAAGTCTTCAGTGGCTCCCATTGAAAACGACGCCGCGACCCGACACCAAAGGACACCTGTGCACCCGGCTTCCCTGGGTGAGGTAACTCCAGCACTATGGTGCTCCTGTGGGTGTTGGCCCTAGAACTACTTACCCTGTAAGTGACTTGCTTGTAGCTACTCCCGAAGTGCCCTGAAACTCTTAATTTCCAACCGCGACTTGCCCCATTGAAGTCAACGGCGACCCGCGCCTGTGTTCACTCACTGCACGCGTCCCCCGTGGGTCCTTTACTTACCTGCCTTGGGTGGTTTCGTGAGGCCCCAGCACTTCTGAAGGCCCTAGGCCTTGTCCCTTTGCAAGTCGTTGTTCTTAAGTCTCTTTTTTAGTATATGGTCTGGTACGCCCCTAGGGCCACAGCCATATTTGTGCTTAATTTATTGTGAAACGTTGATTTATGCATATGTTCCTGACTTCTAATCTCACATGAGATTAGTAGAGAGTTGTTTAGTAATAAATACATATATATTTGATATATATACCTGTGTGGTGTCTTTTCATTTGGTGATTCAAGAGATTGTGTGGTAAAACAAGCTGCTTTACATTCCTCCAAGACTTAGCCTGAAGGCTGCTCTCCACAGCTACCACTAGGATAGCTTTCTATAAAGGTTGTCTTAAACCTACCTACCATAAGAGTCGAATTGTACTGGTGCAAGGTGTCCACTTTAACTAGTGAACAGCATATACCAGGCCAACTTCTCACAATAAGTGATTATTTTGTGTGCTGATTGCCAACATGTCTATGGCCACGGAGTACAGATATTACCCATTTAATGGTACAAAATACACAGCACCACACTGCAGGAACCTGAAAGGGTGGGGACGGGGGTGCGTAGGGATTGGTGGGTGAAGGGCTGCAGCACTTATGTACAGGTGGCACGAACACTTGACAAGATTTACAAGCTATGGGCACAGCAGCAATCTTGATTCACGATCCCGAAATAAGGCGACGTACTAAATAATGAGTTTTTCTCAAATCAGCAACTACTTTGAAAAACACAGGGTGAAAAGAATGGTCTTCGAAAGCTATTTTATGGCGTACTTGGAAGACAGGAGTGTTTGGAGCGAGAGCAGGCAACACTACGACAGCAGCTATATATGTTATCAGCCTTTTGTCTTCCTTGGGAGCCATAGACAGCACATCTTGTCTCTGTTCTTGCAGTGCGGGGTTAACTCCTTGCAGGTCGGCTCAACTTTGGTCCCAGGGAGCTGCTTCCAATAACTTAACTTGGAGACCTCCCTGGCTCTCACCTCAAGCTCGGGGCTATGTTACGTCACACGCTTTTTGTAGACTGCTCACAATGCCATGTTGCCCTGTACAGTGCGTGCCATCTTATGCCACAGGGCTTTAAGTGGGCCGGGTCTCACCGGGTCTGAGCACCGGCAGTTTTTAGGTCTCTGCCTGCACCAGCGCTTGCGCTGGTCTGGCCGAGAGTTTTAGTAAGCGGGTTTTGGAAGTGCAAACCCACTGGCTTTCGGCTGGCGACCAGCTTGCGTTCACGATAGGTGCACGCGCGCAGCTGCCATCTGGGTTTCCTATCTCTTCCTCATTTCCTCGTCATGGCTCATTAACTCTCTGGACTCTGATGTTTCAATCGCAGCAGCAGCTCACATTACCAACTGACGGCCCTGGACTACAGTCACATGAAAAACAACAGCGATTAGCATTGAAATGCAAGCTTTTTTTTGTCTAGTTAGAAATATTGCTTCGGTGGGTTGATTTCACCTTATATCGCTATTTGTTTTATATTGGGAGTCATAGCCTAATTACCAGTATTTTTGTCTCACTCTGTTTTGTTTTTTTTATATTTATTCGCGCAAAGCACAAAGCTATATTTAAGGTTACTTTTTCCGCGTCACTTCTTCACTCTATTTAAACTCCACACCCCCACTCTTATTGTCTCTCTCCTTCTCTCTCTCTCCCTCTCTAATTCTCTCTCTACTTAATTAACTCTCCCCTCTCTATCTTTTTTAGCCTTTCATTCTCTCTCATCCCTTTATCTGTTTCTCTTTCAAACTCCTTCATTCACTCTCTCTCCCCTTCTTTCTCTCTCTCTATCCCGCTCCACTCTTTATTCTATGTACACCCTTTCTCTCTCTTTCTCTCTCACCACCCTCTCTAATTGGGCATTATATCTTCACTCTATCTCTCACTCGGCAACACCACAGCATCACTCAGCATCACCACAGCATCACTCAGCGCCACAATAGCATCACTCAGCGCCACCACAGCATTACTCAGCGCCACCACAGCATCACTCAGCGTCACCACAGCATCACTCAGCGCCACCACAGCATCACTCAGGGCCACCACAGCATCACTCAGCGCCACCACAGCATCACTCAGGGCCACCACAGCATCACTCAGGGCCACCACAGCATCACTCAGGGCCACCACAGCATCACTCAGCGCCACCACAGCATCACTCAGCACTGCCACAGCATCACTCAGCGCCGCCACAGCATCGCTCAGCACTACCACAGCATCGCTCAGCACCGCCACTGCATCGCTCAGCACCGCCACAGCATCGCTCACCACCACCACAGCATCACTCAGGGCCACCACAGCATCACTCAGGCCCACCACAGCATCACTCAGCACCACCACAGCATCACTCAGCACCACCACAGCATCACTCAGCGCCACCACAGCATCACTCAGCACCACCACAGCATCACTCAGAACTACCACAGCATCACTCAGAACTACCACAGCATCACCACAGCATCACTCAGTGCCACAACAATATCACTCAGCACCACCACAGCATCACTCAGCACCACCACAGCATCACTCAGCACCACCACAGCATCACTCAGCACCACCACAGCATCACTCAGCGCCACCACAGCATCACTCAGCGCCACCACAGCATCACTCAGCGTCACCACAGCATCACTCAGCATCACCACAGCATCACTCAGCACCACAACAGCATCACTCCGCGCCGCCACAGCATCACTCAGCACCGCCACAGCATCACTCAGCGCCGCCACAGCATCTCAGCGCCGCCACAGCATCACTCAGCGCCGCCACAGCATCATTCAGGGCCACCACAGCATCGCTCAGCACCACCACAGCATCGCTCAGCACCACCACAGCATCATTCAGCACCACCACAGCATCATTCAGCACCACCACAGCATCACTCAGGGCCACCACAGCATCACTCAGGGCCACCACAGCATCACTCAGCGCCACCACAGCATCACTCAGCACCACCACAGCATCACTCAGCGCCAAGACAATATCACTAAGCACCACCACAGCATCACTCAGCGCCACAATAGCATCACTCAGCGCCACCACAGCATTACTCAGCGCCACCACAGCATCACTCAGCGTCACCACAGCATCACTCAGCGCCACCACAGCATCACTCAGGGCCACCACAGCATCACTCAGCGCCACCACAGCATCACTCAGGGCCACCACAGCATCACTCAGGGCCACCACAGCATCACTCAGGGCCACCACAGCATCACTCAGCGCCACCACAGCATCACTCAGCACTGCCACAGCATCACTCAGCGCCGCCACAGCATCGCTCAGCACTACCACAGCATCGCTCAGCACCGCCACTGCATCGCTCAGCACCGCCACAGCATCGCTCACCACCACCACAGCATCACTCAGGGCCACCACAGCATCACTCAGGCCCACCACAGCATCACTCAGCACCACCACAGCATCACTCAGCACCACCACAGCATCACTCAGCGCCACCACAGCATCACTCAGCACCACCACAGCATCACTCAGAACTACCACAGCATCACTCAGAACTACCACAGCATCACCACAGCATCACTCAGTGCCACAACAATATCACTCAGCACCACCACAGCATCACTCAGCACCACCACAGCATCACTCAGCACCACCACAGCATCACTCAGCACCACCACAGCATCACTCAGCGCCACCACAGCATCACTCAGCGCCACCACAGCATCACTCAGCGTCACCACAGCATCACTCAGCATCACCACAGCATCACTCAGCGCCACAACAGCATCACTCCGCGCCGCCACAGCATCACTCAGCACCGCCACAGCATCACTCAGCGCCGCCACAGCATCTCAGCGCCGCCACAGCATCACTCAGCGCCGCCACAGCATCATTCAGGGCCACCACAGCATCGCTCAGCACCACCACAGCATCGCTCAGCACCACCACAGCATCATTCAGCACCACCACAGCATCATTCAGCACCACCACAGCATCACTCAGGGCCACCACAGCATCACTCAGGGCCACCACAGCATCACTCAGCGCCACCACAGCATCACTCAGCACCACCACAGCATCACTCAGCGCCAAGACAATATCACTAAGCACCACCACAGCATCACTCAGCGCCAAGACAATATCACTCAGCACCACCACAGCATCACTCAGCACCACAGCAGTATCACTCAGCAAGACCTGAGTATCATTCAGCATCACCTCAGCATCGTCTCCGCAACAGTCACCACCACCACCACTACTACCTCAGCATCACTCAGCACCACCTCAGCCTGCTCTCGGAATCTGGCATCTGTTGATTCTCCCTAGCGTCTGGCCGCTGCTAGTGTTATAATACAGGTACTAGTTCCCAACCTTCACCCTCCGATTGTTTATGCCCCCTCAAAAAAAAAGCTTTAACAAACAACCATTGCAATAGGCAGAAACAAGTTGCCAGCATTGCAAGAACAAAAGAAAACTGAGGAAATCTTTTATTGTAAATACTTTTTTTAATATGGTCGTTCCGTTTTACATAATGCTTTCTTGGTCATATATAAAGTAACAAAAATGCTTCTGACACTTTTTTATTATAACTTTTCAGCATGCTGCACAGCAGCCACACTTCTCTACAGCACAGCTTGAAGACATTGGCAAAGTCAATAGCTCTGGCTAAACACTTATAAGGCCCCAAAGGCGAGACCTATTGGCTATGCCAATGCTTGTTTAAAGGGGGGCTCGAAACGGGTCTCTGTCGGGCTCTGTTTTGTGTCCTGGCACAGGCGGTCCGTTTTTTTCTGGACTGCAGTGACAGCAGGCCCGTCGTGCGCGTGCTCACACTGCTCACTTCTCACTAGTGGAGATGCTACAGCATGATGTCATGCCAGGTGACAGTTGTAGGGGAAGAGAAATCCTTTAAAGAGAGTCATTTTCTCTCTGGATTTCCCTTCTCTTTTTTAAACTCGGGAGTAGCAACACCGTCATGGTGTCACCAGGGCTTTAAGTGGAAGCTTTTTCAATATTATATTTAACAAGCCATAGTTGCTGCTTATTTATCTTATGTAACTCACAACCATTGACAAAGCCAATAATCCTGACTTGTTGTAGGCATGATATTACTTGTTGTATCATATATCTGGATGCATTGACAGAAACAGCAAAATACATGTCGGGCGGCGCACTATGCTAAGCACAGATTTTTAGCTTAGTGATTTTAAGCCACGCCCTTAATTACATTAGCCACGCCCCTTCAAGAGACCCCCAGTTTTTTCATCCCACTTAAAGCCATGTTATGCCAGACTTGTTTGCTGGTCAGCAATATGTACGCTGCGATGTTCAAGCTCATGGTGATGTAAAATCAAAGTAAGAGCAGCAGAATAACACGAGCTTTTGAAAATGAAGAAAAAAATCGGAAGAGCATTGGAGTGCAGTTTGGCCGCACAGCTTACATACCTGCACGCTGAACAAGGGACTGTGTATTGGTGTGGGTTGCCGTCTGCTCTGGATGGTTTTGTGTTGAGATGTAGAGGGTTGGGTTAAAGGCTGCTCTGCCACCGAGGTCTGGCCTGAGCACGCCATGCTGACATAAGGCGGCCGTAAAGCCTGCGCCGTATACAATACAGCAACGCGAGCAGAAACCAATTAAAACAAGGAGACCGTGTTTTTTTTTTTTCAATTAGTTTTTTGTAAGACACGTGTATACATACCTATTAGAATTTCATAGTACGGGTTTCAATTCCAAATCCATCCTTTATACTAAATCCTACAGCCTGATGGACGCAGGGAAATCATAAAAGCAACACACAAACTTCAAAAATAAATAATAAATGCAACTCACACATGCACCGCTGGAACTGGCATGTGTTGGGGGAAGATCAGCGTAATGACGTTATTAAAGGCAAAGTGAAACAAGCCCAATCGTGAAACAAGCCCAATCCCCCTTAAGGAAGCCCAAAACCAAACCAATGTCCTACCAAAAAAAGCCCAATTTACGTCGTCATCAAAAATTGCAAAAAGAAATAATAATGGCTAGAGCAGCTGACTTTGAAGCTCGGGAACTTCGTTTCAGCTTGCGCTCCAATAATTTTGGAGTGTGGGACACAAGTGAGAAAAACATGCAGTCAACAAACAGGTAAATGGGAGTGACAAATGCTGCTTTAACAAGCAACCACAGGCACACAGTAACAGAGCAGGAAACAAAGAAAAAAATAGTCCCCCAAATAGCAGATCAACAACCATAGAGTAATGATACTGTAGTTAGTCCCTGCTGCCTGGGAGGAATGGAAGAGAAAAAGGAGGGGCCAAGAGGCAGAACTGACCATTAGCAAGCAAGGATTTTTAAAGGACACTGACAGAGACAAATTAAAAGCAAAGGGCGGAACTGGGAGGAGGTGAAAATCCACAAACCATCTACAACAGGTCGCTAAGCGACAGTTTGCGCTGTCTACACTCGACCTAAAAGGAATTTCTCACCTGACCTCACATGCTCCTCTCTGGAGTCCAAGCTGCTGCAGTGCCAGTTATGCAGGGCTGGCGAGTTCACAGTCAACAAGTCACCCGGGACCTGGGGATCATGAAGGGCAGGCTGCAGCAGCTCTTAAAAGTCAGAAATGTTTCATATGGCGTTCTCCCACGGTTTGATCATTGGGAGCAAGGAAATTGGGGGAGGGAGGGGAGGAGGGGGGGTAATATACATTTTCGATGGTCTAAATCCAAGTGCCCCTTTCAGCAGCATAGGTGTGCCGAACAATATTAAAAAAAAGACACAAAGGTGCCGAGTCGACAGAATGGGAGAAGAGTGCTCACCTGAGCGGCTCTGCTCCGACTAACGGAAAGGTACATACAGAACTAGCTGTAGGACTCCTGCTCTATCCTTGTGCCTGCGGTTGACACCCACTACATCGTCATCCCTTGCCCAGCCTTTCCAAACCGCGGGCATATTTACAGTGACGTGGCGGAGCGTGGCGTTAGCCTCCTTGGCTTAACGCCGCGCTCCGCCACTTCAGAAACGCAGGGCTGCACCATATCTACAACAATATGGTGCAGCCCTGTGTTCCCCCTGCGCTGGTGCTAAACTTAGCAGCCTAGCGCCAACGCAGGCGCCCTTGCACCAAGTGCAAGGGTGTCTGCGTTGAGGGAAGATTGTTTATGTACAGGAAGGTCTCCCTTCCTGCACATAAACAATCTTTAAATGAAGTTTTGTAACTTTTATGTGTGCTGCTTAATGCAATTTGCTGTTTCTATGTGTGGTGCACAACGCAGCACACATGGAAACAGCAAAAACGAGGAGAAATAAAGCATTTCTCCTCGTTTCGCCTGTTTAAGACCAGGTTTTCCCTGGTCTTAATTTTGGCGCTGCCTCCTATTTACGCTGCTCTTGTAAATAGGGGGCAGCATCAAAATCAATGGGTGTTGTGGTGGAACGCCCACCACAACACCTATTGCCCTCCCCTTTCACGCTAAGTACAGCGTGAAAGGGTGCCTTATTTACTAGGCAGCGTTAAGTACGTTAAGTGGCTTAACTCTGACTTGTAAACAAGGCGAAGCCTCTAAAGCCATCACAACGTCACTGAAAGTGACATTGTGATGGCGATAAGGGCTTGTAAATATGCCCATTTGTGTTACTGCTCATGAGGTACAAAGCAACGCAGCTGCCCTCACAAGACACACTGTGGATATCAGTGGTAACTTTCAGCACCTGTGCACGAGGAGCCATATATTCTAGATTGCCCTCTCAAGTTTTAATCTCAGTATGAAGCTAACCTTTTATGAGATCTTTCTTAAATTTTGAAATTGTTGATTTGCACTTCCCTCCGCACATATGGTTGCCACCCAGCCCATGATGAAGGTAATATTCATCACTGGTGTTGCTAAAGGTTAGTAATTCACGTTTTATTTCTTTGTTGGGGGGTTAAGCTTGTGGATGCATTCACAGTAGCTGCGTCACAGTTGGCTTCATGCTTCTTTTCAATATAACTCACTTTTGTAGGCTGCATTTTCGTTACACTGCTGTTCGATGCTTTCAGATGCCATTGCAGTTTTCTGACACACTTGGCCTGCCTCGTCAGTTGGGCCACTGCTGGAGGCAATTTCCTCCCAGCCGGATCTGTGAAGGTGAGTTGGCGTAGCACTGCTGTCTGCTGTGATCATAGTGTGGTATTGGTATTTTGACAGCCAAGGGCACTTCACCCAGGATGAGGAAGACAATAGAAGCCTGGTGCTTGCTGTTTATTGTCACTAAGTCTTTGCTTATGGAGTTTATGTTGTGAAGCTAGTATTTCCAGTCCACCCTTTTCTTGTCGCGTTTCTGGTTTGGGAGGGTGTTCAGGACCGGTGCATTCATGAACGGAGGTGCGTGCCCCGAGCATTGAGTGATTTAACCAGTCCCATCAGGAGGGCTTTAGGGCCAGTAGCTGGAATTTAGCTTTTGTTGCTGCTCAGGTCATTCTTCTTTTCATTACAGAATTGCGTGGTTTGGAGCTTGAGGAAGCTGGCGGCTTGAGCCTGCACCTCCTCTCAGGACGACAAGTTTTCTCAGATAAATCCATGCTTTAAGATCACCTGTAAGGCTGTAACAAGGTTGGAGTCTACCGCTGGATGTAAGGCGCCAATCCCTCGCATCAAACCTGACAACACTAGCTCGGAGCTTGCTACGGACACTGCAGAAGCTGAATGTACTCTCTCGCATCAACCTTCACCGAGCAAGCGACACAGCGTTGAACCGCAGGGTTTCCGACGGCCCAGGAACAGCACTGTAGATTGCAGGCTATGGACAGCATTGATGTCTGTGACGTCTTAATGTATTCTATATAGAACGTTACGCTGTAATTCTAGGAAAGAATGTAAGGGGGTTTTAAGTAGTGGGGCATTCTGTGAAGGCTGTTGGTGGCTGAGGTGAAATAAACGGACCTTCTCCAGTTCATCTGCCTTTATGACTTATTTAACTGATGTGGAGAACACCACATTAATTTGGCAACGAGCGTGGCAGTGTGGCTCTCACCTCAACATCCAGTGAAGGATAAACGGTTCCGGCGCTTCCCCTTGGTTTTGATCGCGTTGTGTTGCTCCTCCAGCGGCTGTTTAAATCGTGTAAGAGAAGTGTAACCAACTTCTCCAGCGGCTGATGTGTGTACGGCGGTGGTGTCCTGACAGGAAAGGATATCTGGTGAGGAGTTAAGCATAGAGGGGCGGGTTGCTGAAACGCACATGCGTTTCACGAAGAGAGTGGAACTCAGCTGCGTCAGTGCAGTGTTCAGCGCCTCCGAGCATCAGAGTGTTCTGTGAAGCGTCTGGTTGGTACGACGCGTAACGCTCCTGGGATCGAGCAAGTATCCAAGGACGCTATTCACAGAGAAGCGTCATCACGTCATGGCACGTTTTTGGCGGCCATTTTAAGGCGTTGGGAAGAACTCCAGCTGTTAGTGTGTACTGTCCGGTGACAGCATACATGCCGATCTCGTTTATAGTGAATTGGCATATCGTTTTTGGTGTTGCTGCCTGCATTTGAAGACACGGTGACTGGCACACCTTACAATCTTGCTGGAACATTTGGGTGACGCTGTGTTTGAGTTTTCTCATGCTTTTAAAGACACAGTGAATGGAACTTCATCGATTTTTTGCAAGACTATGCTAGATGCTTCATGAGGTTTCAGGTTTGGGATCTTACTCAAGCTTCACGTTTTTTATGGAACTGTTCGTTTAAACTATTACTGGCACATTTTTGGTCACTGTATTTTCATCATACTTTGATTGTAACATGAGGGTGTTAAGTGCACTATGTTTTGAGGTTACATTTAGAGTTTAGGTGTTAGCAAGTGTTTTTTTTACTGTTTTCTCATCATCTGATTTTCAGGTGTATTCCAACAAAGCTGCGGTTTTGAAGTTGGTATAAAGGGTTTAGTGTGCACAGAAAGAATGCAGAATGTAACACAACCTCCCTTTTTCCTTACCAGTCCAGGTGAGCCCACGATTAAGTGGCAAAAATGGAGAAAAAAATTTGGCAATTATGCACGTGTTTGTGGGACGAACTTGAGTGCAGAGAGGAAACATTCCCTACTTTTGCACTGCTTAGGGGTGAAGGACAGGATGTTCTTGAACATTTGCCAGAACTCAGTCCTAATGACCAAAGAACACTGAATGAATATGAAATATGCATTCTTCAATTAGATAGGCATTATCTTCCTCGTTTGAGCACTATAATGGAACGGTACCACTTTGGGCTACGTGAGCAGAAAAAGGATGAGACTGTTGAAGAATTTGTCACAGCTTTGAGGAAACTTGCAGCGTCTTGCAAATTTGGAGGGGCTGTAGAGGAAAGGATCAGGGATCAGTTCGTATTGAGATGCGCTCATGACAAAATCAGGGAAGAACTATGGTTAAAAGACGAACCACCCTTGGACGAGGTTCTCGCTATAGCTAAGCGAGTTGAACATATGATGAAGTGTGTTCGCGAATTGAGTGTTGCAAAAGAAAAGTCTTGTATTTCAAGTTCCAGTGTTGAGGAAGTAGTATGTCTTGTAAAAAAACAGGGCATCTGTTGTCAGTGAAAGCGACAAAAATCCTCGGGGTGGTGAGGGTACTTCTTATTCGTCTTCTTTTGTTTCTTCTTCTGACAACAGGTTCATCTGTTTTAGATGTGGCAGAACGGGTCATAGAGCTAATGCTCCGTTCTGTCCTGCTCTTCACATTATTTGTAGTGCTTGTGGCAGAAAAGGTCACTATGCAAAATGGTGTAGGAGCAAGAGTAAAAGAAGGGAACAACCTCAAGCACAGATCAGAGATCATCCACAAGTAAAGGAGATTATGTATCAGGTGGATGTAGAGAAAGCCTCTCATCCTTCCCATGTGGTCAAAATTCATGGTGTTGAGCTTGAGTTGAAGTTTGATTCTTGCTCGCATCTTACCATGATAGATAAAGATACTTTTGATCACTATTTTAAAGATAAGTGCACACTAATGAAAGGTGATGTTTCTCCTGTGGGGTATGGTGGTGTGCCAATAGTCCTGTTGGGGTATTTCATATCCTGCATTGAATTAGGTGGACGCACCATCTCTGGGAAAGTTTACGTGGCTAAGTGTGGGGATGCACTGTTGGGGTGGACTCATCAACGTTTGCTTGGCGTTATTCTCAATCCTAACACTGAACCTCAAGTTGTGGTTCAGTCTGTAGAAGATTCTTGGTCTACTCTAGCTGAGCGGTTTGCTGATGTTTTTGAAGACAAATTAGGATGTCTTAAAGGTTACAAACATCACATAAGACTGAAAGAGGGTGCTATCCCTGTGGTTGCTAGAGTCAGAAGGGTACCTTTGAATGAACAGTCTGGTGTCCAAAAGGAGATTGAGCGTTTAGTTGACTTAGGCATCATAGTGCCTGTTGAGGCGACGGAGTGGTTGGCTCCCATAGTTGTCGCAAAGAAGGCCAGTGGTGAGCTGCGCCTTTGTATTGACTTGCGCTCTCTTAACAAAGAAGTAATTGTGGATAGGTTCCCACTGCCCAACATAGATGAGTTGGTTAGCACTCTAGTAGGTGCTAAGTTTTTCACAACCTTAGATCTTGCGTCCGCCTACCATCAGGTGGAGTTGGATGAGGTTTCACAGGAATTGACAGCATTTGTCACTCCCATGGGAACCTATAAATTTCGACGGATGCCTTTCGGATTAGTTTCCGCTGCTTCCGTTTTTCAACGGATCATGTCCAATGTTCTTAAAGGTGTTTCTGGGGTGAAGTGCTATCAGGATGACTTGCTGATTTATGGTAGCACTGAAGCTGAGCATTATTCTAGAGTGTGTGCTGTCTTGGATTGTCTAAGAAAGGCTGGTTTAACAATAAAAAAGAGAAGTGCAGGTTTGCTGTGGACGAAGTTAACTATCTGGGGCACTGCATTACAGGTCGTGGCGTTTTCCGAAGAAAGACTTGGTTAAGTCTATTGAGAATGTCAGCGAGCCTTCCAATAAGGAGGAGTTACTCTCCTTTTTAGGAATGGTTGAGTTTTACAGTAAGTTTATTCCGGGTTATGCTGATAAGACTCATGCGCTCAGGAAACTTACTGCTAAAAGTGCTGTGTTTGTTTGGAGTTCTGAGTGTGCTAATGAGTTTGTTGCCATCAAGCAGGATCTTAAAGAAGCACCTTCTCTTCAATCTTTTGTGCCGGGAGATGAGACTCTAATTCTCACTGATGCCAGTGCTAAGGGTCTAGGTGCTGTGCTATTACAGAAGAGTGGTGGTGTTGAGAGACTTATTGCCTGTGCGTCCAGATGTTTAAGAGGCTCAGAGCTAAACTATTCAGTAATTGAAAAGGAATCTCTTGCTATTTTTTGGGCACTAAGGAAGTTCAGGAATTTGATTTGGGGAACAAAGGTTAAGGTTTTGTCTGATCATAAACCACTTAAAGAGGTGTTTTCAAAGAAGGGTTTGGATTCCATTTCTTCGAGAATCAGGAAATGGATCATTTCTTTACAAGAGTTTGATTTCTTTGTGGATTACATTCCAGGCGTTATTAACAAGTCGGCTGATTGTCTCTCTAGATTGGTGGATGTTACCAGTTCTGATGATAAAGAGGTTGATCTGGTTGATGATGTGGTAAATGTGTGTGAAATTACTGTTGGTGCGGTCGATGAGTTAGAGTGGAAAACAGAAGTTGTGAAGGATGAGGAAATCTCAAAAGTTATAGAATTACTTTCATAGGGACGCTTCACTCACCGGCACTACCGGCGTCAGGACTCCAGGGGAGACTACAGCTCCCAGACAGCACCTTGAGGGCAGACACAGCTGCCTTGCATCGCGCGCCAGGAGGCGCTTAAAGAGCCATGCGGACCCCGCTCCGCGGGACGCTTCACTCACCGGCACTACCGGCGTCAGGACTCCAGGGGAGACTACAGCTCCCAGACAGCACCTTGAGGGCAGACACAGCTGCCTTGCATCGCGCGCCAGGAGGCGCTTAAAGAGCCACGCGGACCCCGCTCCGCGGGACGCTTCACTCACCGGCACTACCGGCGTCAGGATTCCAGGGGAGACTACAGCTCCCAGACAGCACCTTGAGGGCAGACACAGCTGCCTTGCATCGCGCGCCAGGAGGCGCTTAAAGAGCCACGCGGACCCCGCTCCGCGGGACGCGCGCGGGCTCGCCCGGGCGAAGCCCGGGCCAAGGGCGGGCCCGTCCTTGCCCGTCAGTGCCCGGAAGAGGCTGGGCTGGGCTACCCCTCGAACGTCCAACATGGGTAAGCGTAAGCAACTGTGTGGTCAGGACCAGGGAGGGGTAAAAGCTAAAATACCAAGGAAATCGGAATCTATTATTTCCTATTTAACTTCGGCGGTGGGAGCGCTTAATAAGGAGATTGCCAATGCAGAAAAAGAACTGGGTATGGGTATTAGTCAAGAGCCAGAGGAGGGGAATGTTACATCTGATTCCGTAACTATAATACCTGTCCCCCTGGAACCCATGGTACTGATTTCAACACCGTTAGCTGCACAGGGCGCTCTAACGTTTATGGCTGTTCAGCCTGGGGATATGGCTGACGTTACTAAGGCCCCTTTGCTCAAGTCAGAAAAGGCACCAAAAAGGCTGTCTCAGGGACTTGCTGGGAAAAAGAGACCTACTAGTAAATCCTGTAAACGGGATAGAGGCGCAAAAAGAAGTACGTCTATTCAAGGGAATGACATGTTTGAAAATATTGACTTGACAGTTCGGAACTTGGTGGAAGAGATTTTTACCTCAAGGTTGGAATCTGCTCTCGCTAGTATAGCAAAAGACATTATTGACACTTTGCAAACTTGTGTTGCTGGGATTTTGGAAAAATGTGAGCGTATTGACACTTTTTTAATGACCTCAAAACCCTTGCTTGCTTCTCCTAGTTCATTTATGCCTTCTAATGTCCAAGTAGAGACTAGGCCGAGTTCCGGATTAGTCAATTTGGGCGCTCATTCAGTTTCCCCGTTACGGGTAAGGCCGGAATTTGGAGAGAGGGAGAGAGCTGGGGCACACCAGGTCCGCCCGGTAAGGGGGGGAGGTCGTAGCCATAGAGATAGGAACCTTGAGGGACTGACTGACAATGCCCAGTCCCTGGTTACTAGGGAGCCTCTATTATCCCACGAGAGGCCAGTTAATCTTAATTGTGGTAGTATTAATCTCCCCCCAGAAGCGACTCCTTTGGCCGCGGTTCTTGTAAGGGTCCCACCACTTAATCCTGATGAGAATGAACCCACCTCGACCCTTTTGCTAAAAGTAAAAAAATGGTGTGATCAATATTGTACAGGAAGAACTGAAATTTCCTCTGCCATTATAATGGCAAGACGAGTGGGGTGGGTGCGTAACCACCCAAGCAAGTGGATGGCGATTGTATTATTGTTAATTTTAATACACGGAACGTAGCAGATAGACTGTTCTGGGATGCCTCGGACATTAATCGGGATCAGGGGAAGGGGGGTATCAGAGCCTTGCCATTGGGTTATTTTTATCCTCCAATTAGACGACTGAATGTACCTGCCAAATCTCATAGTGAGATATATTTGAGGAGGCCTTTTCAGCCTCTCAAATGCATTGAGGAAACTAAAAATGTGGAGATTTTTCCAGAAAGTCTTAATATTAGAGACACAATAGACTCGCAAATTCGTCCTAGGATATTAAGCGGTGAAGGGCAGAGGATAGCCCTTTTAAATAGATTTTCTCCACTGTCCCAGTTAGATGAGAATGACTGACTAGAGTCATCTCATGATTGTCTATTTGATTTCGGCCAGAATCCCCAGTCTATGGACCTACAATCTGTGTCCAATTGTAAGATCATCAGTTGGAACATTGCGGGGCTTAGATCTAAAAGGGATGATCCTAGCTGGCTTGAGTTTGTAAAAAATATGATATTATTGCTCTCCAGGAAACATGGGACAGGGAGAGCAATTTTTGGCTGGACGGGTTTAAATCTTTTTTCTCACCTGCACGTCCTACCCTGGCAGGTAGAGCCAAGGGGGCTTAGTACTCCTTCTTTCTTTAAATTTGAAAGGGTCTGTAAAAATGTTGGAGGTAAGCTCCCATAATTGTATGATACTAGAACTGTGTATTCCAACTGGTCCCAAAATATTATTAATTAATTTTTATAATTCTGGCGAATGTGACACCTTGAATGAACATCTTTCTTATTTGAAATGTTTTTAGAAGTTTATAGATCGAAGCAAGTCACTTTTTATTATATCATTCTTATGGGCGATTTTAACATTCATCTGTGTAATTTGAATTGTTATGGTGATGATTTTTGGGTCCTCAATATTCGGTCTCACCCCATTTTGAGCATACGCAAAGGGGAGGCCCTGGAGGACCTGCTGGCAGGAGTTGATCTCTTTGAACCTGGTTTTTATGATCTATCTGAGAGGGTTCCGACATTTAAAGCTAAGGGAAGGGATACTATCATTGACTATATATTTTTGTCCCCCTTATTGTTAGCTAATGTAGTATCCTATAATGCTAAGTTGTCCCCCTTAGTGACCACAACCCAGTAATTCTTGAATTACATAAAGACTTGGGCCTTTTATGTTCATTGGGTGGGAACATAGGAGCTAATCACGTGACTACAAGTGATCAGGGAGGAGGCTCAAATGGGCTAAAGTAATTCCTGAATCTTTTTTTGTTAATCTATGCATGAAGGCTAAAGATGATATTGCAAAGTGTGTTGATCATTCCACCCCAAAGGATGAGGTGATTAGAGGATTTGAAGGTATCTGTCATCAGGTAGCAACTGACCTGACTGTTAAATCCAAACCTAGACCTAAACTAGTGGAAAGGTGGTTTGACACAAACTGCTCTAGGGCCCATCGCATCTTAGCACAAGCTCTGAAGAAGAGACCAAGAGATAGGGAGCAGATAGTTAGCCTTAGGAGGTCTTATAAGCTAGCGATACATACCCGTAAAAGTGAAATTAAAACGGAGGCCTGGAATGCTCTAATGTCTGTTGAAGTTTTAAAGGATAGCTCAAAATTTTGGGCTATTGTTAATACACCTTTCTTTTCAGGTATAGAGAATGATACCATGGAAACTAACATATCAGAAGACCAGTGGCTGGCGCATTTTAAGACAATCTATAGTTCGAGTGAGGTGCAGGTTCCCTCCTCAGGATTGGATATTTATGGTGATTTTTCTCTGCTGGTTTTTAATGAGGAGGATATTGAAAAGGTAATAGTTGAGACCTCCAGTAATAAGGCCCCTGGCCCTGATTGTGTCCCTGCAGACCTGTATAAGAGTGAACCTAAATTTTGGGCCAAGATCCTGACCAATGTGTTTAATGCTTCTGTTGGGCAGGGGTTCCCTGCGTCTTGGTCCCTGTCTACAATTATACCAGTTTTTAAAAAAGGTCAAAGAGGTGACCCTCGATGTTATAGACCTATATCTTTGATTGATTCTGCCGTTAAAATCCTAGGTAAAGTAATTTTGGCTAAAGTCACTGACTGGGTAAATGATAACGGGGTTTTATCCAATCTTCAGTATGGTTTTAGACAGGGCAGAAGTACCATGGATCAGTGTCTTAATTTATATTTATTAATAGGCAAATACACCGTAGCCAAAAAGGTCCCCTACAAATGGCTTTTATGGATCTTACCTCCGCCTTCGATCTGGTTAACAGATCGAAGCTTTGGTCCATTTTACTTGATATGGGTATCGATCCTTGTTTGGTTTATTTTTTAGCAGACTTACATCGGGATCTTTTAGCAGTAGTTAGGGTCACTCGGGAAGGTAAATGCACTAGTCACTTTAAATCAGGTAGAGGTGTCCGTCAGGGTTGTATATTGGCGCCATTACTTTTTACTCTTTATATTAATGCTTTAGATAAAATCTTGGAACAGGCGAGTTTGGATATTCCGCGTGTAGGAACTAGGACTATTTCGGTCCTACTATACGCGGACGACGCCGTCTTATTATCCCGAACCGCTATTGGCCTTCAGAGACTGTTGGATGCATTCGGGGATTTTATGAAATCCCTGGATCTGGTTGTGAATATGTCCAAGTCACACGTTATGATAATGGGTCAAAGAAAAAGAAAAGGAAAAATCTTCTCATGTAATGGAGCGGAGGTGTCCAGAGTGACCTCCTTTACATATCTAGGGGTCTTGTTTGATGATAGATGCTCCTGGGTCCCCCAATCTAGAGCAAAAAAAAACGCAGTAGTAAGATCAACATCAGCTTTATTAGGGTTTACACACCGACTGGGAGCAAAGCCTTTTGAAGCTATTCTCTCCATCTACAGATCTAAATGTTTGGCCATTGCTACATATGGCTCTGCTATTTGGGGCTATAAACAGCAGATGGGGATGCAGATGGCTGAAAATAAATTTTTACAAACCCTTCTGTCTGTGCCCCAATCAACCCCAACATTTGCTATTCATCAGGAATTGGGGTTGGGTTATGTAACTGACTCATTGAGACTGGCCCCCTTGGTCTGTTGGCTTAAAACCTGGCTTAACCCTGAGATAACCCTGAACCATCAAATTCTACGGGATGTTGTTGCCCTGGAGAAAGCTAACAGCATCCCGTGGCTGTCTTATGTTAGGTCTATGTATTTTAAACTAGGGCGACCTGATATTTATAATGCCCCAGAAGGGATCAAAAAAGAGGATGTAATTTGGGTAAAAGCACAATTTTTAAATATACTGATGTTGGAACAAGAGGACCGGGAGATTCAAAAACCTTTGGTTAGGGCTCATTACTTAATTACTTCTTCCCCGTCAATGGAGACTTATTTGAAAATTGTAACCAAGCCTTATCATCGTTGGTTACTGATAAGGTTCCGCTTCAACCTGATTCATTTCTCCCTGGGTAACCTTCTGGGATGGTGTAAGCCAGAGGATATAGGCCTGTGTCAGTGTGATAATTTTTCACTGCAGGATACATTGCATTTTATCATGTTTTGTGATTTTTATAATGAAATACGGAGGAGGTTTTTAGTCCCCCTCTTGAAGGGAAAAGGTTTTGTACAGGCAAGACCAGCTTTAATGTATCTTCAATTGTTAGATGATACCTGGAACATTTTTAATATTGCTAGTTTCCTTGTGGCTGCTGTTCGCCTTAGGAGAAGGAGAATTCTTATGATTAATGATGCATGAATTTTCAAAATTGCCCTAATGTAATTATTTTAGTTGATAAATTTCAAGCTCTGATGAATTATAGATTTTTGTAGGAATTTTAATGTTTTTTTATATTGCCCAATTGAATTGAATGATATTATTGCTGTTTTATGTTTTGTGTACTGTACTTTTATGATTTTAATTAATCGAATAAAGTGATTTGACTTGACTTGGATCATTTCTTTACAAGAGTTTGATTTCTTTGTGGATTACATTCCAGGCGTTATTAACAAGTCGGCTGATTGTCTCTCTAGATTGGTGGATGTTACCAGTTCTGATGATAAAGAGGTTGATCTGGTCGATGATGTGGTAAATGTGTGTGAAATTACTGTTGGTGCGGTCGATGAGTTAGAGTGGAAAACAGAAGTTGTGAAGGATGAGGAAATCTCAAAAGTTATAGAATTACTTTCATTAGGAAAAAACAAACATCTGGTGAAGCCCTGGTCTCTGATTTCTGATGAGTTGGCTGTTGTTGATGGATTACTGGTGAGAGGCACCAAGCTTGTTCCTCCGGTGGGTGTGCGTAGCAAACTTTTAACTCTTGCTCACTCTGGTCACTTAGGGATTGTGAAGACCAAGGGATATTTGAGGATGCTTTACTGGTGGCCTGCCATGGATAGGGAGATTGAAAAGATGGTTCGAGACTGTTTGGAGTGTTGCTCCAGTGATAAGATTCTCAAAACCAGACAAATGCCCATGGTTTGCCGAAAACTACCTAAATATCCCTGGGATGAGTTAGCAATAGACATAGTTGGTCCTTTACATGGAGTATCTGATACTCCTTATTTGGTAGTCCTTCTTGATCTTTATTCAAGATGGATTGAAGTACGCTCGGTCAGAGACATTTCATCTTTGAGTGTCATAAAGTTTTTAGAAGAGGTTTTCAAGAAGGAGAGTTATTCTAATTCTTTACTTTCAGATAATGGGACTCAGTTTTGCTCTTCGGAGTTTCAGGCTTATTTGAGAGATTGTGGGATTATTCACAAACGCAGTGCAGTTTATCATCCCGAAACCAACGGAGCTATTGAAAGGTTTAACAAAACTCTTAAAGGGAGTATTCAGTTGGCAAGAGCGAGCAATTTAAATTGGAAACAGGCTTTGCAAGATAGAATCTCTGCCTATCGTATGTCTCCCCACTCCACCACTGGTAGGTCCCCTTTTGAGCTATTTAGAGGTAGGGCACCTAATTCAAAACTATGTCCTGGGTGGATCTCCTTCAATAAGGGTTTGAAAGACAATTGCATTGGTGGTTGGAGGGATAGAGAGCTTCAGAAACAGGTGGAAAGAAAACGCTACTTTGATGACAAAAAATGTGTGCAATACAACAGTTTGAGAGTGGGTGAATTTGTAAAAATTAGAGCGCCAGTGGGATGCCAACCTTGGTCCAAGTTTTCTAAAATGAGAAGAATTGTGAAAATCTTCAGAAATGCTGTCAAAACTGAGGATGGTAGGATTTGGAATAAGAGTTGTGTGGTCTCTGTCAATTCTCATCCTAGTTTGGGTGAGATACCTACCAGTTCGTTGAACACGTGTAACAAGTCTTCTTCATCTAACCCGCACTCTTTGCCTGATAATATTAGAGAGAGGAGTGCGAGATTGTGCAGTTTACCATTTCATATGAAGGACTTTGTCATGTGAGCTGTTCTCTTTCATTATTGATTTCTGTATTCTGCTTTGTTGTTTGTTTTCTGTAAGGAGAGAAGATGTGTGACGTCTTAATGTATTCTATATAGAACGTTACGCTGTAATTCTAGGAAAGAATGTAAGGGGGTTTTAAGTAGTGGGGCATTCTGTGAAGGCTGTTGGTGGCTGAGGTGAAATAAACGGACCTTCTCCAGTTCATCTGCCTTTATGACTAATTTAACTGATGTGGAGAACACCACAATGTCTGACAAGTAAGATTGCCAGTTGTCAATTGGTTTTATAAAAGCAACTAGAGATTTGTCTAACTACGGCCGGTATTGGACCTGCCTGACCCTGACATGACGGACGTTTGAGACTTCTAGAAGGCGGCCGTTCACTGTAACCCGCTCGCAGAGATACAAAACGCGCCTATATCAGGGGAATATCTAAAAGTCACCACGACCTCTGCACACCTCAAAGTAAACAATGCCTGGGCCTCAAAAAAGGTAATAATGGTGGTATTAAACGCCATACTCAGCAGAAACCCCAACATGGCGGCTGCTCATGGAGTACAAAATGGCGGCCACTCATGAAGGTCAGAACGTTAATGGTAATATTTAGAAGATTACCGCGTCCTGTGTGTAATCCAATTCTGACAATTGCTGCAACTAAAGAGATATGCTAATCATCAAATTCTGTGTACCTGTACAACGTGTACAAGCTACCAATCAAAGGTTTTGTGACAGATGATCCATCCCTTAGCTGGCTCTATTAACCAGGCTCTATCAACCCAGCGTCTGAAGCAGCCCATGCGAATGCAGACAAGCCTAACCAGGCTTCTTACTAAAATACAGGCAAAACCTCTTGCAAACCCTGAAATAAGTGAGCAGACCCTGAAATAAGTGAGCATATTAGCAACTACAGTGCTTGTGTTTCTTTCAAATGGTGGCCACTGCCAGATCCTTTCTACATAATAAATTAGATTTGTCTATCTCCTCCTGTGGTGTGTGTATTTCTAACTCAGATACTTTCGAACTCCACTGATCTACATGTTAAATTTAGCAACTCTCTACATGCTTGTACAGAAAGGCCTTGTTAAGCCCCACAACCGGGTCCTGCCCAGCTTCTAGGTCTAACATCGCATCTGTCAAAAGGGTAACTCTGCTCCATTTAAAGCCTCAAGTAAGTATTCCTCTCGATTGAAAATGGCAGATAAAGACAACAAAACAAGTCTGAAAAGAATCAAGGCTGACCCACCGAATCCTGACTCGCCTACTAAGAGTAAACAAGACATCAATTCTACCATAGAAACTATACTGAAAAAACATGCAGATGTCCACAACTAGCCAAATCAACTAAAGAAAACACAGATGTTATGCAGAATGAGATCTTTGCAATCCATCAAGACGTTAGAGAAATCAACTCCAGAGTTGCAGTAGCAGAAAGTAGGATCAGTCACCTGGAGGATTTAGATGCTAAAATGACTATATAGTACCTAGACCTCTCTCACCAAACAGCTTTCAGACTTGCAAGACAGGAACAGACGTGGAAACCTGCGAATATTTGGTCTCCCGGAAAGGGAAGAAGATTCAGCGGGGTCATGCATCTCTTTTTTGGAGAAATGGTTTACACAAGCTACAAATCTGGTATTCAATAAACTGCTAGAATTTGACAGGGCACACAGAGTTCCGACAAGGAAACTGCCTCACCAAAAGGCCCCTAGACCGATCATTTGCAAACCACTCAGCTACCAACATGTGGAACTGATCTTATCGTTTCTGAGGAAACATAATCATATACTCTGGAAAGGCAGCAAAATCTTCATATCCCAGGATTACTGCAAAGAAACGGTTGAAACAAGGAAAGGTTTTCTGGCCACACCCACACCCACACAGTCTCACTTTCATGCACACAAACACTCAGAGAACCCCCTCACACAAACAACCCTACAGTAACACACACACCCACACAACCCCACTTATACACACAAACACAGAACTGCACACACACATTCTCACACAGAAACATACAACCCCCACACACATACTCACACACACACAATTCTACTGTTCGACACACACACTCACGTAGCCCCACATATACACACACAAATACACCCAAAGAATCCCCAACCACAAACAGCCACACACATATACCCCCATAGCCCACCCACACAACCCTATTGTAACATCCACGCAACCCCACACCCACATACACAGACACACACAGAACTGCACCCACACATACTCACACATGGATACAATCCCACACTCACACATAGACCCACACAATTCCACTGTCCCAAACACACACAACCTCACAGACTCACAAAACCCCACACTTACACAGACATCCACAGAACCCCCCACACACTTACACACATACATCCACAGAACCACCCCCACACACACCACACAGCCTCACAAACCTCTTCCATACATACCATCCTATAAACAGTCACACACACCCACATAACCTCACACACCTACACAACCCCACATACACTTAGTGGCACACACTCCCACACACATACACAGATACCCATACAACCCCACAAACACACACTTAGAAACACAACTACACACCCCACACACAGTTACACATACACAGATAAAACCCTAGAGTCATACACACACAGCCATAAAACCCCCCCACAGTCACCTACATACAGAACCCCACAGATAGACAGTCACATACACACTCATACACAGACCCCTATGCTGACATACACACACACCCATTTAAATATTGCCACATGTTTACTGATAAACACATACATACACAGTCTCTCACACACACACATCGACACAGACCTCCACGCAAATTCTCTTGTACACATACACTAAAGTGCAACACTTCCTAATGCTCAGCACACATGCGCACAAAGAGAGACACACATAACTACATGCACACATACACACAGTTCTACACCAAGAGAGAGACACAGCCACACAAACACTCTCACGTATTCACTAACACAGACAAACTGACACACACATACTTAGACACGCTTCTAGGCACTCTTGGGTACAATTTTTTTTAAATTAAACTTTGATTGGATCTGCGGTCCTACTGTAGGGCTTTATATAGCCAGAATCAAAGTAAATGTACTGGTTATAGGCATCGCAGTAGATTTGCGGATCCACTAAATGTATTAGAAAAATAATTCTGAAAAAAGAACATGCTGTTATTTGTTCATTGGGTGGGTCAGTTATAGGTAGAACTGGATAGATTCCTTGATTTAGTTAAGGACTATCTGGTTCCCTTCTGCTGTGAAAATGGGATTTGTCCTTTCAGTACAAACCCCGTATGTCACAGCCGATATTATTGTGGTAAATGGAGCCCATCCTATAGTCATGGAGAAATGCTGAAATAGTTTTTTTCAAATGTCTTCTAGATGTCTCAATCTTTGGACAAAACTGAGATGATCACTGCCACTTCTGTCTTTGACATATGTTGGAATATACCAAGGCAGTGTGAGGAAAGAGAGCCAGTAATTGTGCCACTGTCTCCTTCAATTGGATTTCGAGTCTGGCCTCGATGATTGTGCCCAGATTGTTGCCACCACAGTGCACAGTCATGAGGTTGGGGTGATTACAATCCAAAATGCTCTCAATTACAGGCAACAATTGATGCTGCTTCATACCTCTGTGGCCAATCCAAGTAATGTCCAATTGGGTAAATCAAAGATCTCCATCAATACCACAATTGTTGGCATGCTCTCTGGCACAAAAGACAAAACTGTGGCCCTCTATCCACACTCAAACTAAGAGGCTGGTATGCAGGCGCTGGCTATAGGATGAGATGGCTTCGCACATAACGACATATAAGCTTCACTTAGTGAAGCTTGCAGGTTGAACTTTACGGTGGCTCTGTGAATCCAGTCCTACATGTAAAGAACTGTTTTTTGATCTTGCCTTGAGGTCTAGGATGCAAATCTGAAAAGATCATCTACGGTTTCCAAACTCTCAATGCAGATCACACTTGTTTGGGAGGGCAAAAATTTAAAGAATGAGAAACCCATGATTAGGAGAATAGGTTGACTTGTAGGTCCTGATGAATTGCCATTGATCCTGGTTAGGACTTAAAGGAAAGAAACAGTTTGACCAGCTTTTTTTCAGAATATAAGGAACATCATTGTCCTGTATAGTCTGTGTTTTTATCCTTTAACATAGATCCCTAGAATAAACTAATCAGGCAGGGGACATGTACTTAATTTTACTTGTTATCCTCTACACCAATCTGCCTTTTTACATCATATTGAATCACCTCTCTCCCTCTGTATACTTTGGAGGATATTGGGTCTTTCCACTGCAGACCTCAAAACAAAATCAAAAGCTCACCAACACAGAGTCCTTGCGAGGGGCCTGTTGGGCATTACAGCGTTGGCCCAACAAAAAGCAAGCCCGATGATGAAGCATTCCACTTCTGGGTGGGTGACGGCTTGTGCTTCAATAAGAAGATGCTTCACATGACCAGTTGAGCCCCAGGTACCTAATATAATAGCCTATACCTTCTCCACTGATCAGCACACTTTATTGTCTTATTATACACCCAGGTAAAGTGTGTGCTGGAACAAAACTTCTCTCTGTCCTTCCTGTTGTGGATAATACAATCAGGCCCGACGTGTAAGTAACATGTATGAATTATCAGGAAAGCCATGCCACACACAACAGTGCTAATTTCTTCAGTGAGAGCTAGTTTAGAAAGTACAACTGAAACAGGTGCTCTCAATGCAAGTGTCTTAACATTTATATGGACCAACATGATTCAGAATGTTGGCAGGGTTAACGGATCCAGTTTTTTTACCCAACCTGTGTGTTAATGAGGATAATTCCAATATCAATATCACACAAAGAGCCCTCGGGTCCGGGGTCATGCAGGGTTAGTGCAGAAGTGGGAACAACTATGCTGGAGAGGGGGGATTTCCCTTTTAAGGACGGTTTCCCTCACACACCAGAGGTGTCATGCTTCATCATCGGAATCCTCCTCACATCACAAACCTGGTTGTGATGCGGGCTACAACCCCCTTGCTGCGAGGGAGGAGCTCAGGGATGTTTTCAGGTAGGAGGGGTATTTATAAAACCCAATGTGAGCGGTGCGTGTGGTGGGAAAAGTGCAGTGCTAGCAGATGAGTGGTTAAAACTAGCTACAAGGTTGGCCAGACACAGTTTACTATTGCTACCCTGTGCTAGGGTTAAAAACAAATGGATGTGCGGCTGCCGACATTAGAGGCAGTCGCACTAGATAGTGATCAACATGTTTCAGCCTCAGACCTAGAAAGAGTCATGGCTTTTTATCAGGATCTCTAATAAAGCTACTGCTATGTGTGGGTGAAAAAAAGTAATAAAATAATAATACAAAAGTGTCGGTGTGTACAATGAGAGATACTAGACCAGTGATCCAGCAGTTCAACGGATTCACCGGTAGGACCTGTGGATGAAACATAAACAACAAACTGCGCGGTTAAGTTAGTGCAATAGGCTGCTGTGCAGTTGTCCCACAACTAGACATGTCAACGTGAAAGCATGCTTAGAAAAAACATCTACACAGCTTGTACATTCATCAGTATCAACTGTCATACAACAGAGAGAATGTGGTGACTGTGGACAGCTTACGAAATTTAATATGTAAAGTGTCGCTCACCTGCAAAAGTCAGGTTCCGTGCCACATCTGTCCCTGGCTAGTAGCCTAAGGTACACAAGCCCATCCAACCTAATGAGTAGAGGTGGTGGCATTATAAGAAAGAAGAGATTGCCCCAGTCTAAGAAGACAAACGATCAGAAATCAAAATGCTGTGATTGGGAGACCAGGTCTAGAGTCGGGGCGGTGAAAGCAAAGCTTGGTCTGGTGTACGTGACCAGGAGGAGTTTCTAGCAAGAGAGAGCACTACAATAGGGTTAAACAGAGTGCTGGGCGTTAAGCACTCATTGCGGGGAAGCGTCAGACTCCAAAATGTGAGAAATCGCATGGCAACTGAGAGAATCAGTATATAAATGTGGCGCTTAATCGGGACGATTGTCTGCACAGAGTTGTGTAAAAATGCTTGATCATCACAAAGAGTCTGTGGCCGCAGCGTTGTTATCAGACTCGTACAATATAAGGGAGTCCTTCAGAAATGCGGGAGGGGCCCAAACCCGTGTGCCTCCACAGTAGTTTGATGTATGGCGCACTGGACCAGGTGGGCGGGGGCGGCAAAGGAACCGGGGACCCAGAGGAGTGGATGCAGTGACCAAAGGGTGACGCAAAATGTGGCTCGCGTTTGCGCTTTAATTCCCATGGTTGTAAGAGTGTCTCTGCATGTGGGGTGCGTTTAGGCAAGTGGAGGGATCGCAAATCAAGTGCATTGGAGTCGGCAATAATGATCGAACTTACCGCATCGACATGGCGGGGAGTCAAAGGAGTGTGTCCTGCAAGCAGGAGAATCGGAGAGTGCCGGCTTGAAACAGCCGGGCAAATATCTCCGGCGTGTGCTGTGACCTAGTGAACGCTTCCTGGAAGCGGTCCAGGGCATGCTGGGTAGTGTAGTTCATTGGTGTCCGGAGTGCAGAAATGAAGTGCCATATCGGTCCCGAGTGGTGGTGGGATATGTAGGCTACAAAAGGGGGTTATGTAAGATATCAAGCACAATTGCAGACACTCACAAAAGAAGCCAATTGGTGCATAATGGTGCATGAGGAGTGGGCTATGTGGAGATTAGGTTAGTGTTAACCATGGTATGTCGTCATTGAGCCTATTCTCAGATGTACCCAGCCTTAACACCCATCACTGTTCAATCCGCAACAGTCTTTTCGTTAAGTTGGGTGTGGTCGTGTAAAGGTTAGGTTTGTCTAATACTGTCCAATCATAGTATCAGCATGATGATTCATTTCAAGTAAATGTTTGGTGAGTTTAGTGGTTTGCTTAGCACATCTGATGGTACTTTTATGCTCCAGACTACGGGTTCTTACTTTCCGAGTGGTCATCCCCACATCTCTGAGGCTGCAGGCGGCAGGTGAAAAGGTATACAACTCGTTCACTGTTGCAATTGGTGTAGTGTCTGAGTTTCCACGTTTTGACCGTGCCGATGTCAATCGTATTGGTTATCAAAGTCTGTGCACAAGCTGTGCAGGTGCCACAGGGAAAATGTCCTTGGATGGGCGGAAGGCCCCACAGTGTGTTCTGCCTACTGAGTATTACTGGAGAAGGTCTGGTATGTACTAGACTATCTTTCAGATTCCGACCCCTCTTGAAAGCAAATAAGGGTTTTGCCAAGGCTTGAGTGCCTTTGTTGAGGATGTTCCAGTTCTTATTGATACATTTTTTGACTTCATTAGAGAGGGTGCTAAATGTGTTGACACAGACCAGTCTTGTTTGGGGTCGTCTGTTTGGGGTGGTGTCTAGCAGAGCATCCCTGTTGTTGTTGAGTGCTCGTTTGGCTGATTTCTTTATGAGCGATGCCGGATAGTGTCTGTCCAGGAGATTGCCCCGTAGTTTGGTAGCGTGTTCTTTGTATTTCTCTATGCTAGAGCAGTTGTGTCTGTGCCTGAGGAACTGGCCGAAGGGTAAGTTCCCCCACAGAGATTTAAGGTGGTGGCTATCGTATTGTAGGAGAGCGTTACGGGCCATCGGTTTCTGGTACAGTTCTTTCGAGATGGCCATCTAAAGGGACTATTAAGAGGTCCAAGAAAGGGAGCCGTTCCTTGATGTAGTCACAGGTGAACCGGAGGTGTCTCTTCTGCGTGTTAAGCCACTGATGGAATAGCATGTGAAAACAAAAGTGGATATGCTAAATGATCTGCACATCTGTACGTCAGTTATCTTTATACTCAAACAATCAAATATAAAATTTGTTCAGATATTAGGGTGCTTCCGTGGCGCTGTATTACCCATTCACCTTGGGTAAAAAATCTGCTAGATCTGCAGCCGTAGTCTAGACCAAAATGTTCCAAGAAATGCACCTGAGCACACCTATGCAATGTTACTTTTATCCTCGTACAAGTGGTAAGGCATCAAAGAAGAACGGCTCCAGTCAATAAAGATCCAATTTACAGTCTTTCAATGAGTAATCCGAAACAATCGATGAGTCCAATCATTAATATTTTATTCCATTTGAGATAAGAAAACGGCAGCCGACGCGCGTTTCGTCCTCCTGGACTTTCTCAAGGCTTTTGTTCACAATTGCAACGAATGATATATTCCAATGTGACGGAATCGAAATTTCACACGTATAAAAGCACTTCTGTGTTATGGATAAATGTCGTATCAATTGCGATCCCTTTCAATCACGAAAAATATGAGGGCTTATATAGTAAGAATGCGCCAAGTAATGCTTCCTGCATCTCTTTCAGTCCGACAGATCAAAATCCATGACAGTTATGTGTGATAATCAAATATTAGTGGCCATACATTCGTACCATGATACGTACGCGCATTCAAGCATCTCGTCACGGGAATAGCATGATGGAGGTGGAATCGCCACGCCACACGACCAGGATGTCGTTGATGTACCTTTTCCAAAGCAGAAGGTGCGGCAGGTACGGGTTAAGTTCAGACAGGACGATATCTTCTCCAAAGACGTGCATGTAAAGGTTCGTCAGGCTTGGGGCGAAGGTGCTGCCCATAGAAGTACCAGACACTTGCAAGTAAAGTTGTTCTTCGAACTGAAAAAAGTTCTCCTTCATCGCCAAAGTGGCGCACTCCATGATAAATGGTATGGGTGTGATCGTGTCAGGTTGGTTGCAATTGAGAAGACCCTCTACTGTGGCCAGGGTCTGGTCCTGTGGAATGCACGTATACAGTGATTCGACATCAAAGGACACCAAAAAGTCTGTCTCATTGTTGAATGCAGTATCCCTTAGTAGGCATAGTGCGTCCTTAGTATCCTGTAGGTAGGTTGGCATGAGTTTTACCAGAGGTCTAAGGAAAAACTCTACGAATTGGGATAGTGGTTCCAGGGCAGAACCAATTCCAGAGATGATGGATCTCCCCAGTGGTGGTCTATGGGACTTGTGAATTTTAGGTAGTATGTAGAAGTAAGGAATAATGGGTTCCTTGGTTTGAAGAAAATCTGCTTCCTTGGATATAATCCATTTGTTGTCTAGAGCGTCTGTGACCATGGTGGTGATGGTGTTGGTGATTCTGTCTGTAGGATATAGCAATAGTGGGAGGTAGGATGTCGTCATACTCAGTTGGCAGAGACATTCGGATCTGTAAGCTGAGGTGTCCAAAATCACTGTTCCACCGCCTTTGTCAGCTGGCTTGATGGTAATGGTTTTATCATTGCTGAGGGTACGCATTGCCTGCTGTTCCCTTTTCAGAATGTTGTTATAGGCTCTGGGTAGTGTAGTCCATCTGGACTCCAGGTCATTGAGAACAGCTTTCTCGAAGGATGCTACTTCTGCGGGTAGTAGACCGATGGGGGGATTGAACGTTGATTTAGAACGAAGATTGGTATTCATGGGATCCATACCTGTATTATCAGGGGTCTTGTCTGCAGAGAAGAAGTGTAGCCTTACTTTGCAGAAGAATTGATGGACCTCTTGATGTAACTGGAACAAGTCTCCACTGTACGTTGGTACAAAACCGAGTCCTCGGTTTAGTACATGTGTTTCATCCTCTGTCAATTGTCGTTGGCTCAGGTTAACTACTAGGTTGGATCCTAGCTCGACCCTCGTTGTTGTAATGTTTTCGTCATGCTCCGTGTGTTGCGTGGAGATGATGGCGGTCTCCAATGTACTTGTTGTCGTCGCCTTCCTCTTGACCGGCCGCGGCCCTGCCCTAAAAAAGACTGGTTGTAGCCTTGCAGTGGAGGTGGCTGGAACCCCATTATTAGACCTGGTCTCCCAATCACTGCATTTTGACTTCTGATCGTTTGTCTTCTTAAACTGGGGCAATCTCTTCTTTCTGATGATGCCACAACCTCTACTCATTAGGTTGGATGGGCGTGTGTACCTTAGGCTATTAGCCAGGGACAGATGTGGCACGGAACCTGACTTTTGCAGGTGAGCGACACTTTACATATTAAATTACGTAAGCTGTCCACAGTCACCACATTCTCTCTGTTGTATGACACTTGATACTGATAAAAGTACAAGCTGTGTAGATGTTTTTTCTAAGTATGCTTTCAAGTTGACATGTCTAGTTGTGGGACAACTGCGCAGCACCCTATTACACTAACTTAACCGCGCGGTTTGTTGTTTATGTTTCATCCACCGGTCCTACCGGTGAATCTGTTGAACTGCTGGATCACTGGTCTAGTAACTTTCATTGTACACACCGACGCTTTTGTATTATTATTTTATTACTTTTTTTCACCCACACAGAGCAGTAGCTTTATTAGAGATCTTGATGAAAGCCATGACACTTTCTAGGTCGGGGGCTGAAACATGTTGATCACTAACTAGTGCGACTGCCTCTAATGTTGGCAGCAGCACTATCCACCATTTGTTTTTAACCCTAGCACAGTTTAGCAATAATAAACTGTGTCTGGCCAACCTTGTAGCTAGTTTTAACCACTTATCCGCTAGCACTGCACTTTTCCCACCACACACACCGGTCACATTGGGTTTTATGAATACTCCTCCTACCTGAAAACATCCCTGAGCTCCTGCCTCGCAGCGAGGGGGTTTTAGCCCGCATCACGACCAGATTTGTGATGCGAGGAGGATTCCTGATGATGAAGCATGACACCTCTGGTGTGTGAGGGAAACTGTCCTTAAAAGGGAAATCCCCCTCTCCAGCATAGTTGTTCCCACTTCTGCACTAACCCTGCGTGACCCCGAACCCGAGGGATCTTTGTGTAATACCGAGTCTATAATTGGGGAGTGTGCCCTCGCTGGTCCGTTAAATCTCCTCATGCCCCCCTCATGTATATGTAATTAAAGCAGCGGTTCAGCTGCGGTCCCCTTTTCTCAGCCCTCCCCTTTGACAAGCTTTTCAGAGAGACAACTCAGAAGTCAACGTCTGTGTAGTGCGAGACCCCCCCCTCTCTCCAGTACTCCTTTCCAGCCCCTCCAACTATGGCTTACCTTACAGGACTGGCGTATGATGACGCCATGGTTCTAGACATCTTAACGACACCCAGCATATTAGATACACGACTAACCAACACCATTGCTCACACCGACGATTGGAGCAAACTACTGAGTCTCAAATGTTTACACATCCGAACCACCACTTATGGCTCAATCATGACAGAATATCTTAGAGGGAACTGTGCCCCGACAGGCTTGATTGTGACTAACGCACCCAGACTCTTCCTGGACAACAAGAACTTTCTCAAGGGCTGGTCCTTGATTGCATGGCGATGCACTAAAGACTGGCTCATTCTGATCATAAGTACAGCCAAGAAAGTAGCTGATACCATTTTGATAGCGATCCAGACCCTCGAATCACAGATTAAGACAATAGTGAGCACCAGACTCTTCAAGGAAAACATGGTCGAGACCAACAAAACGACTAAAGATTACAAATAGTTGCTACTGACCAACAAAATAAACAAATTCAAGAAAGACCTGGCGAAATTCTCCCTTGAAAAGGTATACCCCTACACCGACGATGCTTATAAACCACCAGAATTCAACTGAGGCAGCAGACGCTATGGCTCTAACTATTCTTCTTCAGACAGGGATGAGTGGTCCAGCGATTCTGACTCCAGTTCAGATGCATCCCAGCAGAATACGCAAAAACGCGGACAGAGGAGATGGCGTGAAGCGCGAGGTGGTCCTCCTTCGGCCCAATGGTGGCCTCCCACACCCTGGGGCTACCCACCTTTCCAACCATTAGGCATAGGACCACAAGGACCCATAATGGGGTTCCAGCAACCTCCACTGCAAGGCTACAGCCAGTCTTTTTTAGGGCAGGGCAGCGGCCGGTCAAGAGGAAGGCGACGACAACAAGTACATTGGAGCCCGCCATCATCTCCACGCAAGACGCGAAGCATGACGAAAACATTACAACAACCAGGGTCGAGCAGGGATCCAACCTAGTAGTTAACCTGAGCCAACGACAATTGACAGAGGACGAAACACATGCACTCAACCGAGGACTTGGTTTTGTACCAACGTACAGTGGAGACTTGTTCCAGCTACATCAAGAGGTCCATCAATTCTTCCGCAAAGTAAGGCTACACTTCTTCTTTGCAGACAAGACCCCTGATAATACAGGTATGGATCCCATGAATACAAATCTTCATTCTAAATCAACGTTCAATCCCCCCATCGGTCTACTACCCGCAGAAGTAGCAACCTTCGCGAAAGCTGTTCTCAATGACCTGGAGTCCAGATTGACTACACTACCCAGAGCCTATAACAACATTCTGAAAAGGGAACAGCAGGCATTGCGTACCCTCAGCAATGATAAAACCATTACCATCAAGCCAGCTGACAAAGGGAGTACAACAGTGATTTTGGACACCTCAGCTTACAGATCCGAATGTCTCCGCCAACTGAGTATGACGACATCCTACCTCCCACTACAGCTAGATCCTACAGACAGAATCACCAACACCATCACCACCATGGTCACAGACGCTCTAGATAACAAATGGATTACATCCAAGGAAGCAGATTTTCTTCAAACCAAGGAACCCAATATTCCTTACTTCTACATACTACCGAAATTTCACAAGACCCAAAGAACGCCACCGGGGAGACCCATCATCTCTGGAATTGGTTCTGCCCTGGAACCACTATCCCAATTCGTAGATTTTTTCCTTAGACCTCTGCAAAAACTCATGCCTACCTACCTACAGGATACTAAGGATGCACTATGCCTACTAAGGGATACTGCATTCAACAATGAGACAGACTTTTTGGTGTCCTTTGATGTCGAATCACTGTATACGTGCATTCCACAGGACCAGACCCTGGCCACAGTAGAGGGTCTTCTCAATCGCAACCAACTTGACACGATCACACCCATATCATTCATCATGGAGTGCACCACTTTGGCGATGAAGGAGAACTTTTTTCAGTTCAAAGAACTACGGGGCATATTATCAAGAACGGCGTTAAAAATTATCGCCGGTTTAGCGGCAGAAAACTGCCGCTAAAGCGGCGATAATGGGCTTGATAATATGCCCTGGAGAATTCCAATAGAAGTCCATGTTCTGGTTTGAACATGGGCTTCTATTGGAATTCTCCAGGACTTATTATCAAACCCATTATCGCCGCTTTAGCGGCAGTTTTCTGCCGCTAAACCGGCGATAATTTTAACGCCGTTCTTGATAATATGCCCCTACTTTACTTGCAAGTGTCCGGTACTTCTATGGGCAGCACCTTCGCCCCAAGCCTGTATAACCTTTACATGCAAGTCTTTGAAGAAGATGTCGTCCTGTCTGAACTTCACCCGTACCTGCCGCACCTTCTGCTTTGGAAAAGGTACATCGACGACATCCTGGTCGTATGGCGTGGCGATTCCACCTCCATCACGCTATTCCATCAGTGGCTTAACACGCAGAAAAGACACCTCCGGTTCACCTGTGACAACAGCAAGGCACAGCTCACTTTCTTGGACCTCTTAATAGTCGGTTTAGATAGCTATCTCGAAACAGAACTGTACCAGAAACCAATGGCCCGTAACGCTCTCCTGAAATACGATAGCCACCACCCTAAATCTCTGCGTGAGAACTTACCCTTCGGCCAGTTCCTCAAGCTCAGACGCAACTGCTCTAGCATAGAGAAATACAACGACACTACCAAACTACGGGGAAATCTCCTGGACAGACACTATCCAGCATCGCTCATAAAGAAATCAGCCAAACGAGCACTCAACAACAACAGGGATGCTCTGCTAGACACCACCCCAAACAGACAACCCCAAAGAAGACTGGTCTGTGTCAACACATTTAGCACCCTCTCTAACGAAGTCAAAAAATCAATCAATTAGAACTGGAACATTCTTAACAAAGGCACCCAAGCCTTGGCAAAACCCTTATTTGCTTTCAAGCGGGGTCGGAATCTGAAAGATAGTCTAGTACATACCAGACCTTCTCCAGTAATACCCAGTAGGCAGAACACACTGTGGGGCCTTCCGCCCGTCCAAGGACATTTTTCCTGTGGCACCTGCACAGCTTGTGCACAGACTTCGATAACCAAGACGATTGACATCGGCATGGAAAAAAACGTGGGAACTCAGACACCACACCAATTGCAACAGTGAACGAGTTGTATACTTTATCACCTGCCCCTGCGGCCTCAGATACGTGGGGATGACAACTCGGAAAGTAAGAACCCGTATTCTGGAGCATAAAAGTACCATCAGATGTGCTAAGCAAACCACTAAACTCACCAAATATTTCCTTGAAATGAATCATCATTCTGACACTATGAGATGGACAGTATTAGACAAACCTAACCTTTACAAGACCACACCCAACTTAACGAAAAGACTGTTGCTGATTGAACAGAGATGGGTGTTTAGGCTGGGTACATCTGAGAATGGGCTCAATGACGACATACCGTGGTTAACACTATACTAATCTCCACATCGCCCACTCCTCACACACCATTATGCACCAATTGGCTTCTTGAGTGGACCTAGGGGACACATACTAGCGCTCCCCCTAACCTACAGGAGGCGACCCCGGAGCCCCCTCAATGAACCCCCCACATTTTCTGATATCAATCAGCAGTATGCCGTGCATTATACATTGTGCCTATCAATCAATCAATCAGAACATTTGTAAAGCGCACTACTCACCCATGAGGGTCTCAAGGCGCTGGGGGGGGAGGAGGTGCTGCTACTGCTCGAACAGCCAGGTCTTGAGAAGCCTCCTGAAGTTTAGTAGGTCCTGGGTCTGCCGTAGGAGGATGGGGAGGGTGTTCCAGGTCTTGGTGGCAAGGTAGGAGAACGATTTTCTGCCGGTGGTCACTCTTCGGATGCGGGGGACGATGGCGAGGGCGAGGTCAGCGGAGCTGGCGGTTCGGGTGTAGAAGGTGAGTCGTCTGTTGAGGTATGCCGGTCCGGTGTTGTGGAGTGCTTTGTGTGCGTGGGTGAGGAGCTTGAAGGCGATCCTCTTGTTGACGGGGAGCCAGTGCAGGTCTCTCAGGTGGGGTGAGATGTGGCTGTGGTGAGGGATGTCGAGGATGAGGCATGCAGAGGCGTTCTGTATGCGTTGCAGACGTTTCAGGAGTTTGGCCAAGGCTCCCGCGTAGAGGGCGTTTCCGTAGTCCAGCCTGCTGCTGACGAGGGCATGGGTGACCGTTCTTCTTGTTTCGGTGGGGATCCACCTGTAGATCTTGCGGAGCATGCGTAGGGTGTTGAAGCAGGAGGACGAGACGGCGTTGACCTGCTTGGTCATGGAGAGTGTCGAGTCGAGGATGACCCCCAGGTTGCGTGCGTGGTCGGTGGGTGTCGGTGCTGCTCCCAGTGTGGTTGGCCACCAGGAGTCGTCCCAGGCTGACGGGGTGGAGCCGAGGATGAGGACCTCCGTCTTGTCCGAGTTCAGCTTCAGTCGGCTCTTCTTCATCCACTCGGCGACGGCCTTCATTCCTTTGTGGAGGTTGGCTTTGGCGGTGAGGGGGTCCTTGGTGAGGGAGAGAATCAGCTGGGTGTCGTCGGCGTAGGAGATGATGTTGAGGTCGTGCAGTCGGGCGACGTGGGTGAGCGGTGCCATGTAGATGTTGAACAGTGTCGGGCTGAGGGATGATCCTTGGGATACACCGCAGATGATCTCGGAGGCTTCGGAACGGAATGGGGGGAGGCGGACGCTCTGGGTTCTGCCGGAGAGGAAGGAGGTGGTCCATTCCAGAGCCTTGTCTCGGATCCCTGCATTGTGGAGGCATGTGCGTAGGGTGCGGTGGCAGACCGTGTCGAAGGCGGCTGAGAGGTCCAGGAGGATGAGGGCCGCGGTTTCACCGTTGTCCGGCAAGGTCCTGATGTCATCGGTGGCGGCGATGAGGGCAGTTTCGGTACTGTGGTTGCTGCGGAACCCGGACTGGGATGGGTCCAGGATGTTGTTCTCCTCGAGGTAGCGGGTCAGTTGTCTGTTGACGATCTTCTCGATGACCTTCGCCAGGAACGGGAGCAGGGAGATGGGCCGGAAGTTCTTGAGGTCTCTCGGATCCGCCTTGGGTTTCTTGAGTAAGGCGTTGATCTCTGCGTGCTTCCAGCTCTCCGGGAAGGTCGCGGTCTCGAAGGAGATGTTGATGACTTTGCAGAGATGGGGTGCGATGGTGGCGCTAGTTTTGTTGAAGATGTGGTGCGGGCACGGGTCTGACGGAGAGCCGGAGTGGATGGTGTTCATGATTTTGATGGTGTTGTCGTCGTTCACGTTGGTCCAGGTGAGCATGGGGTCGATGTGGATGGTGGCCGGGGGGTCCGAGGTGTCGTTGGCTGTCAAGGCGGTCAGGTTGTTGAAGCTGTCGTGGATGTCTGCGATCTTGCGGTGGAAGAAGGTGGCAAGGGAGTCGCACAGGTCTTGCGATGGTGGGATGTCGATGGCGTTGGAGCTGGGGTTGGAGAGTTCCTTCACGATGTTGAAGAGCTCTTTGCTGTTGTGTGCGTTGTTGTCGAGGCGGTCCTTGAAGGAGGCCCTTTTGGCGGTTCTGATGATGTGATGGTGTCTGCGGATGGCGTTCTTGTGGGCCTCATGGCTGTCCGGTGTCTGTTCGCGGTGCCATTTCTTCTCTAGTTTCCGGCAGGTTTGCTTGGAGGCCTGGAGGTCCGCGGTGACCCAGCTGGCTTTCTTGTCGGTGTGTCTGTTGGAGGGTTTCTTGATCGGGGCGAGAGTGTTGGTGCAGTCGTCGATCCATCGCCTGAGGTCGCGGGCGGCGGTGTCGGTAGGGTCGGCGGGTGGGCTCCGGGCGAGGGTGGTGTTGAGCTGGACATCGGTGACTTTGCTCCAGCTGCGGCGGGGGATCTGTTGAGTGCGGTGGTGCGTGGTGGGTTTCCGGAAGGTGAAGTGGATGCAGCGATGGTCGGTCCAGTGGAGTTCGGTGGTGTGACTGAAAAAGACGTGGGAGCTTGCGGAGAAGATGGGGTCGAGCGTGTGGCCGGCGGAGTGGGTGGGCGTTGTGACGAGCTGTCTGAGTCCGAGGTTGTCGATCAGGGTGGTGGAGTTAGTGTCGTTGGTGTTCTCGAGGTGGAAGTTCAGGTCTCCCAGGAGGATGTAGTCTGTGGAGGCCATGGCGTGCGTGCTGACGAAGTCGGCGATGGAGTCACTGAACTGAGGCCGGGGTCCGGGGGTCTGTAGACGAGCGTTCCTCTGAGGGTGGGGTTGGGGTCCGTGTGGATCTGGAAGTGCAGGTGTTCGGCGGTGCTGAGTGTGTCGTCGGTGCTGGTCGAGACCCTGAGGGTGTTCTTGTGGACGATAGCGATTCCACCTCCTACTCCGTTGGTGCGGTCCCTGCGGGTGATCTTGTAGCCATCCGGGATGGCTATGGCGATGTTGGGCGCAGAGGAGGCGTTCATCCAGGTCTCCGTCAGGAAGGCGACGTCCGGGGTGGACGTGTCGATCAGGTCCCAGAGTTCGACGGCGTGTTTGCGTGCGGAGCGGGTGTTGAGTAGGATGCATCTGAGGTGGTTGCGTCCTTTCTCGGCGGGTGGTTTGGCGGCTCGGAGGCTGGTGAAGCTGCAGTTCCGGCAGGAGAAGGGTCCTTGGGTGCGCTTCGGGGCGGCCAGGAAGCAGGTGTGTGATCGTCCGGTGTTGAGTGCGTGGAGGGTGCTGGCATCGTAGTGGCGTCGGTCGTTGTGGCGGTCGCGGGGACCAGAGGGTCTGGCGCTGGGCACGGTCCAGGCGCGGACGGGCGCAGACGGGCTTGCCTTAGGCACGCCTTCGGCCGCACAGCGGCCGCCATAAGAAGGGGAGGTGGGAGGGAAGAGCAGCTGGGAGGGGGAGTGGGACGAATGGGCGTGCGGGGGAACGGGGCCGCAGGGGACACAGCAGCGGGAAAGGGAGAGCGGAGACGGGCAGAAAAACGCGGGGCACAATGCAGGCTAAAAATGGAAAAAGAACAATACAACAAAATCAAGCAGAAGGGGGCACAGGGGGCAAAACGAAATTACACTGGCAACGAAGGTACAGAAGAAAAACAGAAGGCAGACAGTATAAAGGGGCACAGGGGGCAAAACGAAATTACACTGGCAACGAAGGTACAGAAGAAAAAACAGAAGGCAGACAGTCAATCATAAGGGGGCACAGGGGCCACACAGAGACTTACGGTTCCCCACTGGCCACCAGGGATGAGGCGCAGGTGGTAGCCTGCGGGTGGAGGAGGGCCTCGAACTCGCAGCAGCAGCGAGGGTAGGGAGCAAGGTACACGGGTACAACAGGTGGTGCTGTGCGGCGTGGGGAGCGACCTGCCTGAGTCAGGGTCAAGGGTCACCATTGTAACCATTCAGAGCACCACTGGGGGTCGTACACAACTTAGTGGCCTCTGTGATTTTCTGCAACCTGACCTGGGATCTCTAAACCCCTGTGGTAGCCACTAGGTCACTTTTGTGATTTTCTGCAATTGTGCTTGGTATCTTACATAACTCCCTTTTGTAGCCTACATATCCCACCACCACTCGGGACCGATATGGCACTTCATTTCCGCACTCCGGACACCAATGAACTACACTACCCAGCATGCCCTGGACCGCTTCCAGGAAGTGTTCACTAGGTCACAGCGCACACCGGAGATATCTGCCCGGCTCTTTCAAGCCGGCATTCTCCGATTCTCATGCCTGCTGGACACACTCCTTTGACTCCCTGCTACGTCGAAGCAGTAAGTTTGGTCATTATTGCTGACTCCAATGCGCTTGATTTGCGATCCTTGCACTTCCCTAAACGCACCCCACATGCGGAGACACTCTTACAACCATGAAAATTAAAGTCCGAACGCGAGCCTCATTTCGTGCCACCCTTTGGTCACTGCCTCCACTCCTCCGGGTCCCCGGTTCCTCTGCCGCCCCCACCCACCTGGCCCAGTGGGCCGTCCATCAAACTACTGTGGAGGCACACGGGTTCGGGCCCCTCCCGCATTTCTGACGGACTCCCTCATATTGTACGAGTCTCATAACATCGCTGCGGCCACAGACTCTTTGTGATGATTAAGCGTTTTTACACGACTGCGCAGACGATCGTCCCGATTAAGCTCCACATTTATATACTGATTCTCTCAGTTGCCATGCGATTCCTCACATTTTAGAGTCTGACGCTTCCCCGCAATGAGTGCTTAATGCCCAGCACTCTGTTTAACCCTATTGTAGAGCTCTCTCTTGCTAGAAACTCCTCCTGGTCACCTAACCCAGACCAAGCTATGCTTCCACTGCCCAAAATTTAGACCTGGTCTCCCAATCACTGCATTTTGATTTCTGATCGTTTGTCTTCTTAAACTGGGGCAATCTCTTCTTTCTTATAACGCCACCACCTCTACTCATTAGGTTGGATGGGCGTGTGTACCTTAGGCTACTAGCCAGGGACAGATGTGGCATGGAACTTGACTTTTACATATTAAATTACGTAAGCTGTCCACAGTCACCACATTCTCTCTGTTGTATGACACTTGATACTGATGAATGTACAAGCTGTGTAGATGCTTTTTCTAAGCATGCTTTCACGTTGACATGTCTAGTTGTGGGACAACTGCGCAGCACCCTATTACACTAAGTTAACAGCGTGGTTTGTTGTTTATGTTTAATCCACAGGTCCTACCGGTGAATCCGTTGAACTGCTGGATCACTGGCCTAGTATCTTTCATTGTACACACCGACGCTTTTGTATTATTATTTTATTACTTTTTTTCACCCACACATAGCAGCAGCTTTATTAGAGATCCTGATGAAAGCCATGGCACTTTCTAGGTCTGAGGCTGAAACATGTTGATCACTATCTAGTGCAACTGCCTCTCTAATGTCGGCAGCAGCACTATCCGCCATTTGTTTTTAACCCTGGCACAGGGTAGCAATAATAAACTGTGTCTGGCCAACCTTGTAGCTAGTTTTAACCACTTATCCGCTAGCACTGCACTTTTCCCACCACACGCACCGCTCACACTGGGTTTTATGAATACCCCTCCAACCTGAAAACATCCCTGAGCTCCTCCCTCGCAGCAAGGGGGTTGTAGCCCACATCACAACCAGGTTTGTGATGCGAGGAGGATTCCCGATGATGAAGCATGACACCACTGGGGTGTGCAGGAAACCATCCTTAAGAGGGAAATCCCCCTCTCCAGCATAGTTGTTCCCACTTCTGCACTAATCCTGCGTGACTCCGAACCCAAGGGCTCTTTGTGTGATATTGAGTCTATAATTGGGGACTGTGACTTCGCTGGTCCATTAAATCTCCTCAGGCCCCCCTCATGTGTATATATGATAATTCCAATATCACTTGTCCTTGGAAATGGGAAACCCCTTACCCATTAATTCAGTCACAGTAAAAGGGTACCAGGACAAGTAGTGGTATTCACAAGAGTACAGTAAAATCCATGTTTTGTGTCCAGTGCTGATTGAAGGCAGTCGACAAAGAAGTTGGAAACTCTTGACTTCTCCAAGTTTATTTAGGGATATGGATGATAACGACAAGAATATACTTTTGTGAGGCACAGCCAACACATGTTTCGCCCCCTTGGTTCGTAAGCCGGGGCTTTCTCAAATCGTCTCGTCTTCGAGTTAACACAAATGTCGAGGGATATCAAAATTCTATTTTAAGATCATCGCTTCTATGGTAGAGCATACAATTTCAATTTCAAAAGAACTTTATTCGGTTTCAGAAGAAAACCATAAAAGTTTATAAAATCAACATCAACATTACTGTTTGCGATTCCAATGGTCAATTTACATAGCAGCACAAGGGGTACAATTAACATACAATTCAAATTAATTAAAAGGAAAAAGCAATGCAATCATTAAAATCAATCTTTGATAAAAATGCGTTCTATATTACAAAGCGCTTAGTGCCATGACAATGTACAGCTCCCTCCATAAAAATACACCAAAACTTATATTTTATATAAAAAATGTTTAAAAAAAAATTACACTATTCAGGTTCAACTACAATAACTAATACCGTTTCCTAATAGCCATTGCGACTTTATGTAGTTGGAAACCATAGTGCATATATCATAAGTAGCCAAAGAGAGTAAGTGGTTAAAGCCTTCAATATAGGAACATGGCCTGATTTCTTTTAAAATCAGAACTAAAAAAATTCCTCTTGGCTCTTTATAGAGGGGGCAAAATAGCATAAAGTGCAAAGTGCTTTGAGCTGTCAAATTATCACAGGGGCAGGGCTCCAGTTTAGCTACCCACCCCAATTGTTTTGGGAAAGCCACTAAAAAATGCAGGGTGAGTAAACAAAATCTTGTTAGATAAAATCGTGTCTGTACTTTTATGGAGAATGTTAAGTAAAGTTGCTGTTGGACAGGGGCTAAGCGAGGGAGGCCTATTGCCTCCGGCTGAGAGCGGCGTATGTTCACCCCTGTAGAATGTGCCTCTTTTATGAAATTTTTCGCATTTTCATGGATACCAGCTGGACAATCAAAATAGTGCCCCAGACCTAACTTATAGAGGCCATCCCTTACAAAACGGAGCCAAGGGATAGTTAGTGCTCCATCAAGATTAGTACAATCTTTGATGACCTCTCTGGAAAACACTAACTCCTCGAGGAGTCAGCCAAATTTTGGCCCATAATAGTAGGGGGGCAATATCTATACGATCCTCTACAAAGACAAGCCCCAATTCATGATGACAAAAGATTGTGGGGGCACTATTTGGGGCCATCAGTAACCTCTTTAAAAATGTATTTTCCATAATCTGTAACTGGCGGCTGTTATGGTATCCCCACACACCTGCTCCATATGTTGCAGTAGGCACACATTTGGCTTTATAAAGTGTGACCAGCTCAGTCACTGTCCGGACACGTTGAACGCTTCATTTTTGTATGTTCTACCATAGAAGACAAGACGCCTCCTTGTCGACTGCCTTCAATCGGCACTGGACACAAAACGTGGATTTTACTGTACTCTTGTGAATACCACTACTTGTCCTGGAACCTTTTTACCATGATTCAGAATGTGTCTGTTTCAAGTTCAGGCTCGGATCAAAGACTGGTTCCCTCATCGCATCTGATGATTGAAACAGTAAATCCAACAACTGGTTTTGCCGCATCAACAGTAATGGTGGCTGACACTTTTCTGAAAATTTCTACTTAAGATGGAAGTCTGCTTAATTTGAATGCTGATCCATAGATGTCAGATGCCTTGTTACAACTTCTCGAGGAAGAAGCTGTTACTTTGCTTAAACAATTCATGATATGGCAACCTAAGACTTTATGAGAAACTGTAATGTCATCATTGCCCGATAAAGAAGTGATTTGTTTTCTTTTATACCTAACATGCATACATGAATTCTCGCATTAACTTACATTCATGCTCATTAACATATATCCAGGGAACTGCCTTAAACACACTGCACATTATTATTATTATTTTTTTTTTTAAAGAGGGGTGGAGGGCTGTGTATGCATTTACTGAATGACTACTGTTGTAAAAGGGGGAGGGTGAAATGAACAACATAACTGCATGGTGAAGCTTTTACAGTATTAACTAATATGCATACGATACAGTATTAACACATAACAAATAAAGTGTTTACTATGTCTGGTGTATTTCTAACAATAAACTAATGTGTGACTGAAATATTAATGATTTTTAGTTTTAGAACAATAATGATTCAAAAACCATTAAGAGTCTCTCTTCACAGTCTGCAGCAGACTTTGAGGTCTTGCTTTGGATGCTATCCAAGGTCTCTGAATGTCTGCCAACACCCTGGGTGAGCTGAAAGTATCCTTCCGTATGAAAGGCATCTTATGATTCTGGTAAATTTGATAAGTTCTGATGTAATGCAAGTGTGTGGTGCAACTACAGTTTAAACATAGGAACAGACAAAGGAACCATAAGTGATGTTTTGCAGTTTGAACTGAGCAATGCCCTTAGCTTGAACTAGAGAGGCCTCTATAGGTCAAGAAGAAAAAAAAATCCATTCAAATATATGTGTGAATGCCAGATGTGCTCCAGTGGGGCAAGGGTGCAGGCTGGATCCAGGAAGTTTGCACCAAAGTCCGACAGGCTAGCCACTAGGATGTGCTGAACAGGTTTTTAAAGCTCCAACGAGCGCAGAGCGGGACAAACTTGATTTTCTTGCCCAGACAGGTAGCACCTTTTGTGGATTTACTTGGGTGGTAGGTCCTAATTCTCCGGAGGTGTGGCAGTTCACATTTTTCATGGTTTCACCTTTTCAGATTGTTTGAGAGGTCCAGCTAGACATAACCAATAGTCCCAAGGCCTCAGAGACAGTACTTAGGGGTCAGACCTCATTCCAGTAGAGGCCACCAGCAGGTCCAGTTGCGACTGCTTTGACTATCACTTGAACAAAAAGGTCTCTTGCAGCTTGTTGTGTCCCTGTTGCCACACAGAAGGTCAGCCAAATGTCCACCGGAGTCCACTTCTTCATCTGGGGTACAAGTGAGAACAGATCCAGCCCTTCAGGTCTCCACACAGGTCCCAAACAGCAGATGGAAGTTTTTCTTCTGTTCTTGCACAATTCCAGAAAGTGTTCTGACATGCAGTGGGTGAAGTGCCAGCTTTATAGGTTTCAATAGTCAGTGGGTGGGGTAACTCTTGGACACTTCCTAACCTTCTCAGGGGCAATCCTCCTTACTTTTACAGCACATCCTTTGTGCCTTATTGCAACCTCTCACAGAGTGCACTATTATAAGGGAAATGCAAGACAGCACATGCCTTCTGCCCTCTGAGGGAGCTTGCCTGCTAATCAGGAGTGTATTAAGAGAACTGGACAGTCCCCGCCCCCTAAGCTATACCAAACTGGATCTGGGTCCAGCTCCCCTCCCACTGGGCTGGTGACCAACTGCCTACCTTCGGCCTAAAGAATAAAGGCTGTTCCTTCCTTAGGTACCCAATACACTAAACTATGAATGGGCAGGCTTCACTTCTGTGCCTTTCAAATTAATTAAGTTCTTTGAATCGCTCAACCTTTCCTTCCTGAGCTGATACGCATCAAACTCTTTACCACCAATCCACAGTCATCAAGTCACTGTCTCTGCTCTGGGTTTGGTTTTCACACCTCATTAAGGTCAAGCACTGGTACAGCAGTTGCTGTTGGGACAATGCAAATTAGCAGTCAGGCAAGAAAAAGGTAACTTTCTATCAAGTATTTTTCCTAGTATTTTTTATAACCTGGCATTACCATTAGATTGGATATTTAATACATATTAAAAACAGTGGGTGTATCCTTTCTCTAGATTGTCCCAAACAGTGATAGCAGAATTAATAATTTAATCTTCACTCTAGTGTTTCTCATAGAACAGCCAAAGCCTTTCACATTGAAAATAGGTTTGGGGGCTTGTCACTGTAGTGATATGGCAACATTACATTTCTACATGTACCATGTTTAAATACCATGCTCCCTACCTTGTAGGATGCAAGGCCTAAATAGAGAGGGACTTAACATTTAAAAGAAAGGTTTTTCTCCTGTCAAGGGGTTATTTGGGCAGGTTGGGCAGCAGGTTCAAACTGCAGCAGCCAGGTAACGTTAGGCCTGAAGCCATTATGTTTTCCTTTGTCACACTAGTGGATAGCAAAATAAGTGCTGCAGTCCACAGAGTTTATTTAAATTTCCATGCCATGAGTGTATTTCCTGCACCACATACTATAGCCTTACAGGAAAGTTAAATATGCCAATTGAGAATTAGTCAATTTGATCAGGTTTCAGAGGTCAGATCACATGCACTGGGCTTGATTACTAGCATGCTAGCGAAGAGTAAAAAAACCAGCATCAGACCAAAAAAATGGGAGTGATCACCCCTAAAAAAGCCAGTTTTTCCTATTGCTCTTGCTTTAAGAAGCCGAGGAGAGAGATACGAGGACTGAACGACCATGCTGAAGCTGGACCGAAGACTAAAAATACATGGATGTTTGCAGCTAGTCCTTGCATCTTTTAGCATGGCTCAATGCTGAAGCCTTGACACAATTTTGCAGCACGTCTCAGGAGAATTATACTGACTCTTGTGAGATGGTGAAGATCTGGAATGAGAGACCATAGTGAAGGATAACTATACACCTGCAATTTCAAAGGTATGTTTAAGTGTGTGTATTTATGTGCCTCTTCAATGCTGGACTGGCCTGTCAGGTGCTCTTGCTCTGCCAGATGTGCTTGCTTAAAAGGATTAGCGTGTGGCTTGAATTTGTTGGTCCTATGGTTGTGACGTGATCAAAACAGACAGGCCACACACTAGCCCTTTCAAGCTACCCACCTGGCAGTGCTAGAGTGCCTGAAAGGTCAGCATAATACTTTGTCGCTTACTATTAAGCCTTAGGTTAATAATATTAATAACATAGAACTAAAACAGGATCTAATTAGAATAGAGATGAGATAAAATCAACTACTGAAAGGTTTCTGCATCTAATTGATGATAAACACAGTGTCTTCATATTGGTTCTTTATTTTATTTTGGTTAATACAGCCTAGTGTCTGCACATTTGTTTGGTCATTTTAATATATCAAAGGATGTTACAAATGACATCTAGAATTTCCACAAGGCAAGTAGTAATTATATATACTGAACAATTATTGCAGTGTACGTTTAAGCCCACAGTTTAGGTCTCTAAGGTTCCTCGCATACTAACCTGTGAGTTTCTGCAGGGCAAAAACCTCCTGTTCCAATGTACATGCTTTAAATAGATACAAGTATGACAACATACACTTGAGAGGTTTTCTCACTATTAGAGATGTCAATGACCTATTATCTTAGGTTAAGAGATCTAGCTGTGATGTGCCTTTTCCCCTCACTAGGGTTATCTCTAGAGGGACGGTTATAACATACTGTGAGCATGATCTATCAAATGGTGGTTTGTATGTGACACATTCATGCATACCCACATCTATAACTCCATCCATCAACACTGGCAACCCAGCCATTAACATGGTGGTGAAATATGGAGCTTCATTTTAAAAACAAGCGGGCGCTTGGTCTGCAGAGTCTTGTGAACCGTGGACACCAATTTCTGAGGGATGATAGCGGACTTTTGAGTTTCCATCAAGGTTACTCATTAGTTTGAAGGCTGTAGTATTATCAATCTGAGACACAACAGACGGAATCAACCCGAGACATCACAGAACAAGCCTTCATCGTGTATGTGAGATGGTAGAATAGTGTTTCCTTAAAGGTATCCTACTCTTACCATGTTTTTTGGCCTAAAGTGGGACTCTCAGAGTACTGCTGCTTTGTGGTGACATAGTTCCTTCACGCTGGATGATAGTCTTCTGACTTAGGGGGAAGTAGCACATTATGTTCTTGCATATAGGGAAAGTGAATTGCTGCTAATGGTTACAAGGATGCATGAACAGGTCATTTTGTCATTTGTGGATACCTTAACTTAAAACCTCCATAATAGCACTTTTTACATCAGCCAAGAAGCATTCGAATCTGATGCCAACCGTGATAGCTGCCTCAACATCAAAGCCCTAAAAGTGAGAGTTGTGTGATGAGGAGAGGACATTGACTTTGAGGTTCTCTTCATCGGAAACCTCAGAATAGTGGTGACAATGACATAACTTTCTTTGAGGTGTTGAATGGATTCTACCATGTGCTCATGGTAACCATCTTATTGGATCAGGGAATGCTATTCAGCTGCCAAACAAGTGGTATTCATGTCTGAAGGAGAAAAAAAGCACTTCCCAGCTTTTATTGCAGGCAAAATTCCTTCTCTGTCTCTCAGACTTATATGACATTAGTAGAAAAATATGGTTCTCTGCTGCAGTCAGGAAGTCAGAAAATGCACGAGGCACTATCATTTTGACAAGTTTTCCAATAATAGAAGAGCCACTTGTCCAAGTGAGCCAGCATGTTGACTGTGTGAATGGGTGGGGAGCAACTGCTTTAAAACACCTTCACATAACAAGTTTGAGAAGGTAGTAGACCCGGAGACACCGAGGAGCATATTCACTAATATATCATGTAACGCAGGGTAGCAAGCAAAGTTGCTGCACTACGTGCAAGGGAGAGAGCTGAAATACTCCTTGTTTACAAAGATATTGAGCATTTTTGCTCTCTTCTTGTGCTTTTGCACAGTGTGCAGCCTCATGCCAACCCAAGCATCCTTGTACCTTAGTGCAGGGGTGCCTGTATTGCAGGCATGATTGTTTTTGTGCAGGAAGGGACACCTTCCTGTACAAAAACAACCCTTAGAGGCATTTACCTCTTTGTGTGAAGCGGAATACATCAGGCATTAAAAGAGGAATTAACGAGAAGAGGTAAAGATATTTCTTATGCCTCACTGGGGAAGGCATGGCATTTTCACTCCTTCCACAAGGAGCTGTGTTGAGTTACTACTTATTTTCAAAGCCATTCAAGGTGGTGCAAATCGCCCCTTGGGTGGCTTGGTAAACCCCAGTTAAGAACTTGCATTGCCTTGCAACAACTTGCGTCATGCAAAGGCAATGCAACCCCTTAGTAAATCGGGGCCTGAGTGAAACAGAAAGTGTCAGAGTTTGATCTGTACAAGTAACACACTGAAAAAGTGAAAATGTTGTAAAAATGTACTGAGGTCTAATTGCAAATTTAGATCTTGAGATGTCTGACTTCCTTGAGTATCAAATTCCTCTATATAAAGCTTCTTCGTATCTGTTCTAGGTTTCCTTCCGTACTCCAATTTAAACAGCCCATTTTTTAATTTCTAAGCAAAGTTCTACTCTGATTGGCATAAAAAAGGAAGAAATTGCATAAAGCTAGCATTTAAAAACTTTTTTTTACAAATCTATGTATTAAAACATTTTCAGGATCCATCCCACAAATGGATGGCCATATACTAGAATTTCTAAATACTGAAAATGATCCAACAACAGAGAAATTTTGGACAAAACACAATGAGAATATATTAAAGAGGAAGATGGGAGAAGAGATAGAAATCATAAATTTAGCATTTGCTGCATATAACTGAACAACACATTTAGGTATATAAAGTATTTTATTGATATTTTCCAGCAAGAAACATTTCCAAACACAAATCTGGTATACTTACTCCTGCTATGAAAACGGTATACAAATAATGCAACACACACAAATGAAAATTAAGCAATAGGCATAGTGCTAATATGAAATAAAATATTATTTTCAAAATATAACATGTTATATACATTTGTGTGATATGTCTTTAATGCCAGTTGATGCCACCTGCAGGTGTGCTGAAGTACTCAGGAAAAAGATTGTGGTGCTATGACAACCTAGTGAGCAGCACCTTATTAACAGGTGTTGAGGTAACCTACTCATCACAAAAAATAGACTAATGATACTTATGACCAGGCTCTTAAAGGAGAGCTCTCTCATGAACACAACTAGGCATACTGTGCCAATAACTAATAATTATCAAGTATAATCTGCCAAACAATCAACAACAGTACACAGAAATTATAGTGCAATAGCCAAGTGCATTATGTAGTACTGGTTGTTTAATGTTGGGATAGCTTGATGCAGTGGGTTATAAAGCAATTACATTTATTTGAGGGAAGCACCTCACAATTAAAGAAATATCACTGGAACACTGAAGTTGTAAAAGCCAAACTCTTGGATCCACTAGTGTTGCACTTCAATTGCTCGCAGTGGCATGGGTGAGCTGCAGGTCTACGAAGAGGGATGTCACATTGCTTACACTTTTCCCTACCCGACTAAACTATTCAAGCTCTCCTTTTCTATAAAACATAGAGATAGTGACACAACAGTGACATGGGAAAAGTAAGGCTTTTTGTCAAAGGTATCCCCAACCTCTACCCATGGTTCGCCTTACCACAGATAGAAGGAGGCAAAGTGAGCTGAACGACGGAGGGGAACTTCCCCTCTCACTCTACTGCAAAGCTCTAAAGATCAAATGGACAGGATGAGAAGAGGAAGAGGCTGTCGCTTAGTGCACTGGAATACTCATAGCAATTAACATATCGCAACTACAGCTCTATTCCATTGTTTTCAATGAAGTCATGAACATCTTTTGCTTGTTGAATCATTATTTGAATGGGATGAGGTAATGCACTTTAAAATAAAGATGTTTGCATTGTTGAGTAAATCACCAAACAATTACATTTCCATGTACACAATACTTCCTAAAATAACATGAATGACAGTCAAGATTGCTTTAACTGTTTTAAAAACGGGCACACTGAAAAAAAGGAAACAACTTAAATATTTAATATACTTTTGGAATCGTTTTACCAGTCCAACATATGTTTAATTTAACATTTGCTTCATCTTTGCAGTGTGTTTGCAATCATTGTCAGTCTATTCCTTAAGCTTTCCCTCTTTTGCTTCAATTGTGTTTCGATAGCCCTTGCTTCTTTAATTATTTCATCAAACTCGTGTATATAAGACGAATCAACTGCTGTTCTCTCACTAGATGAAAAGACAATCACACATTAAAAAATATCAACCTTGAGGAATTACTGACAAGGTAAGCATTAACAGTTAATTGTGTGCAAAACAGTCTACATTAATACTGAAACTGTATTCTTAAGAGATGTGGATCAATTTAGCAGAGGTACCTCATAGAATTGTTCCAGTGAGAATTGTGAGAGATGCAACTGTAGTCTATCTTTTTAGTACACAGGTCTTTTTTTTGACATGCCAACTTTTGGGAACGCTGCTGCTTGCTGTTCTTCATGGAAGGGATGTTACCAATTAATACAATACAGAAAGCATTCACTAACTGCTCACATATATAGAGCAAATTACATGCATCTTTAATCATCACTAGCAAAACGCCTGTTCCTTTCTCTGCCCTACTCCCACTACATTCATTGTATGCAACAGGCTAGCATGTTACATACCTGACAAAACGATCTATCTGCAAACTTACACCATGTCACACTCACATTTATGCATTATTTATTTTCGCTTAGTAAGATAACCTGAGTGACTTTGTGCCATACTTCTCTTTTTAACTGAATAAATACCATTGAAATAGTGGGTTAGTATTGTGAAATAAAAATAAAAAGTCTAAGTTTGCATATATTACCATTAAGTTAACATCACAGCACTTTAACATCCATGTTCCACCCCTTTCAGCAAACACGTTGGAACAAATTTTATGGACTCACATATTTGGAGGGTGAGAACAGACATTTCGCAAAACCCATTGGTCATATGATGCTTCAACCCTGGATGAAGTATCTACGGAATTTTGCTTTAAAACTCAGAACTGGTAAATCATGAAGTTGTCCGACATTTCTCTGCAACAAATGTATACCTTATGGAATCTAGAAATGCTGCCTTTGATTTGATGGACTGGAGTGAAATGTGTCACAAACTATATGTTTATTAAACTGGGATGAACGAGACACAATAGACAAGAGTGGCTAGAGATTTCTTTTTGCCAGGATTGATACCAGATACCAAAATGTGGGACAAAGTTGAATACAGCTATTCAAAATGTAGCTCTTTCTACCTGTAACTATGCAGTATATCTGTAAAAGAAACCTGAGGTGGAGTACTTGGAGGACTGGGCTGGAATAGAAAGAGTACGATATCCTAATGTTGTTGAAAATAAGGCATACTTTTCTTGATAATATGAGTTTACCGCTCTAAGAACTACAATATCTGTGTGGAAGAAAGTAGACATCTCCTTACTGAAAGACGATAGTGGTCCCCAATGCCCTTAGCAGATGTAATGTATAAAGGTATCATCCAAGGAACAATATATAAATCAGAACAACACAATGCTTCTGTGAATTTAGGTAAAACTAAGGCAAAACCCACATGCAGAGGAAGAACTGCTTGCAGAATAAGGGCCAGATATACGACCCGCCAATTAGCGAGTTGCAAATTGCGTCGCATTTGCGACTCGCTAATTGGAATGCACAACAGTGTCTCAGACACTGTTTGCGATTCCTAATGGGGTCGCAAATTGCATGCCTCATTAATATTAAGGAGGCAAGCGCAATTTGCGACCCCATTAGGAATGGCTATCACTTACAGGGATGGTGGCCTGCTGGGGTCAGCAGCCCACCATGTCTGGGACTGCTTTTTAAATAAAGCAGTTCTTTTTTTTTAAATGCAGCCCGTTTTCCTTAAAGGAAAACGGGCTGCAGTTAAAAAAGAAAAATGAAACTTTTCAGTTTCATTTTTTTAAGGGCAGGCAGTGGTTTCTGGGACCACTGCCTGCTCTTAAAAAATATTTTCCCACATACTCACAAAGGGGAAGGGGTCCCTTGGGGACCCCTTCCCCTTTGCGAGTGGTTCACCACCTACTTGAAGTAGGTGGTTAACTGCAAGTGTTTTGCGGCCGCAAATGCAGTCGCGAAACATTAGTACAAAGCATGTTGACTCGCTATTAGGAAGGGACGCCCCTTTCTAATAGCGAGAGTCGCAAATGCTATTTTGCGAGTCAGTGACTCGCAAAATAGCATTTGTACATGCTATTACCCTTTTTTCCGGCCGCAAACGGGAGGATCTCCCGTTTGCGGCCGCACAAAAGGGTCGTACATGACCCTAGGTGTACTAAGCCATCAAAACTAAATTTCAGGTCCTATTCTACAAAGAGAAGTTGTAATAAGTCATATTAAGGTGAAAATTTATATGTATGAAATAAATCCTGCAACAGTTCAACTGCATATCTGAACTAAGTCGGGATGCAATTTTCGTTGTGCCGGCATTTTACAACATAATTGCAGGAATTTAGCATTGCAAAAAACAAGTGTAATGCCAGAGAATATGCCATTACGCCTTCTTGCTTAAACAAGATGTCCACTCTGAGAAAAATCCTATTCCGGGAACAACACGATCATCAGACTGGAACAATATGATCGACTGTCAGGACTAGGCAACCTCTATTTGGTTAGCCAACTTGCACAGGAGCAGAAATGACGCCTAATTCCCAATGCCCCTTCCGGAACACCCCTGTTAGGTTGTCACGTCTCCTATACAGGTATGTGCCAAGGGGGTGATGGGGATAAGAAGAGACAGCCAATCGGTAGTGCTCCGCTTGCTGTTCTTTCTTCTATTATCTTCTTTTGTCCAATCTTTCTTATTTTTTAAGCTGAAAACATAATAACAATCCTTTACTTATAACACTCCATTTCTTTTATTACTCGTATATTCACCTTCTGTTTACCAATTCTTACCAGTACTACTCTTGGCTATTGCGTCTCTTCTGATGTGTTATTATAGCGCTGTTATACAAGCTTATAGTTAATATTCTTGCTTAATTTTATGTATTATTAACATAACCTTGTCTTCTCTTGCAGGGTATACTTGTGACACAGAAGTGAAGACTACTCAGCGTCTGCTCCACTGATCGTCTAGGAGGACTCGGGTAAGTGCAGCGTTAGTTTCTTTTTCTTCTTTTCTTGAAACTCTCTTGTCCCTTACTTAGTCACTTAGTTTTCGCTAGTTCCTTCTGTCATTTAATAGTTTCTTATATACTACCCATGCGTCTAAATCTTGATTTAGCTATTGAGACTGAAGTGGCAGTTTTTCTATTTATTCACCAATTTTCTTTTTGTTAATACTCTCACTAGAATCTAGGCTGACCTCATATCCACGAGTCAGCAGAGATATTTTTATTTTTTGAAGATGCGGTGTCTAATTACGGAAACTCCGGCGTCTCTTACTTCACCAAGGTTATTGGACCTGCTCGGAGAGCGAGACGCTTCTCCTGACAGACTAAGCATGCGCGCGTTCACTAAACTACACAGGAATCGCGTCTAGACATGCGCAGAATAGACTGACCTTATCACTGGAAACACTTCCTCAAAAGAAAGACCGGCGGTACTAATACAATGTCCGCCGCCTCTACCCTTCACTAACTACCACGACGGAGAACAGGTCCAAAGCTTCTTCCTCATGAATTCTCTCAGGTGAAGTGTGCGTTAGAAGGTTAGCGCGCGCTTCACATTCCAATTGTGATTGGAATACAAACACTAGAACGCTGCTAAAAGAGGTGAGTTGGCAGACATCTTTGAATTCCTGCGCTGCCAACTCGTACTCCAGTCTTTTCCTTTTAAGGCTTTTACACCTCTCTTGGGATGTTTGTAAATTAAGATACTGCCAATTGTTGAGTTATGAGGAGAAAACCTCCTGGGGATCCTGACAGTACCCCCTCTCAAGGGGGTTTCCTCCAATCGTGGCTTGGTTGGAAACTTTTTATGGAAGGCTCTAACTAAGCATGGGGCATGGACATCAGTGCTTTTCTCCCAAGACCTCTCATCAGGTCCAAAACCCTTCCAGTCTATTAAATAATAGAGTTCATGTTTGACCTTTTTATAATCTAGGATTCTTTTAACTTCGTATTCAGTCCCACCTTCAATGTCTAAAGCTGTGGTACTCATAGTACGGCCCGCCAGCGGCCCGGCAGGCCTTCATTGGCGGCCCGCGGACCTTGCCATGCCGTTTTTATTACATTTCCAGTGAGGCCGACAGTAAACACATAAGATGACTGCAGCAGCATACGTAGTGAATACCTATTAAATAGGTATTCACTACTATGCTCCTGCAGCCATCTTCTGTGACACACACACAGCCACAGAGACACACACACACACAGGCACACAGAGACACACACAGAGACAGAGAGACACACGGACACACACACACAGGCACACAGAGACACACACAGAGAGAGAGAGACACACAGACACACGCAGAGACACACACACAGACTGAGACAGAGAGACACAGAGAAAGACACACAGAGACAGAGACACATACACACAGACAGAAACACACACACAAAGACACACACAGAGACAGTGACACATACACAAAGACAGAGAGACATACACAAAGACAGAGAGACACATACACAAAGACAGAGAGACATACACAAAGACAGAGAGACACACACACAGACACACACACAGACACACGCACAGACACACACACACACACGCAGACACACACACACACAGACAGAGAGAGACACACAGAGACAGTGAGACACATACACAAAGACAGAGAGAAACACACAGAGACACACACGCACACAGACACACACACACAGACAGAGATACACACAGAGAGAGACATACACAAAGACAGAGACACACACAGAGATACACACACAGACAGAGACACACACACAGAGACACGCGCACACAGACACACACACACAGAGATACACACACACAGACGGACAGACACAGACAGACACACACACACAGACAGATACACAGAGACAGACAGAGGCAGACAGACATGTGTGTGTATGCTGGGTCTGGTGGCTCAGTGGACTAATGCGTCCGCTGCAGGGGCCTCTGTTCGACCTCATGGTAAAAGTTTTTTTTTTACTCTAGCCCCGCCCCCCACAGGACCACAGTGTAAATTTGGCCCCCGAGAGAAAGTTTGAGAGTACCCATGGTCTAAGGGCTCGGGGGGGTAGAGAGTCTCAAACCTGACTGAACCTTTTTCAATAAGGAAACGTGGAAAACTGGATGGATTTTGGTAGTCTCAGGGAGTGTCAAACGATATGTTACTGGATTAATGATCTTCTCAATGGGATAAGGTCCTACAAAGGGTGGTTGGAATTTGCGATCACGTTTTAACCTTAAATTTTAGTGCTGAGCCAAACTTGATCCCCAACTTGGAGATTTGGTTCTTTCCTTCTCTTTTTGTCAGCAAAATGTTTATAGCCATTTTTTGCAAGCGTCAGGTTTTGCGCTGCTGATTGATGGATTTTAGCTACATGTTGGACAATATCTTTTACTGCTGGAACCTCAACATTTCCATATTCTATCAAGGAATTTGGGTGTCGGCCATAATTCATATAAAAGGGAGAATAGCCTGTGGACACATTCTGGGCATTGTTATGGGCAAACTCGGCTGTCCACAAGTATTCAGGCCAATCCCCTTCCTCATCCAATAAGAAAAGCCTAAGGTATTGTTCCAGCTCTTGGTTGGTTCTCTCAGTTTGTCCATCAGTTTCTGGATGAAAACTGGTGGAGTACCGATGTTCTATGTGCAAACCACTAGTATAAGCTCTCCAGAACTTTGATATAAACTGGGAACCCCTGTCTGTGACTATTATCTTAGGGATGCCATGGATTCGAATTATATTTTGATTAAAAAGTTAAGTCAATTGTTTTGCTGTAGGTATCCCTTTAAAGGCTGCAAAGTGTGTCATTTTAGTAAAAGTATCTACACAGACTAGGATTGTGTCGTAACCTAGACTTGAGGGTAGGTCCACTATTAAATCTAAAGAAACTGTGTGCCAAGGGTACGGGGTGTGGGTAAGGGTTGCAACAATCACTTAGGAGCCTGCCTTTCAGATTTTCCCAGAGCACAGATCTCACAACTAGTAACATATTGGCGTATGTCCTGAAACATGTGTGGCCACCAAAATTTATGTTTGATCAAGTCCTTGGTCTTTTGCACTCCTTTATGGCCAGCCATTGGACTATTGTGACACTCATACATGGCTTGGGTCTGCAGTTCTTTCGCAGGTAAGTACAAGGCCTTTTCCTGATAAGGCAGTTTATCTCGAACCTCTCTTTTGGGATCTTTGTCAGCCCATTCCTTCATTTCTTTTTCATTTAGTGTATGCTGAAGTTGTTCTTCCAAGGTTCCTTTGGAGACTGTTCCATGATCTTCTCTTGGGGAATTATCCGTTGATCATCGACAGATTTTCTCTGGCTTTCAGTATCAAGTCTCGACAAAGCATCTGCTTTTCCATTCTTTGTTCCGGGTCTGTAGGTAATTACGAAATCATAGTCAGCAAAGTACAGTGACCATCGGAGTTGACGAGGAGTTAGAGTTTAGGCCGATCTTAAAAACTTCAAATTCCTGTGGTCTGTAAATACCGTCACCGTATGTCTTGCGCCCATCAAGTAATGCCTCCATTCCTTAAAGGCATCTTTTATGGCCAAGACCTCCTTCTCGGTAATGGTATAGTTAATCTCTGCGGGGTTTAGCTTTCGAGACTGATAAGCAACGGGATGCAGCTGTCCGGTTTCCTTGTGTCTTTGAGAGAGGATTCCCCCGATGGCCAGTTCCGAGGCATCTGTTTCGAGGTAAAAAGGCTCTGCCGGGTCTGCGTGGAGTAGAACTGGAGCCGTTGTGGAACTTTTCTTCAAAGAGTTAAAGGCCTCTTCAGCTTCTTCTGACCATTTGAAGGGTATTCCCTTTTTTAGCAGTCGGGTCAAGGAAAAGATTTTTTGGGAGAACTCATGTATAAATCTCTTATAAAAATTTGCAAACCCAATGAAGCTCTGGACTTCCTTGATGGTCGTAGGGGATTTCCATTCTGTGACTGCCTTAACCTTTTATTCATCCATGGTTATGCCAGAAGGTGATAGCACAAACCCCAAGAACTCTACTGTTGTGACATTGAACAAACACTTTTCCAATTTGGCATACAGGGTGTTCTCCCTCAATCGTTGTAAAACTGCTCTGACTTGTTCCCGATGCTCTTCTTCCATGTTTGAATAAATCAAAATATCGTAAATGTAGACAATTGCACATCTGTCTATGAAGTCACTCAGTACATCATTTATGAAGTGTTGGAACGCCGCAGGGGGCGTTGCACAGTCCATACGGCATTACTTGGTATTCGCACAATCCATACTTTGTCCTAAAAGCCGTTTTCCACTCGTTTCCTTTCCGCAGTCTTATCAGATGGTAGGCACCTCTCAGATCCAATCTGGTGTATATTTTTGCCTCTTTCACCTGATCTAGTGGCACTGAAATGAGAGGCAATGGGTATCGATTTTTTATGGTGATTCTATTTATTGCCCTATAATCTATACAAATTCTTAACTCTCTTCCTTTCTTTGGCACGAAGAAGAGGGGTGAAGAGACAGGAGACTGAGATGGTCTGATAAAACCATTATCCAAATACTTCTTCAAATAGTCTTTCAAATGTAGATTTCCTTTTTCCGTTAATGCGTAGATTCGACTACATGGCAGGTTTGCTCCTGGTTCAAGTTCGATCTTGCAGTCGTAGGGCCTGTGATGTGGAAGTTTCTCCGCCTCGACTTCATTGAACACATCTGCGTAATCCTTATATTCTCTTGGAATTTCGTTAGTTTGTATTATGCAGACTGATACTCCGTTCTCTCGCAAAGCTGGGCAACTACACTTGGTTCTTGATGTGCTTCTTTTTCTGTAATGCAATGTTCCTTACAATATTCTGAATCCATCTTAATAGTTCTAGCACTCCAATTTATTGATGGATTGTGTTCGGTTAACCAAGGAAGTCCTAAAATAAGTTGAAACTGTGGGGCATCTATTAAATTAAATTGTAAGATTTCCCGATGACCTTCCACGGTTATCATCTGTACTGGTTCCGTATGACTGATTATAGGCCCCGAAGTCAGATTGGTACCATCAACAGCTCTGACAGCCTCACTCTTCTCTTTTTTTATAGCATTTAGTCCAATATGAGTTGCAAATTTTAAGTCACAAAAGTCTCCGGTTGCTCCGGAGTCTACCATCACTGAAATCTCCTTCAAAACAACATTCCGGAATTTTAAGGTCATTGTCAGAACCAGATGGGGTGAAGATACCTGCAGAGTATTAGCCGCTAGATGGTTTGTCTGAGTTGTTTCCTCTTTTGCACTCACCAGCCCAACTCCACTTACTGGTGGTGCTGTAAGTTTTCCTTCACCTGCAGCTTTGGTTTTTTCGGGCACCCTTTCACAAAGTGTTCACTGCCTCCACAATATAGTCACAACTTGTTCTGTCGCCTTTTCTCTTTCTCTTCCTTTGATAAAGGACCTCTGATAGGGCCTATTTGCATCCGTTCCACCCCTGATGAACTCTCCGCAGCTCTTGCTACTTCTGACTTAATTCTATCAAATCGAGGTATGCTTGGTCTAAATTCTCTTTTCCTCTCACCTCTTCTTTCTGACGGAAATCGATCTCTAAAACCAAATCTACTAATGCTGAAATTTCCGTTGGTCGATTAGGGATTTGCGCTAATGCATCTTTTAATTCGTCCTTTAAACCTTGATAGAAAACTACCGCCCTCTTATTCTCCGGCCACTCAGTTTCCACTACCAATATGTTGAATTGGGCCAGGTAAGTGACAGGTTCCGGATTTCCCTGTTTCAGTTCTAATAATTTGTTGTCTGTTGCCTGTGATGCCTTTCTATGGTCGAAAATTCGACGGAATTCCTTCTTAAATTCCTCAAAGTCGTATAAAATGGGATCATCCTTTGTCACTAATGGCATGGACCAAGACGCCACATCACCACTGAGGTATGACAAGATGAATGCAACTCGAGACGGAGCGTCAGGGAAAATCGTTGGGCCGCACATAAAATGTAGGGAACATTGTGCCAAGAAAATGTGGGCCTTTTGGGGGTCTCCATTGAAACGTTCAGGAGGCGCTAAAGGAATCACTGGAGATAGTGAGTGGATGACTTTGGTTGGGGCAAAGGACATTGAACTAGCATTGGGTCTCTGGCTTTCTAGAGTTGGAATTTTTGGACTAGTTCCAGAAACGATTTCTTCCATTCTATTAGCTAGCTCTGACATTTCTCTTCTGGAAATGATTATTTCTAATCTCAAACTTTTATTCTCTTCGCTTACTGCTTCTAAATCCTTTTGGATGTTTCCCAATATGTCTCCTAAATTTTTAAAATCAAATCCCTCTGCCATTCTGCTTGGGTGCAAAGAACTACGTGGGCACTTCACTCTGTCAGGACTAGGCAACCTCTATATGGTTAGCCAACTTGCACAGGAGCAGAAACGACGCCTAATTCCCAATGCCCCTTCCGGAACACCCCTTTTAGGTTGTCAAGTCTCCTATACAGGTATGTGCCAAGGGGGGAAAGGGGATGGGGATAAGAAGAGACAGCCAATCTGTAGTACTCTGCTTGCTGTTCTTTCTTATATCTTCTGTTATCTTCTTTTGTCCAATCTTTCTTATTTTTTAAGCTGAAAACATAATAACAATCCTTTACTTATAACACTCTATTTCTTTTATTACTCATATATTCTTCTTCTGTTTACCAATTCTTACCAGTACTACTCTTGACTATTGCCTCTCTTCTGATGCGTTATTATAGCGCTGGTATACAAGCTTATAGTTACTATTCTTGCTTAATATTATGTATTATTAACATAACCTTGTCTTCTCTTGCAGGGTATACTTGCGACATAGAAGTGAAGACTACTCAGCGTCTGCTCCACTGGAAGTCTAGGAGGACTCGGGTAAGTGCAGCGTTAGTTTCTTTTTCTTCTTCTCTTGAAACTCTCTTGTCCCTTACTTAGTCACTTAGTTTTCGCTAGTTCCTTCTATCATTTAATAGTTTCTTATATACTACCCATACGTCTAAATCTTGTTTTAGCTACTGAGACTGAAGTTGCAGTTTTTCTATTTATTCACCAATTTTCTTTTTGTTAATACTCTCACTAGAATCTAGGCCGACCTCAGAGTCAGCAGAGATATTTTTATTTTTGAAGATGCGGTGTCTAATTACGGCAACACCGCCGTCTCTTACTTCACCAAGGTTATTAGAACTGCTCGGAGAGCGAGACGCTTCTCCTGACAGACTAAGCATGCGCGCGTTTACTAAACTACACAGGAAACGCGCCTAGACATGCGCAGAATAGACTGACCTTATCGCTGGAAAAACTTCCTCAAAAGAAAGACCGCCGGTACTAATACGACGCCCGCCGCCTCTATCCTTCACTAACTACCACGACGGAGAACAGGTCCAAAGCTTCTTCCTCATGAATTCTCTCAGGTGAAGTGCGCGTTAGAAGGTTAGCACGCGCTTCACATTCCAATCGTGATTGGAATACAAACACTAGAAAGCTGCTAAAAGAGGTGAGTTGGCAGACATCTTTGAATTCCTGCGCTGCCAACTCGTACTCCAGTCTTTTCCTTTTAAGGCTTTTACACCTCTCTTGGGATGTTTGTAAATTAAGATACTGGCAATTGTTGAGTTATGAGGAGGAAACCTCCTGGGGATCCTGACATCAACTCAACGCAGGCAGCGGTTCCTTACCGCGGGCCCTGATAGCGTTATCTTGAAAAGTAATTCTGAGTTAATCTTTTTTAACAGGGAGACCTTTCTGGTACTGGTTGAGAGCAAACAATATATTTTATTTTTTGGGTTTACAGAGGCAGTGTCATGTAAAGTGGAGCTATTGTACATACAGTAATTCCTATTCCTATTCCAAAGACTCCTCCTTGTGCCTTTTCCAGTCCTTGGACATTTTGTAGGGAAAACATCACTCTTCTTTTGTCTGCAATCTCTGCTGCATCATTCAACCATGGAATCGTTACTTTTTTGGACAAGCAAGTAAGTTAAGTTCTTTGCAAAATGTGTGTGTAAGCAGACATAGCTATTTTTGTTACCTTTTTATTTTCATTGTGTTTGTTGCAGATAGTCTGGAGTTATGAATGAGGAGGGTATAGTCAGACCATGTAAGATTAAAGGATAACAGACATTTTGGGATGTTTCCTTGTGTTTTTGTGAATTTTGTCCAGATTTGTTTTCAACTGTGGTGTGTTTGACTTTCTGGGACCAAGTATGCAGTAGACGGTGGATGAGTCTTTATTGTATTTTTCAAATTCTCATGGCTACTGAGCTAGAGATATTTTTTTTAATTATTTAACGGGCTTGAGCATGGCCTTCTATTCATGGCAAATTTAGTTTTTTTTGTCTGCATGTAACTGCGAGTGATTATAATTGGGGTAGCTTCAGGAGGCCAGTACCATGTAGCCAGGCATTTTCCTTTGCTCTTTCCCATGTGATTCTGCTTCCCCACCATTTTGTGTGTTTGTGTGAGATTGTTAATTGTTTTGCTTCAACTGCTAAAACTATTTTTCCAAGTGTAATTGTTGCTTTGTGCGGTTTGCATTTGGGGTGTTTCTAATGTTTATCTTAACCTTTTCTCAGTGTTTCAATTTTGCTGTACTGTTATTATATATTTATCTTAGATGAATTTTCTCTTACATTACTGTTGCTGCTTGACTGGTGGTGCACAAAAGGCTCATGTAGCCCAGTCACATTTTGGGTGAACATGAGTGCAATCCTTTCCCTGCAAGTTTTTGTTGGAGGTGGACAAACTGACTCCAGCCAGGTTAGGATAGCCATTTTCTCTTTGTCCTTTTCATGCATTGAGAGAAACTACCAAGTTGTGTTGGCTGTGTGTGTGTGTGTGTATGCCATCAGTGGCCAATTGGTCTCTTCTCCATGCTGCTTTCTTTGCTGGCCATGTGGTGAGCGACCTCCATTTTGTGAAGCCAATGTGTATATGCGTCACAGACACTCATTTTGTCTTTGTTCTCCACGCCTCCTTCTTTCTAGATGGGCACCAGCTATTTATTAGATTTCTGCCGGGCTTTCCATAGCAGCCCCATAGGCCCTGGAGGACACCAGTGTTTTTATTATTTTAATCAATTTTGAACATATTATACCACCACCGACATGACATCACTCCTGAGAAAAAGGCATGGGTTTTTGTCCAGGGAGTGGGGGTGATATTTGTGGACTGAAAATTTACCTCTTTAAATATATAAGACACTTGAAACTAAAGAATTTTTCAAATTGAATCCTCAAAATAATAAAGGACCAGTATTGACGGAAATGGATGTGTTGTCTAGTGCATTATCTATACTAGACATCCGGTGACATTGTTATCTATCACAGACTTTGAAAAACAGGGTTTTAGATTATCTGAATATACATACAGACACAAATATCACGAGTGGACTCAAAAAACAAATCCCGATGGACACCTAATCTTACGAATGGTAACAATATAGACATGTTTTACAAACTTATCTGTGGGGACCTGGGCAGGTTTAACAAGAAAGTTTGGGTACACCAAGGCAGGGGTAAACACAACCTCAGCCCTGGTGAGCATGCAGCCCTTAAACTATTAAAGGAGGACACCAGCCTCACAATAAGGTAAGCTGACAAGGGAGGCAATAATGTTTTGATGAACTACTCAGATTACGAACAGGAAATATATTCGCAATTGAACGATTCCACTTGCTATGAGAAACTGATATTCAATCGGACTTTTGAACTTACAAGTAAGAATAATAAGACTGAAAATGTGACTTGATAAGAGTCTACTGGATGACGATTAATATATGTGCATGCTGGTAGATCGCTCTAGATATCCCTGCTTATACACTTTGGCCAAGGGACATAAGGATCTTCCTTTTCCACCAGGGAGACCCATTGTGCCTGGCATTGGCGGTCCTATCTGAAGAATACCCAAATTCGTGGACATCTTTTTATCTTGTTACAGACATTTGTGTCAAATCTTCCCTCTTTTATAAAGGACACTAAACACGTACTAAGTCGACTAAGTGATGTAAATTGGGAACCTGGGATGCTAATGGTTACACCGGATGTTGTGGCCTTGTACAAAAGCATCAAACATGATATGGGGATCAAAGCATTGCAACACACTTTAAGCACAAGATCTGCTAGCCTATGGGAATGTTACTATCAATGACTGAGTTAATCCTAAATAATAATGTATTTCTTTTCAAGAATGACTGGTACAGACAAATACAAGGAGTAGCCATGGGTTTCAGGTTCTCTCCTTCCTATGCAAACCTCTTCATGTGGTGGCTGGAGGAGCAGTAGATTTGGGGCCAGAGTGGCACGCAATGGAATAAATCCATTTTGTACTGGGGGCGCCATATTGATGATTGTTTTATGATATGGACAGGGAACATACAAAGACTGCAGGAATTTTGTGATTATCTTAACACAAACAATTCAAACATCAGATTTACACTTCAATATAGAAAGGAAAAGATTGTCTTCTTGGACGTAAAATTGTTTATTCAGGACAATACTATAAATAGTAGATAAACAACAACCATCAAATCAGAGCAATCCTTATGGAGAGATGATGCGCGCAAGACATAATTGCAGCCATGAATTAGATTTTCAGGACTGTTTACAGGACATGGAAGTGCGCTTTGCACAAAGTGGATATGGAATACAGACCATTAGAGCAGCACGAAATAAGATTCTTAAGGTAAATATAAGTGACACATTGAGGAGGACAACACAGAAGAAAGACAAACTGGAACAGAACTGATTACTAACGGACCGTACCTGGATGTCGAATTTGTTACAAAAAAGCATGCAAAAACACTGGCACATTTTACGGGCTGATAAGATACTGGATGATTTTACCTCGGTCAGACCTGACATCACTTTTCGCAGGAGTAGATCTCTCAGAGATATATTGAGCCCCAGTTATCTCACACCAAAACCACATGATCACTGGATGAGACATCATACACTTGTTTTTTTAAATGCGTCATTGTGGTATGTGCAAATAGGCATGTGATAAGACAAAGAGGTTTGGAAAAGATGAAGCAAACAGTTATGAAATTCGTTCTGATATAAATTGTGAGAATACGTTTGTAATATATGCCATTGTGTGATCACATCTATATAGGGAGTACTATAAGAGTGTCAAAAGAGAGTGAGGGAACATATGAGGGCACTGAAACAATGGGATGAGAGATATCCCATAGCAGCTCACGCCATGAACTGTGCCGCACAAGGGCAATATAAAAGTTTAAGGTTTTATGGGATTATTCAAGTGTTCAGAGACTCCCCCCCCCCCGAGGGGGAAATAGAGAGCTGAATCTTAGAAGAGAGGCAATGTGGATTATGCACTTGAGAGCAGTTGAAGAGGGACTAAATACTGACCATGAACTCCAGTACGTCTTGGGTGATTAATGGTCAATAGTATGGGTGTTTTATGTGACAAGTGCAGTTAATTTGTCTGCTACAGTTTTCTTTTGCATTAATTCTTTCCCGACTTGATCTTAGGAGTTTAATTTTCCCATATACAAATTGGGTTTATCATGAATTCTTCGAAAGGTGTCTCACTCACTGCAACGATTGAGAATTTTGTGACCCGTTTTTGAGGTTGGGTGTGTGTGGATCACAAAGGACATGTTGCAGCCCTGACTACTTTGGGTGATGTTCGATCGGGTTCAAATCACTCAGACACTAGATCACATAATAGTGGGATGAAGATGCCTTTTCTCCGCTGTGTTAATTTGATACAGAGACGTATTGGCATGTCTTTATTTAGACGTCAGTCACATTGTATGAGGACTAGAAATATTATGGAAGGTGAATACATAATGTGAGGATATGCTTCTTTGATGTACAGTTATACGGATACAGGTCTTGCTTTTGTACGGTATCGCATTTACAATACTATAGGTATACAATGGTAAAATGGCGAGTGATATTGGATTATTTACTGTAGAGTGGTCTGGGCTAAGATGGAGGCCACACTAGTAAGCTTGGGCTAACATTAGGACTGGTGTTCTTATACGGACACAGTCCGTCATCGCTGCCCATGGCTTTTTACTTAAATGGTATTTGAAAATGGTGCTCTGGCAGAATGGCAGGACATGAGTGTACTTGCTCAGGTGATTTCGGGAGAAACGATTGGTGCCAATATGGTATGTATCGTATTGGGGGATGTTACAGGTTTGAAGTATGTGGTACTATGTTCGGGCCTTACCAAGGCTAATATTGATACCATATGGTTACTCCGCAGGGAGAACGTTCCCATTACCCATGGGGATTCTACATTGAAAACATAGCATTAAGGTGGACTGAAGAGTTTATCACATACTGTTTGGATTGTAATTCTACATGGAATCAGTGAGTGATATAGGATCGCAGTTATGATGCGGTTGGATACAACGAGAATGAGGCAGACACTGTGGGACCTAATTGGTGTTATGCTTGTATTTATTTAGGTTAGAAAAGTGGACATTGATACATGTTATTCCGGGTCGGAAGTATAACCGAAGTCAAGGTAGGCATTTGACATGGCGGCGATGTTGTGTATTGTGCAGACACGTATCAACATGGTGACTGATTGCATTTTCCTTTTAGGACAAGCCATGACACACACGTATTGCGAGACAGGTACCGATGTGTTATTTTCGTTGGTGAATGATACGGGGATGTTAATTTGAATGTCATGATTTGGTGAATGCACTTTCAATATATTGCCACGCTTCACATGGATTTGATGGTGGGGACATTTGACAGGAATTATATTAGCCCCATAGCTATAATGGATAGTTTAATTTCGCATGACAGTGGTGAGAGTAATGGTTTACATGATGTTTGCACTATGTGATGACTTAGGAATTGGACCAGAATGTTTTAATATTGGCTGTTTCATGGTGAATAACCATTTGCTTATCATGGCAACATTGAATTGAACCAATCTACCTAGTCTTGAGATGTAATGCGCATGGGTGTCCACTCATATGTCACAAAATGTGTTTCTAATGTGATAACAACACACGTCACCAGAACATGGGTGGCATAACTACGTTTCAACTAAATATAATTCTACAATTGGAGAGTTTTCTGTTTTTTAGCCCAGAAGAAGTCGTAGGGTTACACCCCTTTGTCGACAAAACACACGTTGACTTAAAACGAGGCTAAAAAAGAATTAGCCAGGTGGCCGAAAATAAAACCATCAAAGAAAATACTGCTGTTGATGATTATACATTGTACTATCTTTTAATTGTTTGTATGTGCTTAAGGCTGTATGACTATTTCTTCAATCCTGTGATTGAGTATGGGGGAGTTGGGTGAATCTTTCCCCCTTTCAAAGCACAGCGGCTGAAAGACCATACTAGACTAGATAGTGTGTGACTTTCCAGTGAGCGGCAGTTCCCTACTGAATCACCGATTAGAGGCTCATATTCTAATTATGATGGTGCACTGATGACATGCATTGCATTGGCAAAAATTGCCATGTCTCACTCTCTTCCTTCCTATTGCCTGCATGTGCACGAGGATACTGGCAGAGATAGAGAGAAGTTTGTGAATTAGCTGACACCGGAGTCCAGAGACCTCTCTACTAAGTTCTTCTGCTCGACCAGCAGTAGAAGTAAAAGTAGATGCCCCAAACAAGCAGATCCTGCAAACAAACCATACTGTGAGGAAAATTCTGTCACCATCAATGGCAAAAAAGGCCTCTTCCTTTTTCTGGTAATGCGGCATACATGCTGCACCCTCTTTCAGGAATGAAGAGGCTGGGAGAACGGCCATATTTGGATCAGCAACGGTACCAACCCCAAAACCGAAGCATATGTCTCTCAGTGATGCAGTGACTGGAGTCATGGCTGAGAGCAGTGAACCCGAAATCGAATTGTCCTAGCAGCAAACTGATTCTTCACAGAACACTCAACAGCAACTAGACCCTGCTATACCTGATTTGCCAAGGGTAGGGGCATAGCAGAAAGTTGAACTTACTGTAGAAGAGCAGGACTGTGCTTCCAACAGAAACATGGTCTTCACTATCTCCTCTGAGAAAAAGTAGGAGCACTGCTCCATCTCCTCCACGCCCCTATTAGATGATTGTGACATGGTTTGGAACACCGAGCCCAGCCGTTGGGAAACAGGGAAAAAGAAGGTTGCCAAAAAAAGAGAAAGAGGAACCAATGGGGTCTTCGGAAAGCGGCACAGAGAAAGTGCAGATCACTTCAATTCAACCTGCTCTGATTCATGTAGTACCACCACTACCTACTTCCATATTTTCAAGAACTCCAAGACCTGCAGCATTAACCATCCCTACCACAGCCACAGCCCATCAACACAGGTTCTTCTGGTGTTCACTCGAAAAGGAAGCTCTCCTCGGTTAAACGTCTTTACACTTGCTGCATGAGATTGCACAATTTTCCTCAAACCAGTGTGTTATGGGAAGATGAGTGGGCATTACGGTACCGAGGCCAACAAGCCCATCAGCAAAACTAACATGTAATTGTGAGTAAGAACATTTCAAAAAGATAGTTTCTGCAGAGAGAGAACATATAGAAGGAGGTGGTGGTGAGGAAGATGTCACTAATGCAATAAAGCCCTGTCGCTCATAGAGTGAACTCATTAACTGCAACCAGAAGGAGAGGAGGGATACAGTCACCATAAAGCATTCAAGAAGCTTATCTACTTCCTGTAGGTCATTTGAGGTGGTATCCTCACAGGAGAACAACTATCACAACAGCCCACTATTAAGTCTATGTTCAGCAAGGAGCCGCTGTACAACCAAACTCATGAACTACTCCATTTTTACAGTGGGAAAATGCCCAATATCTTAGTGCTTGAACTCCCCTTTTTTCCTTTGGCGAATGGAGAGGGATTTCTTCAATTTTTGGAGACCCTCTGTTCAGAATAGAAGGTTCCAAGCCAGACTTATTTCAATGAAGGAGACTACTGCTCAGTCCATCCACCTCACTACAGATATGTTGACCAGTTGTTAGGCCACAGACTGCATGTGCATCACTTCACTTTCGATCTCCTTCAAGGCGGTTGAGCAAAGGCTAGCCATTGATCACACCATTGCTAATGCTTTTGAAGGCATTCAGAGGCATGAAAAGGTTGCAATCCTCTGCATGGAAAAAACACATACAGCTGCAAACATTGTGAAAGAGTACTAATGTCTATGAATGGCTTCAACTCTAAAGTCTCAGAATTGAATTTTTTGCCACTGACAATGGCAGTAATATTGTGAAAGCATGGCTTATGGAGGGTACTTCTGTTTAGCACATGGGACAACCTAATTGGGCAAGACTTCCTCAAAAAACGAAGATGTAGTCAACATCATACTGGTCATCCATCACAGGATTTGCACTCATTTGAGTCATTCCTTCAAAGCCCAGAAACAGCTAAAGATCGTTCAGCATGCTAATATAGTCCCTGTGCAAAGCCCTCACATAGGATGTCCAAACCCATGGCACTAGTGGACTGACTGGCCCAAATGGTAAAGTCTTTGAAATTTTTATGCATGAAGTCAGCAGGGATTATTGTACAATGAGACAAGCCATTCTACTGTTGCACAAGGTGCAGAACTATTTGCAGATTTAAGGTGGAACAAAGATACAGTAATATCTATGAAAAAGCAGCACCTTTGCTTAAAAGATTAATCCTTCATGTGAACATAAACCAAAGAGTACAAAAAGAGATTGTGTTCTCTTGCGCCATAGTACTAGATCTGCAGTACAAACAGGGCTACCCACTTTACCGATTTTTCATCAGTGGATGTCACAGTTTACAAGAATGGCTCGTCAGAAAAGCGAGTGACCTAAAAGATGAACGACTGCAACTGTGAGGCCATAGTAGACCTGAAGTGCTGCTTTCAGCCACTGCAGAGCATGGTGATGGCTCCAATCCGGAACCATGATGCAAATGCTGCAACAGCACCCACTAGAGGCAGCACAATCGCCAGCTACTAAATTTACAGGACCAACATCACATCCACTTCCAACATCTCCAATGGGCTAGCTTATGATTATCTCAAGAACTAAATAAAGTGCACAGGTTAACTCCAAAATAAACAACGCCCACAACTATGACAATGGACAACATGATACAAGACTCCCTAGATATCAAAACAGAGGTCCACTTGGATCAGGTGCCTTTGGCCTGGTATGGGGAAAAGGAACAGTGGGCAGAACTCAGTAGTCTGGAAATAAATGCTCTTGTATGTCACGTTGCCAGTGTATCCTCAGAGCTGGTGTTAAATGCAGCTGACGCTATTGTCACGGTCACAAGGACCAGTCTCTCCTCAACACCCAGGGAGACTGATGATAATTAAAATGAAAAAAACATTTCATCCCTTTTCTGGATTAAACAAAAACTAGAATGTCTGTTGTAAAAAAAAATTAAAAGAAAAACCAAACAAACGGGAAAAAAGTGTTTTCGCTTTATATTTGGTGTGCCGCTTATGCAAATAAACCGAAATGGACTAGTGAACACAGCCCAGATGAACAATCAAGGTGTACACAGCCATTTTGGCCTGGTGACTAATGAAAGAAAACAAATTAAATGTTGGGGTCAAACATAGACTTTGCAGTAAGCAATTAACATGATCTAAGTCAGTAAAGGACGCCTACATACCATTTCCTGAAAAAAACAAGATGCATGCCTCCTCCTGCGCCTAACTCTGCATTATCATGCATGTTGCTTTCACAGGAAAAAGACACATAACGATAGGTAGATGGAAACTGAACTTAGAACAGATAACTTGCATCAATAAATGCCAAATGAAAATGTGATAGATGTGACAGGCCTAGCCTAGGTAAACTTGGCATTTTATGCTTGGGTGATGAACATCTGGTTCAGGAAAAACGCAGCTTGATTAGCATTTTGATAACTGCACTCCACCATCTCTTGGTTCTACTGAACCTTCTCAGTTTACCTAGACCAAGGCTACAATTTTTATTTTCTCGCCTACCAGGTCTGTCTCTCTTTGAAAGAAAGAAAATCTACAAGTCTCAAAAACATGCGAAAGAAGGACAATGCCTGTCTACTTCTAACGGAAAAAATAAAACTCAAAGAGGCCTATCCAGAGGACTGTAAAAGGGAAAGGGTGAGTTATTTATAATAATCCAGACTGGTGACTTGAGTGGCAAATCCTACATGGTTGCGGTGGACATGATGATGATGGGCCCAGCTAAACTTTTTGTTTGGATGAACAATACCTCCTGGAGGAGGACCTCTGTGGTTGACGGAGGAGTGGTGGTAATTTCCGGTTGTACTGGTGGTCTGCTAGACCTCCTGCAGCATCTGGGCAATATTGCCTTGCCCTCAGTTCCGCCGACTGGACACTGGAGGAAGGTGTAACCTCTGCTGCCTCCTCCTCCTGCAATATCACAAGCCAATGAAAGGCCACAACGATGGCCTCCATTTTCTGACAGGGGAGCTGGGCAGCTACCTCCCACCGGTGCCCGTCCTCTTGGTACTGCAGCTTCGGGCTGGGAATAGCAGGATCATGTTGCAAGGAAAGAAAAGAAAAAAAAATAACATGAATCGAAGCAACCTTTGCAAGCACATTTGTATATTCAGTGTTGCTGGTCTTTCCATTAACAAACCCACCACAAGAACCTGCATAATTATTTTGTTTATTGCTCAAATGGAAGAAAAAGAAAATTTTAAATGACTTCATGAGGTGACACTTTTTCACCAGAGACTAATAATGTGTGTTTAAAAAACATGGCTAGACTGAAAGGTTACATAATATGTCGTCAAAAACTGTAATGCTCTAAGTGTATGCTACACAATTTATTTTACTATATCATGCAACATTATTAGAGCTAAACGAGTGGGACAACTATTGGCACACAACAATAATTCTAGTGGCCCTACTCTTTTCCTACTGCTGAGCACCACCCGAATCCCACTCTCCACACCACATCCTTAGCCCTAATTCATTACCAGTGCAACAAATATTATTCATGTGCTCAGAAAGGAGTGAGTGTTAAGTAAGGTTTTTAGGCCATGGCTTGTGCTAGGTTTAGGTTTGGCTAGAGACCAGTTGGGTGGTTAATAGGAGTTACGAGAAGGACCAGTGTAAGAGAGGCATACAAGGAAGAAACTTAGGAAGATGACTGAGAATATTTGCCACTTGTCGGGAATGGTATGAACAGGATGAAAAGTGGTAGGTCCGAGTAGGCAGTGGGAACTAGGCAGTGGGCAACACACCGCAATATTTGTGCAAATAAAAATATGCCCAACATATCTGAATTTATGGCTAATCAAAGTATCACTTTGAAAGGTGTAATTCTACATTTTATAAAGCAAATAGGGAACATTTCAGTTATGAAAGTTTTAATAATGGGGAAAGTGCTAGGAAAGGATCAGGAAAACAATGATTAAAGGAAGGAGAAGGGAATAGAGAGGAGAAATGTATGAAGGGTAAGGAAGAGGTTGATGATGCAACAGTAAGTGGGGCAGAAGGGAAAAACAAAGTAAACAGGAGGAAGTGGGCTGTGGGAACAGACAGCAATATAAACAGGAAACACAAGGAGGTGTGTGTGGTTTACAGACAAAAACTAAAGTAGAGAAAGGGACGTTAGGAAAAATGCAAACAAAGGAAAATACAGTTTGACAGAAGACCATGCTGCATATTATTATAGGTGTGATTGTTAAATTAAATCTAAGAAGAGGAAATAATTATACATGGAGTACTGACACTAGAGTGAAAGCCTTGCAGCGCAGTGTTGGTAAAGGATTCCTTCTTCCTTTGAAGTCTCCTCTTTCTTTGGTGTTCGAGAAAGGAGGAAAGAAAAAGAAGATTATTAGTAGTGCTTTCTACAATAACATTAAAGCACACTTAATAATTTACAGACAATGTACTGCATGAGTAACCAACCCCAGATTCCCTCCTTTAACCTCCATCCTTAAAACAGTTCCTTGTCTTACAAAGTAGTTATAGGTTCTACCTACAGATAATATTGCTCCCCTACTACCTTTATAAGTTTGCTATCACACTAAAGTAATCCCCCATTTACAGTTGACAATACTACAATGCACCTCACAGAGGACACTGCAACAACAGAAGGGTCATGGAGGAGCGCCACCACCTTTGAGATCTTACCTCTGTCCTTCCTACTTCATGACCATCAACCTAAGCTTAGACAGCTCTGGCTCTCATGCAGCCTGCTGACATCCTTAGCGTCCTCCACTCCATGTGGATTCATGGATCAGATCTATTTAAATCCCAATACCCGGCACCATGCCTCTACTCCCAGCCCTCTTGACACAACACACTAGTCTCAATCTGGACCAAGCAAGCCCACTCACCACCTACAAATAATAAAGAAACTATAATGTATAATATATGTTGGTGTTTATTTCCCAATTTATGTACACATAAAAATGCTTTTCGACATTACATACATTATATAAACATTAAATGTGTTTTTATAGTGTAAACCTGAATGAATGTCTAATTAAATAAACTTTGTGTATATATACACACACACACACACACACACACACATATATAAGTATATATATATATATATATATATATATTTATATATATTACCTACTGGCAGTCGCCAGTAGGTAGTTATAGTTAGGACCTAGTTTCCATAAGAAAAAGCATTTTTTGACTGGCCTACAACTTTGGCGTCGTTTGACCAATCTTCATGAAATTTTTCAAAACAAGTGTCAAGGTAGGTTCTGGTTGTCATGGAAAGTTTTGGGGTGATCCCTGCAGTGGAGACCGAGAATTTGGGGCGCGAAATAAGGGTGCGTTTGTAATGTTAATTCCCATAGGAACCTTTAGCTACAGCTATAGCCCGAACCGCTGAACAGACTTACACCAAATTTGGCATGGAGGTAGATGTTGGTTCAAGGAAGTGCCTTTTGCTTATTTGGTGAAAATCTGTTCAGTAGTTGTTGAAACATTTAAGTTTAAAATTATAGTGATATCTCTGGTCGCAGATGTTTCGCTATGGTTTCGCGAGTAATCGCGAATGCAGGCGCCAACGAGAATGCTCTGATTGGCTGGACAGAACCTGAACAGAAAGTTGCGGCCGCCATTTTATTGCCCTGGAACGGTTCCTGGGGCTGAAAATTTCTGAAAAAGCTATCATAAGGGGTCAGAGTAGAGGTACTCTGACCCCATGTTTGCGGAATGAGGGTGTTAGTGACACAAGTAGTGTGTTCAAAATTGATTTTTTTAATCACGAACGTTACTTGCGATGATTACGCGACCGCCAGCGCAGCCCCCCGTGTACCATCGCAGGGACATCACGACTATCGACGTTGTCGTGAATATTAGTGGAAATATAAAAAAAATATCAGTGAATTATTAATATGCATTGTTATAGAGATATTGATAAATGTTTTTATAGAGATATTGATATAGTGAGTTATCTAATGTGATGGTTAGAATTGATTATATAGTTGTAATTTTTTTTGTGGTGGTGGCTATTGAATTCCTGCTTTTGCTTTCCGCTTTTGCGACGTAACGGCGGGGATCGCGATTACCGACGTCATCGCGATCTCCGGCCTCACCACGAAAACAGAAAATAGGTTTTAGAGATGGTTGTTCTAGAAATACACTAGAAAAATATGAGTTTGAAGTGTACAGTAATAAACCCCTAGTGTGTAAAATACTGTAATCTGTGTGCCTATATGTGTTTTCACTTTATGGAAAAGGCGCGATCGTCGTGACATCCCGAATGACCGCGAAAATGGAAAATAGGTCTGAAAGATGATTTTTAAAGAAAGTTAAGAAAAAAATGATGTGTTTAAACTTGCTTTGAAAGAAGTACGTATATAGTAATATGTGTAGGGCAATGTTCAGAATGGAGTTTTTTACATATTATTTTTGGATGTGTTGGTGGTCATTGAATGTCTGCTTTTGTTTTCCGTTTTCGCGACATGTCTGCGGGGATCGCATTTACCAACGTCATTGCGGTCTCCGGAGTCACAGCGAAAAGATAAAATAGGTTTTAGAGATGGCATTTATAAAAACTCTAGAAAAACATGGCTTTAGAGAATACTCTAAGAAACCCCTAGTGTGTAAAATACTGTAATATGTGTGGATATATGTGTTTTACACTTTATGGAAAAGGGGCGATCGTCAAAATAACCGCGAAAACGGAAAATAGTTCTGAAAGAAACAGTACAAAAATAGGAGTTTAAAAATGCTTTGAAAGAAGTATGTATATAGTCATATGCGTAGGGCAATGATCAGAATGGATTTTTTTTTAAACATATTTTTGGATGTGTTGGTGGTTATTGAATGTCTGCATTTGTTTTCCGTTTTTGCAAAGTGTCCATGGGGATCGCGACATCATTGTGAAGATTAACAAAAACAAAAAAACCTTTAGAAAAAAACTTCACAATATTTTAGGTACTAGGGTGGCGCTGACAAGAACCGTTGCGTTAGTTGTGTGTATATGGCTGCTACACATAAGACTGGATGCAGAGTTCCAAGTTACTTAGAAACACCCTGTTGCATTCATCTGTAAAGTGCACTCCATCATTTCTATAAATTTCATGCATGTCAAAACGAAGATTGTTGTTATAGATACAGTCAATGTGATGGTCGCTGATTAATGCAGAAACAGTTTTATTAACATGTTTCCTGGCTTGTCAATCTGTGGACAGAATTCATTTGACCACTTCAATTTCTGTCTTTGGCATATATAGAGTACACCAAGACAGTGTGAGGGAAAAGCAACATCAGTTCTGCAAAGGTTTCTTTCATTAGGATTTCCAGCCCTACCCCAGTCTATGTGCCTATGTCATTGCCACCAAAGTGCACAATCATGAGGTAAGAAGCTAGGGAATCCACAATGGATTTAACCAAAGCCACCAACTGATTAAACTTTAACCCTCTCTGGTCAAACCAAGTAATCTGCACATTTGGCAGACCGAAATCCCTGTCAATACCTCTCTTTTTTGCAGCCTTTTTAGCCCAACAGATATAGCCGAGGCCCACAATCCATACTCTAAGCATTTTGAAGTGAAGGAGCAATAGTAGTCAGGAGAAGGCTGGAGCTGAATGAGGTAGTTTTCCAAAGGAAAAACAGTTAAAATGGAGGTGTTTTAAAATATATATATTATCTACTGGCGGTCGCCAGTAGATAGTTATAGTTAGGACCTATTATCCATAGGAAATCCGTAACATTCTATTCCCAATAACTTTGGCGTCGTTTGACGAATCATCGCGAAATTTTCAAAACTAGTGGGGCGCTCCGGTCCGCTCCTGTCTTGAAAGTTTCGGGGTGATTCATCAAGCGGGGGCCGAGAAAAAGGGGTCCCAAAACGTATTTTCTCCATGTTAATTCCCGTAGGAAATTTTAGCCACGGCTACAGCTCGAACTGCTGAACGGAATTACACCAAATTTGGCAAAAAGGTAGCGCTTGGTTCAGAAAGCGACCTTTTTTTAAATGGTGTAAATCCGTTCAGTAGTTGCGGAGAAATTCAAAAAATAAGAGTAAAAAAATCAATTTCCCATAGGAAAATTTATGCAAGGCTACAGCAAAAACTGCTGAACGGAATTACACCAAATTTGGCAAAAAGGTAGTGCTTGGTTCAGAAAGCACCCTTTTTAAAAATGGTGTAAATCCGTTTGGTAGTTGCTGAGAAAATCCAAAATAAAAGTTTCGATATCTATGGCCGCGGTGGATCCGCGCACCCTCCCGACCACGAGCTGCATGCTAATTGGCTGTCAACACTCCAAACCAGGAAGTGTTGGCAGCCATCTTGTTCCTCGGTAGAACCGAGGAACAAGAAAGCAGTAAAACAAGTGCGCAAAACGCAAAAGGGGGCAGGGTAGAAACACCCTGACCCCTAGGTCTGCTCAGGGGGTCCCACAAGGACCCCCTGGGCAGAAAAAAGCATTTTTTTTTTTTTAAATCGGCGGGATGCGCTTAGGGTGCGCGGATCCCGCCGATTAAAAAAAAAAAACCACAAGAAACAAGTGCGCAAAACGCACAAAGGGGGCAGGGTAGAAACACCCTGACCCCCTAGGTCTGCTCAGGGGGTCCCACAAGGACCCCCTGGGCAGAAAAAAGCACAAAAAAAAAGAAAAAAGACCGGCATCATGCCGGAGGCCCCGCCCCCTCCCTGCAACAGTCTGCAAACGCGCCCCCTGGCGCGTTTTAAGAAGGGAAGTAATTCCCCTTGAATACTGGAGGTCCCTGGGGCCAACTAGCCCACCAGGAACCTCCGGTATGCGCCAGGGGCTGCGTTGCAGAGAGGTGTACAGAGGCCACGCCCCTATTTACACCTCTCTGCAACGCAGCTCTGTGGCGCTTTGGAGGTACATGGTGGGCTAGTTGGGGACCCTCAGTATTCAAGGGGACTTAATCCCCCAACTTAAAACGCGCCACGGGGCGCGTTTGCACAGTGGTGAAGGGAGGGGGCGTGGCTTCAGGTGACATGTGTGCAAACAGGCCCCGTGGCGCGTTTTAAGATGGGGAATTAAATCCTCTTCAATCCTGAGGGTCCCTGGGGGCCAACTAGCCCACCAGGTACCTCCAGTAAGTGCCACGGAGCTGCGTTGCAGAGTGTTGTAAAAGGGGCGTGGCCTCTGAACACCTCTCTGCAACGCAGCACTCTGGCGCATACTGGAGGTATCTGGTGGGCCAGTTGGCCCCTAGGGACCCTCGGGATTGAGGAGGAATTAATTCTCCAACTTAAAACGGGCCACAGGGCGTGTTTGCAGACATGTCACTTCAGGCCCCACCCCCTTCCTTCACCATTGTGCAAATATTCCTCTAAAATCAGCCGAACTACGAATTCCGATTTACTCACCGGTTATCAGGAGAGACCTCAGTGCTGCATCTTTGAGCCCAGTACTGATCCTGAAAAGTAATTTTAACCGTACTTACCAGTAACTTGAATTTCCTTCCATAGGCTAACATTGACTGGTTTCACTTGGAAATTCTTCTAAGTGTGGAGTTTTGGAACTTTATAATATTCCTCTAAAATCAGCCGAACTACGAATTCCGATTTACTCACCTGTTATCAGGAGAGACCTCAGTGCTGCATCTTTGAGCCCAGTACTGATCCTGAAAAGTAATTTTAACCGTACTTACAGTAACTTGAATTTCCTTCCATAGGATATCATTGCCTGCTTTTTGCTGAAAAAGTTTCCAAGTGTCGATTTTTGAAACATACAAATATTCCTCTAAAATCAGCCGAACTACGAATTCTGATTTACTCACTGGTTATCAGGAGAGACCTCAGTGCTGCATCTTTGAGCCCAGTACTGATCCTGAAAAGTAATTTTAACCGTACTTACCAGTAACTTGAATTTCCTTCCATAGGATATCATTGCCTGCTTTTTGCTGAAAAAGTTTCCAAGTGTCGATTTTTGAAACATACAAATATTCCTCTAAAATCAGCCGAACTACGAATTCCGATTTACTCACCTGTTATCAGGAGAGAACCCAGTGCTGCATCTTTTAGCCCAACACTGACCCTGAAAAGTAATTCTAACCGTACTTACCAGTAACTTGTATTTCCTTCCATTGGAATCCATTGTCTGGTTTTCACAAACTACAAATATTCCTTAAAAATCGCCTGTATGACTTAAACGCATTCTTTCTACTGTTTACAGGAGATGCACCAGTGCTGGATCCAGGATCCACCACTGAGTAAGAAAAAGTAACGATAACACTACTTACCTGCTAAGTGAATTTCCTCCCATAGGATAACATTGGTGATTCTATGTGAAAAAGTTTCTGTCAACTTTTAAAATACAATAATATTCCTTAAAAATCACTACTGTAACCAAAACGCTTCTACTCAACTGTTTACAGGAGATGTCCCAGGACTGAATCTAGGATCCAGTCCTGTGGTTAGAAAAGTAATCCATAAAGTAACTAATTCCCTTTAACTAGAAATTCACATTGAGCTCAATGTTGCATTGTGTTTGAAATTGTGTTGCCCATTGCAACAACTGTAACTACTGTACTTAAAAGTCTATTGCCTATTTGCAAAGTATTTAAACTAAAGTAATTCATTCTGAGAAAGTATATTTTGTAATGTAATGTATAATGTAATTACAATGTAATTTAAAAAATAAAATATGTAAATATAAATAGTTTAAAAAAATGTAGTAAATCAGTATCAAAAAAATAAATATAGCAATTAATACATTTAAAAATTGTCATTTACAAAACCTTTGAAATTCACTGAAAAAAACCAATAGGTTTCAGACATGTTATAGTTAGGAATTAGCATTTAAAAAACCTTTGAAAATCACTGAAAAAACCATAGGTTTCAGGCACGTTATAGTTAGAAATTAGCATTTAAAAAACCTTACAAATTCACTGAAAAAACCATAGGTTTTAGGGACAGTTATAGTTAGTTGGACATTGCACTCGTACAAAACCCGTGAAATTCCCCCGTTATAGTTAGTTCAGCTAACTATAACTCGCGCCCCCGCAATGCACTGCTGATGACGTCACATATTACATCACTCATGACATGGTCAGTGACATCACTGATGACATCTCAAATGACATCACTGATGACATCACTGATGACATCATCCACGTGATAATCTGATGCACCTCCTCACACCCTAATATAACCTTTGATACACTCACTCTAAATTACAGACTGCCATTCGCAAAACCATAGACACTCCAACACCAATAACTACATACCCACTAACTGATTCTTAGGTCTACACACACATCCACTCACTCACCCGTACAGTCACTCATACTTACGGTCACTCAGTACAGGACTATCATATGCACTCATACTCCTATATAGACACTCAAACACCGCCACTGATCCATAGAGGTACTCACACACCTAGTCAGTCATGCAAATAATTAAACACACTGCCATTTACTCACCTATACAGTTATACACACACCAGCTCACTTACTCATACAAATACTAGCACATTCTTACGCTCTTATACAATCACTGATACAAGCACACACTCATCCATACAGTCACTCTCACAATCACACACTCTTGCTTATAGCTATTTATATACTCCAACACACATATATACTGCCTTTCACATATGTAGTTACTCACACATGTACCACTGGGACATACATTTACTCACTAACACACTCTTACATACACTTACCTACCCATACAGTCTATCACAGATGCAATCTTGAAACCATCCACCCAGTGAATCACCCACTCACACATCTATGCACAGAGTTGCACACACCCCACCCACACAAACACTCAGGCACCCATACAGATACTCAGACAACCAATCAATAACTCATATAGACACTCATGTAGCTATTCACAAACCCATGCAGCCACTTACACAGCAATAGACAGACGGATACAGACATTCACCCAGTTTAGTCACTAACCCATGCATTCAGTAAGATACGTTTAATCACTCACTTATAGAGTTAGTCACGCACCTACTAAATCATCCATACAGACACTTATACACCCACTCATTCTTCAATACGCCTTTCCCTATATATATTAAATATTTAAACTTTACAGAAACACACAGTCACTGGATGATGTCATCAGTGATGTCATTTGAGATGTCATCAGTGATGTCATCAGTGATGTCACTGACCATGTCATGAGTGATGTAATATGTGACGTCATCAGCAGTGCATTGCGGGGGCGCGAGTTATAGTTAGCTGAACTAACTATAACGGGGGAATTTCACGGGTTTTGTACGAGTGCAATGTCCAACTAACTATAACTGTCCCTAAAACCTATGGTTTTTTCAGTGAATTTGTAAGGTTTTTTAAATGCTAATTTCTAACTATAACGTGCCTGAAACCTATGGTTTTTTCAGTGAATATATATATATTTCATTGGATGCTGTCAGCATGAAAGTGAATAAAATTAGGTAGTGAGTTAGATGCCTTAGGAAGAAGTCTTATTATTGGCCCTTGTTTAAAAAAAGAAATGTAATACAGACATGGATATGCGTTGAAATCTGTGGAGTAAACCACACCTGTGGTATCTCATTTAGAAGTAGCATGTTCCTTCTAGAATGTGCTGTGAACTTGTGACCAACTGGTTCCAAAGGGTTGTTAGGTTCACTAAGCTAGGAGTGTATTGGGGTGGAAGGGTGTTAAAGAGACAGAATTTTTTTTAAAAAGTTGTTAGTGATGACACAATTTAAGTAATGGCAAGCTTTAATTTCCAGCTCAGGACTATGTTATATAGTATTTAAATTTTTAAAAAAATGAAACTAGATATTGGTTTGAACTCCCGTTTTTGTTTGCGATTACTCCGCGATGATCGTGAAAACATCTAGAGTGGATCTTTTCACAGAGTGTGCATTGTACTAGTTCTGGAGCAGTTTTTGATTCCTGTTGACTTTGGGTAAGAATGGGTCGTTTTATGGATGTTTTGTAGTTATGTTCGATTCGTGATTTCTGATGTTGAAAGTTACTTTTTGAAATTGTTGTTTTTGTTAAATGTGTTGTTAAAATATAGTTAAACAATTGTTACTAAACAGCTAAACTCAAACTTTGTGTAAAATATGTTTAAATATCTGTTTTACATTTTGTCATTTGTATTTGTGACTACTGATGTCATTGCGACCTTCGGTGTTGCTATGAAGAAGGAAAATGCATTTTTGATGTAGTTATTTCGACAAATGTATACAAAGGGGAAAGCTAAATTAGTATCTTACTAAATAGCTACACTGAAACTTTATGTAAAATATGTCTATATATGTGTTTTACACTTTGTCAAAAACACCCGGTATTCTCAGGGTGTCCTTGGCAATGCCACTCATAGAATCATACAGGCACTACCTGTGCAATCATCAAAGATGTCCTTTTTCCACCACTCTGAAAACGTGCCTCCTGGCACAGTACTAGTTGGGGGATGAAGTCCCCTTGGCTATTGAGGGTCGTTGGGGTCCAACTATCCCTCCTGTTACCTCCAGCAAGTCCTACACAGTCTGTTTGCTAAGAGGTCTTCGGAGGCCATGCCCCATTTCTGCACCACTCTGCAAATGTGTCTCCTGGCCCACTACTGGTTGGGGAAAGAAGTGCTCTTGGATGCTAAGGGACCTTGGGGACCAAGAAGCCCTCCTGGTACTTTCTGTAAGTCCTACACAGTGGGATTCCTGAGAGCTGGTTAGAGGCCCGCCTCCTTTCCCCACAACTCTGTAAAAATTATTGCTACTGAAAAAAATATAGAAATTCACTGAAAAAACCAAAGGTTACAGGGACATTATAGTAATGCTCTGATTTCATACGCACAAAACCAGAGAAATTCAGCAGTTATAGTAAGATGAGCTAACTATAACTCACGCCCCCGCAATGCACTGCTTATGACCTCACATATTACATCACTCATGACATGGTCAGTGACATCACTGATGACATTTCAAATGACATCACAGATTGCTTCATCCACAAAATCTCTGACGCACTCACTCACACCCCAATATAACCTTTCATACACCCACTCCAACTTCTACACTAGCATTCTCAAAACCATTGACACACCCATACCAGTACTTACACACCCACTCACTTATTCATAGCTCTACACACACATTCACCCAGTTACCCATACAGCCACTCATACACCAACTCGCTCACTAATACAGCCACTGATATGTCCACTCATACAGCCACTTACAGTCAGTCACTCATAGAGCTACTCACACACCTACTCACTCACCTAGAGTCAATCACAAAGCCACTCACCAATACAGTTATACACCCATCCACTTATTTATTCCTACAGATATTAACCCATACTCAGTCACCTATACAGTCACTGATACCAGCACACACTCACCCATATCGCAACTCTCGCAATCACTCAGTCGCACATACAGTCACTCATGTACTCCAACACTCACCTATACTGCCTTTCACATATGCAGTTACTCACCCATATACCACCGACACATCCATTCACTCACTGGCACAGCCATACACACACTCACTCACCCATACAGCCCCTTATACACACTCACTAACCCACAGAGCCAATGACTCACCCACGCACTCATCCATACAGGCAGTTACACACACCCTCACAGACATTTAGACACCTATAGACGTACTCTGACAACCAATCACTCACCTATACAGAAACTCACGTAACCACTCACACACCCATACAACCACTTAGACACCAACTGACAGGTACAGACATTCACACAGGTCACTCACCCATACATTCACTGAGACACTTAATTATTCACTTATACAGTTACTCACACCCACTGCATCATCCAATCAGGCACTCATACACCCACTGATTCACCATTACACCTTGGTATGTATATTTAACACTCAAACGTTTTAAAAAAACACTCAGTCAGTGGATGATGTCATTTGAGATGTCATCAGTGATGTCACTGACCATGTAATGAGTGATATAATATGTGAGGTCAGAAGCAGTACATTGCGGGGCATGAGTTATAGATAGCTCAGCTAACTATATCTGCTGAACTTTTCTGGTTTTGTGCGTGTGAAATCTGAGCCCAACTATAACGTCCCTGTAACCTTTGTTTTTTCCAGTGAATATATATACATATACATATTTTCGCTGAAAAAACAAAGGATACGGGGATGTTATAGTTAGGCTTAGATTTCACTCATATAAAACCATTGAAATTCAGCAGTTATAGTTAACTGAGCTAACTATAATTTACGCCCCCACAGTGCACTGTTTATGACCTCACATATTACATCATTCATGACATGGTCTGATGACATCATCCAGTGAGTAAAAGTGTTTCGTAAATGTTTCAGAGATTAAAGATGTATAGTAAGCCACTGCCTAAGTTATATTAATTTTCTTCCTAAACTAGTAATGAGTGATACTGTTTCTAACATATGTCATCTGAGTGGGTATGTGACTGTATCAGTGTCTGCGTGCTGTATGTGTGTGAGTGGGTGTGTAAATCTCTTTATTGTTGCATCGTCAATGTGTATAAAAAAGCAGCCTAATTGATTGGCTGATTTTTTGATACACATTGACAATGCAACAATAAAGAGAAGATTTTCAACAACTTCCGGAACTCTGTGGATATACTTGGAGTTATAATTAATATTGTAGAAGTGGTGTACCTCTGTTTGTTTTATCTGTTTTACCTAACTTAGGTCTGCACTAGTTGGGCAGAGGGCGCCTACACAGTGAGTGCACACACTGTCAAATTTAAATTGTTTTACTTAAAAAGAAATTGGGGGGAGATAACAGTTGTGTGTGTGGCATCAGTTTGGTCCACTGCCTGTTGCTTTTTGTCTTACATCTCGTGTACATTCTACACAACAGCTGCGTAAAGGTCCACGGGGTAATGCCTCCAGTGACCTTGTGTGTATGTAATTTCAGCAATGTGATTGTTCCTCAAGCGTCTTAATCCACAAATCTGTGATAACATGAATCCTCAACAAGAGAAGACACCAAGACTACAAAGAAGTGAATAGGGGTGCTTAGCCTTAACTAAATGATCCAAGTGCTTCTGTGTTTGGTGAAGATGGCCTTGTATTCCTCAGCATCAATAACCCATTGCCAAAATTGGTGGGAAACGCACTCGAGGGCCTTTTGTTAAGCTGTCCATCAAAGTTGGAAAGGGTGGGAGGACCTTTGGATAATACTAAGGAAAACGGACGGAGCTTAGAGATGATTTTGGGCATTTGCATACTCAGGGTAATTAAAAGGGAGAATCTTGGCTCTGCTCTCATCAAGAGACAAGAAAAAAAATCACTTGTCACAGTCGCCTCAGATCAGATTGCACACCAATAGATTAATGATGCAGACACCTCCATTAAGGATTTCAGATCGTTTTTAAACGTGGAATACAAGAGGAAACAGACTTGCACACAGTTACTAAAGGGGAGGGGGCCCCATCCCACGGGGCCTGGCCATGTCTCCTTGGGTGCCCTGAAGGTCACCCAGCAAAAGACACACAATTGATGGACGGAATGCAGAACAAATCAAAACATTCACCCCCAGTCAAGACATCTGGGTTAAATCCATCATTCTTTTGCTCACCATGCCACCCCAGTTTAGACCTGGCCATATGCAAATCAGTCTTGACCCTGGGCCTCATGGGAACAGTCCAGCCCGAACTGCCAAGCCAGGTCCTCCCTGGACCGGAAACAAGCATCCTAGGACTGATTTCGGGGTTTCACCCCTCATCAGCCAGGATAGCTTGATTCCAGTGGCACAGTGAGCCCGGGACCCACGTCTGGGCATACCCGGTGCACTTAGGGCAAGAAACCAAAAGTCACACAAATGATAGACGGAATGCAGAACAAATAAAAACATTCACCCCCAGTCAAGAGTTCTGGGTTAAATCCATCATTCTTTTGCTCACCATGCCACCCCAGTTTAGACGGTCAACCAGGGCACCCCGTGTGCAATGATGGGGGCCGTGGGGGGAGCCTCAAGGCCCCCGTGGTGCCAGCCGGCTCCCCGCCCCCTGCGGGAATCAACATTGATCCTGCACGTAGGGAGCTGATAGAAATGCAGCTCCCTGCTTGTGAGAGCACACTTTCATCAGTTTCCCTGCCCGCATGACAGCAAGCAGGGAAACACAAGGTTAGGGTGCCTCCTTTCCTTTTTTTGTGTTTTTTTGGGACTTAGCTGAAGCAGAGTCCCAAAATGTCTGCTAACACTTCTTGGTTGAAGTGTTGGAGGCCAATCAGAGCTCCACAGATCTCTGCACGAGCTTGTTATTATTCGTGAAGGCTTCGCGACCGTAGAAATTTGGATTTCCTTTAATATCTTGAAAACTACTGAAAGGATTTACACCAGATAACAAAAAGACTGCTTTCTGGACTAAAAGCTACCTTTTAGCCAAATTTGGTGTAATTCCATTCAGCGGTTAGGGCTGGAGGTGTGTCTAAAATCTCTACGGGAATTAACATTGAAAACATACTTGTTTTGACCACCTACCCCTTTTTTATGGCCTGATTCATGGATCACCGCAAAACATTACGTGCACAAGGCCCAACTTGACACTTTTTTGGGAAAATTTAGTGAAGATTCGGCAAACGGTGCCAAAGTTATAGGCAAGTCAAAAACACTATTCCTATGGAAACATGGTCCTAACTATTACTACCTACTGGCGACTGCCAGTTGGAGATATATATATATTCACTGAAAAAACCATAGGTTTCAGGCACGTTATAGTTAGAAATGAGCATTTAAAAAACCTTAGAAATTTACTGAAAAAACCATAGGTTTCAGGGGCGTTATAGTTAGTTGGACATTTCACTCATACAAAACCATAGAAATTCCCCCGTTATAGTTAGTTCAGCTAACTATAACTCGCGCGCCCGCAATGCACTGCTGATGACGTCACATATTACATCACTCATGACATGGTCAGTGATATCACTCATGACATCACTGATGACATCATCCTTGTGATAGAGTGGCAGACCTCCTCTCACCCTAATATAACCTTTGATACACACACTCAAAAATACAAACTAACATTTTCAAAACAATGGACATACCAATACCAGTTACAACACACCTATTCAGTAATTCCAAGATCTACACACACATCCACTCATTCACCAACAGTCCCTATACAGTCACTCATACATGTACTCACTCATCATATGTACTCATACACCTATACATCCTGTTACACACCGCCACTCATCCATAGAGTTACTCACACACAGTCACACATGCAAACAAAGTATCAAACATCCATTTACTTGCATATACAGTTATACACACTACCACACTTACTTCTACAGAAACTTACACATACTTACTCTCTTAAACAATCACTTATAGAAACACCTACTTATTTGTACAGGAACTCTTCCAATCTCTCACTCTCACATATATTCACTTATATACACCAATACTCACATATACTAGTTGAAAACATATGTAGTTACTCATAAAGACACTATTGAGACAGTCATTCACTCACTAACACACCCATACACATACTCATCCACCTATACAGTCCTGCACACATGCTGTCTTCAACACATACAAACAGTGAGTCACTCATTCATGCATCTATGCACTAAGTAATACCCCCACCGAACCATACAGACACTCAGACACTCATACTGATACTCAAAAACCAACTAATAACCCATATAGACACTCATGTAGCTACTCACCAACCCATGCAGCCACTTATACACAAAGTGAGAGACTGATACAGATATTTTCATATTTAAACATTACTCACTAACTCATGTATTCACTAAGATACACTTAATCAGTCAGTTATACAATCAATTTTACAAAACAAAATCATCCATTTAGACACTTATATACCCATTTATTCTTCCATCGACCTTGAGATATACATATATAAAACATATTTAATTTTCAGAAAAACACATTCACTGGATGATGTCATCAGTGATGTCATCAGTGATGTCATGAGTGATGTCACTCACTATGTCATGAGTGATGTAATATGTGACGTCATCAGCAGTGCATTGGGGGCGCGCGAGTTATAGTTAGCTGAACTAACTATAGCGGGGAATTTCTATGGTTTTGTGCGAGTGAAATGTCCAACTAACTATAACGCCCCTGAAACCTATGGTTTTCAGTGAATTTCTAAGGTTTTTTAAATGCTAATTTCTAACTATAACGTGCCTGAAACCTATGGTTTTTTCAGTGAATTTCTAAGGTTTTTTAAATGCTAATTTCTAACTATAACGTGCCTGAAACCTATGGTTTTTTCAGTGAATATATATATATTTATTATACTATGTATACATGTGAAAATGTCTCGGTCCCCTGTTTGCCTCGGTGGCACGGAAAAATGGATGGAACTGACGTCAGCACGCCCGACGAGGTCCTCTTATGGCTCCGATGACGTCATACGGTGTCGCGAGCGGAGCCCTGCTCGTTGACGTGGGAGAGCTAGGAAAGAATTTCCGTGGAATGCTGGTGCAGGGGATATTCACCTAAGTGTTCAGGCTAGTCCTTTGGGAGCAACTGTTTATGTTGCCACTCCAGAAACCGAAACCAGTGATCCAAGGGCAGAGGCCCTGCAGATGGCACACGAGGTGGGGTGCCCAGTCGTGTGCACCGGCGGGGCAGCGAAGTGACAAGCACCACAACCCACAAAAAAGGTAACGAGGGCACTGAATAACACAGGATCTTCTCTTTGTATCTGGCAGGAACAACGAAGTTAAAATGCCCTAGTACCAAAATGTAGAATTAGTGCTACAACGGTCTTCAAGAGGACCTGCGATGCCGCTTCTGCCTCCCGTACCCTGGAGGCGGCACATGGAGTCACGCGGTGCGGTCATACTGCGGTGGGACGCACACTCGTTGACCTCTCATGGCACTGCTCCACACTTCAGGGAGGACGCTTTCCATTAGCTATGTTTTCTGATGACATGTCGCGCCGGCCCCGTCCAACAACAAAACTCCTTTAGATCCAAACAGACTCTTCCACTCTCTCACCGGAAGTGAAACCAGGCCACGCGGACACTTTCACAATACAACAGCCGTGAATGCACTTTTCGGTAAAAACCACATTCCTTCCTCCTAATTAATCAAATAAACGTCTCACTGAAGAACAGGGGCCAGCTTCGATCGGTAAACAGCCGTTACAATGACTTTTTACTTTGCGATACCATTACAACGCATGCATTACCACGCATGCGTTGTACATCACGAAGTCATTACTACGCATTTTTTAGAACGCATGGTCATTTACCACGCATGCCTTTACAACAAATTTTGTTGTAAAGGTATGTATGGTAAATGACCATGCGTTCTAAAACTATGTAAACGATCCATGTCATTGTAAGGAAACAGAGGCTGTTCTGTTTCCTCACAACGACGTGCACCGCCCCTCAGAGATGACGTGAAGCAGGAACCACAAGGAGAGAGGAACCATGAGGAGTGAGAGGTAAGGGGGATTGGGCATGGGGTGGGGGTTTCTCTTCTAGGGTTTAGGGTAGTGCAGTGGTGTTTGGGTGGTGTAGGGGGCCATGCTGGGGGTAGTGTTTTAGGGTTTAGGGTAGTGCAGTGGTGTTTGGGTAGTGTAGGGGGTCGTACTGGGGGTAGTGTTTTAGGGTAGTGCAGTAGTGTAGGGGGTCATGCTGGTGGTAGTGTTTTAGGGTTTAGGGTAGTGCAGGGGGTCGTGCTGGGGTAGTGTTTTAGGGTTTAGGGTAGTGCAGTGGTGTTTGGGTAGTGTAGGGAGTCGTGCTGGGGGTAGTGTTTTAGGGTTTAGGGTAGTGCAGTGATGTTTGTGTAGTGTAGGGGGTAGTGTTTTAGGGTTTATGTTAGTGCAGTTGTGTTTGGGTAGTGCTGGGGTAGTGTTTTAGGGTTTAGGGCAGTGCAGTGGTGTTTGTGTAGTGAAGGGGGTCATGCTGTGGGTAGTGTTTTAGGGTTTAGGGTAGTGCAGTCGTGTTTGTGTAGTGTAGGGGGTTGTGCTGGGGGTAGTGTTTTAGGGTTTATGTTAGTGCAGTGGTGTTTGGGTAGTGCTGGGGTAGTGTTTTAGGGTTTAGGGTAGTGCAGTGGTGTTTGTGTAGTGTAGGGGGTAGTGCTGGGGGTAGTGTTTTAAGGTTTAGGGTAGTGCAGTAGTGTTTGGGTAGTGTAGGGGTTCATGCTGGGGGTAGTGTTTTAGGGTTTAGGGTATGGCAGTGGTGTTTGGGTAGTGTAGGGGGTCGTGCTGGGGGTCGATTTAGGGTTTAGGGTAGTGCAGTGGTGTTTGTGTTGTGAGGGGGTCGTGCTGGGGGTAGTGTTTTAGGGTTTAGAGTAATGCAGTGGTGTTTGTATAGTGTAGGGGGTTTAGGGTAGTGCAGTGGTGTTTGTGTAGTGTAGGGGTAGTGTTTTAGGGTTTAGGGTAGTGCAGTGGTGTTTGTGTAGTGTAGGGGGTCATGCTGGGGGTTGTGTTTTAGGGTTTAGGGTAGGGCAGTGGTGTTTGTGTAGTGTAGGGGTAGTGTTTTAGGGTTTAGGGTAGTGCAGTGGTGTTTGTGTAGTGTAGGGGGTCATGCTGTGGGTAGTGTTTTAGGGTTTAGGGTAGTGCAGTTGTTTTTGGGTAGTGTAGGGGGTCATGCTGGGGTTAGTGTTTTAGGGTTTAGGGTAGTGCAGTGGTGTTTGGGTAGTGTAGGGGATCATGCTGGGGTTAGTGTTTTAGGGTTTAGGGTAGTGCAGTGGTGTTTGGGTAGTGTAGGGGGTCGTGCTGGGGGTAGTGTTTTAGGGTTTAGGGTAGCGCAGTGGTGTTTGTGTAGTGTACGGGGTCGTGTTTTAGGGTATAGGGTAGTGCAGTGGTGTTTGGGTAGTGTAGGGGGTCATGCTGGGGTTAGTGTTTTAGGGTTTAGGGTAGTGCAGTGGTGTTTGGGTAGTGTAGGGGGTCGTGCTGGGGGTAGTGTTTTAGGGTTTAGGGTAGCACAGTGGTGTTTGTGTAGTGTGGGAGGTCATGCTGGGGGTAGATTTAGGGTTTAGTGTAGTGCAGTGGTGTTTAGGTAGTGTAGGGAGTCGTGCTGGGGGTAGTGTTTTAGGGTTTAGGGTAGTGCAGTGGTGTTTGTGTAGTGTAGGGAGTCATGCTGGGGGTAGTGTTTTAGGGTTTAGGGTAGTGCAGTGGTGTTTGGGTAGTGTAGGGGGTCGTGCTGTGGTAGTATTTTAGGGTTTAGGGTAGTGCAGTGGTGTTTGTGTAGTGTAGGGGGTCATGCTGGGGGTAGTGTTTTAGGGTTTAGGGTAGTGCAATGGTGTTTGTGTAGTATAGGGGTAGTGTTTTAGGGTTTAGGGTAGTGCAGTGGTATTTGTGTAGTGTAGGGTGTAGATTTAGGTTTTAGGGTAGTGCAGTGGTGTTTGGGTAGTGTAGGGGGTCGTGCTGGGGGTAGTGTTTTTGAGTTTAGGGTAGTGCAGTTGTGTTTGGGTAGTGAAGGGGTCGTGCTGGGGGTAGTGTTTTAGGGTTTAGGGTAGTGCAGTGGTGTTTGGGTAGTGTAGGGGTCAACCAACATGAATTTGTCCTTGTGTGATGTAACCAATGCTCATGTAAAGCACTCCAATACCTGACCAGTCTGCACTATATAAAACTGCAAAAAACTAAAAATAAAAAGTGTTTTGCACACTTCTGTCATTGGGCTATACGTGGGCTACCTCTGGGTGATATTTGTGCTACATTTGGGCTCTTTTTTCTCTGGTGGCCATCTTGGGAGCCTTATTTGTTATGAAGTTTCCTAATTTCCTCATTTACTACAGTCTCCTCAGTAGGAAATGCTTTCAGTTTTTACTTTGATTCCATCAAGAAGGCATTCAGATGTGTCACACATTTGCCATAAATTCAGAATGTTAGCACTCTAGTTGTTCATTAGATCACTGTAGTAAAGCTACTGCTCACCAAGGAGTTAACTGGAAGTCTACTGCTGGTATTGAAAGTGATTGTTTCAGTCTGCATGTCAGAATTTTCTAATGAAATAGAAGAGGTTTTGAGATCTCACTTAAAACATGCCCTAAATTTTCTTTTTGCAGCACTAACCATAATTTCTATGGCAAAATGAACCCCCTCATTTTGTTCCTTTTTAAATTAAATGTTTTAAGTGTTACCAGTTTATTCCAATCAAGATGGCTTCAGGTGTGCCATACTTTTGTCATATGCAAAAACAACAGTTGATGGACTCTGGGAAGCTGCAGTAGAACACAAAGGCATCAACTGACAGGCTGCTCCTGTTGAAATATAACAGGCAGATATTTGAGATCTCACTTAAAACATGTCCTAATTTTTCTTTCTACAGCACTAACCATAATTTCTATGGCAAAATGAACCCCCTCATTTTGTTCCTTTTAAATTAAATGTTTAAGTGTTACCAGTTTATTCCAATCAAGATGGCTTCAGGTGTGCCATACCTTTGTCATAAGTAAGGCTGTTAGCACTCTAGTTGTTCTTTAGAACACTCTGGGAAGCTGCAGTAGAACACAAAGGAATCAACTGACAGTCTCTGCCCTTGTTGGATGTACATGTTTTACTGAGAATGTCAGACTTCATTCTCACATGACTGAGAAAGATAAGGTGAATTTACAGAAAATATGCTCTCATTTTAGCTTCTGGAGCACCTTCCAAAACTGTATGGGACAAGCATGTGAAAATAGTTTTCTCTCAAACATGATTCATGATATCCCAGCAGAAGGTTTTTCACAGGGTAAAATCACCTTAGAACACACCACAATTCCTGAAATTAGTATGGTACCATCAACAAATGAATTCTAATGTAACTAAAGTCTGTTATCACCCTTTATAGTTCTCCTTTTGGTAACCCTCAAAATCTTCGATTCACTACAATGCATTTCAATGGGGTACTATCATTTATATTGGTCCCAAGATGGCTGCCAGCAATTCCAGGATGAAGTGCTGACAGCCAATCAGATCTCACGATGACATGTGTGGTTAGGCTCCGCCCAGATATATATGTGTTTTACTTTTGATTTTCTCAGCAACTACTGAACGGATTTACACCATTTAACAAAGGGTTCTTTCTGAACCAAGAACTACCTCTTTGCCAAATTTGGTGTAATTCCGTTCAGCAGTTCGAGCTGTAGCCTTGCATAAAGTTTCCTATGGGAAATTGATTTTTTGACTCTTATTTTTTTAATTTCTCCGCAACTATTGAACGGATTTACACCATTTAACAAAAAGGGTACTTTCTGAACCAAGAACTACCTCTTTGCCAAATTTTGTGTAAATCCGTTCAGCAGTTCGGGCTGTAGCCGTGGCTAAAGTTTCCTATGGGAAAATGAATGGGGAAAACACGTTTTGGGACCCCCCTTTTTTCTCGGCCTCCGCTTGACGAATCACCCCGAAACTTTCAGGGTAGGAGCGGACCGGAGTGGGCCATAAAGTTTGAAAATTTCGCGAAGATTCGTCAACCGACGCAAGAGTTATTTCAAATAGAATGTTGCGGATTTCCTATGGAAAATAGGTCCTAACTATAACTATCTACTGGCGACCGCCAGTAGATAATATATATATTCACTGAAAAAACCATAGGTTTCAGGGGCGTTATAGTTAGTTGGACATTTCACTCGTACAAAACCATAGAAATTCCCCCGTTATAGTTAGTTCAGCTAACTATAACTCGCGTGCTCCGCAATGCACTGCTGATGACGTCACATATTACATCACTCATGACATGGTCAGTGACATCACTGATGACATCTCAAATGACATCACTGATGACATCACTGATGACATCATCCTTGTGATAGAGTGGCAGACCTCCTCTCACCCTAATATAACCTTTGATACACACACTCAAAAATACAAACTAACATTTTCAAAACAATGGACATACCAATACCAGTTACAACACACCTATTCATTAATTCCAAGATCTACACACACATCCACTCATTCACCAACAGTCCCTATACAGTCACTCATACATGTACTCACTCATCATATGTACTCATACACCTATACATCCTGTTACACACCGCCACTCAACCATAGTTACTCACACACATAGTCACACATGCAAACAAAGTATCAAACATCCATTTACTTGCATATACAGTTATACACACACTACCACACTTACTTCTACAGAAACTTACACATACTTACTCTCTTAAACAATCACTTATAGAAACACCTACTTATTTGTACAGGAACTCTTCCAATCTCTCACTCTCACATATACTCACTTATATACACCAATACTCACATATACTAGTTTAAAACATATGTAGTTACTCATAAAGACACTATTGAGACAGTCATTCACTCACTAACACACCCATACACATACTCATCCACCTATACAGTCCTGCACACATGCTGTCTTCAACACATACAAACAGTGAGTCACTCATTCATGCATCTATGCACTAAGTAATACCCCCCACCGAACCATACAGACACTCATACTGATACTCAAAACCAACTAATAACCCATATAGACACTCATGTAGCTACTCACCAACCCATGCAGCCACTTATACACAAAGTGAGAGACTGATACAGATATTTTCATATTTAAACACTACTCACTAACCCATGTATTCACTAAGATACACTTAATCAGTCAGTTATACAATCAATTTTACAAAAAAAATCATCCATTTAGACACTTATATACCCATTTATTCTACCATCGACCTTGAGATATACATATATAAAACATATTTAATTTTCAGAAAAACACACATTCACTGGATGATGTCATCAGTGATGTCATGAGTGATGTCACTCACTATGTCATGAGTGATGTAATATGTGACGTCATCAGCAGTGCATTGGGGGCGCGCGAGTTATAGTTAGCTGAACTAACTATAACGGGGGAATTTCTATGGTTTTGTACGAGTGAAATGTCCAACTAACTATAACGCCCCTGAAACCTGTTTTTTCAGTGAATTTCTAAGGTTTTTTAAATGCTAATTTCTAACTATAACGTGCCTGAAACCTATGGGTTTTTCAGTGAATTTCAAAGGTTTTTTAAATGCTGTTTTCTAACTATAACGTCCCTGAAACCTATGGTTTTGTCAGTGAATTTCAAAGGTTTTTTAAATGCTAATTTCTAACTATGCCTACAGAGGTAGGACATGTGAAGAAAGAGGGACAAAGGCACAGAAAGAAGCAAGACAAATGCAGAAAGAGGCAACAGAAGTCCAGAAAGACGAAGAAAAGTGCAGGAAGAAGCAAGAGATGTGCAGAAAGAACCAACAGAGGAGCAGAAAGTCCTCCTGTGCTCCCAACTTTTTGCTGACGGGTACTGGTGGTAACTGACTCTGACTAACCAGGCCTAGAGCCAGTGCTATGCTAAAAGACACTTAGAATACAGTGAAAACACCTACATACACTAGGGAACACTATGCGTTGGGGTACCCCTGTGATTAGCATGACCTCCTCTGTAAGCCCTAGTACATAATAGGGCAGGGGGATTAAAACTACCTCTAAGTCAGAGGTGCAGAAAGATGCTTCTTTAAGTAGTAGTCATGTTTGCAGAGTGGTGGAGAAAGGGTGCTGGGCCTCCGACCAGCGCTCAGGAATTCTGCTGCGTAGGACTTACAGGAGGTACCAGGAGGACTTCTTGGCCCCCAAACTCCATCAGGACTAAATTGGACTTTATCCCCCATCCCGTAGTCTGCCAGGAGGCGCATTTGCAGAGTGGTGGAGAAAGGGGGGCATGGCCTCCGAAGACGACTTAGCAATCCCACAGTGTGGGACTTACTGGAGGTAACAAGAGAGGTAGTTGGCCCCCAAGGACATCCTTGGGGGCCAACTCCTCCTATTACCTCCAGTAAGTCCCACACAGCAGCATGGTAAGTACTCATACCAGGCCACGCCCCCTTTGCCCACCACTCTACAAACGCGCTCCCTGGCGCGCTCTTGGATGGGGATTGAAGTCCCTTCGCTGCTGGGGGTCCTTTAGGGGCCAGCTAGCCTACCTCTTACCTCCAGTAATCCCCACGCAGTGGGATTGCTGAGAGGTAGACAAAGGCCACGCCCCCTTTCTCCACCACTCTGCAAACGCGCCCCCTGGCGCGTTGTTAGTTGGGGAATTAATTCCCCTTGAATACTGAGGGTCCCTGGGGGCCAACTAGCCCACCAGGCACCTCCAATATGCGCCACAGAGCTGGATTGCAGAGAGGTGGTCCGAGGCCACGCCCCCTTTTTACTCCACTCTGCAAACGCGCCTCTTGGCGCACTGCTGCTCGGGGGATGAAGTCCACTTGTGTTTTGAGGTCCTCAGGACCCTCATGGTTGAAATCTCATGGTTGTCAAAAACGTTTCCAGAGGCACTTATAGCATGGTCACATATTATACCCCAGCAGGTGTGCATGCCAAGCTCTTCTTCCAAGTGTCTCCAGGAGTCAGCGAGGTGCCAAAACAACCATTTTAGGAGCCTGCTTAATGCATCTATTCTCAAGGCAGTGCCTCATGGCTGCTTGCAGGGCGATGTTTATTTTCACAGGGATGGTGTTTACCCTTCCAACTAGGGTAACATTGTTTGTAGAGTAAATTAACCTTCCAGGCCTGTGACGGGCTAGACTTGTGGTTGGCCATAAAACAGGTATGCACCTTGGCATTAGATAGTCAAAGTCAAGCAAACTCTTGATTTAGCTTCAATTCTACCCCAAGCAACAGCAGTAGTACAGTAGTGGTTAGGAGGGGTTTGAGGGTGGCTGATGCAGCAACTGTCCTTAGACTCTTCACAGGTACTTCATCACACTGACTGAGAAATATGGTGGAGGTGGGCTATGCACCAGTGGACCAAGTGATAGCCTGGTTCCCAGGCCCCACTCCCAAAGGGTGCCAGTGGGATACCCCTTAAACTTGGCTTTGGCATAGTGTTAACTAGGGGCTCAGAGTATAAGTTGGCCCGAGCTCCCCTTGGACTGGGGTGCAGGTGAGTTAGTACTATGGGAAAGAGGACGGGGTCCTATGATTTACAGCAGGGGCTTACAACAAAAATTAATGAGGCTGAAGTGCCTGCAGGGGGTCAAACATGACTCTAAACAATTTTGTGATGAGGTCATTTGATGTCTAGTATCTGTGAGAAGTCATGTATATATTAAAATTCTATGTATTAATATGCTGTGTTGCGGTACTTATAATGATTTTTTTGTTAATTGTTTTGTAAATACATATGGTCTGAGACTGTTGAAAAATCCAAATACCGTGAGTCTTGGGTTAGTCCATGAGGATGGGGAAGGGAGCTGCCTGATTAAAGTGTGAATATGATGGCTGGTATTTAGGTAGGTAAATAATAATTTCACTAAACTAAAATCATAAAACATTCTGCATGACAATAAAGTGCATATTGACAGAAAGTGCCTAGTGCCAACATTTTGTCCTTCAGAGCCTCGTATTACTATAATCTGTGCAAAAAGGCAACAAATTAAAACATTTAAAATAACTCCTACATTATCTAAGACCATGAGCCAATAAAATTTAATTTTAATAAAGAAGGAAAAAAAGATAGGCGCATAGCTTTTAAACTCACGTTCGATTCGGCGATATATGAAGCCAGAGGTCCTGCTTTACGAGCTTCAGAGTATTATTTGCTAGAAACCTAATCCCAGCATGTTACCAAATTGCTCGGAAAACAGCTACTGGCCAATTTGAGCATAAGGAACCTCGATGTAGATCTTACTGCTAAACAGCCTGTTTCATGAGATTATCAATAACAAGGGAAGCATCTCCCCTCGTGAGCAAGATTGCTGCTTGATGATCTAAAATAGTATGGCATGTAATTCTTGAAAGGTTCGGCTCTATCTCAGACAGTATTTCCTGCATTACAAGTCACATACTCTTATATTGCAAAATCCCCGGGTTTTGTCGAAATTCCTCATTGAGCAGTCACTTACCACCTTTAAATCGGGCATCTTCAATGTCATTGTTACTACTCAATAACGTATCTGTTCTATTCGTGAATTTAATGAATCTAACAATAACAGAATCAAACTCATCCCTCACAGAAAAAAATATTGCTTGGTGATATTTTCTGATGCCATGTTGGATAAACACTGCGCGGAGCCCATATCTGCCTTCCTTCAGTAAAGACGTGCAGATGCAAAGTAGTGCATTTGTGATGGGCACAGTCTACTAACGCCTGAAGAAGTCTTGCTGAACCACTTTGGCAATAGATTGTGAGAAGCCCTAAATTATGCAGATGTCTGGCCGCCGGCCCTCCAGGACGGGATGCTTCGTTTTCATTTTCCACAATGCCATTGAAGTGCTTATTTTCCTCCTGAAGAGACACAAACAGATGCAAACTTCTGTAAACACTTTAGAAATGTATTCGGTGAGTTTGGCCTCTCAGCGGCGCTCAATGGCGGACAGAAAAATGTCTAATTAGCGCAAGTGGGAATAATAGCGCCAATTGGATTTCTTCCATGTCCTCGACGGCTAGGTCCGTGAAGAGCTCAAAGGGCCCTTTGTTCGGCAGGTCACCCTCTTTCAGGCTTTTGTGCCGCCCTCTATTTAAGGCTAAGAGAGGGGAGAGAATAGATTAGGCAATGTGCTGTGCTTAAGTATAAAGCGTGCTCTTGTAAGCCATCAGAGGAGAGGTGGCAGGCCCGTTTACAGGTGTTGAGGGGAGGTGCGGCTCAATTATAGGCCGCAGCGCACGCTTCGAAAGACCCAGGTGGGGAAGCCGGCGCGAGACCACAGGAATTCCATTCCAGCAGTGCCCTAGCATTGATAAGAGGAGACCAATTTAAGCAGCGTGATTATAGCTGCTCACTGGCGTTTCTAGCGCGGAAACAGCAGGGGCCTTGCTCCAGCTTAATGTGTCCTGGCAACCCCTTATGCCCCACTATCATGCTTGCGCCAGGAGAAAACCAAACAAACACTGCACCAAGCCACACAAATTCATTTGTCCACTGTAAAAAACGTGTTGTTTGCTTAAAATAAAACGACCTTGTATCTGTGTGTGTACACATCAATGTATATATATATTTTTTTATTTTCACGGCAGGATTCGCGACCCCAACGCGAATTCTGCCGTTTTGTGTTTTTAAAAAAATGCTTTTTTTGGCCCTGGGGGTCCTTGTGGGACCCCCTGAGCAGGCCTAGGGGGTCAGGGTGTTTCTACCCTGCCCCCTTTTCTTCTTTTTCATGTTTTTTTTCTGATTTCTTGTGACTCAGTTACCGAGTCACAAGATGGCTGCCAACACTTCCTGGTTTGGAATGTTGGCAGCCAATCAGAATTGAGCTCGTGCTCGGGAGGGGTCGCGAAGCCTCCTCGGTGCTCAGATATCGATATTTTTTCTTTTTTGAATTTCTCAGAAACTACTGAACGGATTTACACCATTTAACAAAAAGGGCTCTTTCTGAACCAAGACCTACCTTTTTGCCAAATTTGGTGTAATTCCGTTGAGCAGTTCGGGCTGTAGCTTTGTCTAAAGTTTCCTATGGAAAATTACATGGGGAAAACGCGTTTTGGGACCCCCATTTTTTCTCGGCCCCCACTTGTCGAATCACCCCGAAACTTTCTAGACAGGAGCTGACCGGAGCGCCCCACTAGTTTTGAAAATTTTGCGAAGATTCGTCAAACTACGCCAAAGTTATTGGGAAAACAAAAAGCGTTTTTAGATTTGCCAATAACTTTGGCGCCGTTTGATGAATCTTCACGAAATTTCCAAAACTAATTGTTCACTCAGGTCAGCTCATGTCTTGAAAGTTTCGGGGTGATTCGTCAAGGGGGGGGGGCCGAGAAAAAAGGGGGGTCCCAAAACGTGTTTTCTCCATGTTAATTTCCATAGGAAACTTTAGACACAGCTACAGCCTGAACTGCTGAACGGAATTACACCAAATTTGGCAGAGAGATAGCTCTTGGTCCAATGGTGTAATTCCGTTCAGTAGTTTTGAGATATTTAAAGATTTACAGATATCGATATTTGAGAATTGTGAGATCTGATTGGCTGAGCCCTCCCGAGCACGAGCTTGCCTCTGATTGGCTGCCAACACTTCAAACCAGGAAGTGTTGGCAGCCATCTTGTGCCTCGGACCGAGGGAGAGGGAAAAAAGTGACAGTAAGATTAGAAAACAAAAAAAGGGGGCAGGGTAGGAACACCCTGACCCCCCAGGCCTGAAAAAGCATTTTTTTTTAAAAACATTTTTGGCCGGGTCGCGCTGGGTGCGAGAAACCCGTCGGAAATGAAAAAAAAATGAAGCGCGGGCGCCCATGCTTAGCTTTTTAAAGCCCCCGGGTGGGCCAGGTCCCGGGGGCAATCCTTAATTCTGTAGCGGGGGCCCCCGCAGTCCCGGGGACCGCCACCTCCCCGGGGGTTTATAATTTATTCGTGGGGGCACACGGCCCTCCCCGCAGCCCCAGGGACCGCCACCTCCCTGGGGCTTTATTAAATAAGGGTGGGGCCTCTTGGGCCCCCCAAGCCCCGGGGACCGCCACCTCCCCGGGGCTAAAATAAATAATGTGTGTGGGGGGCTCGAGCCCCCCCACACTGCCCCGGGGACCACCACCTCCCCGGGGCACTGTTTATTTAAATACGGGGGTCCGTTATGGACCCCCGGGCCCCGTGGACCACCACCTCCCTGGTGCTTTAAACACGTGGGAGGGGGGCCACGCGGCCCCCCTCCTGGAGCTCTTGATGGCCCTGGGGACCGCCACCCCCCAGGGCCGCCTCCTGCAATGTCCTGGGGTGCCCACCCCCGGGACATTGCTGTTTGCAATGACAGGGCGGGAGGTTTCAGGCACGTTATAGTTAGAAATTAGCATTTAAAAAACCTTAGAAATTCACTGAAAAAACCATAGGTTTCAGGGGCGTTATAGTTAGTTGGACATTTCACTCGTACAAAACCATAGAAATTCCCCCGTTATAGTTAGTTCAGCTAACTATAACTTGCGCGCCCGCAATGCACTGCTGATGACGTCACATATTACATCACTCATGACATGGTCAGTGACATCACTCATGACATCACCGATGACATCACTGATGACATCATCCTTGTGATAGAGTGGCAGACCTCCTCTCACCCTAATATAACCTTTGATACACACACTCAAAAATACAAACTAACATTTTCAAAACAATGGACATACCAATACCAGTTACAACACACCTATTCAGTAATTCCAAGATCTACACACACATCCACTCATTCACCAACAGTCCCTATACAGTCACTCATACATGTACTCACTCATCATATGTACTCATACACCTATACATCCTGTTACACACCGCCACTCATCCATAGAGTTACTCACACACATAGTCACACATGCAAACAAAGTATCAAACATCCATTTACTTGCATATACAGTTATACACACACTACCACACTTACTTCTACAGAAACTTACACATACTTACTCTCTTAAACAATCACTTATAGAAACACCTACTTATTTGTACAGGAACGCTTCCAATCTCTCACTCTCACATATACTCACTTATATACACAAATACTCACATATACTAGTTTAAAACATATGTAGTTACTCATAAAGACACTATTGAGACAGTCATTCACTCACTAACACACCCATACACATACTCATCCACCTATACAGTCCTGCACACATGCTGTCTTCAACACATACAAACAGTGAGTCACTCATTCATGCATCTATGCACTAAGTAATACCCCCACCGAACCATACAGACACTCAGACACTCATACTGATACTCAAAAAACCAACTAATAACCCATATAGACACTCATGTAGCTACTCACCAACCCATGCAGCCACTTATACACAAAGTGAGACTGATACAGATATTTTCATATTTAAACATTACTCACTAACCCATGTATTCACTAAGATACACTTAGTCAGTTATACAATCAATTTTACAAAAACAAATCATCCATTTAGACACTTATATACCCATTTATTCTTCCATCGACCTTGAGATATACATATATAAAACATATTTAATTTTCAGAAAAACACACATTCACTGGATGATGTCATCAGTGATGTCATGAGTGATGTCACTGACCATGTCATGAGTGATGTAATATGTGACGTCATCAGCAGTGCATTGCGGGCGCACGAGTTATAGTTAGCTGAACTAACTATAACGGGGGAATTTCTATGGTTTTGTACGAGTGAAATGTCCAACTAACTATAACGCCCCTGAAACCTATGGTTTTTTCAGTGAATTTCTAAGGTTTTTTAAATGCTAATTTCCAACTATAACGTGCCTGAAACCTATGGTTTTTTCAGTGAATTTCTAAGGTTTTTTAAATGCTAATTTCTAACTATAACGTGCCTGAAACCTATGGTTTTTTCAGTGAATATATATATATTTATTATACTATGTATACATGTGAAAATGTCTCGGTCCCCTGTTTGCCTCGGTGGCACGGAAAAAATGGGTGGAACTGACGTCAGCACGCCGACGAGGTCCTCTTATGGCTCCGATGACGTCATACGGTGTCGCAAGCGGAGCCGTGCTATTATGACGTCCTTGTTGACGTGGGAGAGCTAGGAAAGAATTTCCGTGGAATGCTGGTGCAGGGGATATTCACCTAAGTGTTCAGGCTAGTCCTTTGGGAGCAACTGTTTATCTTGCAACTCTAGAAACCGAAACCAGTGATCCGAGGGCAGAGGCCCTGCAGATGGCACATGAGGTGGGGTGCCCAGTCGTGTGCACCGGCGGGGCAGCGAAGTGACAAGCACCACAACCCACAAAAAAGGTAACGAGGGCACTGAATAACACAGGATCTTCTCTTTGTATCTGGCAGGAACAACGAAGTTAAAATGCCCTAGTACCAAAATGTAGAATTAGTGCTACAACGGTCTTCAAGAGGACCTGCGATGCCGCTTCTGCCTCCCGTACCCTGGAGGCGGCACATGGGTCACGCGGTACGGTCATACTGCGGTGAGACGCACACTCGTTGACCTCTCATGGCACTGCTCCACACTTCAGGGAGGACGCTTTCCATTAGCTATGTTTTCTGATGACATGTCGCGCCGGCCCCGTCCAACAACAGAACTCCTTTAGATCCAAACAGACTCTTCCACTCTCTCACCGGAAGTGAAACCAGGCCACGCGGACACTTTCACAATACAACAGCCGGGAATGCACTTTTCGGTAAAAAACCACATTCCTTCCTCCTAATTAATCAAATAAACGTCTCACTGAAGAACAGGGGCCAGCTTCGATCGGTAAACAGCGACTTTTTTACTTTGCGATACCATTACAACGCATGCATTACCAAGCATGCGTTGTACATCACGAAAGTCATTACTACGCATTTTTTAGAACGCATGGTCATTTACCACGCATGCCTTTACAACGAATTTTGTTGTAAAGGTATGTATGGTAAATGACCATGCGTTCTAAAACATGTAGACGATCCATGTCGTTGTAAGGAAACAGAGGCTGTTCCGTTTCCTCACAACGACGTGCACCGCCCTCAGAGACGACGTGAAGCAGGAACCACGAGGAGAGAGGAACCACGAGGAGTGAGAGGTAAGGGGGATTGGGCATGGGGTGGGGGTTTCTTTTCTAGGGTTTAGGGTAGTGCAGTGGTGTTTGGGTGGTGTAGGGGGTCGTGCTGGGGGTAGTGTTTTAGGGTTTAGGGTAGTGCAGTGGTGTTTGGGTAGTGTAGGGGGTCATGCTGGGGGTAGTGTTTTAGGGTTTTGGGTAGTGCAGTGGTGTTTGTGTAGTGTAGGGGGACGTGCTGACGGGTAGATTTAGGGTTTAGGGTAGTGCAGTGGTGTTTGTGTAGTGTAGGGGGTCGTGCTGGGGGTAGTGTTTTAGGGTTTAAGGCAGTGCAGTGGTGTTTGTGTAGTGAAGGGGTCGTGCTGGGGTAGTGTTTTAGGGTTTAGGGTAGTGCAGTGGTGTTTGTGTAGTGTAGGGGGTTGTGCTGTGGGTGGGTTTAGGGTAGTACAGTGGTGTTTGGGTAGTGTAGGGAGTCGTGCTGGTGGTAGTGTTTTAGGGTTTAGGGTAGTGCAGTTATGTTTGGGTAGTGTAGGGTGTCGTGCTGGGGGTAGTGTTTTAGGGTTTAGGGTAGTGCAGTGGTGTTTGGGTAGAGGAGGGGGTGGTGTTTTAGGGTTTAGGGTAGTGCGCCCAACCAGCCACAATATCCGTGGACAAAGGGGATCCTGACTCTTTGGAACGCTCCGTCAATTGAATAATTTGGGTCAGGGGCCCTACCACGTCCAAGACCTATCAATTCCTTTCTTGGGATCCCTCATATACTTGGAGAAAAAGGTACATAGTTTCTCATCAATTTCAGGCGTGTGTGCCACCTTCCCCTTCAGTGAGGGCCTGGGGCATTCTCTCCTCATCCTATTCCTGACCTCCCTTTCAAGGGGTTGATGGATTTTCCCCACCACATACTCTGCCACTTTGGCGTCAGGTGTCCACTCCGCCGACCTAGGATGGTAAATTTGGGTAGGCTCGAACATGTCCGAGTGGACCCCGTCCCCAACCGTGGACTGAGAGGAGTGGGACTCTGGACGCCAGGGACGCCCCAAGTCCTTATCCTCATCGGAGGAGAAATCGTCCTCCGATACACCCTCTCCCTCTAAGGGAAACCCGCCGTCGGGGTCTACAATAGTGGTGACAGTGTCGCAATTTACTCCGGGCCCCTCCTCCTCCCGGCAGGGTGCATGTTTTAGCGTTCGCGCACTCTTGAGGAAGGTCTCCGTAAGTTTATCAAATCCTTCCAAGTGCCCCGCGTTATGCTTAACGGCCCTTTTATTCCCCATCTGGGAGCTACTGGGACCCGCCACCACCAGATCTGGGTCACTGAACACCCCAGGGATGCTTTTCGCCAGCTTATCAACCTGATCCCTAAGAGGAGCCAGCACCCTAGAAATAGCCAGAGAGAGGGCTTGGTCCACTGCTGGAGGGAGAAGTTGGGGGGGCCATTCCTCCTCCACTTCCTGGTAGGAGGAGTAAAAATGGTCTTCTGGAGAAGACATGATAGCAGAGGGTGTGAGCACAGAACAAATGCCCTTAAAATCCTTAAGGCAGCCCCCTCGCCGGTGCTCCAACAGCTGGGCTTTCCCCGAAGCTGTTATAAGAATAGACTGAGGCGCAATACCAATTACCACCACCAGGTGGCGCTGGTCACTAACGTGGCCGTGTGGGGAAATCACCGCGTAGCGGTGTCAAAATTAGACGAGGGTTGGTCGGGAATCAAGCGGACACTAAAGGAGTGACCGGATTCCCAAACGCGCGTATAAAGACCAGCGGGAGCGCTCGACAGAGCTGCCTCGCTCGGACCAGACGCGCCTGACAGGATCTCACCACGCGCAGAGCACACAGCGGGAGAAACTGCGAGGGGGAGAATGCGCTCGGGCAAGAGCCTGCTGCGCAGGGAATATGAAACAATACCAAGGCAATAATGCTAATAACGTGCACAAGAAACCGCTATACAAACAGCAACAACGTCAGATTAAGCCAAGAATGTAAGGAATGCACTTAACTGACGAGCAGTGAAGAAAGAGGAAGCGGAAGGGACGTCACGATATTATATACGATGGACTGTGATATGATTGGACTATAGTTGCCTTGGAGACTACCCCCTAATGGTTCATGGGTTGTGTAGTCTTTTGTTTAATGATTGTTGTGTTACGTTTTCTTTTAACTGCTATGCAAATAAAGTGAGGAAAGATATGCATAATCCTCGCCACCGTCCTGCCATAGAATTCATTAAACTTTATTTGATCTGATTTAGAAACATAGATCATAAAAGTGTACATAAAAACAGTAAATCCTCTTTCCTAATACAATACAGTGAGAATTAATTAAAACCAGTAGGTAAAAACGGGTTTTACAAAGCCCGGTTCAGAGCAACTTCAGGTTAACAGAATCGTAAAGTTCAATGTTTCGCAAGATCAATCTCATGTACTTCGTGCAAAATACGCAATAAGGGGTCCAAGTAAGATGTAACGCTCCAATACCTGACCAGTTTGCACTATATAAAACTGCAGAAAAAATAAAAATAAAAAGTGTTTTGCACACTTCTGTCATTGGGCTATATGTGGGCTACATCTGGGTGATATTTGTGCTACATTTGGGCTCTTTTTTCTCTGGTGGCCATCTTGGGAGACTTATTTGTTATGAAGTTTCCTAATTTCGTCATTTACTGCAGTCTCCTCAGTAGGAAATGCTTTCAGTTTTTTACTTTGATTCCATCAAGAAGGCATTCAGATGTGTCGCACATTTGCCATAAATTCAGAATGTTAGCACTCTAGTTGTTCATTAGATCACTGTAGTAAAGCTACTGCTCACCAGGAGTTAACTGGAAGTCTACTGCTGGTATTGAAAGTGATTGTTTCAGTCTGCATGTCAGAATTTTCTAATGAAATAGAAGAGGATTTGAGATCTCACTTAAAACATGCCCTAAATTTTCTTTCTGCAGCACTAACCATAATTTCTATGGCAAAATGAACCCCCTCATTTTGTTCCTTTTTAAATTAAATGTTTTAAGAGTTACCAGTTTATTCCAATCAAGATGGCTTCAGGTGTGCCATAATTTTGTCATAAGTAAGACTGTTAGCGCTCTAGTTGTTCTTTAGAACACTCTGGGAAGCTGCCGTAGAACACAAAGGCATCAACTGACAGGCTGCTCCTGTTGAAATATAACAGGAAGATATTTGAGATCACACTTGAAACATGTCCTAATTTTTCTTTCTACAGCACTAACCATAATTTCTATGGCAAAATGAACCCCCTCATTTTGTTCCTTTTTAAATTAAATGTTTTAAGTGTTACCAGTTTATTCCAATCAAGATGGCTTCAGGTGTGCCATATTTTTGTCATAAGTAAGACTGTTAGTGCTCTAGTTGTTCTTTAGAACACTCTGGGAAGCTGCATTAGAACACAAAGGCATCAACTGACAGGCTGCTCCTGTTGAAATATAACAGGAAGATATTTGAGATCTCACTTAAAACATGTCCTAATTTTTCTTTCTACAGTACTAACCATAATTTCTATGACAAAATGAACCCCCTCATTTTGTTCCTTTTTAAATTAAATGTTTTAAGAGTTACCAGTTTATTCCAATCAAGATGGCTGCAGGTGTGCCATAATTTTGTCATAAGTAAGACTGTTAGCGCTCTAGTTGTTCTTTAGAACACTCTGGGAAGCTGCAGTAGAACACAAAGGAATCAACTGACAGTCTCTGCCCTTGTTGGATGTACATGTTTTACTGAGAATGTCAGACTTCATTCTCACATGACTGAGAAAGATAATGTGAATTTACAGAAAATATGCTCTCATTTTAGCTTCTGGAGCACCTTCCAAAACTGTATGGGACAAGCATGTGAAAATAGTTTTCTCTCAAACATGATTCATGATATCCCAGCAGAAGGTTTTTCACAGGGTAAAATCACCTTAGAACACAACACAATTCCTGAAATTAGTATGGTACCATCAACAAATGAATTCTAATGTAACTAAAGTCTGTTATCACCCTTTATAGTTCTCCTTTTGGTAACCCTCAAAATCTTCGATTCACTACAATGCATTTCAATGGGGTACTATCATTTATATTGGTCCCAAGATGGCTGCCAGCAATTCCAGGATGAAGTGCTGACAGCCAATCAGATCTCACGATGACATGTGTGGTTAGGCTCCGCCCAGATATCGATATGTTTTCTTTTTCAAATTTCTCAGGAACTACTGAACGGATTTACACCATTTAACAAAAAGGGTTCTTTCTGAACCAAGAACTACCCTTTGCCAAATTTGGTGTAATTCCGTTCAGCAGTTCGGGCTGTAGCCGTGTCTAAAGTTTCCTATGGAAAATTGCATTGGGAAAACACGTTTTGGGACCCCCCTTTTTTCTCGGCCCCCGCTTGCCGAATCACCCCGAAACTTTCAGGATAGGAGCAGACCGGAGCGCCCCACGAGTTTTGAAAATGTTGCGAAGATTCATCAACCGGCGCCAAAGTTATTGGAAATAGAATGTTGTGAATTTCCTATGGAAAATAGGTTCTAACTATAACTACCTACTGGCGACTGCCAGTAGATAATATATATATATATATATATATATATATATATATATATATATATATATATATGTATCTTAAATTTGCCTGTGATATAAATAATGCCTCCTGCAAAGTAGTAAATATAAACTTAAAACCTTTTATACATTACTTTATACACCACCTTGACACCGAGCAGGTTCTACTCCTGGTCTAAAATGTTAGCCCAGTGGTGCATGACATGCTGCGGGAGACATTGAAGTGGGAGTGCACTATGCTCTAGTGCCAGGGGCGTAGCTTGGTCAGCCAGATTGGAGGGGCGTGAACGTCTGATTTCTCAACAATCACGCTTGCATATCTTGTAAACAAATTATATGAGAAGCAGGACAAGAGGGGGGTTAAGGGGCAGTGGAAATGAGTGTGGATTGTTAGAGTATGTGTCTATGTGTTTTTGTCAGAGTGGGCATGTAAAATCTAGGATGAAATCTGTCAGATACCTCACCATATCCGACTGAAAGCACCTGTACTCAACTATTTACTGCAGAATAAATATTTTTGGTTAGTGTAAAACCCCAAACACCCCGAGGCTACAGACCTGTCCAGCAGAGATCCCAGTGTGACTTGTTGCACACCTTGCTGGGTCTGCCACCTGCTGGCAACATGATGAGGAGAAAAAAACCAGGGCAGCCACCGCTTTTCTTGAAAAAACACGTGTGTGAAGCAAAGCTCTTGAGCCTATGCCGATAGATTTCCACAGGGTCCCGTGGCCGAGTGAAATTAAACCTTTGAAAAATGGGACAGTTGGACAGTAAACAATGGAATTTAGATTGTATGGGGCAGGAGTAGATTGGAGTCAGAGTGCTACTTCTTAATCCTAACAGTCACGCCTCATGCCATTTCGCGCTATGTGTGAAATGCATCTGTGGGTCATTGTTATGCACAAGATGCAGGGAGGCAAATTTTGCATAACTGTGTGTAATATCATGAAATTGTGGGGAAATATTGCACAAGTAGGCTAGCTGTAATAAAATGAATTTCACACACCCTAACCTGAGTGTGTTAAGGAAGACATTAAGGACATTCTATAATCCATTGAAGACATTAAGGACATTGTATAATCTATGATGTCAATAACTATTTAATATTTCTTTTTAATGGCCAAAACAACATGTGAGCCAAATGGATTTGTATCTTTTCAATTAAAATCCTTTCTTGCAGTATACACATTTTTCAAATTATCTGTGCTTAAAACCAAATGTCTTTTGAACTAGTATTAAAATCAGTAAAGATAATGAAGAGTGGAGAAGAAAAAGTTTCTTACCTATCACTTCAGCGCTCCAACATTGTTATCCTACACATGCTTGTGTGGAGCACAATTTAGTGCTTTATGCACATGCGTCATTTATGCATGCTATACAATAATCATATTAATCTGTGTGTACTGTATCAATCAAATAACAGTAGGTTGAAGAATTTACATCTAGTGAGAACCACACATATATTTGAAAGGTAATCAATATTGCATACTCACACTAAATGTACTTGTCTGGAAGCCATGTTTTCTCAATTTGGCCTAACTTGTAACCAGGCCAGAGTTGCATGTATTTCATGTTTATACAATGTTATGCAAGTCTCATATTTTCCTCTTCTGCAGGTGTCTTATCGACATACTCATCAGCTAGAATAGGCTTATTGTTTACTGTATTAGACTGAACCCACCACGCACCATCGCACCCAACAGATCCCCCGCCGCAGCTGGAGCAAAATCACTGAAGACCAGCTAACTACCGCCCTCGCTCGAAGCCCATCCGCCGACCCCACCGACCCCGCCGCCAACAACCTCAGGCGTTGGATCGACGACTGCGCCAACACTCTCATCCCGATCAAGAAACCTTCCAACAGACGCACCAACAACAATGCCAGCTGGTTCTCCGCGGACCTCCAGACCTCCAAACAAACCTGCCGAAAACTAGAGAAGAAATGGCACCGCGAACAGACACCGGAGAACCATGCAGCCCACAAGAACGCCATGCGCCAACACCATCACCTCATCAGAACCACCAAAATGACCTCCTTCAAGGACCGCCTCGACAACAACGCACACAACAGCAAAGAGCTCTTCAACATCGTGAAGGAACTCTCCAACCCCAGCTCCAACACCAACGATATCCCACCATCGCAAGACCTGTGCAACTCCCTTGCCACCTTCTTCCATCGCAAGATCGCAGACATCCACAACAGCTTCGACAACCAGACCACCACGACAGCCAACGACACCTCAGACCCCACGGCCACCACCCACAGCGGCCCCCTGCTCACCTGGACTAACATCAACGACGACGACACCATCAAAATCATGAACACCATCCACTCCGGCTCCCCGTCAGACCGTGCCCCCACCACATCTTCAACAAAGCCAGCGCCACCATCGCACCCCATGTCCGCAAGGCCATCAACATCTCCTTCGAGACCGCGACCTTCCCGGAGAGCTGGAAGCACGCCGAGATCAACGCCTTGCTCAAAAAACCCAAGGCAGATCCGAGGGATCTCAAGAACTTCCGGCCCATCTCCCTGCTCCCGTTCCCGGCGAAGGTCATCGAGAAAACCGTCAACAAACAGCTGACCCGCTACCTCGAGGAGAACAACATCCTGGACCCGTCCCTATCCGGGTTCCGCAGCAACCACAGCACCGAAACTGCCCTCATCGCCGCCACCGATGACATCAGAGCCCTGCTGGACAACGGCGAAACCGCGGCCCTCATCCTCCTGGACCTATCAGCCGCCTTCGACACGGTCTGCCACCGCACCCTACGCACACGCCTCCACAACGCAGGGATCCGAGACAAGGCTCTGGAATGGACCACCTCCTTCCTCTCCGGCAGAACCCAGAGCGTCCGCCTCCCCCCTTTCCGTTCCGAAGCCACCAAGATCATCTGCGGCGTACCCCAAGGATCATCCCTCAGCCCGACATTGTTCAACATCTATATGGCACCGCTCGCCCACGTCGCCAGACTGCACGACCTCAACATCATCTCCTACGCCGACGACACACAGCTAGTCCTCTCCCTCACCAAGGACACCCTCACCGCCAGAACCAACCTCCACGAAGGAATGAAAGCCGTCGCCGAATGGATGAAGAACAGCCGTCTGAAGCTGAACTCGGACAAAACGGAGGTCCTCATCCTCGGCTCCACCCCCTCAGCCTGGGACGACTCCTGGTGGCCAACCCCCCTGGGAGCAGCACCAACACCCACCGACCATGCATGCAACCTGGGGTTCATCCTCGACTCAACGCTCTCCATGACCAAGCAAGTCAACGCCGTCTCATCCTCTTGCTTCAACACCCTCCGCATGGTCCGCAAGATCTACAGGTGGATCCCCACCGACACAAGAAGAATGGTCACCCAGGCCCTCGTCAGCAGCAGGCTGGACTACGGAAACGCCCTCTACGCGGGAGCCCCAGCCAAACTGCTTAAACGACTGCAATGCATACAGAACGCCTCTGCCCGCATGATCCTCGACATCCCTCGACACAGCCACATCACACCCCACCTGAGAGACCTGCACTGGCTGCCCGTCAACAAGAGGATCACCTTCAAACTCCTCACCCACGCACACAAGGCACTCCACGACACCGGACCAGCATACCTCAACAGACGACTCACCTTCTACACCCCGAACCGCCAGCTGCGCTCCGCCGGCCACGCCCTCGCTACCGCCCCCGCATCCGAAGAGCGACCTCCGGCGGCAGATCGTTCTCCTACCTCGCCGCCAAGACCTGGAACACCCTCCCCATCCTCCTACGGCAGACCCAAGACCTACTAACCTGCAGGAGACTACTCAAGACCTGGCTATTCGAGCAGTAGCAGCACCCCCACCCCCTTAGCGCCTTGAGACCCTCACGGGTGAGTAGTGCGCTCTCAAAATTCCTGATTGATTGACTGATTGATAGGCAGCTGAAAATAATTAGAAGTTGGCTTCGGACATGGAGGTTGAGATGATCCTCCTGTTCCAGGCAGAAAGGACTGAAGTTACACCGACATTAGCACAGATGTGTACCATTTAGTCCAGTGCTAGGTAACTATGGAGTTTGCCTGCTCCTAGAGATTGGTCGCTCTCAATTGGTTCACAATTGGTACAATATATTTGCTAAAATTTTGCTGATTGATTAGACTGATACCTTCGATTAAAATGTTATTAATACCCTTATGTTTTGGACAACATCCTCTATGTTGTTTAGGAGGAGCCATGTTTGTTTCACTGTAATGCAAATGTGTTTCTGTTGTTAACCCCTTCTTTACACTTCAAGTCGACAATCAAAGGTCCATATGTCTAATGGGGGATTCTTTTTGATGATTACACTAAGAGGTTGAGATTCAAGGACACCCGCTCCATCACTTGAATTATTCCCCGATGTTGTTAGGTAGGGGACTCCTTAATAGTCAAAGTTTAAAAGCAGTGGCCATACACACTAAATTAATATTACGTTAGCCTTACTCCATATGTATCTGTTTACCTCATTAACTGACGAATCTTCAACCGAGTTGGAGTATTTTAAATTTAAATATATAGGGGCAGCTTTACTAAGGACTTGTGTTGCCCTTCTGTGATGCAAGGCAATGCAAGCCCTTGAATGCGATTTACAAAGAAACACAAGGGGCTATTTTGACTGCCTTGCGTGACTTTGTAAAGAAATTTAATGAAATACAGAGGCTGGTGCTGCATTGTCCTACATTATGTTGTGGTTCATGTACCATTGATGGAGCATGGGCGTTCTCCTTGCAACCATCCATGAGATTTGACGCAATCCCAGATTTACTAAAGGCAGTAAACCTGGGATTGCACCAAAATGGTGTGCCTCACGCAGAGATGGATAACGTGGATAAATATCTTTATTTTTCCTCGTTGCACCCTCTTTCTAGGTGTTATGCATTCTGCATCATGCATAGAGGGAGGAAATGGCCTCTTAGGATTGTTTTTGTGCAAGAAGGCATTCCTTCCTACTCAAAAACAATTGTGCTTGTAACGCAGGCACCCTTGCAGCATGGGGTAAAGGTGCCTGCATTGGCGCTTGGCAGCGCATAATGCACCAGCGTTTGGAGAGAGCAGAAGTGTGCCGTATACTAGTAAATTCAGAGTTGTTCTGAGCAGGGGGGCCAAATTATGTTCCGCCCAGGATCCCCAAAATCCTTAACATGTCTCTGACCAGTATTATGGTGTATGTTTCTTACTTCATCTTATAGACCCAGATATCTTGCATTCAGCTTCCATTCATGCCATCCTGGTTTCTGCCAACTCAAACTGAAAAATATGAATCTGAAAAGTTATGTAACCCATAAACATGATCAATTGTGAGTGATACGTAGAGCTCATATATGAAGTGCCTTTGCCGTGAACCTCCCGGGATAAAATAGGCAGGTAATAATTTCTCTGGATTTGGTATTCCTTTTATTTGCTATAGGGTAAGAGTGCTGTGAGACTAACCTGATGATCTCAGGTCCAGTGTGCTTTGCCTGCAGCTGTCACCAATGTCCAAAGTCCCAAACTCTGACTCTTCAGTAGCCAGACGGACATGCTGCAATAACCTAGGATTGTAGAGCAGTGTCCGTGTTGCCCAGTAAGATGTCAATAATCCGTTTGAAAAAAGTCTAGCCCACGCTCCTGCAACTAGCGTTATGGATGGTTCTTGCTTCACCTTCCGAATTAACTCCAGGATCAGAGGCAATAAGTGGAAGGCATACAACACCACACCAGCCCATGGGATATTGAATGGTTCCCTTAGATTTTGGCGAATGACAACATCTGATAATGAGTAGCTACCACTTGGGACACTGTGGAGTACCAAATATATCCAACTGGTGATGGCCAGGCACAAAAACCTAGATCTAGATGTGACATCTAACTCCCATTCACCACATGCTCCTTTCTGAATGCTGAGTATGCCTGCCATGGTGTTTCGCAATGCAGGACAATGATCTATAGTACTAGATAGCCTGTGCTCATTTTTCCTGTGCCACACCTGCTGAGCTTCTTGCCTGTTTGTTTTCTATTGGGTCTGGGGTTAGCCAAGAACCCTTAGATTTTACTAAAATTATATGTATAATATAATTACTTATACGGGCTTTCAGCCAGTTTTCTTCATTCATTGGTCTGTTGGTGTTCTATTCACATTTTGCTTACATCCACTTCAGCATGGGACAATGGGTCAACCTACTTCAGCCACTGGCTAATTTCACTTTGAGTGACTACCTTTTGCTCGTTCACAAGGTGCACATCCACACACAAGACAGTTTCTTTCAGTGCAAACGTTTTTGTGTTTACTTCATTAATACTTTGGTTTTGCCGTTGTGTTTAGAGTCTGATGAGATGACAGAGTGCTTTCTACCAGTTAATTTCGATGTGAGCACAGGGCACATTCCAGCTTTATCTATTCCTGTCTCCTGCTAATGCTGTTGTACATTTCTTTTGAAGTGGCCTTTGTTTACCTGAAAGCTGCTATTTCACAGCATTCCAGATTGTATCCATTTGAAACTGTTCTTTATAAAGTTAAAAAGATCAAGTCTTTATAAAGGTATCCTCTTTTTAGTATGCACACAATGAAGTGCATTTAAAACTTGACTCATGTATGTCATGCTGGTGTGTATTTTAATTGAGGACTACAGTTATACTTGTAAACCAATTTAATCTGTATGTCCCACTTGTATGGCTTCACAGTTTGCTTTCAGTACTCTTGTATGTGGTGCTTATCCAGACATTTAACTAATATATTACGAATTGAAGCTTTACTGTTTACTCCTCTCCTACCTATCTATCTTTGAATATCTATGTATCTTCACTACTCTATCTATCGGCAGCTATCTTTGCAACCCTATCTATCTACCAGTCTATCTATCAACCTGTCTATCTATCTGGATGTCGATCTAGTTACCTGCCTATCTACCTGTATTCGTGTCTATCTACCTGTCTGTCCATCTATCTTTGCAAATCTATACTTCACTATCTTTGAAACTCTATCTATGCAACCATATCCAATTCTATCTATCCAAACTTATCTAGGAAACCCTCTCTAAGTATGCACCCTCTCTATTTAGTTGTGTTGGAAACCCTCTGTATATATGCAACATTTTCTATGTATGCAACCCTCTCAATCTAGGTATCAAGTCAACCATCTTGATTCATGCCACGGTCTGTCTATCTATCTATCTACACAACACTCTGTCTTTGCAGGTTTTCTACCCTATCAATCTATTTGTAATAAATATTTACAAAAACATTACAAAAAAAAGGATTAGCAAAGGCAAGAGGCTGGTAGCCGACGCCAGACCAATTGACGTTTTAGCTCTGCCGTTAGCTAATACCTTTTGATTTTACTATAATTCCGTGAATTACAGTTACAGAGATTTTCAGTTGTGTCATTAACATTTTTCTTCCACCCACTACATCATGCATCACAGAGCAATGAGTAAGCCCACTTCAGTCACTGACTGACCTAATTGTGAGCTATGACATGCTGCCCGCTATGACATGCTGCCCGTTCACAAGGGACACATTTGTTTTTAGCCAATGGTTTTTAGCTTGGTGAGGACCTAGCAGTTTCTCCATAAATAAAGTCTTGCAAAAACCATGACAGCAAAAAACAAGAATTAGCAAAGCCAACAAGCTGGAAGCCAATGCCAGACCTATTGCTTTTCCAATTCTGGTTTCCTTTCCATTGCTTCAGTGTAAGAAGTCCTTGAGCCTAACCCAGTCGTTTGGAGCTATGGTATTTTTACTGAAGTTTTGGTGCTTCTTAAGACCAGCAGTTGCTTTCCACTAACGCTTGAATGTATACATCCCCAGATTTTCAATGGCTCATCGAACGTTAGGAATGAATGCAGGTAAGTTGGGCACAACACATTTCCTTGTTTTTGTATGCTCTGCCACAACAGCAGGGCTTTCCATATGCATTGTGTTAGCTGTGTTTTCTTTTCCCAGCAACACTCTGGCTGATGTCATTGAAAATTGTGACTGGGAAGAAGGCATAACCATGAAAATTCATACAAGCAAGTCTATTTTCTTCGATATGATATAATATATATATCTTTTTTTGTATTTTGTTTTTCACGGATAAAACCAAAACCTTATAGTTAGGTGAATATGTCAGTGACAACATTAATGTTTTGAACTAAGGGATAACTATAACTTGCGCCCCCGCCATGTACTTCTTATGCCCTCACATATTACATCACTCATCACTCATGACATGTTCTATGACATCATTTAACCCTACTCTAACACTACAGAACAGGGGAATAAATTCCAGAGTCCTGTAATGGCTGCCAGCAAAATTTTTCTCGTGTTGCTGGCAGCCAATCAGAGCGTTTGCTATTGCGGGAGTCTGACTCCCGCTGGAGCGAATTTGCCCAAGGGAAAAAAAGCTCCCTGGGCCAATCAGACGCTTCATTTTGAAATAGGTGCTATTTGCAGGGCACCACCACTGGACTACAACCCCAGACTCCTCGGGGGCAGCAGGGGGAGATTTCAACACCTGCAGCTTGTTAGTGCTTAAAAGCGCTCCTGTTCTCCTGTGGTGTGGGATACGTGTGGGCTGCGACCGGACAAAGGGCGGACTCATCCGTGCCCATCAGAGACCGGAGAGAGGGCCGAGCCCACCCTCTGACATCTACATAGCCAAAAATGAGGTAGTGCTGACTTAAATTAGAACTGTACATCATGGGTTTGCTTATTTGGATCCTCAATGCCCACAGTGTAGGAGATGAGAGCCTGTTACTGACCTCATAATCTAGCCCAGCAAGAAATGCCTTGGCATTGAGACCTTGCCCTCCAAGGTGGGACTGTGCTTCCGGTGCATTGTGTACTGCGACTCTGGGAAATTCTATGTTGCAGAACTATGGCACCCCATTACTGACATAATTAACATCAGCGAAGAAGTCTACCCTTTCCAACTGGGAGTTGTCAACTATTGGACTCACCCTCAAACTAAATATATCCCTTATATTCCCTTGCTATTGGCCTGTCCTTGGTATTGGTAAGTATTTACAAGGGATATCAAATTACTCCAAACTGCCTACAGTGTTGTAATTTCAAACTGGTGTACTACTGCACATACATCGGGTATTATTTGAGTGTGGGGCTAGTCTTCCTTTCCTGTATTACTGATTTAGGAGTGGGCCCTATTTGAATTGAGGCATATTGTACTATTTTACCAAGGATCCGGAGGTGTTGTGAAGTTGTGCCACATATTATTTAACTGGTTTTTCTGACTCCTATAAACTTATCGTTTTCACTGGGTAGATGTTTCTCTTCGTAGTGTGAAGGGGCTAGGAAAGTTGGCTATTAGGGATTTAGCTGGGGGCAGGTGGGATTAGAATTATACTACACTGCATTAGAACTACACTAATCCTACCATTATGGCCAAACGGAAGGTGACTGATGGCATACAAACAGATAATAAACCTAACAAATGCTCCACAAAAACAAGAAACTCCTGCACCCTCTGCCAAATAGCTGATTTGATTGGGGAGGTTGAGACGATATTAAATCCTCCTACCCACACCCAGGCCCCAGGGAACAGCAAAAAAGCCAAAATAGTTATTTTTGGGAAAAAGCAAGACACAATACAAGTAAGTAAGACCAAACCAACAGCAAGCCTGCAACTTCTAGTTAGGGAAAGGGAACTACCTGGAGACTCCACGTCGCGGCCTCTACTCCCCCTTGAACCTGAACTGGTTTGTTCTACTAGGTTCACTCCGCTGGCTGAAAACCACTGAGGGGGGGGGTTCAACAAATGATTGTTCAAGGGGGGGTGGGAGTAGCGTTACCACATGGTCCCATGATAAAATAAAACAACCAATTTATACAAAATCAGTTCAGAATTGCAAAATGAAGTGGCAGAATTAAAACTAGTTGCAGAATCATTAGAATGCAAACTCACTGTAGTAACACAAGCAATAATCCAGGTCAATGAGTCCCACGATAACAAGACAATCCCCATTATCTCCCTAACCCTTCTCCCTATTAGATTCAGCACTCCCCAATTGAGCGGTCAGGGAAATCACGGTACCTCTGGGCATATCCCGCTCGCACATTCCAACCTGGCAGGCCATAGGTGGGAAACACGAGGTTAGGCAGAAGGTTGGATCACAGGAGAGTTCCCAAACATGCTGACGATCATTGGGTAGAATGACAATACGGTAACCCGCCCCAGAGTTCTGTGGTTTCTCCAGCCATGGGAAGGAAGAGGGTGGTATCCGGACAAAAGCAGCTCACAGTCATATCCATAAAGGGATATACATGCAGGGCTGTCCTGCTGAGGGGCATTTCAGCTTTAGATTGATCAACGTCCCAAAACTGATGAACGAGGGCTATGACAGTATGGAGTCTCTAATCAACAAAGCATTGAACTGGCTAAGAGCTAGTTATAAACGCAAATTAATTATAAGGCAAGACATCATTAATGCATGTAGAAGATCCTTGGAGCCAGGAAAGGGTGATATCATTGAGGCGGAGGTAGGCACTAGAGAACTCATAGATGGCCTACTGGCAATAAAAGCCCACGATATTCAAACCACTAGTACGGGGATACAACTTGCTTTCCACAATAGCGTAGGGGGTGCTGGTTGCCCCCAATTCGAGATGGGTGGCATTGGAAGGAGCGGTGCTTGAGTAGCGTAGACTGACTGGGTGGCTTCGAGTCTACAGGTGATCCCGCCCCATCTTTACCTGAGCAAAGTGAAGCTAGAACTGAAGTGCAAGTAGGCCAGGCAGATGTTCCATCAGGGGTAAAAGTCCCTAGTCATGTTACGCTACCGGGCACACTGAACCTCATTGCCAGCTGCAGATACTCTCTTGGAATCTTGCAGGATATGCAGTAAATTGGCTGACCCGACCTGGGGTGATTACATCGACTCTTTCCATCTTTGTCTTTTTTAAGAGACCTGGGCACTTGAGCCGTTATATAGGTCGGGTTTTGCTACTTGGGGACTTTTAATTTGGGTTAAAATCTCGGTCAACTGGGCTATCAAGTAGCTAATCATTGAGTCATCTGATGTTATTAGAATATCCATAAGGGCTACAATTATGATCTATAGTCATAGTGTGGCCAAGAATAAGGTCTCCTAAACACTAAACATCCTAGATAACCACCTGAAGTCCTTGCCCCATAACTCAAAAATCATCCTTGGTGATTTGAATACTACTTATGAGCTGCTAGACTATATTATTTTAGCCATCAAACCGGAAGATGAGGCTCTGGCCATTCCTTAACTAAATGGGCTCCCTTTAACATGTTAATTGTTTGGCCACAGCCACACAATTAGTCTTACTTACCATCGCCTATAGGTTGTTTGCAGGTAATGGCAGATCATATGCTGATACTCCATAAAGGATCAAGACTGATTTACATATGGCCAGGTCTAAACTGGGCTGGCATGGTGAGCAAAAGAATTATGGATTTAACCCAGATCTCTTGACTGGGGGTGAATGTTTTGATTTGTGCTGCATTCCGGACATCAATTGTGTCTCTTTTGTTTCCTCGCCCTAAGTGCGCCGGGTATGCCCAGACGTGGGTCCCAGGCTCACTCTGCCACTGGATTCAAGCTATCCTGGCTGATGAGGGATGAAACCCCGAAACCTATCCTAGGATGCTTGTTTCCAGTCCAGGGAGGACCTGGCTTGGCAGTTCGGGCTGGACTGTTCGAATGAGGCACAGGGTCAAGACCAATTTGCATATGGCCAGGTCTAAACTGGGATGGCATGGTGAGCAAAAGAATGATGGATTTAAGCCAGCTCTCTTGACTGGGGTGAATGTTTTGTTTGTTCTGCATTCCGTCCATCAATTGTGTGTCTTTTGATACTCCATGAAAGGGCATATATTTCTCTAGGGGATGCTTGAAAAGTAGAATTGACTGTATAATGATGAGCCTAAATCTATGGAATTGTCTGGTGGATTTCAAAGTAACTATTAGAACTGAAATTAATCATAATGCTTTGCATTTAATGCTGAAAGAGGGGTTACTTGATCCTACCCTACCAATTAGTGTATATGAAAACTTTATTACTGGGAATACTAGGAGGGTCCTTAAGTGGGCAGAAATACAATCTTGCCCTAAGTGGCTAGCATTAATTTATGACCACTTTACTTCAGCCCTTCCACCATTTGAGGAAGTTGATGTGAATGCAATTCCTATAGCAGACATTCACTGTCACTTTTTTGATTTATTAAAACATCTCTTAGAGACAGGGGCAAGAGATACTCAAAAAGATGCCTCTAAATATTCTCCTTGGTTCACCAAGGAATGTAGACAGGCTAAAGCATACTTGTTAACAGCCATAAGATCTTTGAGTCCCCTACAGATCCGTGATGCAAGACGATACTATAAAGGGGTATTAGCGATGAGTAAAAAGAGCTGGGACGATAGAAATTGGCAGGACTTGCTAGAGGCTTCCAAGGGGAAAGATATGTCTTCATTTTGGTAAATAATTGCCCTGGGTCGGACAGGTACTATATATTTATGCTTTGCCGATTTGAGTAGTGCTTTCGATTTAGTCAACCACAATTTACTTTGGCAAACTCTGACCTTTCTGGGTGTTCCTCGGTTTCCTCTCTCGCCTATATGAAAAATTAACTAGTCAGGTCCGTTTTGGTCCCCAGGCCGAATGCTCACCCAAATTTAAATTAGAACGGGGTATACGACAAGGATGCGCGTTAGCTCCAATTTTATTCTCCCTTTTTATTAACGAAGTCGACAATTATTTACAAAAAATACAGGCTGATGCTCCGAGGGTGGCCGGTCGTCCGATACCCGTACTGTTATATGCGGACGACGCAGTACTATTGGCACGGACCCCAGTAAACCTGCAAAGATTGATGGATGGTTTTTCAGATTTCATGAAACAAAAGAGGATGGTAATTAATAAACTGAAAACATTCACCATGATCTGTGGGGCCAAACAGAAATCCTGTAAAACCGTTTTTATTGATAGAACCCCAACATATTCAGTAAACTCCTTTTCCTACCTTGGTATCCTATTCTCTGGAAATGTTTCATGGACCCAACACATTGTAAATACAAGAGCTAAAATGAGTAGGGTTAACCAAGGGATTTTAAAATTTGCTGCTAAATTAGGTAATCGACCAAACAAGGAGATGGTAACTATTTATAAAGCTAAAGGAGTAAATACTGCCATATATGGGGCGGGTCTTTGGGGCTACACTAATAGTATGGCCCTGCAAAAGGAAGAAAATTGCTTTTTAAATGCCTATTGTTTTTACCATCATCTGTATCAAATACCATCGTACACCATGAGGTGGGGTTGCAATTCTTGGGGGATACATTGATGGCAGGGTCACTGTTATTGTGGGCATCAATCTGGAGAAGGGATGAGACGGCTTTTACTAGGTCAATTATTTTAGACTGTTTAAATTTGGATGGAGCTCTGAAAATTCCTTGGTTGTTTTACATCAATGCTACATTGGGGAACTGGTTTAATATGTCTGTATGGCCGGATCCTGAAAAAATATTGACCTTTACAAAGAAAGAGATCAAAGACTCCTTCCTGCTACAAAGACAGAATCTCAGAGCAAAATCCGGCTGTGGTTTTATATAAATCTTTTATGTCTGAAGAGGGAGTTAACAGCTATTTGCCACACGTGACTTATGCACAGCATCGCTTCGTTCTACTGAGACTAAGATGTGGTATTGCACACTATTCTGTCGCATTTTCTAAAATGAAATCACGCCCCCCAGATTCGATACCATGTCCATGTGACAATAAGAGCAAACAAAGCACGCTGCACTTTCTATTATTTTGTAAATTTTACTGTAATTTTAGATGTGTTTATCTTAAGCCTCTGTTTGTTGCCCATAATATCAGGTCCCACAAAATTGCAATGAAATTTCTGGTTACTCTAGAGGATCCACTAACATGCTATAAATGCTGCTCTGTTTATTCTGAAATCGATTAATGCAAGGAAAAGCATTGTGCTATAAACTAGAAATGAACTGTTTTAACTAATTGGTATTTTAAAATGTGTAAAATTTTAAATGTACTGCATTATGTGTACTTTTATGGCTGTTTTATTTTTAATAGCCGAATAAAGATTTTGAATTGAATTGCCCTGGGTCTGAAATTTCATACTCTGACCATACACCACATCCAACAGCAGACATGGGTTCAGCACTTTACTGACCTCTATTCTACACCCCTCATTGACCAGATGCCATGCAGCATGGATCAGTTTACTTCCGTCAGTAGTAGTTCAGAAGTGCCTTGCAATGAGCTCTGTTCATTAAACAACACTAGAGAGGCGATAGTGTCCTTAAAGCCGGGGAAAGAAACAGGTCTGGATCTTATTCCTGGTGACCTGTATCGATGAGAAATTTGAGATCTGGGTCCCATATATTAATATATTGTCAAACGCCATCATGTCAGGTGCACCTTTTCCTCACTCTTGGAGAGAGACTGTATTAATTCTGATCTATGAAAAGGATGCAAAATCCGATCCCAGCATTTATAGGCCCATTAGCCTAATGGATATTCTCCAAAAGGTGTTCTGTCACCAGAGCCTAGCAAAATTCCAGCAGTGGGCATTAGACAAAAACATCTTATCCCTATTCCAGGCTGAGTTTAGACCTAAAGTTGGTATGACAGATCAAGTTTTTAGCCCCATGTTGATCCTTTGGAAATACATTAAGATCCAGAAGGAACATCTTTATGTAGTCTTAATTGACCCGAGAGCGCTGTTCGATCTGGTTCCTAGGGCTTGTCTCTGGGACTGCCTCAGGTCAATGGGGGCTGCATCTACCTTGGTAGCAATTGGAATGAGGCTTCACAAGATGAATTATGCCCAAATTCTGAGGGGTAAAGGCAGGGACCTAACTGAGAGGATTCCCGTTACTCGAAGGGTGTCTCAAGGATGCATTCTTGCTCCAACACTCTTTTCAATGAATATAAATGACACATTTAAATATCTAACTGATTGTATTCAAGAGGGACCGAAACTTGGTGGTATCCCCACATTCCAGGGCTGTTGTTTGCTGACAACACCCTGCTTATATCAAGATCTCCAGTTGGTATTAGGTATCTGTCAAACAAATTCCATGATTTTTGTAACCAAAGGGGTTTCAAGATTAATTCGCAGAAAATGAAATTTATGATCATAAGACAACATAAATAATTTCATAAAAATTTAAAATTTGGGGATACGGTCTTGAAGAAAGTCAATCACTTTGATTACTGGGGAAGCAGAATTAGTACCACCCTGTTGTGGTTCCCGCTCATTGAGAAATGTAAGGCTACCATATTGCATAAATCAGCTGCTTTTGCGAAAATGCATAGGACTATCACCCAGAGGGCAGCTACCCCGGTCTTAGAGTGTGTAAGGCTGCAGTCCAGTCAGCTGCCTTGTACTGGGTAGAGGTTTGGGGTATGGCTCCATCAACTTCACTTTCAGAAAAAAACATTTGATAAGATTGATGCCTACCATCAGAGTTATTCTGACCTGCCACTGAAATTGTTCGATTTTCTGGCCGCTTTGAGACCTTTGGTGTACTGGGTCAGGTTATGGTCTAACCTAGAACTAGAGTCTTACAGACAGGAGCTCCAGGAACTAATTCGGTTGGACAGGAATTGAACTCTTCCATGGCTGTGCCATATTAAAAAATGGCTATCTATTTTGAGGCTGGATTTAATGTGGATGTACCCCCTTTCTATCAATTCGACATCTAAAGGACTAGTAAAAAAAAACTGTGCAGGGGTACATAACAGCTGAACTAGTGCAGAATTCTAAAAGTGATAGCCTTACAGGAAGGTTTACGGTTAATAAACCAACTCCAATGTTCAAACTATACCTCAATAAGGCTACTCCACAATGGGCTAAAACACTTTTTATTAAGGAGTGGCAGACGGCCCCAGAAACTCTGGTTGTGCCAGGACTAATTGCGGGATTGGCTTCAAAGTCAACGAACTTCAGGAGTGAGATCATGAGGTATGGTGATGTTCCCGTGCCGTCTATGATGAGCCTGAGTGGTGGGAGCTGAGCCCCACTTGGACTTTTCAGATTCTTATTTGACTTACAGGATTTTGATCTAGATAAAGAATGACCCCTAGAAGGACTCCAGCGACTTTAGGATCTTGAATGTGACAGAGACCAAACTTTCGACTTGGACTGGCCGGAGCAGTCCTATGTGTGGCAATGCATAGTTTCACCTCACGGTCGCAGATTGCCTTTGGGTTTATTGTCTTGCAATAGCTGACTCGACCCCAGTAACCACTGTCACAGACATTTGTTTGTGACAGTCAATACAGGGCTTAAAACCTATTGTCTTAGGGGGTGATATTTCCCTTGCCCACCGTAAGAATTGAGAACATTTTTCTGAAGTAAGACGTCTGGGAGATGAGATCCAGATCAACATCTGATCTCATGAAAAAAAAAAGAACCAACGTCAGCACACAGGGGTGGCCCTTTTGTAGGTCCTGCGTGCTATTTCCAGAGCAGGGTGGCGAGGTACTAATGAAACTTTTCCAGATTCAGTCTGGTACCTGGGGAATATTCAAAAGGTGAGGAATCTGCAGCTAGAAATCTCGATCAGAAACAGACGTCAAGTTTGTAATGTTTTAATTAATATGGACTTTCTGGATTTGTCATGTGCTGTAGGAAGAATTTTAGTGAATGCTGATAGTTTTTTAATTTTATTTTAACATGTCAGAAATTAGATTTTGTATTGTATTTTAAAGACCAATAAATAAACAAGTACAGCCGCACCTTCCAAGTTATACTGGCCTTCTGAGAGTTAATTACTTAATTAGTCATACGGGCCTTCTGAGAGTTAATTAGAAATCCTGAACAAACTTTTGTTTCTGTTTGGTGCTTTAAGTTGTGGAGCTTTAACAACTGTGTGTAGAACATCAGTAGAATCTCACAACGATTCCTTGGCTCTAGCAAGATAAAGGTACTGTTTCAGTGATAAGGTGAGTTTTTACTATTGTGCACCTTTCTTTTCTTTCTTTATAATCTTTATTCGATTTTAAAAATAAAATCATAAAAGTCAAATCATTTTAGCTAATTCACAAATTATCATCGACATACTCGTACTTATTTTAAAAGCCCCGTGAGAAAACGAACAAGAAAAAATCGAACTGTGGGAAAATCTAACAGCTGTAAGTACAATAAAGCAGGCCTAACTTGAGTAAAATTCAGTTGTTTTAAAATTGGGCGTAAAAACTTGTGGTGCAGATTATTGTATTTTGGACAGGTCATAACAACATGCAGTGTGTCGTTAATCAAAGTGTTGTCACAGTTACAGAGGGGCAAGTCCGAGTTCGTAAAACAACCATGATTAAGAGGAACTAGTTGAGGGAATAAGTTTAACCTAAAATAAATCAACAAGCGGCGTTGGTGACGTGTCATGTTCCAAGTCAAATATGGTTCCATATTAGAGACAGTTTTCACTAAAATCGCATGTTGCATCGAATGTTTCATTAGTGCAAAATCCTCACTATCTGCCGACAACTTATCTCTTAAGGCAGATTCAACCCATTTGCCGTCAGAGCGAGTTATACTAGAAGGATTGTCATACAAGTCGGGCCTCCCTAGAGTCCACATATTATGCGCAACAAAGGCCGACCACGGAATCAGGAAGGGTTTGTCGAATTTTAAGCAATCCTGCAAAATTAATCTGCTAAAACCAAGTTCTTCTTTTAACCAGATAGAATGCCAGAGTTTTAGAGGACAGAGACGGAGCTGGTCAATAATGTAATCTAAGCTCAGTTCTTCATGGACAATTTCATGAGGTGCACTTTGTGGAACTCCCAGAAGGCCCCTTAAAAATTAGTTTTCTGCTACTTGGATTGAGGCAACACGGCCATATCGCTATATTCCACTGCCATAGCTCACTAATGGGATGCACTTGGACCTGTAAATTTCCAGGACCGATTGTATATGAGTGCGCCCGAGCCAGCGGGAAAAATCTCCTACGCTAAATATCGCTCTATTAAAAGACTAAACGTTCTGGGTTATAAGTGAATGCCAATTAAGCCCAGAGTCCAATTGGACCCCCAAATATCTAAACTTATTTACTGGGCTAATGTGATGGCCATCTATTACATATTTCATTGTTTTCGTGCTAGGTGGACAAAAACTTCATAACATGTGACTTCGAAAAGTTCGTCGTCAGGTCTAGGCTGTTCATAAAACTGATAAAAAGATTAAGAGGTTTTTGTAAGCCTTTAGCTGTCCAGACAATTAAAACTGTATCGTCTGCATAAAGCAGGGCCGGTATAAGGCGGCCTCCCACTTTAGGAACATCCAAGCCCGGGACTATCAAGGCCTGCTCTATTTGATTAATATAAAAAATAAATTAAAAAGGTGCTAAAATACAGCCTTGCCGAACCCCCGCCGCAATTTAAAGTGCTCAGTGCATTCCCCATTAGGGCCAAACCTGACACTATCTGAAAGGTCTTTGTGCAGGTCATACAAAAAGCTAATTAAAACCGGATCGACATCCATCTGAGCCATCATGGACCACAGCTTAGAGCGATTAACTGTCAAAAGCAGAGATAAGGTCCATGAAGGCCAGATGGATTGCCCCCTTCTTGGCCTTGGTGTATTTACAAGCTAACAAATAGAGATTCAAAGTTTGCTTTATAGTACCCTGGCCAGGACGGAACCCATACTGGAGGTCAGATAAGAAGCCTCTCTCCTCGGCCCAATCCGAGAGGCGGTTTAATAAGATCCGACCAATGATTTTCACCTCTGAATCTATCAGGGAGATAGGCCTGAAACAGGCAAGGTCTGACCTGTTGCCCTTTTTGAAAACAGGGACTATTATTGATTGAGACCAGGTAGGCGGGAGAGGTCTAATGGCTGCAAAGTGTAAATGTAATGTCAGAAAAGGGGCCCACAAATCTATACAGGTTTTAAAAAGGTACCCTGGTATCCCCTCTGGCCTTGGTGCTTTGTTTGATGGTAACTGTAAGATGGCAGCTCTGACCTCAAATAGATGAAAAACAATATGCTGGTCAGTCCTCAAATCCATCAGTGGCTCAGGCTCCTCATCTAGGCTGTAAATGGCCTTAAAGTGAACAACCCAGGCCTGGGATGAATTAGTACAGGCCTGGTTAGAGAGGTGTTCATTGCTAATGACACTCCAAAAAGCAGAACTATTGCGCTGCCGACTAGCAATTAATAACTTGTCCCAAGAGTCCTCTTTAAGCTGGGCTTTACGGTCCTTACAGGCCGTTCTGAAAGCGGCCCTGGCCCTTTTCACCTTCTCTAGGCAGCTGGGCCTCGCATGCAGATAGTTCCAAAGGTTGTTATGGGTTTTGGAACACCGTCCGTCAAACCATCTTTCTACATATGTTACAGGGGATGGGGCAATTTTACTAAGCGCAGATTTAATGAAACTGCTGATGTTAAAAAATTACTTCAGAATACTCTGGGGTGACTCTTCTTCAGACAAACAAGAGTAAAAATCAGCTTGACATGTAAAAACCAAATTTTGGACAAAAACTGAGGGGACAATGGTAGCCCACCTCACCCTTCGGCCCTGATTAGTCAGTTAGTGATGGGCTCCTTATATAGGGATACTACTCCAGAGGATTGTTTGTTCCAATGAAATAAGGCTGTTAGGGGGTTATGGTCGCTCAGGTTGTGTCTAAAGACCTTAAATTCTAAAAGTGCAGAAAAGAAACAACAGGAAACAAGGATATAATCTATAACAGTGGAGTGCCTCCCTCCTTAAACATAGGTATTCTCTCTCTCATGTTATCCTGGATAATAGCCATTTAATTCACTAGATTAAACACAGAAATTAGGCTATTAGCGACATCACCCTAGTGAGTGTGTTTGAAATGCGCCTGGTTATCAGATGGATGCTCAGAATCTGAATCTCTATACATTGAGCAGGAGTAACAAGGATGCAGATTAAAATCCCCGGCTACCATAATTACAGTGAAAGGGGGTTCTGATTGATAACAATCATCAATAAATACTTTAAGACTGGCAACAGCATCTGGCTCATTATTCAATGTAACTGCGTTATAGAAATGAATAAGAAGCAATCTGCACTTATTAGGAAATAATAAAAGGGTATCCAAAATCGTCTTTAGGTTAGACTTCAGGACCACTACTTCACAGTTTAGATCTAATTTTACTAATGTGGTAAGGCCGCTACTAGCGCGTCCACTGGAGGAACGGATTGCTGGAACCAAATACGAAGAGAAACCATCTAAATGTAAACATCCCTCTGCGTCCCACGTTTCCTGTAGAAAGATGAAATCAAAGTTCTTCAACATGCTCAGGCATCCAACATCTGAAAGCTTGCTCTGAACCTCTGCTATATTCCAACTGAGAACCCCAATGGCATTTTGACTATGGGTCTCAGGAGCCAAATTAGAAATATCAGCACGAAGAATAGGGCCCAGTCAATCAGGGTCTTCCAGCTCGCTCAGGGGTAAAAAACGGTTGCTTAGTTGGAGAGTGGTGGTATCAGTAAAGGCAGGGGGATTGGTTAACTCACACCATGACTTTTTCTGGATCAGATGCCAACCTCTCCTGACCGAAACTTCAGGGTTAGGAGGCAGGTAGAAAAAGCCCAAAGGAAGAACAGAAATGCGGTCAATTGATGTACCTTTATCCCCCAGTGCTCGAAAAATTGAGCCATCTCATGCGGGATTATTAAAGTTCACTATTATACAGTCACTCGGAGATGTTTTATGGGACTGGCCTATCCAGCCCACCCTTCGAATCATTATGATTTCTTCTGCCAAAATCTGATAAGCATTCACCCTAGTTGCCAGCAAATAGACTACTTTTTTCTTAAGTTGAACGTAGTTTTCCTGAACATCCTTCCTCAAGGGAGGTAAATCCACCAATACAACAATATAAGGGGTGACCGCCAGAGGCAGTTGAATAGTGATATTAGAGGGGTAGGCCACCAGAGGTGCATTTTGGGGTATACTAAGAGCAGATGATACTGAATTGGGATGATTCCTTTGGATAGGCGATTGGCCCGGAACCGAAGCTGGCTGACCGGAATTGTCCCCGACTGTACGAGGAGGAGCAGTTTGGTTATGAATACAGGCACTCGAGGGCGAGTGTAATAAGGCTCTAGGTGGAGCCTGAGCCTGGGAAGATGCTCCGGCACCTAGATTGCCGGCAACATCGCTTAAAAGGATTCTGGGACCTGTGTTCGGCAAGGTTCTAGAAAAATCACTGGGCTGGCTGCTAATGCTTGAATGCAGGTTATCCACAGACCCTTTAAAAGATCCTACGATTTGCCCCAGTACAGTTATCCGAGTACCAAAGGCATTTAAAGCTGCAAAGACCTTAGTTTCCAAGTTTTTAAGAAGTGCCACAACTGAGCCCGCTGTTGTGTCCTGCCCAGGAGCTGTAACTACATCAGGTACAGTTGTGGCTGGAATCTTCCTGAAACCAGTTGTAGCCTTCCTAGTTGGTTTGGCAGAATGAGACTGTCCCAGGATGGATGTTTTGCGTCGAGCACTCATTTTACGAGAGTTGTCAGAACATTTCAATGTAGCAACACTGACAGCGGGTTGTAAAACCTGGGTGCTGGGAGACTGGTCAAAGGAACTTGGGTGGTGGAGGAAGGTGTAGGGGATGCATTAGTAGTAATATTAACAGGATCAGCACTTAAAGCATCTGTATCTTGTATTATGGGGCGATGGGTAGCCGCCAGCTCTATTTCGGCACTAGTAATCTCATCCGAGAGATCTCCCACAACTTGGTTTAAAAAAGACAGTATCGTTTTGCTAACTCTCTGTATTTTTTCAGACCCGTTGGAGGTTTCTGCCTTTCTCTTCCCCATACTCCAAAAATCAGATTACCACAGAACTACAGGCCGGGCTGGCAGATTACATGGAAAGGTGCTACTCCCAACAAACTGGAACAAAGTCGAAAGATATTCAACAGAAGAGCACCCACTCACCGTCTCTGGGGTCCAAGGTCCAGAAGTAAGAGGGGGGGCCCAGTCCAGTCTCTTCTGAGCAAGGATGGGCGCAGGACGCAGCAATTTGAGCACCTCCGGGTGCGGCAGTGACGCGTCAGCAGTACCGGGGAGTCTGGGTCTTGCAGTCCTCTCCTCTGATGAGGTTCAAACAAGCGATGTTCCAACAGGAATCAGCTCACAGCAATCGGCTCACAGCAGTCCCGGTGCACAGGCCGCAATGCACCGCGCTCCTGGCCCCAGGTAGGGGAGCAGGCCAGAGCAGCAAGCGGCCCCAACAGATCACACCCCGATCGCCACACAGGGCCTACTAGGCGGGGGCCATCAGCGCTGCAGGTAGGGTCCCAGGTACGAGGCTGGAACAGCAGAAATGGCGAGAGTGGAGTGGTGATGGCAGGTCCAGCATTAAAGAAGCCCCCGCCCCACACACCGATACCAGCCGCACAATGCGACCAGCCCTAGGGTGCAAGTGGGGGCAGGGGGCCCAAATGTCAGTCACAATCTGGGACTCCGGTCCCCACACCAAGGGACACACAGCCTCGGGCGCTCAAGCCGCAGTGCACCTTGCTTCAGGCCCAGGGCAGAGGAGCAGGCAGGAAAAGCAGACGGCCCGCAGCCCCAGCCGCCACACAAAGCTCGCTAGCCGGGGCTGCCTGCGCCGCAGGCGAAGTCCCAGGTGCAGAGCACGAGCATCCAAAGGGGGAGCGAGAGGTGAGGGTAGGAGGCCGCTCGCGGCCACTGCTAAGGAAGCCATATTGTGCACCTATTTCTGGAGTGATTCTTGGGTATTTTCGCCGTTTTTGTAGACTTTTACCATTCATATTAATTCCATGTAAAAGAAAAACTGCATGCAACTGAAACTGATGTAAGAGCAGGAAGTAAAAGCAGTCTTGTTTTCTGTTTAGATATAAAAGAGCTGTCTGAGAGACTGCAAAACAGCCAAGAAATCCCCCAATTAATGAAATGTTTGGTTGACTACAACCTGATAAAGTCTCTTGTGAGCCTTCTCTAATATCTCCTTCCCCTTTTCCCTCCACTTAACCATCAGTATCGAGCACTCTTGGACATGATGTGGAAGGAGACTGGTGGGTTGCTGTAAAGTTTGCAGATCCAGGTATTGTTACTCCTAGTTTTAAAAACATGATCCTATGTGTGGACTTCAACTGTGGAAGAAATATTTCCAAAATATTATGGCAGATAGTAGTCCCAGACATTTTTTTAGTTTAAGCTCTGTAGCAAATGATAAAAACATTAACTTATTTATACTTCTCAATCTGTCATGATCATGTGATTCTTAGATGGTGATGTGGTTCTGTGGTGGTAAATGTTTTGTGTTACAAAGTTAGAGCCAACGTTTACGAGTGAGCCTGTGTTTCCAACATCTGTTTGTAAGGCAACTTGACTGACTGCCAAGAAAAAAGGCTGGTGCTTTCCAGGCCATGAAAAGTATCTGAACACCTTTGTGACCTGCCCCAATGACAGGCACTGTGAGATATTCGCACTGCCTTTAATCCTCTCCTCCAGAGTTTTCAAACCTGCTGCATTATAAACAGCCACCCACAACATGAACTTGCACAGACACTTACAGGTGACCCACTTCATTGTAAAAACTATTGTATGCTTTATATTCTTTACTATTTTTTCCAGTTCTCTTCTTGATGTGGGCTGAGAGCATTTCACAGCTGTTTGCAAGTTGAGTTCATGAGCTTGCTCGAGTATGGCACGCATATCAAATGTGCGTGGCCACTACATGTTTTATTTCTTTCGTCCTCCACCGTTTACCTAATCTCACCGCATTATATTACCACCAGTTACTGCACAATATATTGGCTTTCTCAATAAACAAGTCATAACACTTTTATAGAGTTTCAGTAACTTATATTGCACAAACGCTCACCAAGCTAAATCTTACAACAAAAAATTAATAATAAATCACATAGGCTAAACCTAATTCATTTACCAATGCTTGCCTAAAAATGGCCATTGCCAGTTTACTATGTATCAGAGCACCAGACTTTTCAGTCAAATTCCATATATTCACGCCTCACTGAATTTCTGTTTCGGGGTTGGAGCTATTAAGTTTGCATGTACATTACACCATGCAATAAGTGAGACTAAATGAGGGAGATTTACAACTTCTGAGATGAAGAAGAACTGTCCAGATTCACCGAACTGCGTTTCACTTTAGGGCAGGAACCAGAGAACAGCTTTGTAGGTCAGGGTAAACAGGCCAACATTAAGAAGATACCGAATTGCTACACCTCATTTTTAGCTTCAGACTATACTCTCAATGCATTTCTGTATACTTTTTCTTTAATGCCTTTTAAGAGGAATAAACAGAAGTGATAATTATGGGGTGGGGAGAGGATAACAAAGTGATATATAATATATACTTGCCTCAAAATCTGTGCAAATTTTCCCAAGAAAAAGTTAATTTCTTTGTTCATCTCTGTTAATAAACCAATATAGAAATAACGTTAAGCATGCGTTTAAACTATAGGTAACAAAGATGTGATAATTACATTCTTTAATGATGGGTTATTCTCACCATTTAAAACCTTTTCAAGTGCCTCTACATTGACATAATCAGTAACAGCAGACTCTTGTTTTGCTGGAGAAGGACACCAGGAGCTTTCAGAGTCTTCCACCTACAAACACGTAGAGTGTGTCAATTCATGCTTGTGCATTATAAACAGTGGAATAAGAAAATAAAGCCTTCGCCATTCAATAAAACATAAAATTAGCATTACTGTAATATTTAGCTCTTTAATGTACAACTGTGGATACTAAACGCTAAGGCAGCCCATATTGTGGCCTGTGTTTATACCTTTACTACAATGCAAGTTTTTCCTAGTAAGACTGATAAGATATTAACACTTGACTGTTGTCTCACTAATTTTTTATATGTTGGATTAGAAGGCCGTAAATGAGTTTCCTGGATCTGGTATTTTAGATCTGCTTTGCTCTGAATATTGCTGCCGGAACGTGGATTTACAATTTTGTAGGCCTATTTCGGACCAAATTGTTTTGATGGTTAATTTCACCCAAATTTGAAAGCTGAGCACAAGATGTGGTTGTTCATTACACAACACACCACTACAGAGATGAAGTGGCCTTGGCTTTGGGTGGTTGTGATATCGAACTATTAGCTATTAGCATGCCTTGGGAAATAGATTACCAACGTGAGATTGGAATGTGCCGTGAAAGATAGTAGGAAATAATCATTATGTGACGAAAAGACATAATTTTATGGAAATGATGGTTGTTAATTGTTATTGTGTTACGGATGAAGCTAACCCATTCTTAGGTTCTGTAACGAGGGGCCAGTGAGGTATCAAGAATTAAATGTGGAGCAATCTTTTAATGACTAATTGTTTTATGTTAGTTTTAATTGTAAATGGTATCCTATAATGAATTAAAATAATCTACAATACACTTGACCTTTCCTCACAGTTTTTGAAGGCCTTATATATAAGTTATTAAGGTCTGCGCTTTTAAATAGAACCTTTCTAGTTTTTCCGACAACAGCTTCACTTGTTGGCCACAGGGCAGGTTATCCGTTGTGGTTGTGTGTTCACTATTCTAAATGGCCGCAACTTCGATACCGATTGCTTGTATGCATGTTGTGAAGTGTAACAATAGGATATGCTTTAGCTGAAGCTATGTTAAGGAGTGGATGGCCTTCTCTAGGTGGGGCCTGGCTTTTGTTTTGTTTTAGCTGTCCAGTGAGGTAACAAATACTCTGGACATTTGTAAACATTATTGTATGCCAGGCCTTGTTCTGAAGGTTCCAATTAAACAGCTCTCTGGAGGGACATTAACTATACGGACCTGGTGACTGAGCTGTATCTTCACTGCAGGACAATAAACATTATTAGCCATTCTCCCAACTTTTTCTGAGTAAGAAAAACAAGCTAGAGTAAACGACTACATTTTGCTTGGATTTGGGGACGTTGCCCGAGGCCCACTTGACCATCTTGGAAAAAGTCGCTTCTTGAAATAATCAGAGATGTTGATGAGACATCCTCTGAGGGGGCTTGGGTGGAGGTTTTTGTAGAAATTGGAGTGTGTTTTTGTAATGCACCAAGTCTAAAATCAACCTGCCTGAGATAGTTTCTGTATACCAGCGTTAGGTTTTTCTCCTACAGACTGCACGGAAGGGGTGGAATCTTGGAAGTAGCTGGGGCGTGCAGTCTGTCGGTGTTTGAACAATGAGTCTTGATTATATACTGTCTGTCATGAGAAGGAAGACATTGTGCAATGCCGCTGTAGGGGTCAGTATGGTTGTCTAAAGTAAGACACATGTTGACTCTGTTTTGATGGAAATAATTACAGCTGGAAGCTTGCTCAAAATGATGGCATACCTTGTCCTCTTGCATCCTGAAAGAGTAATTAGCTTTTGCATGGAAGAATCTAGAGGGATTGTGCAGGATCTGATTTTATGGCTTCAAAAGCTTGGCCAGCATGGCTACCAAACAGGTGTTCTCCATCAAATGCCATACTTGGTATGTGGAGCTGCACCTTAGAGAAGAAAGGGGTCGATCGCAGTCAACCCTGGGATTGCCACTGTTGCTTTTGTCCATACTTCAGAATGCCTTTCAATTCCGTTCTCAATCCTCAGAAGAAGGTCAACGTACGATGCCATGTCTGCCCACATCTGCCTATCATATCGTCCCACAATAACAAAAGCATGATCTGGACGTTTTTCAAAGAGCTTCCCTTCTCCGCTCTGTTCATCATGAGATGTATCAGTAGTCTGTGGAGATGGAGGAACAGGAACAGTATCCACTAGAGGTAGTGGTACTGGGAGTGGCATATGCGTCACACTTGGTTTCAATTGTTGATAAAAAAATTGTGGTTGAGGCACATGTACTGCAGTTTCAGGTGTTGGTGAAAACTGGTGTAATAGACATCATCTGATGCAACCCGCTGGTGAGATTCACCTCATCATAGACACAGCATCAAATTGTAGCACCTCATACTATTCACTGCACTAGTTACAATAAAGAGGGGGAAAGATCCTGAACAACGACTCCGGAACAACGAGTTCCGGAGTCACGAAAGCGGAACTCCGCCCTGCCCGAACAACGACTCAGCCTTAACCACGCATGTGCGTGGTTAAGGCTGATTCAGTCTAGTGTTCGGGCAGGGCGGAGTTCCGAGGAGCGCTCGCAGAGGAACAGGTAAGAGGGGTTAATTTTCAGGGGGTGGTGGGGGTTTAGGATTAGATTTTAGGGGTTTGGGGTTTAGTTTTAAGGGGGGGAATTAGTTTAAAAGGTGTTGAGTTCGTTATTAGGAGGTGGGGGTAATCGTGATTATTTTTAGGGAGGGGGAATTAGTTTTATGGGGGTTGAGTTTATTTTTAAGGGGTGTGGGTGATCGTGTTTGTTTTTAGGGTGAGTGGGTGATCGTGTTTATTATTAGGGAAGGGGAATTAGTTATTAGGGTTTGTGGGTGATCGTGTTTATTTTTAGAGTGGGGAATTAGTTTTAGGAGGGCGGGGGGATTGGTGTTAGTATGCAGGGGTTGGGGGGTTTGGGGTTAGTTTTTAGGGGTGTGCGTGATCGTGTTTGTTTTAAGGATGTGTTGGTGATCGAGTATATTTTTAGGGTGGGAGGGAATTAGTTTAGTGTGTGTGGGTGATCGTGTTTATTTTTAGGCTGGGGGGAATTCGTTTTTAAGGGGTGGGGGGATCGGGGTACTAGTTGGAAAGCATTTTTTTTAACACGCATTCCTTTACCACGAAAAATTGTGGAAACGGAATGCGTGGTAAAAAAAATCGTGGTTTAGACAAGGTCGTGGTTGCGACCTCGTTGTTAGGGAAGTCGTGGTTGGGGAACTCGTTGTTCCAACATACAACCTAAAGAGGACCATATCCCCACTGTGATTCATAATCACCTTTGTCTTCATAATATCTTGTAAGTTGCTGTTCCTGCCCCTCATCCTGCACATATCCTTTGGTGTCGAAATATTTATTTGGTGAACAAGGCAAAACCTTACTCTGCGATATATTATGTGGTTTTAGGGGTGTCAAAGTTGCACTAGATGGTTTTCTCTCTGACTTGGTGTACTGACCAGATGGCCTCTTCAATGGGATTGTCGTCGATGAGGTTGTTGTCATTGCAGTCATCATAGTAGTGAACGTGGCTGAGGGTCTTGTCGATGCCTTTGTCATTAAAGGAAGAGTAGAAGCGCTGGTCTTCAACCAAGATCCTGTTCACCGCGGCTTCAGATCCAAGTTGGTGCAGCAAAGTCTGGCTGAGCCGTTTACAGTGAAGAAGCGCTGTGTCAGAAACTACCCCTCTTGTTACCTTCAGTAAGTCCCATACTGCGGGATTGCTGAGAGGTCTTCGTGGCCCACCCCCTTTCTCTACCACTCTGCAAACACACCTCCTGGCGCACTACTAGTTCGGGGATGAAGGTCCCTTTGCTGCTGAGAGTCCTTAAGGGCGAACAACCCCTCCTGTTACCTCCAGTAAATCCCACACAGTGGGATTGCTTAGAGGTCTTCGGGTGCCATGCCCCCTTTCTCCACCACTCTGCAAACGCATCTCCTGGTGCACTACTGGTTGGGAATGAAGTCCTCTTGGATGCTGAGGGACCTTGGGGGCCAAGAAGCCCTCCTGGTACTTTCTGTAAGTCCTACACAGCAGGAATCCTGAGAGCTGGCAAGAGGGCCCGCCCCCTTTCTCCATCACTCTGCAAACGCCATTACAACTTAAAAAAACATAGAAATTCACTGAAAAAAAACAAAGGTTACAGGGATGTTATAGTTAGGAATTAACATTTAAAAAACCTTAGAAATTCACTGGAAAAAAAACAAAGGTTACAGGGACATTATAGTTAGGCTCAGGTTTCACTCGTACAAAACCAGTGAAATTCAGCATCTAACTATAGCTCGCGCCCCTGCAATGCACTGCTTATGACCTCACATATTACATCACTCATGACATGGTCAGTGACATCACTGATGAAATCGCAAATTACATCACTAATGCACCCACTCACACCCCATAGAACCTTTCATACACCTACTCCTACACAACCATTCACAGGCCCATACCAGTACTTACTCACCCACTCACTGCATAGATCTACACACAAATCCAATCACTCACCCATACAGCTACTCACACGCCACTCACTCACTAATACGGCCACTGACATATCCACTAATTAATCCATACAGCCACTTATGTACCTTCGTCAGTCACCCACAGAGCTACTCACATACCTACTCACTCACCCATACAGTCAATCACACAGCCACGTACTTACCCATACAGTTACACACACACCCACTTACTTACTCATACATATACTAACACATACTCACTTCCCTCCTGACACAAGCATACATTCACCCATACAGCCACTCTCACATTCACTCACTCACCCATACAATCACTCATTTACCCCATCACTCACCTATACTGCCTTTCACATACCCAGTTACTCACCCATATACCACTGACACATCCACTCACTCACCCACAGAGCCATACACAAACTCACTCATACAGCCTCTCAGACACACACTCACTAGCCCATATAGCCACTGACTCACCCCCTCACTCATCAATACAGGCAGTCACACATATCCTCACCACCCACACAGACACTCGCACACTCTTACAGGTACTCAGACAACCAATCAATCATCCATACAGCAACTCACATACTCACACACCCATACATCCACATAGACACCAACTGACAGATTAATACAAACATTCACACAGTCACACACTCATATAATCACTGAGACACCTAACCACTCCCTTATATAGTCAGTCACGCACCCACTGAATGATTCATACAGGAACTCATACACCCACTGATTCACCAATACACCTTGGTATATATATTTAACACTCAAACTTTTTAAAAAGACTCACAGTCACTAGATGATATCATCAGTGAGGTCATCGGTGATGTACCTGGCCATGTCATGAGTGATGTAATATGTGAGGTCATAAGCAGTGCATTGCGGGGGCGTGAGTTATAGTTAGCTCAGCTAACCATAACTGCTAAATTTTACTGGTTTTGTACGAGTGAAACCTGAGCCTAACTAGAACGTCCCTGTAACCTTTGTTTTTTTCAGTGACTACATATATATATATATTCACTGAAAAAAACATGGGTTTTAGGGAAAGTTATAGTTAGTTGGACATTGCACTCGTACAAAACCCGTGAAATTCCCCGTTATAATTAGTTCAGCTAACTATAACTCGCGCCCCGCAATGCACTGCTGATGACGTCACATATTACATCACTCATGACATGGTCAGTGACATCACTGATGACATCACTGATGACATCTCAAATGACATCACTGATGACATCATCCAGTGACTGTGTGTTTGTGTAAAGTTTAAATATGTTTAATATATATAGGGAAAGGCATATTGAAGAATGAGTGGGTGTATAAGCGTCTGAATGGATGATTTAGTAGGTGCGTGACTGAGTCTATAAGTGAGTGATTAAATGTATCTTACTGGATGCATGGGTGAGTGACTAAACTGTGTGAATGTCTGTATCCGTCTGTCTGTTGTTGTGTAAGCAGCTGCATGGGTTTCTGACTAGCTAAATGAGTGTCTACATGGGTTATGGATTGGTTCTCTGAGTATCTGTATGGGTGCCTGAGTGTTTGTGTGGGTGGGGTGTGTGTGACTCTGTGCATAGATGTGTGAGTGGGTGATTCACTGGGTGCATGGTTTCAAGAGTGCGTCTGTGATGGACTGTATGGGTGGGTGAGTGTGTGTATGGGTGTGTTAGTGATTGAATGTATATCTCAGTGGTACATGTGTGAGTAACTACATATGTGAAAGGCAGTATATATGTGTGTTGGAGTATATAAATGGCTATAAGTGAGAGTGTGTGATTGTGAGAGTGGCTATATGGATGAGTGTGTGCTTGCATCAGTGATTGCATAGGAGCGTAAGAATGTGCTAGTATTTTTATGAGTAAGTGAGCTGGTGTGTATAACTGTATAGGTGAGTAAATGGGAGTGTGATTAATTATTAGCATGACTGACTAGGTGTGTGAGTACCTCTATGGATGAGTTGCGTTGTGTGAGTGTTTATATAGGTGTATGAGTGCATATCATAGTCCTGTACTGAGTGACTGTAAGTATGAGTGACTGTACGGGTGAGTGAGTAGATGTGTGTGTGTAGACCTAAGAATCAGTGAGTGGGTATGTACTTATTGGTATTGGAGTGTGTATGGTTTTGAGAATGGCAGTCTGTAATTTAGAGTGGGTGTATCAAAAGTTATATTAGGGTGTGAGAAGATGCATTAAATTCTCACATGGATGATGTCATCAGTGATGTCATTTGAGATGTCATCAGTGATGTCATCAGTGATGTCACTGACCATGTCATGAGTGATGTAATATGTGACGTCATCAGCAGTGCATTGCGGGGCGCGAGTTATAGTTAGCTGAACTAACTATAACGGGGGAATTTCACGGGTTTTGTACGAGTGCAATGTCCAACTAACTATAACTTTCCCTAAAACCTATGGTTTTTTCTGTGAATTTCAAAGGTTTTTAAAATGCTAATTCCTAACTATAACAAGCCTGAAACCTATGGTTTTTTCAGTGAATTTCAAAGGTTTTTTAAATGCTAATTCCTAACTATAACATGTCTGAAACCTATGGTTTTTTTCAGTGAATTTCAAAGGTTTTGTAAATGACAATTTTTAAATGTATTAATTGTTATATTTATTTTTTTTGATACTGATTTACTACATTTTTTTAAACTATTTATTTTTAGATGTTTTATTTTTTAAATTACATTGTAATTACATTATACATTACATTACAAAATATACTTTCTCAGAATGAATTACTTTAGTTTAAATACTTTGCAAATAGGCAATAGACTTTTAAGTACAGTAGTTACAGTTGTTGCAATGGGCAACACAATTTCAAACACAATGCAACATTGAGCTCAATGTGAATTTCTACCTAAATGCAATTAGTTACTTTATGGATTACTTTTCTAACCACAGGACTGGATCCTAGATTCAGTCCTGGGACATCTCCTGTAAACAGTTGAGTAAAAGTGTTTTGGTTACAGTAGTGATTTTTAAGGAATATTATTGTATTTTAAAAGTTGACACTTAGAAACTTTTTCACATAGAATCACCAATGTTATCCTATGGGAGGAAATTCACTTAGCAGGTAAGTAGTGTTATCGTTACTTTTTCTTACTCAGTGGTGGATCCTGGATCCAGCACTGGTGCATCTCCTGTAAACAGTTGAAAGAATGCGTTTAAGTCATTCAGGCGATTTTTAAGGAATATTTGTAGTTTGTGAAAATCAACACTTTGAAACTTTTCTGCTGAAAACCAGACAATGGATTCCTATGGAAGGAAATATAAGTTAATGGTAAGTACGGTTAAAATTACTTTTCAGGATCAGTACTGGGCTGAAAGATGCAGCACTGAGGTCTCTCCTGATAACAGGTGAGTAAATCGGAATTCGTATTTTGGCTGATTTTAGAGGAATATTTGTATGTTTCAAAAATCGACACTTAGAAATTTTTTCAGCAAAAAGCAGGCAATGATATCCTATGGAAGGAAATTCAAGTTACTGGTAAGTACGGTTAAAATTACTTTTCAGGATCAGTACTGGGCTGAAAGATGCAGCACTGAGGTCTCTCCTGATAACAGGTGAGTAAATCGAATTCGTATTTCGGCTGATTTTAGAGGAATATTATAAAGTTCCAAAACTCCACACTTAGAAGAATTTCCAAGTGAAACCAGTCAATGATATCCTATGGAAGGAAATTCAAGTTACTGGTAAGTACGGTTAAAATTACTTTTCAGGATCAGTACTGGGCTGAAAGATGCAGCACTGAGGTCTCTCCTGATAACAGGTGAGTAAATCGGAATTCGTAGTTTGGCTGATTTTAGAGGAATATTTGTACAATGGTGAAGGGAGGGGCGGGGCCTGAGGTGACATCTGTGCAAACGCGCCCCGTGGCGCGTTTTAAGTTGGGGGATTAAGTCCCCTTGAATCATGAGGATCCCTGGGGTCCAACTAGCCCACCCTGTACCTCCAGTATGCGCCAGGGAGCTGCGTTGCAGAGAGGTGTTCAGAGGCCACGCCCCTTTTGCACCTCTCTGCAATGCAGCTCTGTGGCGCTTTCTGGACGTACCTGTAGGGCTAGTTGGCCCCAGGGACCCTCAGGATTGAAGGGGATTTAATTCCCCATCTTAAAACGCGCCACGGGGCCTGTTTGCACACATGTCACCTGAAGCCCCGCCCCCTCCCTTCACCACTGTGCAAACGCGCCCCGTGGCGCATTTTAAGTTGGGGGATTAAGTCCCCTTGAATGCTGAGGGTCCCTGGAGTCCAACTAGCCCACCATGTACTTCTAAAAAGCGCCACAGAGCTGCGTTGCAGAGAGGTGTAAAAAGGGGCGTGGCCTCTGTACACCTCTCTGCAACGCAGCCCCTGGCGCATACTGGAGGTTCCTGGTGGGCTAGTTGGCCTCCAGGGACCCCCAGTATTCAAGGGGAATTACTTCCCTTCTTAAAACGCGCCAGGGGGCGCGTTTGCAGAGTACTGCTGGGAGGGGAGCGGGGCCTCCGGCACGATGCCGGTCGTTTTTTGTTAATTTAAAAAAAAAAATTTTAATGGGAGGGGGCTGCGTGGCCCCCCTTCCCTTGGCCACTTTTGGCCCCGGGGACCCCATCCCCCGGGCCTGAGCATTTTTTTTTTTTTTAATTAAAATAAAAACGGGAAGGGGGCCGCATGGCCCCCTTCCCTGGGCCTGTATTAGCCCCGGGGACCGCATCCCCCGGGGCATGCCCTCGATTTGTATTTTTTAAATTTGGAGGGGGGCTGCGTGGCCCCCCTCCTCAGGCCATTTAAGGCCCCGGGGACCCCATCCCCCGGGCCGGCCTTGCCCCTTTTTTTTTTTTTCCAAATTTGGGGAGGGGGCTGCGTGGCCCCCTCCCTAGCCACTTCTGGCCCCGGGGACCCCATCCCACGGGGCCTGGCCTCTGGTTGGGGACTGTGGGGGTCCCCAATCCCCCACAGTCCCAGCCGGCTCCCCGCCTCCTGCGCGAGCCGGTATAGCTCTTCCACATGGGGAGCAGCTAACATGCTGCTCCCCATGTGGAAAGCTGTTGGTTGCATTTTGAAAGAGAGAGCAGGTTTCCTGCTCTCTCTTCAAAATGCAAACCAAGTTTGCTATGACAGGACGGGAGCCGCGAGGCTCCCGTCCTGTCATAGCAAACTACAGTGTAGGCACCCCGGGACACTGCAGGAGCCGGCCCTGGGGGGTGGCGGTCCCCTGGGCCATCAAGGGCTCCAGGAGGGGGGCCGCGCGGCCCCCCTCCCAACCATTTCACAGCCCCGGGGAGGTGGTGGTCCCCGGGGCTTTGGGGGTCCGTAACGGACCCCCATATTCAAATCTTTAGTGCCCTGGGGAGGTGGCGGTCCCCGGGGCTCCAGCCTCCCCACACAGGTCAAAAAAAAAAGAAGCCCCGGGGGGTGGCGGTCCCCGGGGCTGCGGGAGGGCCAAGAGCCCTCCCGCACCATTATTTTTTCAAAGCCCCGGGGGGTGGCGGTCCCCGGGGCTTGGGGGGCCTTAGAGGCCCCCCACATTAAATTTAAACCCCCCCAACCATGCCCCCGGGACTTGGCCCACCCGGGGGCAAATTCACATCGAAGCGCGGGAGACCGTGCTTCGATTTTTTTATTTTTCGGCGGGATTCGCGCACCCTAAGCGCATCCCGCCGATTTTTAAAAAAAAAAAATGCTTTTTTCATCATCATCATCATAAATACTTTATTTCGGCCGCTAGGGCCATAAAAGTGCATCAATAAAACAAACAGTCAATACATCTGTGTTAAAAAGATCGATAAATACTCGCAAAGAAATTCATATACAGTAATCAGCCCACAGTAAAAACTGGAAACACAAACACATAACACATGCCTCATAGGGACGGCAGGGATGAAAATTAAATATATAAAACATGAACAATTGTAATACAACCAACCGGATAAAAGGACACTAAAAAAATCACATCTAATACATAAAAATATCCAAACAGTAAAATCTTGTACAAAAATCTTATAATAAAATAGAGCTGTGAGGCTACAGTACAGGGCCGGAGACCACAACAAAAACCTGCTCACCCCGGCACAAATTCCCCTGGACCCCAGTGGTCACTTTATATAAGCCCGGCGGATGTGCCACATACAATTTAAAAAACGCGATACAGCAAAAACAATTGGGGGGTGAGTATCGTATTTTAAAACTCTATGCGCCTCTATAGCGCGCACAAACCCTAGATTTTTACATAGTTGGATTAACCACCGCTTACGTGGCAGCCGATAGGCGGGGCAGAGGAACAAAACATGGATTTCAGACTCCACCTTATACTTGCACGCAGGGCATTCACCGTTTTGGTCTCTCAGCCATTTATTGGAATATGCTGCAAGTGGAAGAGTCCCCAACCTCAATTGCATATATAGTTTCCTTGCAAATGGGGGTTCAACATAGTCCAAAAGGTTTCCCTGCTATATACATCCTTTGTTAATAAAAACTCTAGGGTTAAACGACCACTTGAGGCGCTTTCTCGGATGGCACTTAACTTTACTGCTCTATATGAATTAACTAAGTCCAGCCTTGAGAACTTAACACACGAGGTCTCAGGCGTGTTCCAAAGGTCCGGCTTACCTATCTTACGTGCAAGATCCCTTATGTGGCAGAGCCATGTAATTTTCTTTATATTACACATAGTTAAAAACTCGGAGAGTTCATCCCTAAAAACAGACAACTCCGGAGTCACCCACATCCTCCGCCAGAAAACTAAGGGTCTTATAGCAATTTCTTCATCCAGCGGTCTCAATCTGAGGTCCAAACGAAGGGGAATTAACGGGGTGCTACGGGGTAAACCTAGGACTTGTCGCATGAAATTGTTCTCTACCTTTGTCAGGCTTCCAGTTGGACAGTGTCCCCACAGCGTGGGCCCCATAGAGTGTGGCACCCCTTGCCTGGGCTTTATAAATTTCCACCACGGGGGCGGCCGGTTTAAAAGCAGAAGATCTATACAGTTTCATTATACCTCCAACAGTCTGTGTTAGTCTAAGCCTCGCTTTATCTATTTGAGGGCCCCATTCAAATTTCTCAGCCCGGGTAACTCCTAGGTAGTCAAATATCCTAACTCTCTCTAGAGCGACACCATATAGAGAGGGACTTGGACGAGTTTTAAGAGGAGGGTTGAAGACCATATATTTAGTTTTATCTAAATTGATCTCCAGCCCTCTTAACTTACAAAAGTTTGCAAAACCATCTAAAATGCGCTGAATGCCCATTGGCGATTTAGAGAGCAGCAAAGTGTCGTCTGCGAACATCAGCGCCGGGACCTTCCCTGAGGCTAGCTTTGGAGCATCATTGTCCTTAATTAATATCAGGTGGTTGATAAGATCATTAATAAATATACAAAACAAAGTGGGAGCTAAAACACATCCCTGCCGTACCCCCTTTTCAACTGGGAAGCGAGAGGTGAGTTCCCCATGCCTCCCACAGCGCACTTGTGCAAAATTATCAGTGTGTAGGCTCTTAATAGCTTTTAAAAGATATGTAGGAATCCCTAGTTCACTCAGTACACTCCATAGTTTTTCTCTGGGTACAAGATCGAAGGCCGACTTCAGATCAACAAATATCAGATAGAGGCTGCCACCCTCAATGGTTACTGTTTTCCAGTACAGTAGTTGGAGTCTGAATATCTGGTCAACAGTTGACATTTTTGATCTGAAGCCGGCCTGATATGGACTTAGTATTAGCTCTTCTTCCAACCAACTCTGGAGGCGGTCTAAAAGCACCCGACCATAAAGTTTTTGAGAGATATCAATTAGACTAATCGGTCTATAGTTGGAGGGAGCAAGGGGGCAACCTTTTTTGTATATGGGAACAATCTCAGCCCCACGCCAGGTATCAGGGGGTTAGACCCCTGCAATACCGCATTAAATAAAGCACACAGATATGGGACCCATATTGCAGGTTCATTGCGAAAGAGATCCCCTGGAAGTTTGTCTAAGCCTGGGGCTTTATTGCTTTGTAGCTTATAAATGGCACTCCTCACTTCAGTGCTCGTGATCTCCTTCTCCCCTCTAGTTGTGTCTCAAAAGCCATACTAATAATGCTAGTATTGGCGTAGCCGGCATCCCGTTGAGAGTATAATGTCCCAAAGTGGGACTCCCAAGCTTCAGGCGCTATATTGGGCTCGATGGCGGGTCTCCCTTCCCTGTCACCCGTACTCACTATTGCCCAGAATGTTTTCAAATCCTTATCCTCCAGGGCTTTCCTTAACATTTCCCACCTTTCTTGCTCCCAGTTCTTTTTCCCCAACTGGATAGATTGATTGTATCTAGCCCTCGCAGTTTTGATTTGCACCCTATCCTTGGCCTTAACTGCTTCCAATAAAACCCGCTTGTCCTTACGACACTGTTCATTAAACCAGGGGCATCTGTTGTGACCGTTTGCTCTAACACGGCTCACCGGGTAGAAAACCTCCCCCAAATTAAAGGAAAGCTCAGAGTGTATTTCGCCTACTTTATCTAGAATCGAGTTGTGGCCCACCATGTAAACTGTCTCCCACATTTTGACTAAGGATGGCAATGCTAACTGGTATATTTTCGCCATCTTAGTAGGAGACTGTTGGATGTAGCCCCATCTAATACGTCTTCTATTGTTGGTCACTACCAAGGCACTGTGACAGTTGCCGGTTGGAAAAGGCGTTTTTGCAATACCCAGTTCCCCCTGGTTGAGGGTTAAAATCAAAGCATTATGGTCACTGTCCCTCCTATGCACAATATGAAAATCAAGAACTTTTCCCCAGTGTCTTGTTTCCACCAGAATGTAATCAATAAGTGAGGTCTGGCCTGCTCTATTAAATGTAAACTGCCCTGGTTGGTCAGATTTAGTCCGGCCATTGCATGCTCTTAGGGAAAAGGTGAGAGTAAATGAGTTTAACTGCATGACCAATGGAGACCAAGCTTTAACAGGTGTAGTCAGGGGGTTAGGAATGGACCAATAGAGGTCTTCTTCTGTTGGGGCAGAGTGTAAAGAATCAGAGAGGGGTTCAAAATGACAATTGAAATCACCCCCACAATCAACCAGGTCGCCGGGTCTAAGGTTGGAATAAAATCTCCCAGCAGAGCAATAGTAGATGATTCCTGGCTGTTGTTAACGGGGCGAGAGTACACATTCACTATGGCAATTTTCACCTTTGTTGGGAAGGAGAGCAGGACACATTGAATGTCACTTGACGGGGTTAGTAACTGCTCCGCCCTACATCCAAGATGGGTAGCTACCCAAATTGATAGGCCTCCAGATGGTCTCCCCCTCCCTGCCATAGAAGCTAAGATGTTATAAGGGGCATAGCCCACCCGATGAAAATCTTCCCTTGCCCAAGTCTCTTGGAATATGCAAATGTCGAATTTATCGACAAAGTCACCCCAATCCGTGCAGGGCAGTTTGTTTTTGAGACCTGCCACATTCCATGAGAGTATCCTCAGCCCGTTCGCTTGCCCGGTCACCCCTCTCACAACCCCCGGTACCACATTATCATGTATAACATGGTCACCAAGAACACCCACGCAGCACTCACCTATTTTCCCACATTCTATACTTTCTCTATTTTGTTCTTTCAAAGAGTCATCAACTTTTGCGTCCAGGGCCGTGGGTATGGTGGGTCTTTCTCCTGTCTGGTTGATCGAGAGGGAGGGGCCTGGGCTGTCACCTGCCATAATGCGCTTCAATCCCTTCCCATCTCCATCCTCAGAATCATATCCTGCCGTTTGTAATGACTCCACCAGCGAGGATCCCTCTCTCAGTCAGTCTACACCCTCCAGTACATCATATCTATTGTTCACCGGGATGTTAAATGACGGGAGCCTATGATAAGCATCCCAATTCCCTTCTGGGCGGAGGCCTACACCACCTTCTGAAATTAGGGACGGAGCCCTGCTTCTTACTAATGACTGTGGTAGTGGATAAAAAAAATTCAGAGGTTGTAGACTCATAGCCGTCATGGAATCATAGCAACTAGTAGGATTATTAAATAAATTGGCCACCGTGTGGGGGTTTTCAAAATTTATAACAACACATTCACCTGCCTCTCTTTTTTTCCGATTTCCCACCCACCTCACTCTTCGAACCATGATAATTTCTCCAGCTCTGGCAAAATCAAAATGTTTGTGTTTAACAAGCCAGAACAGGCATTTATTCCTCAGCTCGAGATAAGTTTCCTTCATACTAGGTTCGATAGATGGGACGCCCATCAAAATAGCTACATAAGGTGCACAGGCAGGAGGGAGGTTTATGTCTGGGAGATTTGAAACATTTGAAACATTTCCACCTTCACTCAATCCTTGGATTACTTGTCTGCTCTCTTTGCTATTAGTAGCTGGGGCTAGGGGAATGGACTCTTCTCGATTTCTTACACATGGTTGCTTGCTCTTTGCTCTGTTCTCCATGCCAATACTCCTATCTCTCTGTACCCTAGTGTCACTTTGGTTCCCCAGTTCAGAATTCAAACTGGGGCCCTTGGAAACATCCCTCTCCAACCCCGACGGAGATGTTAGATCCTTACTTTCAACCTGACAGCAGACCTCGATTCCTCTTATGGGTTGGCCCTTGGGATGGTTAAGTGAACAAGCCTCCCCTGTCATTAAGACTTTATCCAGAATATCTAGACGACCAACAAGTGGGGCTAATTCTTCTTTAATGATAGCCCTTAGGTCATTCTGCAAGTCTTCCACCAGGCTCAACACCCACAACGGATATTGCTTATCTACACTAGCTTGGTTCGACCTGCCAGCTCTGTGCACTTGGTCTACCCCCTCCTCTATATTAACAACAATGTCCTCACAGAATTTCTTTTTTTTTGATCCGGCCTCAAGAGCTAATTTACGTTTTCCCTTTTTAAAGGTACTCTGGGCATGTTTGCTTGTATCAATCACTTTTTACGCACAGCTATCTCTCTAGCAGTCGATGGCTGTACGTCTACCTGGGTTTGAACCTGGTTTGACTGGTTGATCGATAGGGATGGCGAGACAGGTAAGTCAGGAGTGAGTGATAACCGCCTTTCTCTTAGCTCGATTTCGGAGTCCACCACCCCTATTGCCCTCTGTAACATTTTATCTATAGATGTTGTGGGGAGTGGGGACCTACTTGTCGTTTTGCCTCGGATAGGGGCTATCCTCCTCCCCATTTTAATAACCGGTACCTTAAGAAAAGGAGAAGAGAGAGACAAAGTAACCCCTAGAGTTATAGACTGGAAATACACAATCTGGTCTAAACACTCCCACTCTGTCACATCCCACCCCACATCTAAGATAAAAATAAGACAAAGTCTCTAAGTCCGATAGTCCTGATAACGCCTCAACTTGTAGATGCTTATTCAGCTGTATCAAGGCTTTCCAGGTTGGCAGGCAGGATACAATCAGGAGTGAGAATGCGCAAGGATAAGTCTTACCGGCTGTTCCCTCTATCGTGCCAGTCGCAACACCCAAGGGGGGTATCCCTGCCCTGCCTCTTCCTGGCGATGACGGGCGCAGGACGGGCCCGCCCTTGGCCCGGGCGAGCCCGCGCGCGTCCCGCGCCGCGGTGATTATTCGCGCTTTTTAGCGCGTTTGCAAGCGGCAAAACACCTCCCCTCCTGGGAAGGATCCTGGGACTGGTAGTCCCCAACGACACAAGGCAGCAAACAGCACCTCCAGGCGTCCCGCGCCGCGGTGATTACTCGCGCTTTTTAGCGCGTTTGCAAGCGGCAAAACACCTCCCCTCCTGGGAAGGATCCTGGGACTGGTAGTCCCCAACGACACAAGGCAGCAAACAGCACCTCCAGGCGTCCCGCGCCGCGGTGATTACTCGCGCTTTTTAGCGCGTTTGCAAGCGGCAAAACCCCTCCCCTCCTGGGAAGGATCCTGGGACTGGTAGTCCCCAACGACACAAGGCAGCAAACAGCACCTCCAGGCGTCCCGAGCCGCGGTGGTTACTCGCGCTTTTTAGCGCGTTTGCAAGCGGCAAAACACCTCCCCTCCTGGGAAGGATCCTGGGACTGGTAGTCCCCAACGACACAAGGCAGCAAACAGCACCTCCAGGCGTCCCGCGCCGCGGTGATTACTCGCGCTTTTTAGCGCGTTTGCAAGCGGCAAAACACCTCCCCTCCTGGGAAGGATCCTGGGACTGGTAGTCCCCAACGACACAAGGCAGCAGACAGCACCTCCAATGCTTTTTTCTGCCCAGGGGGTCCTTGTGAGACCCCCTGAGCAGACCTAGGGGTCAGGGTGTTTCTACCCTGCCCCCTTTGTGCGTTTTGCGCACTTGTTTCTTTTTTTCTCGGCAGGATCCGCGCACCCTGAGCGCATCCTGCCGATTTAAAAAAAAAATGCTTTTTCTGCCCAGGGGGTCCTTGTGGGACCCCCTGAGCAGGCCTAGGGGTCAGGGTGTTTCTACTCCTGCCCCCTTTGTGCGTTTTGCGCACTTGTTTTTGTGCCTCGGTTCTACTGAGGGACAAAATGGCTGCCAACACTTCCTGGTTTGGAGTGTTGACAGCCAGCTGACAGCCAATTAGCATGCAGCTCGTGATCGGGACGGTGCGCGCAGGGTGCGCTGAGGGTACGCGGACCCTACTCGGCCATAGATATATATGTCACTTTACTTTTGATTTTCTCAGGAACTACTTAACGGATTTACACCATTTAAGCAAAAGGCACCAGTCTGAACCAAGGGCTACCTCTTTGTCAAATTTGGTGTAATTCCGTTCAGCAGTTCGGGCTGTAGCTGCGACTAAAGGTTCCTATGGAAAAATGAATGGGGAAAACGCGTTTTGGGACCCCCCTTTTTTCTCGGCCCCCGCTTGACGAATCAACCCGAGACTTTCAGGGTAGGAGCGGAGCGCCCCAACAAGTTGGAAACTTTCGCGAAGATTCGTCAACCGGCGCCAACGTTATTTCAAATAGAATGTCGCGGATTTCCTATGGATAATAGATCCTAACTATAACTATCTACTGGCGACCGCCAGTAGATAATATATATATAACTATATATAGTTATATATATATATATATATTCACTGAAAAAACCATATGTTTCAGGCACGTTATAGTTAGAAATTAGCATTTAAAAAACCTTAGAAATTCACTGAAAAAACCATAGGTTTCAGGGGCGTTATAGTTAGTTGGACATTTCACTCGTACAAAACCATAGAAATTCCCCCGTTATAGTTAGTTCAGCTAACTATAACTCGCGCGCCCGCAATGCACTGCTGATGACGTCACATATTACATCACTCATGACATGGTCAGTGACATCACTCATGACATCTCAAATGACATCACTGATGACATCATCCTTGTGATAGTGGCAGACCTCTTCTCACCCTAATATAACCTTTGATACACACTCTCAAAAATACAAACTAACATTTTCAAAACAATGGACATACCAATACAAGTTACAACACACCTATTCAGTAATTCCAAGATCTACACACACATCCACTCATTCACCAACAGTCCCTATACAGTCACTCATACATGTACTCACTCATCATATGTACTCATACACCTATACATCCTGTTACACACCGCCACTCATCCATAGAGTTACTCACACACATAGTCACACATGCAAACAAAGTATCAAACATCCATTTACTTGCATATACAGTTATACACACACTACCACACTTACTTCTACAGAAACTTACACATACTTACTCTCTTAAACAATCACTTATAGAAACACCTACTTATTTGTACAGGAACTCTTCCAATCTCTCACTCTCACATATACTCACTTATATACACTGTGAGAAGTTGGCCTGGCATATGCTGTCCACTAATTATAGTGGGCACCTTGCACCAGTCCAAACAACCCCTTATTGGAGATAGGTTAAAGACAACCTTATTGAAAGCTATCCTAGTGGTAGCTATGGAGAGCAGCCTTCAGGCTAAGTCTTGAAGGAATGTAAAGCAGCTTGTTTTACCAGTCTATAATCTCTTGAGTGACCAAATGAAAGAGCACCACACCAGGTATATATTCAAAATATATGTATTTATTGCTAAACACACCCCTCTAGTCTCTTTATGAGGCTAGAGTTCGAAGTACATAAGTTAGAAGTTATTTAAACACAGTAATAGCACAAATACACGTTTGGGCCCTAGGGGCGTACCAAACCATATACCAATAAAGTGGTATAAGAACCACGACTGAACTAGACACTAGGCCTAGAGCCTCTAGAAGTGCTTGGACCACAAGGAACCACCCAAGGTAGTGACACAGGGGACCCACGGGGGACGCGTGCAGTGTAAATACACAACCGCGATACGAAGTTAACTTCTATGGAGAAAGTTGCGATCAGGAAATTAAAGAAAAGGGACACTTAAAGGAGGACTTGGAGCAAACCCTTTGAGAACTAGGTCGATCTAGAGTCTCTACCCACGGGAGCACCGGAGTACTCGTGTTACCTCACCCAGGGAAGCTGGGTGCATAGGTGCCTTTCGGGGTCGGGTTTCGTCGTCGATTTGAATGGCGATCTGCTGCAAAGTGCTGCTGGCGACCAAGTGGAAAGTGTCCGGGTGGATCCAAGAGTGGATCGGAGATCTGAAGAACCTGAAAGCAGAGGGGACAGAGTCTGGGTCACTAGCCAGTGACCAGGAAGGCGATGGACAGATGCCCACCGATGTCGAGTGCTTCAGGTGCGTTGACGGTCGTCTGGACTCTTCAGCCACGAGGTCCAGGAGGCGTTGTCGGCGACCAGGAGCAGGATTCGGGCTGGTACACGATGTCTGTCGAGTGCTGAGGTGTCGGCGACCGGATTGGACCCAACAAGCCTTGGCAACGGCAAGTCTCGATGAAGATGAAGATCGTCGATGGTGCAGACCAGCAAGGTCTGAGGAACTCACCCAGCGAGGGTAAGTGAGGGCAGGCCAGGAGCAACCAGGATGCCCAAGAAGAAAAAGATTGGCCTTAGTGAAGGGCTACTAGCCAACGGGCTAGCGACCGCGAAGGAGCCTCGAGACGTCGCACGTGGATCTGGCTCACAGGACACTCGTGGAGTGGAGGCCAGTGATCTTCGGTGCAGTTGGTGCTGGAGGCTAGGGCTACTCGGAGCCCAAAGCACGACTTCGTGGGAGACCCAGAAGAGGATGCACTAGCAAATGCGTGCGGTGTCCAGGGGTCACGGTTCCAAGTTACCCACGACAGCTACGGGCCTCAGCTTTGCTGGGAACTCAGGGCAGCCTCGGCGAAGTCTGGAAATCCACCTCTGGTGATGCAAAGACTTCGGCGTCCGACGGGAGCTTAGGCGATGCAGACCGGACAATTGCTTCTTTGGTGCCTGCCAAGCAGGGGAGTCACTCCTTGACCCCAAGGGAGATTCTTCTGTCCTCTAGTCTTTAGTAGAGCGTCGAAGGTCCAGGATTCTGTTTCAGAGTTTCGTCCAGGGATAATCTAAAGTCCTAAGGACTGGGTTCCTATACTTATACCAAGTTTAGGGGTTGGACTACTCTGTGGCCCCACCTATGGGTGGGTCAGGGCAGAGGGGTGGCTACACCCCTTTCCCTTTGTCCAGTTCGCGCCAAAGCAGGGGCTGCAAGCCCCTGATCCGGTTTGAACTGGGGTATGCACAGGGACACCAAATGTGCCCCCAGTGCAGGACTTCAAAGCACCCGAAAGTGCTCCCGCCCAGCCCCAATACACATTATCCTGTCTGGGGAGGTGGTCACACCTCCCTGGGACAGGAAACCTGTGTCCAGGCCTCCCCTGCCGGAGTTTCGTCCAGCAGCAGGAGGCCAGACTCGTGTCTGTAGCAGCAGCATCCATTTTGTGATGCCAGGGCTTTAGAAAGAAGTTACCGGGCTAGCCAGAGTTAACATGTCTTTCCCTCTAGAAGGGTGGAATGCTACCCCCGCCGCCAGAATTGGCGGGGGGTAGTATTCCAAGATGTTTGACACCAAACACGACATGTTTAGGTGCAGCCATTCCAAAGTTAGCATTTAACGCGAGGTTATAATGCGCTTAAGAGTATATGGTCAGGCTGCACTACAAACATCATCAGAGAAGGGTCTCCGAACGCTGCAGAGGGGCCCTGTTCATGCAGGGGCACCCTCTCACAAAGGAAACACGCACTCTGCCTTCAGGATTGATAAGGCCTGCCTTAGGAGTGACTTATAGGTTTATATGTGTGTATGTATTTAGTGATATAGGTAACCTATATCACAGTAAGGGGTGCATGCACCACCTTACCCAGGCTGCAGTAGCAGACCTGTGGTGCCAGTTTGGATGGCCTTCCAGGGGTGGCATAATACATGCTGCAGCCCCTGGTAGGCCTCTGAGGTACCTATGCCCTTGGTACATAGTATACCATATACTAGGGACTGATAAGGGCACTCCAGATTCCAATCAGTGATGTGCCTAAGGCACATGGAAACCATTTTAGAGAGGAAGCAGCTAGGCTGGGGTTCTGATTAGCAGGGCCCCAGCCAGACTAATGTCGAAAAACAGTGAAGCATCAGCAAAAAGTGGGGGTACCCATGTGAAGCAGATCCTACTCTCCTACACAACCCCCAAACGTAGGGACATTAAACTAACCTTGCCCAGTTAAGTCTTCATGTTCTAAGTGGAAGTACCTAGAGAGTCCATCTGCATTGGCATGGTTACTCCCAGGTCTATGTTCCACTGTAAAGTCCATCCCCTGTAGGGAAATGGACCACCTAAGCAGTTTGGGGTTTTCACCCTTCATTTGTTTTAGCCATAAGAGGGGCTTATGGTCTGTCTGAACCAGGAAGTGGGTACCAAACAAGTATGGCCTCAACTTCTTCAGAGCCCAGACCACAGCAAAGGCCTCCCTCTCTATGGCTGACCAACGTTTCTCTCTAGGAGTCAGCCTTCTGCTAATGAAAGCTACTGGCTGATCCTGACCTTCTTCATTCAATTGTGACAGTACAGCCCCTACCCCCAATTCAGATGCATCAGTTTGAACAATGAACTTCTTGGAGTAATCAGGACTCTGTAGAATGGGAGCAGTGCACATGGCCTGCTTCAGGTCATCAAATGCCTTTTGACAGCTAGCTGTCCACTGAACCTTTTGGGCATTTTCTTAGAAGTTAAGTCATTCAGGGGTGTCACTATTGATCCATACCCCTTGACAAATCTCCTATAGTACCCAGTCAGGCCTAAGAAGGCTCTCACCTGAGTCTGGGTAGTTGGAGCAGTCCAGTCCATGATAGTCTGGATCTTGCTCTGCAAAGGTTGAACCTGGCCTCCACCCACAAGGTGGCCCAGGTACACAACCTGACTCTGCCCTATCTGGCACTTAGTGGCCTTGATAGTCAGGCCTGCTTTTTGCAGGGCCTGTAAAACATTCCTGAGGTGGACCAGGTGATCCTCCCAGGTGGAGCTAAAGACAGCAATATCATCTAGATATGCTGCACTATAGGCTTCAGACCTGTGAGAACTGTATTCACCAACCTCTGGAAAGTGGCAGGTGCATTCTTCAGACCAAAGGGCATCACCACAAATTGATAATGCCCACTAGGGGTTGAGAATGCTGTTTTGGGCTTTGCAGTATCAGCTAGTCTGATCTGCCAGTAGCCAACTGTCAAGTCAAATGTGCTGAGATATTTGGCTGAGGCCAAAGTATCTATGAGCTCATCTGCCCTTGGTATTGGATGGGCATCAGTCCTAGTGACTGCATTGAGACCCCTGTAGTCCACACAAAACCTCATCTCTCTTTTTCCACCACTGGTGTGAGGTTTTGGCACAAGGACCACTGGACTAGCCCAAGGGCTATCTGAGGGTTCAATAACTCCCAACTCCAACATTTTCTGGACTTCAGTCCTGATACAGTCCCTGACATGGTCAGGTTGCCTATAAATCTTATTTTTAATAGGCAGACTGTCCCCAGTGTCCACTTCATGAGTGCACCAGGTGGTCTGACTGGGTGTCAGTGAAAACATGTGTCTAAACTGATTGAGCACCTGTCTACAATCAGTTTGTTGCTGGGTAGTGAGGCTGCCTGCCAAGGCTACACCATCTACTGACCCATCGTCAGGGTTCTGTGAGAGCAGGTCAGGGAGTGGGTCACTCTCTTCCTCCTGCCCTTCATCAGTAGCCATGAGCAAGCCCATGTCTGCCCTGTCCACATATGGTTTTAACCTGTTGACATGGAGAACCCTGTGGGGACTCCTGGGTGTTCCTAGGTCTACTAAGTAGGTAACCTCACCCTTCTGCTCAACAATAGTGTGGGGTCCACTCCATTTGTCTTGGAGAGCTGCTGGGGCCACTGGCTCCAACACCCACACCTTCTGTCCTGGCTGGTAAACAGTCAGAACAGCCTTTTGGTCATGCCAGGCCTTTTGAAGTTCCTGGCTAGCCTCAAGGTTTTTGGTTGCCTTTTTCATATACTCAGCCATCCGGGAGCGGAGACCAAGTACATAGTCCACTATGTCTTGCTTTGGGGGCTTGAGAGGTAACTCCCATCCTTCCTTCACCAAGCACAGTGGACCCCTGACAGGGTGGCCAAACAGAAGTTCAAAAGGGCTGTAACCAACCCCCTTCTGAGGCACCTCCCTATATGCAAATAAAAGGCAGGGCAAGAGTATGTCCCATCTTCGCCTAAGCTTTTCTGGGAGCCCTTTAATCATGCCCTTCAAGGTTTTGTTGAATCTCTCAACTAAACCATTGCATTGTGGGTGATAGGGTGTGGTGAACTTATAAGTCACTCCACACTCCTTCCACATTGCTTTTAAGTACCCAGACATGAAGTTAGCACCCCTGTCTGATACTACCTCCTTAGGAAAGCCCACTCTTGAGAAAATTCCCAGGAGGGCCCTTGCCACCACAGGTGCTGTAGTGGTCCTGAGGGGAATAGCTTCTGGGTACCTGGTGGCATGATCCACTACCACCAGGATAAACCTGTGCCCAGATGCTGTTTGGGGATCCATGGGACCAACAATGTCAATCCCTACCCTTTCAAAGGGCACCCCCACCACAGGTAGTGGTATCAGGGGGCCTTTGTAGTGCCACCTGCCTTGCCACTGGCCTGGCAGGTTACACAGGAGCGACAAAACTCCTTGGTGTCTTCAGACATGTGGGGCCAGTGAAAGTGAGGGACAATTCTGTCCCAAGTCTTGTTCTGGCCCAGGTGACCTGCCAAGGGAATATCATGGGCTAGGGTCAATAGGAAGCCCCTGAACTTCAGAGGTATAACCAACCTCCTGGTAGCACCAGGCTTGGGGTCTCTACTCTCTGAGTACAGGAGTCCATCATCCCAATACACTGTATGGGGACCACTAGCTTTCCCAGCAGCCTCAGCAGCAGCTTGCTGTCTGAGGGGTTCAAGGAGGGGCAGCTCTGCTGCTCCTGGCTCAGATCTGCCCTGGAAGGTCCCCCTGTCCCCAAGAACTCAACCTGGTCAGGTTCAAGTTCCTCTGGGACAGTTCCTTCTTCAGGACTGAGATCATCCCCCTCAAGGGACTGATCTTCTTCCTGAGCCAAGGGGGAAGGCACTGCCTTAACCCTACTACTCCTCCTCTTGGAAGGCACTTGGTCCATTATTCCAGAATCCAAGGCCTGTTCAGTGCTAGACATTTTGGCTTGTGACCTGGTCACAGCAAACACATCTGCAGGGATCCCCAGCATTTCTGCATGGGTCCTGAGCTCCACTTCTGCCCAAGCAGAAGTCTCTAAGTCATTGCCAAGCAAGCATTCGACTGGTAGGTTTGCACTCACCACAACCTTCTTAAGGCCAGTTACCCCTCCCCAGGAGAAGTTAACAACTGCCAGAGTATGGTCTGTTCTGACGTTGCTAGCATTGGTCACTTGGTACATCTCACCAAGTATAACTTGCCCAGGATTCACAAGGTCTTGTGTCACCATTGTGACACTTGCCCCTGTGTCCCTAAATGCCAAAGCCTCTCGTCCATTGATTAAAGGCTGTTGTCTGTACTTGCCCAGATTACTGGGACTCATAGAGGAGGGCACATCCATGCCTCCATCACAGACTAACACAGCCTGAGTTAGTTCTCTGACTAGGTCAGAGCCCAACTCAGTACCCAGGGTGAACCCTACTAAACCCTTGGCTGGAGCACTCCCACCAACTGTAACTGTACTAGGGGGAACAGGTGCCTTAGGGGCATTGGTGGGTGCTGGACTGGAGTCTTTGGACTTGGTGCAATCACTGGTCCAGTGGGTCTTTTGCTTACAGACCTTGCACCATGGTTTTCTTTGGCCTTTCCCTTTTGTAGACTGTGAATCCCCACCTGAAGAAGATTTTTGGGGGCCTGATGAAGACTTTTTATCTTTACCCTTCTCCCCACCCTTTTCAGAGTTCTTAGCATCTTGCTTCTTAGTGTCCCCACCTTGGTTCTGTACTTTCTGCTTCACCCTGGTTCTGACCCATTTGTCTGCCTTCTTTCCCAATTCTTGGGGAGAGGTCAGATCAGAGTCTACCAGGTATTGATGCAACAGCTGATTTTGACAGTTATTAAGAATCTGCTCCCTCATTATCAGATTGTACAATCCTGAGAAGTCACACACCTTACTGCCCATCAACCAGCCTTCCAGAGCCTTGGCAGAACAATCCACATAGTCTACCCAGTCTTGAGTCTGTGCTTTTTGGGTATCTCTGAACTTCAACCTGTACTGTTCAGTGGTTAGGCCAAACCCATCAATAAGAGCACTCTTCAAGACCTTGTAATTATCAGCATCCTCCTCTCTAACAGTGAGGAGCTTATCTCTACCTTTGTCTGCAAAGGAGAGCCACAAGATTGCTGCCCACTGCTCCTGAGGGACCTTCTGTACTTTACAGGCCCTCTCTAGAGCAGTTATCCACTTGTGGATGTCATCCCCACTCTGGTAGGGAGGGACAATCTTGCTCAGGTTCCTATGGTCATAGGACCTTTCCCTATCTCTAGGGACATGGCTGCCACCATGGGACTCTAGTCCCAACTTTCTTCTCTCTTTGAAGAGATCTAGGGACTTCCTGTCTACAGCCAGTTGCTGCTTTCTGATTTCAAGCTGAGCTTCCTCATATTGAACCAGCCTCTTTCTCCTCTCATGAGAGGATTCCCTCCTATGAGATGAGACAGAGGTCCCTATGGAGGTGCCAGAGTGGTTAGACTCCTGAGAAGGAGATCTAGACTTTCTGGGCACACTCATAATCCTTCCTGGGGGACAAAGTGGGGATCATCCAGATCTTCCTCTTCATCGTCCACAGGAGGGATTGGGTTATCCAGGTCAGGGTCATTGTCACCCTCCTGGCCAGTTTCAGAGGGGGGCTGGGGGTATTGCTACCCCTGGCCCCACCCTCATCTTCTGCCCCACCCTCAGCTCCTACCCCTTCAGTCCCCAAGGGCTTACTAAGGTCATAAGCTACCAACAACTCTTTAAGGTGTTGGGTGGTGGGACTTTGGCCTGTCCTCAATTTCCTCAAGTTACATAAAGCTCTCAATTCCAAGAATGGGAGTGTATCATACTTGGAGGAAGAAGCCCAGTGGCTTCTGGCAAGGATTCTTTAGGTCCTTCCTTTAAAGACATTACTAGTGTGGTGTGGTGTATGCACTACCTACTCTAGTGTGGCCTACTAAACTCTCTTGAGTTGTAGAAAGGGTGTGCTATCTCTTAACACACAACTCTAAGTTCAGTAGAACTTACTGTATTCTAAGCTTAAATTATATGTACCTTAGGTACCTTTAGTGGTTTTCAGTTGATCAAGTCAATTGAGATTATCTGGTAAAACAATAGCAAGCTGGAATCCCACACGCTGCACACCAATGTGAGAAGTTGGCCTGGCATATGCTGTCCACTAATTATAGTGGGCACCTTGCACCAGTCCAAACAACCCCTTATTGGAGATAGGTTAAAGACAACCTTATTGAAAGCTATCCTAGTGGTAGCTATGGAGAGCAGCCTTCAGGCTAAGTCTTGAAGGAATGTAAAGCAGCTTGTTTTACCAGTCTATAATCTCTTGAGTGACCAAATGAAAGAGCACCACACCAGGTATATATTCAACATATATGTATTTATTGCTAAACACACCCCTCTAGTCTCTTTATGAGGCTAGAGTTCGAAATACACAAGTTATAAGTTATTTAAACACAGTAATAGCACAAATACACGTTTGGGCCCTAGGGGCGTACCAAACCATATACCAATAAAGTGGTATAAGAACCACGACTGAACTAGACACTAGGCCTAGAGCCTCTAGAAGTGCTTGGACCACAAGGAACCACCCAAGGTAGTGACACAGGGGACCCACGGGGGACGCGTGCAGTGTAAATACACAACCGCGATACGCCGTTAACTTCTATGGAGAAAGTCGCGATCAGGAAATTAAAGAAAAGGGACACTTAAAGGAGGACTTGGAGCAAACCCTTTGAGAACTAGGTCGTTCTAGAGTCTCTACCCACGGGAGCACCGGAGTACTCGTGTTACCTCACCCAGGGAAGCCGGGTGCATAGGTGCCTTTCGGGGTCGGGTTTCGTCGTCGATTTGAATGGCGATCTGCTGCAAAGTGCTGCTGGCGACCAAGTGGAAAGTGTCCGGGTGGATCCAAGAGTGGATCGGAGATCTGAAGAACCTGAAAGCAGAGGGGACAGAGTCTGGGTCACTAGCCAGTGACCAGGAAGGCGATGGACAGATGCCCACCGATGTCGAGTGCTTCAGGTGCGTTGACGGTCGTCTTGACTCTTCAGCCACGAGGTCCAGGAGGCGTTGTCGGCGACCAGGAGCAGGATTCGGGCTGGTACACGATGTCTGTCGAGTGCTGAGGTGTCGGCGACCGGATTGGACCCAACAAGCCTTGGCAACGGCAAGTCTCGGTGAAGATGAAGATCGTCGATGGTGCAGACCAGCAAGGTCTGAGGAACTCACCCAGCGAGGGTAAGTGAGGGCAGGCCTGGAGCAACCAGGATGCCCAAGAAGAAAAAGATTGGCCTTCGTGAAGGGCTACTAGCCAACGGGCTAGCGACCGCGAAGGAGCCTCGAGACGTCGCACGTGGATCTGGCTCACAGGACACTCGTGGAGTGGAGGCCAGTGATCTTCGGTGCAGTTGGTGCTGGAGGCTAGGGCTACTCGGAGCCCAAAGCACGACTTCGTGGGAGACCCAGAAGAGGATGCACTAGCAAATGCGTGCGGTGTCCAGGGGTCACGGTTCCAAGTTACCCACGACAGCTACGGGCCTCAGCTTTGCTGGGGACTCAGGGCAGCCTCTGGGAAGTCTGGAAATCCACCTCTGGTGATGCAAAGACTTCGGCGTCCGACGGGAGCTTAGGCGATGCAGACCGGACAATTGCTTCTTTGGTGCCTGCCAAGCAGGGGAGTCACTCCTTGACCCCAAGGGAGATTCTTCTGTCCTCTAGTCTTTAGTAGAGCGTCGAAGGTCCAGGATTCTGTTTCAGAGTTTCGTCCAGGGATAATCTAAAGTCCTAAGGACTGGGTTCCTATACTTATACCAAGTTTAGGGGTTGGACTACTCTGTGGCCCCACCTATGGGTGGGTCAGGGCAGAGGGGTGGCTACACCCCTTTCCCTTTGTCCAGTTCGCGCCAAAGCAGGGGCTGCAAGCCCTGATCCGGTTTGAACTGGGGTATGCACAGGGACACCAAATGTGCCCCCAGTGCAGGACTTCAAAGCACCCGAAAGTGCTCCCGCCCAGCCCCAATACACATTATCCTGTCTGGGGAGGTGGTCACACCTCCCTGGGACAGGAAACCTATTGTCCAGGCCTCCCCTGCCGGAGTTTCGTCCAGCAGCAGGAGGCCAGACTCGTGTCTGTGGCAGCAGCATCCATTTTGTGATGCCAGGGCTTTAGAAAGAAGTTACCGGGCTAGCCAGAGTTAACATGTCTTTCCCTCTAGAAGGGTGGAATGCTACCCCCGCCGCCAGAATTGGCGGGGGGTAGTATTCCAAGATGTTTGACACCAAACACGACATGTTTAGGTGCAGCCATTCCAAAGTTAGCATTTAACGCGAGGTTATAATGCGCTTAAGAGTATATGGTCAGGCTGCACTACAAACAGCATCAGAGAAGGGTCTCCGAACGCTGCAGAGGGGCCCTGCTCATGCAGGGGCACCCTCTCACATAGGAACCACGCACTCTGCCTTCAGGATTGATAAGGCCTGCCTTAGGAGTGACTTATAGGTTTATATGTGTGTATGTATTTAGTGATATAGGTAACCTATATCACAGTAAGAGGTGCATGCACCACCTTACCCAGGCTGCAGTAGCAGACCTGTGGTGCCAGTTTGGATGGCCTTCCAGGGGTGGCATAATACATGCTGCAGCCCCTGGTAGGCCTCTGAGGTACCTATGCCCTTGGTACATAGTATACCATATACTAGGGACTTATAAGGGCACTCCAGATTCCAATCAGTGATGTGCCTAAGGCACATGGAAACCATTTTAGAGAGGAAGCAGCTACGCTGGGGTTCCGATTAGCAGGGCCCCAGCCAGACTAATGTCGAAAAACAGTGAAGCATCAGCAAAAAGTGGGGGTACCCATGTGAAGCAGATCCTACTCTCCTACACACACCAATACTCACATATACTAGTTTAAAACATATGTAGTTACTCATAAAGACACTATTGAGACAGTCATTCACTCACTAACACACCCATACACACACTCATCCACCTATACAGTCCTGCACACATGCTGTCTTCAACACATACAAACAGTGAGTCACTCATTCATGCATCTATGCACTAAGTAATACCCCCCACCGAACCATACAGACACTCAGACACTCGTACTGATACTCAAAAAACCAACTAATAACCCATATAGACACTCATGTAGCTACTCACCAACCCATGCAGCCACTTATACACAAAGTGAGAGACTGATACAGATATTTTCATATTTAAACATTACTCACTAACCCATGTATTCACTAAGATACACTTAGTCAGTTATACAATCAATTTTACAAAAAAAATCATCCATTTAGACACTTATATACCCATTTATTCTTCCATCGACCTTGAGATATACATATATAAAACATATTTAATTTTCAGAAAAACACACATTCACTGGATGATGTCATCAGTGATGTCATCAGTGATGTCATTTGAGATGTCATGAGCGATGTCACTGACCATGTCATGAGTGATGTAATATGTGACGTCATCAGCAGTGCATTGCGGGCGCCCGAGTTATAGTTAGCTGAACTAACTATAACGGGGGAATTTCTATGGTTTTGTACGAGTGAAATTTCCAACTAACTATAACACCCCTGAAACCTATGGTTTTTTCAGTGAATTTCTAAGGTTTTTTAAATGCTAATTTCTAACTATAACGTGCCTGAAACCTATGGTTTTTTCAGGGAATTTCCAAGGTTTTTTAAATGCTAATTTCTAACTATAACGTGCCTGAAACCTATGGTTTTTCAGTGAATATATATATATTTATTATACTATGTATACATGTGAAAATGTCTCGGTCCGCCTGTTTGCCTCGGTGGCACGGAAAAAATGGGTGGAACTGACGTCAGCACGCCGACGATGTCCTCTTATGGCTCCGATGACGTCATACGGTGTCGCGAGCGGAGCCATGCTATTATGACGACTTTGTTGACGTGGGAGAGCTAGCAAAGAATTTCCGTGGAATGCTGGTGCAGGGGATATTCACCTAAGTGTTCAGGCTAGTCCTTTGGGAGCAACTGTTTATGTGGCCACTCCAGAAACCGAAACCAGTGATCCGAGGGCAGAGGCCCTGCAGATGGAACACGAGGTGGGGTGCCCAGTCGTGTGCACCGGCGGGGCAGCGAAGTGACAAGCACCACAACCCACAAAAAAGGTAACGAGGGCACTGAATAACACAGGATCTTCTCTTTGTATCTGGCAGGAACAACGAAGTTAAAATGCCCTAGTACCAAAATGTAGAATTAGTGCTACAACGGTCTTCAAGAGGACCTGCGATGCCGCTTCTGCCTCCCGTACCCTGGAGGCGGCACATGGGTCACGCGGTACGGTCATACTGCGGTGGCACGCACACTCGTTGACCTCTCATGGCACTGCTCCACACTTCAGGGAGGACGCTTTCCATTAGCTATGTTTTCTGATGACGTGTCGCGCCGGCCCCGTCCAACAACAGAACTCCTTTAGATCCAAACAGACTCTTCCACTCTCTCACCGGAAGTGAAACCAGGCCACGCGGACACTTTCACAATACAACAGCCGGGAATGCACTTTTCAGTAAAAAAAACACATTCCTTCCTCCTAATTAATCAAATAAACGTCTCACTGAAGAACAGGGGCCAGCTTCGATCGGACTTTTTTACTTCGCGATACCATTACAACGCATGCGTTGTACATCGCGAAGTCATTACTACGCATTTTTTTAGAACGCATGGTCATTTACCACACATGCCTTTACAACAAATTTTGTTGTAAAGGTATGTATGGTAAATGACCATGCATTCTAAAAAACATGTAGACGATCCACGTCATTGTAAGGAAACAGAGGCTGTTCCGTTTCCTCACAACGACGTGCACCGCCCCTCAGAGATGACGTGAAGCAGGAACCACGAGGAGAGAGGAACCACGAGGAGTGAGAGGTAAGGGGATTGGGCATGGGGTGGGGGTTTCTTTTCTAGGGTTTAGGGTAGTGCAGTGGTGTTTGGGTAGTGTAGGGGGTCATGCTGGGGGTAGTGTTTTAGGGTTTAGGGTAGTGCAGTAGTGTAGGGGGTCGTGCTGGGGGTAGTGTTTTAGGGTTTAGGGTACTGCAGTGGTGTATGGGTAGTGTAGGGGGTCATGCTGGGGTAGTGTTTTAGGGTTTAGGGTAGTGCAGTGGTGTTTGTGTAGTGTAGGGGGTCATGCTGGGGGTAGTGTTTTATGGTTTAGGGTAGTGCAGTGGTGTTTGGGTAGTGTAGGGGGTCATGCTGGGGGTAGATTTAGGGTTTAGGGTAGTGCAGTGGTGTTTGGGTAGTGTAGGGAGTCATGCTGGGGGTAGTGTTTTAGGGTTTAGGGTAGTGCAGTGGTGTTTGTGTAGTGTAGGGGTTGTGCTGGGGGTAGTGTTTTAGGGTTTATGTTAGTGCAGTGGTGTTTGGGTAGTGTAGGGGTAGTGCTGGAGTAGTGTTTTAGGGTTTAGGGTAGTGCAGTGGTGTTTTGTGTAGTGTAGGGGGTAGTGCTGGGGATAGTGTTTTAGGGTTTAGGGTAGTGCAGTGGTGTTTGGGTAGTGTGGGGGTTCATGCTGGGGGTAGTGTTTTAGGGTTTAGGGTATGGCAGTGGTGTTTGGGTAGTGTAGGGGGTCGTGCTGGGGGTAGATTTAGGGTAGTGCAGTGGTGTTTGTGTTGTGAGGGGGTCGTGCTGGGGGTAGTGTTTTAGGGTTTAGAGTAGTGCAGTGGTGTTTGTATAGTGTAGGGGGATTTAGGGTAGTGCAGTGGTGTTTGTGTAGTCTAGGGGGTCATGCTGGGGGTAGTGTTTTAGGGTGTAGGGTAGTGCAGTGGAGTTTGTGTAGTGTAGGGGTAGTGTTTTAGGGTTTAGGGTAGTGCAGTGGTGTTTGTGTAGTGTAGGGGGTCATGCTGGGGGTAGTGTTTTTGGGTGTAGGGTAGTGCAGTGGTGTTTGTGTAGTGTAGGGGTAGTGTTTTAGGGTTTAGGGTAGTGCAGTCGTGTTTGTGTAGTGTGGGAGGTCATGCTGGGGGTAGATTTAGGGTTTAGGGTAGTCCAGTGGTGTTTGGGTAGTATAGGGGGTCATGCTGGTGGTAGTGTTTTATTGTTTAGGGTAGTGCAGTGGTGTTTGGGTAGTGTAGGGGGTAGTGCTGGGGTAGTGTTTTGGGTTTACGGTAGTGCAGTGGTGTTTGTGTAGTGTAGGGGGTCGTGCTGGGGTAGTGTTTTAGGGTAGTGCAGTGGTGTTTGTGTAGTGTAGGGGGTAGTGTTTTAGGGTTTAGGGTAGTGCAGTGGTGTTTGCGTACTGTAGGGGGTCGTGCTGGGGGCTAGTGTTTTAGGGTTTAGGGTAGTGCAGTTGTGTTTAGGTAGTGAAGGGGGTCGTGCTGGGGGTAATGTTTTAGGGTTTAGGGTAGTGCAGTGGTGTTTGTGTAGTGTAGGGGGTCATGCTGGGGGTAGTATTTTAGGGTTTAGGGTAGTGCAGTGGTGTTTGGTGTAGTGTAGGGGGTCGTGCTGGGGGTAGTGTTTTAGGGTTTAAGGCAGTGCAGTGGTGTTTAGTGTAGTGAAGGGGTCATGCTGGGGGTAGGGTTTTAGGGTTTAGGGTAGTGCAGTGGTGTTTGTGTAGTGTAGGGGGTTGTGCTGTGGGTAGATTTAGGGTTTAGGGTAGTGCAGTGGTGTTTGGGTAGTGTAGGGAGTCGTGCTGGTGGTAGTGTTTTAGGGTTTAGGGTAGTGCAGTTATGTTTGGGTAGTGTAGGGTGTCGTGCTGGGGGTAGTGTTTTAGGGTTTAGGGTAGTGCAGTGGTGTTTGGGTAGTGGAGGGAGTACTGTTTTAGGGTTAGGTGCGCCCAACCAGCCACAATATCCGTGGACAAAGGGGATCCTGACTCTTTGGAACGCTCCGCCAATTGAATAATTTGGGTCAAGTGCCCTACCACGTCCAAGACCTATCAATTCCTTTCTTGGGATCCCTCATATACTTGGAGAAAAAGGTACATAGTTTCTCATCAATTTCAGGCGTGTGTGCCACCTTCCCCTTCAGTGAGGGCCTGGGGCATTCTCCCCTCATTCTATTCCTGACCTCCCTTTCAAGGGGTTGATGGATTTTCCCCACCACATACTCTGCCACTTTGGCGTCAGGGGTCCACTCCGCCGACCTAGGATGGTAAATTTGGGTAGGCTCGAACATGTCCGAGTGGACCCCGTCCCCAACCGGGGACTGAGAGGAGTGGGACTCTGGACGCCAGGGACGCCCCGAGTCCTTATCCTCATCGGAGGAGAAATCGTCCTCCGATACACCCTCTCCCTCTAAGGGAAACCCGCCGTCGGGGTATACAATAGTGGTGACAGCGTTGCAATTTTCTCCGGGCTCCTCCTCCCGGCAGGGTGCATGTTTCAGCGTTCGCGCACTCTTGAGGAAGGTCTCCGTAAGTTTATCAAATCCTTCCAAGTGCCCCGCGTTATGCTTAACGGCCCTTTTATTCCCCATCTGGGAGCTACTGGGACCCGCTACCACCAGATCTGGGTCACTGAACACCCCAGGGATGCTTTTCGCCAGCTTATCAACCTGATCCCTAAGAGGAGCCAGCGCCCTAGAAATAGCCAGAGAGAGGGCTTGGTCCACTGCTGGAGGGAGAAGTTGGGGGGCCATTCCTACTCCACTTCCTGGTAGGAGGAGTAAAAATGGTCTTCTGGAGAAGACATGATAGCAGAGGGTGTGAGCACAGAACAAATGCCCTTAAAATCCTTAAGGCAGCCCCCTCGCTGGTGCTCCAACAGCTGGGCTTTCCCCGAAGCTGTTATAAGAATAGACTGAGACGCAATACCAATTACCACCACCAGGTGGCGCTGGTCACTAACGTGCCTGTGTGAGGAAATCACCGCGTAGCGGTGTCAAAATTAGGCGAGGGTTGGTCGGGAATCAAGCGGACTCTAAAGGAGTGACCGGATTCCCAAACGAACGTAAAGACCAGCGGGAGCGCTCGACGGAGCTGCCTCGCTCGGACCAGACGCGCCTGTCAGGATCTCACCGCGCGCAGAGCGCACAGCGGGAGAAACTGCGAGGGGGAGAACGCGCTCGGGCAAGAGCCTGCTGCGCAGGGAAGGAATATGAAACAATACCAAGGCAATAATGCTAATAACGTGCACAAGAAACCGCTATACAAACAGCAACAACGTCAGATTAAGCCAAGATTGTAAGAAATGCACTTAACTGACGAGCAGTGAAGAAAGAGGAAGCGGAAGGGACGTCACGATATTATATACGATGGACTGTGATATGATTGGACTATAGTTGCCTTGGAGACTACCCCCTAATGGTTCATGGGTTGTGTAGTCTTTTGTTTAATGATTGTTGTGTTACGTTTTCTTTGAACTGCTATGCAAATAAAGGGAGGAAAGATATGCATAATCCTCGCCTCCGTCCTGCCATAGAATTCATTAAACTTTATTCGATCTGATTTAGAAACATAGATCATAAAAGTGTACATAAAAACAGTAAATCCTCTTTCCTAATACAATACAGTGAGAATTAATTAAAACCAGTAGGTAAAAACGGGTGTTACAAAGCCCGGTTCAGAGCAACTTCAGGTTAACAGAATCGTAAAGTTCAATGTTTCGCAAGATCAATCTCATGTACTTCGTGCAAAATACGCAATAAGGGGTCCAAGTAAGATGTAACGCTCCAATACCTGACCAGTCTGCACTATATAAAACTGCAGAAAAACTAAAAATAAAAAGTGTTTTGCACACTTCTGTCATTGGGCTATATGTGGGCTACATCTGGGTGATATTTGTGCTACATTTGGGCTCTTTTTTCTCTGGTGGCCATCTTGGGAGACTTATTTGTTATGAAGTTTCCTAATTTCCTCATTTACTGCAGTCTCCTCAGTAGGAAATGCTTTCAGTTTTTACTTTGATTCCATCAAGAAGGCATTCAGATGTGTCACACATTTGCCATAAATTCAGAATGTTAGCACTCTAGTTGTTCATTAGATCACTGTAGTAAAGCTACTGCTCACCAGGGAGCTAACTGGAAGTCTACTGCTGGTATTGAAAGTGATTGTTTCAGTCTGTATGTCAGAATTTTCTAATGAAATAGAAGAGGATTTGAGATCTCACTTAAAACATGCCCTAAATTTTCTTTCTACAGCACTAACCATAATTTCTATGACAAAATTAACCCCCTCATTTTGTTCCTTTTTAAATTAAATGTTTAAGAGTTACCAGTCTATTCCAATCAAGATGGCTTCAGGTGTGCCATAATTTTGTCATAAGTAAGACTGTTAGCGCTCTAGTTGTTCTTTAGAACACTCTGGGAAGCTGCAGTAGAACACAAAGGCATCAACTGACATGCTGCTCCTGTTGAAATATAACAGGAAGATATTTGAGATCACACTTGAAACATGTCCTAATTTTTCTTTCTACAGCACTAACCATAATTTCTATGACAAAATGAACCCCTTCATTTTGTTCCTTTTTAAATTAAATGTTTTAAGTGTTACCAGTTTATTCCAATCAAGATGGCTTCAGGTGTGCCAAACTTTTGTCATAAGTAAGGCTGTTAGCACTCTAGTTGTTCTTTAGAACACTCTGAGAAGCTGCAGTAGAACACAAAGGAATCAACTGACAGTCTCTGCCCTTGTTGGATGTACATGTTTTACTGAGAATGTCAGACTTCATTCTCACATGACTGAGAAAGATAATGTGAATTTACAGAAAATATGCTCTTATTTTAGCTTCTGGAGCACCTTCCAAAACTCTATGGGATCAAGCATGTGAAAATAGTTTTCTCTCAAACATGATTCATGATATCCCAGCAGAAGGTTTTTCACAGGGTGAAATCACCTTAGAACACACCACAATTCCTGGAATTAGTATGGTACCATCAACAAATGAATTCTAATGTAACTAAAGTCTGTTATCACCCTTTATAGTTCTCCTTTTGGTAACCCTCAAAATCTTCGATTCACTACAATGATTTCAATGGGGTACTATCATGTATATTGGTCCCGAGATATCGATATTTTTTCTTTTTCAAATTTCTCAGGAACTACTGAACGGATTTACACCATTTAACAAAAAGGGTTCTTTCTGAACCAAGAGCTACCTCTTTGCCAAATTTGGTGTAATTCCGTTCAGCAGTTCGGGCTGTAGCCGTGTCTAAAGTTTCCTATGGAAAATTGCATCAGGAAAACACGTTTTGGGACCCCCCTTTTTTCTCGGCCCCCGCTTGTCGAATCACCCCGAAACTTTCAGGATAGGAGCAGACCGGAGCGCCCCACGAGTTTTGAAAATGTCGCGAAGATTCATCAACCGGCGCCAAAGTTATTGGAAATAGAATGTTGTGAATTTCCTATGGAAAATAGGTCCTAACTATAACTACCTACTGGCGACCGCCAGTAGGTAATACACACACACATATACATATACCAAAACATGACTAGAACCCACTAGACACAGACAAGAAATTGATGAACCCTGTAAGTCTGCTGCTTTTCGTGGTGAGTCTATTTTTACACATGAGTGCTGAGTCTAAGGCACAGTATTTGCTTAAAGTGTACATGTGAATATATTCCAGAATCTTTGGGCCTCGTTTAGAGGAAGTTGATAATGGGACGGCCACCAACAAAGGCAGCTATTCCAATTGGCACCATCTTCTTTATTCTATTCTCTTTTGATGGCAGGGCTCCAAATGGTAGATTAGTCTCTGTTGGTTTCTGGCATCAGGAATAGTTACTTGGCAAAAATGACACCATTTCTGCTGGTGTCGTTTCTGAGTAAGACCACCATGGCAACAATGGCAGTCTCACACAGAAAACTGCAAATTTTCCTGATGCACTGAGAGAAAACTCCCAGCATGTATGAGATATTTTACATTTGATTCTTGGAACTCAACCCTAACTTTAGTGGTCCATTTCCAGAAACCACCTCAATCCATGATTGGCAAGGGAAATAGGGTGAAGTCAGAGAAACATGAAAACAAGAGCTGACATGAGGGCACAATACAACAGAAGACAATGGAGGGCTGTTATAGGGAGAGGTGAGTGAGACAAGTCAGAAGGAAGGGGAGCCACTAAATGTATTTTTTCTGGTGATTGCAGACACGAGTGTCAAAGCCCTCCCCATAGTTGAGAATGTTAAAATTTGGCAGTCCACCTGCTGTGGATGGTTAAGGTGAAGAGTTTTGAAGGTGCCTACAGAACATAAAAATGGTGATGTCACTACTTAAAGCAAATGCAAATGTTATTTTTTGCAAGATATTTACATGGTTTCAAAATATTTAACTTTCTTAATTAGAAGGCTATTTGATATGGCATTCTCTACTCCGTCTCAGGGCAAATCTAGAGGAATTATCAATTTTGTTTCATTGAAAAAAAAGGTATTTAACTTAAGAAGAAATAAAGGAATGTTAACTATGATGCTTTGTTGTCAAGATATCAATAGTATTGGCATTTGGAATTAGCATTTTCCTGGTACTGGGTGAGATTTATTTCACTAAAATAGAGTTGGGTATTCAAGAACACAGCAAAGTTCTTAGCTACTTTGGGGACAGAAGGTGTCATGATGGTGGAAATCTGATATTAATCACAGAGCCATTAGTTACTGCCTTGACCAGATTTGCATTAAGAAAAAGGGGGTATTAACATTTCCATTGCAGTTGAAAGTTGTATGGATATTACTTAATCCTCATAGGAGAGGGTATTGTGTTTTTCTTCAGTACAACCACTCATTCAGACGGATTTCCTTTTGGTGTCAGGATACTGGTTTACTGCTGTTACGGTTAATCAGCATTTGTATAGCTAAGAATCTGAAGCTAGTTTGACATCATGGTCCACGTTTATTAGCTGCTGGTGTGAATTCATGTAATGTGGGTTAGGGATAGAAGATGTAGATTGATCACATCACTAAGAGAACTGTAAAAAAATGGTGGATGATAATAACATAATATCAGTCAAGTGTATGCAATACCTATTATCTCTGATGTGTTTAAAGCGGGCTTCTCCAACAAGTAGCTCGTGAGCTACTGGTAGCTCTCCAGCTACCTGTAAGTAGCTCTCCTGTCTAGCCCAGCTTTCTAAGTTAGAAGCTTTTGTTTGGATGAATTAATTGTCAGACAAAAGAGATTAAAGTGTGTATTTGAAACGAAAATGTGTATTTGAAACGAAAATGTGTATTTTCAGAACTTATAAGCTAGTGTTTAGAGGAAAATGGTTGAATTTTCAAAATGTATTTAAAGATGATATTTAAGTGATAAATGATGTGATGATGGGTAGACTTATTACTAACACTATTACCTTAATGCACGGGGCACTGCAGCTGTGGTTGTTACATAGTACCCATGTAAAGGCATTCCAATGTGACGAAGCCTTTTTACATTACTGCTTGCAACCCTCCTGGTGCACTGATGTGATCACTGCTGGTAATCGTGCATAGGGTGGCCACTAACGTAATCTTGCCTTATGTGGTCACCCTTACAACACGAATACTAATAGCTCAGGATGATTTTCATTGAACACAAGTAGACTGCATTACTGAAAAGGTTGGAAACCCATGGTTTAAAGCATCTCTGAAGCTTATTAGTTATTCTGCTGAGCTAAAAAAGCTTGAACCAGGTAGAAAACCAGATATGGAAAGGTACCTCAAATCTGCAAAGAAGACGTGTATAGCAACTGGAAATGAAGACGATCTTGCTTAGATGACCACTCCGGCCAAGCACAAATTAAATAATTTCTTTCTTTGCAGTGCAGAATTGCTCTTCTCTTTTTAAAACTAATTTTTTAAGGTTTCGCCTGTACAGCGCTTGCGAAGTCTGTTGTATTTATGAAAAAAAAAAAAATCTTAAAAGGGGCTTAAAGCCCACAAATTACTTACCTTTACTTATCACTGGATGACTCTAAGGTGGCTCCCATATCACTTAACTTTCCATTGGCTGGCTTCCACGTGGATCCCAAGTCACTCTCGTTTCCTTGCTTCCTATTGGTCAGCGCCTCTTCTTCGCCCTAGTCTTCCTCTGTTGGGCATTAAGTCTACATCCTGTCATGAAGCCTGGACCAAGCACTGCTTCCAGTGGCCAGTGTCCTTTCACTGCAGGTACTCCTTCATGTTCTAGGCTTGTGATATGAAGTTGAAAGGTGCAATGTTAATTTTCAAGCTCTTTCCGCACCTGTCTGAAGTCCTGTTGCAGTGACGGACACAGGAAGAGGAAGGTTCATCCAGTATGCTAGTGTGTTTTTCAGATTTATATATGTGCACACAGATATTTCGAATGGCCTTCCTAATCATATCTTGCCGCAGGAAGGCTGCGGTTACTTGCTGCTGCAGGCCGCCTTTTGAAACTACTTCCTTTTGGCCTGTGCCAGCCAGCGACATTATCAGATCTCCCCTCCCACTCACTCAGCATCACACCCCCGGGCTCTCATTGGTTTCTTGCACGCACATTTAATATCACCACTCTAGGGTTACCAGCCGACCATAATTTATACGGACAGTCGATAATTTAGGTGCAATGTCCGTTGTCCATAATGAATCTTCTCATGGACAGCTTTTGCCAATAATTTGAAAGATGCATAATGACAGCCAATCATGAGGCTGCATTTGTCATCCAATGACCGCCATTGGTTGTGGTCACTGTATGCAGGCTGACCTGGGGTTGACTTCCATGTCAATCAGTCAATCCTAGCACTCAACATACTGCATGTTGTGCCGACTGGCTCAATTTGTATGGGCTTAGGGTGTCCTGAGCTCACTTTCGGCTATTTACTTCCTCCTTGAAATTATTTATTAAAGTTTTATATAGCGCAAAATCGACCCAAAGGTATTGTAGTGCTTTACATGAGTACCAGTTACATTACTCAGGCCTGCTTGCTCTGCCCTAAACCGGCATTCGAGGTGGCCACCGGTCCCAGAGGATAGAACTCGAACGGCCTGCACCTGTTCAGCCTGGCCATTGGAACAGCTAGTCCGAGACTTAACAAAAGTCTTGTTAAAAGACCCTTCTCGGCTCCATCCCCTCCAGTCCTCCACAACGACAAATAACATTGTCCTCAGAAAAGTACGATGAGGCATAATTGGGTGACCATCACTCATGAGAGATTTTTCCACATTTCTAATTGTATTAATTGCCCAGGATAGGGTCCCCGGGACCTATATAGGCTTGGGGTGGGGCCATGTGGCTGAAGGCTGTGGGCAGCATGGGGTTGGCTGCCTGCAGGGGGAAAGTGGGGTTGTTGGGTACAAGGCCAGCCAGGCCAACCTCTCATCAATCATGGCAAAAGGCCGTGCGCAGCATGGGGTTGGTTTTCTGTATGGTAAATGTTTACGTAACAAAAAACCCTAGAATTTCACTGAAAGTACCGAAGGTTAAAGTAACATTATAATTAGGTGAGAATTTCAGCTGCAATGTAATGTTTTAAATGTACAAAACCACTGAAAGTTCGCTATGGTAACTATAACTTGTGCCCTAACGTAACTATAACTCGCGCCCTCACCATGCACTGTTAATTACCCCACATATTACAATCACTCATGACATCTTCTAAGACATTACTGATAATATCAAAGCATTGATGAGAAAACTGTGCACGGTGCGGGTGCAAGTTAGTTACTTTTGGGCTTGGGTTACCTTAGGGCACCAGTTATAACAGCTAACTATAACTGATTTTCAGAGGTTTTGTACATTTAAAATGGTACGTTGTCACTGAAATTCTCACTAACTATAACGTTACCTTAACCTTTTTCACTCCAGTAAATATATATAAATATATATATATTCACTGAAAAAACCATAGGTTTTAGGGACAGTTGTAGTTAGTTGGACATTTCACTCGTACAAAACCCGTGAAATTCCCCCGTTATAGTTAGTTCAGCTAACTATAACTCGCGCCCCCGCAATGCACTGCTGATGACGTCACATATTACATCACTCATGACATGGTCAGTGACATCACTGATGACATCTCAAATGACACTGATGACATCATCCATGTGATAATTTGATGCATCTTCTCACACCCTAATATAACTTTTGATACACCCACTCTAAATTACAGACTGCCATTGTCAAAACCATAGACACTCCAACACCAATAACTACATACACACTCATTGATTCTTAGGTCTACACACACATCCACTCATTCACCCGTACAGTCAGTCATACTTACGGTCACTCAGTACAGGACTATCATATGCACTCATACACCTATATAGACACTCACAAGCCGTCACTCATCCATAGAGGTACTCACACACCTAGTCAGTCATGCAAATAATTAATCACACTGCCATTTACTCACCTATACAGTTATACACACACCAGCTCACTTACTCATACAAATACTAGCACATTCTTACGCTCTTATACAATCACTGATACAAGTACACACTCATCCATACAGCCACTCTCACAATCACACTCTCACTTATATCCATTTATATACTCCAACACACATATATACTGCCTTTCACATATGTAGTTACTCACACATGTACCACTGAGATATACATTCACTCACTAACACACCCATACACACACTCACCCACCTATACAGTCCATCACAGATGCACTCTTGAAACCATGCACCCAGTGAATCACCCACTCACATACTATGCACAGAGTCACACACACCCCACCCACACAAACACTCAGGCACCCATACAGATACTCAGACAACCAATCAATAACCCATGTAGACACTCATGTAGCTATTCAGAAACCCATGCAGCCGCTTACACACCAACAGACAGACGGATACAGACATTCACACAGTTTAGTCACTAACCCATGCATTCAGTAAGATACGTTTAATCACTCACTTATAGTCAGTCACGCACCTACTAAATCATCCATTCAGACAATTATACACACACTCATTCTTCAATACGCCTTTCCCTATATATATTAAACATATTTAAACTTTACAGAAACCCACAGTCACTGGATGATGTTATCAGTGATGTCACTTGAGATGTCATCAGTGATGTCACTGACCATGTCATGAGTGATGTAATATGTGACGTCATCAGCAGTGCATTGCGGGGGCGCAAGTTATAGTTAGCTGAACTAACTATAACGGGGGAATTTGACGGGTTTTGTACGAGTGAAATGTCCAACTAACTATAACTGTCCCTAAAACCTATGGTTTTTTGAGTGAATTTCAAAGGTTTTTTAAATGCTAATTTCTAACTATAACGTGTCTGAAACCTATGGTTTTTTCAGTGAATTTCAAAGGTTTTTTAAATGCTAATTTCTAACTATAACGTGCCTGAAACCTATGGTTTTTAAGTGAATTTCAAAGGTTTTTAAATGCTAGTTTCTAACTATGCCTACAGAGGTAGGACATGTGAAGAAAGAAGAAAAAACGCACAGAAAGAAGCAAAAGAAATGCAGAAAGAAGCAACAGAAGTCCACAAAGACGAAGAGAAGTGCAGGAAGAAGCAAAAGATGTGCAGAAAGAACCAACAGAGGAGCAGAAAGACGCCTTGTAGCAAAATCCTCCTGTGCCCACAACTTTTTCAGACGGGTACTGGTGGTAACTGACTCTGACTAACCAGAGCCAGTGCTATGCTAAAAGACACTTAGAATACAGTGAAAACACCTACATACACTAGGGAACACTATGCGTTGGGGTACCCCTGTGATTAGCATGACCTCCTCTGTAAGTCCCTAGTACATAATAGGGCGAGGATTAAAACTACCTCTTAAAACGCGCTACGGGGCGCGTTTTAAGTTGCGGGATTAAGTCCCCTTGAATCCTGAGGGTCCCTGGGGCCCAACAAGCCCACCAGGTACCTACAGTTAGCACCACAGAGCTGAGTTGCAGAGAGGCGTTCCGCGGCCATGCACCTTTTTCACCTCTCTGCAACGCAACTCTGTTGTGCTTACTGAAGGTACCTGGTGGGCTAGTTGGCCCCCAGGGTCCCTCAGGATTCAAGGGAATTAGTTCCCAACCAAAAGCACCACAGGGCGTGTTTGCGCACATGTCACCTCAGGCCCCGCCCCTCCCTTCACCACTGTGCAAACGCGCCCCGTGGCGGGTTTTAAGATGGGGGATTAGGTCACCTTGAATCCTGAGGGTCCCTGGGGCCCAACTAGCCCACCAGGAACCTCCAGTATGCGCCAGGGGGCTGCGTTGCAGAGAAGGTGTTCTGAGGCCACGCCCCTTTTACACCTCTCTGCAACGCAGCTCTGTGGCGCTAATGGAGGTAGCTGGTGGGCTAGTTACAGGGACCCTCAGGATTCAAGGGGAGTTAATCCCCCAACTAAAACGCGCCACGGGCCTCAGGACACAAGTGGACTTCATCCTCTGATCAGCAGTGCGCCAGAAGCCGTGTTTGCAGAGTGGTGTAAAAAGGGGCGTGGCCTCGGACCACCTGTCTGCAATGCAGCTCTGTGGCGCTTACTGGAGGTACCTGGTGGGCAAGTTGGCCCCCAGGGACCCTCAGGAATCAAGGGGACTTAAAAGGGACGTTATAGTTACAAATTAGCATTTAAAAAACCATTCAAATTCACTGAAAAAACCATAGGTTTCAGGCGCGTTATAGTTAGAAATTAGCATTTTAAAAACCTTAGAAATTCACTGAAAAAACCATAGGTTTTAGGGACGTTATAGTTAGTTGGACATTTCTCTCATACAAAACCATAGAAATTCCCCGTTATAGTTAGTTCAGCTAACTATAACTCAGCCTTCCCGTAATGCACTGCTGATGACGTCACATATTACATCATTCATGACATGGTCAGTGACATCAATGATGACATCTCAAATGACATCACTGATGAGATCACTGATGACATCATCCAGTGACTGTGTTTTTCTTTAAAGTTTAAATATGTATTATATATATGCCAAGGTGTTTTGAAGAATGAGTGGGTGTATAAGTGTCAGGATGGAGGATTTAGTAGGTGCGTGACTGACTGTATAAGTGAGTGATTAAATGTGTCTTACTGAATGCATGGGTTAGTGACTAAACTGTGTGAATGTCTGTATCAGTCTGTCTGTTGTGTAAGCTGCTGCATGGGTTGGTCAGTAGCTACATGAGTGTCTATATGGGTTATGGATTGGTTGCCTGAGTATTTGTATGGGTGCCTGAGTGTGTGTGTGGGTGGGTGGGAGGTGTGTGACTGTGCATAGATGTGTTAGTGGTTGATTCACTGGGTGTATGGGTTCAAGAGTGCATGTGCAAACAGCTGTATGGGTGGGTGAGTGTGTGTTTGGGTGTGTTGGTGAGAGAATGGATGTCTCAGTGGTACATGTCCAAGTAACTACATATGTAATAGGCAGTGTATGTGAGAGTTGGAGTATATAAATGACTATACGTGAGAGTCAGTGATTGTGAGAGTGGCTGTATGGATGTGTGTGTTGTTGTATTCCTCTTAGGGTGTCCGTATATAGGTTTTCCTGTATCATGTCCTTATATAGGCACAATTCGCCCTGCCCTTATATAGGCATAAAATCCCAGTCCTTATTTAGGCATTAAACCGTGCACTCCAAATACAGGCATGGTCTCCGACATCCGTCCACCCTAACGTCACAACGAGTTCTTGAAGAACAGACCCTTAGGCTTCGGGAGTTTCCCTAGCACAGGACTATTGATTTCTTCAAGGACTCATCTATTATGCATGAACCGATACCTTAAGGGTTCATTCATGACGTCTTCCGCTGTCCGAGTCACGTCAATGCTAACATTCTGAGGTACCTCTCAGGTACAAATATACCTTCCCTAGCCCTTGTAAACAAGAGGAGACCTCGACTTCAGAGGAGCCCGTTTCCCGGCCTGACGCACTGAGAAGACGCTGTCAGCCCTGCACGCAGAGAGTCCAGCTTCCAGTGATCTGACTTCCCTTGCTGGGTGTTGGAGTTCGAGTCTGGCAAGAGATTCCCACCTCTCTCATTCTTAAGGTATGGAGCTGACTAGAACCTAGAGGGACTCTTGGCATACTAGGCATACTAGGCGTAACATACTCTTAGTATACCATAGTAAGGAATACTCCACCTACTTCATACCTCTCCCTACACCTAGGTTAGGTTAGGTACATTGGGGTAGAACTAGCTTAGAAATGCATAGTATGTGTTATTTATGTAAATGAATATCTACTAAAGATCATGCTAGCGCAGTATTATTTATTTCTACTGCTTACGCTGTACATTATTTATCTTGCATACTGTCTTGTGATCGTAACAGCACATATTACTTACACAAGAAACAAGACTGTTCAATAAACCTTTTATTGAAACGCCAGTCTATTCTTTCTATGTAACTTTGAAGAAAACTAAGCATGCACGATTGAGCTGAGTGAAACGGTTATCTATTGTTTCCACGACTCTGGGACACGTTCTGATTCTAAAGGGAAACAAAGTGGTCATGTTTTGCGGCTGCCAGAAACTACTCCCTTCTTGTTTGTCAAGGAGTTTCTAGTGGCCTCTGAGCTAGCTGGCACAAGTAATTAAGTTTAATATACTCGATAGGGACATACCGACCTCAGTCCTATGTCAAGCCTATAGGGTATATTATTCCAATGCGCAGAGCCTATTAGGGAAATAGGAGCTACACTACAGTGTACTTGTATCAGTGATTGTATAAGAGAGTAAGTATGCGGTTTTTTCTGTATGAATAAGTGATGTGGTGTGTGTATAACTGTATACGTGAGTAAATGGAAGTGTGATTGATTCTTTGCATGACTGACTAGGTGTGTGAGTAACTGGATGAGTGGTGGTGTGTGAGTGTCTGTATAGGTGTATGAGTGCATATGATATTGTTGTATTGATGAGTGACTGCATGTATGAGTGATTGTATGGGTGAATGAGTGCATGTGTGTGTTGACATAGGCATCAGTTAGTGCGTATGTAGTAACTGGTGTTGGTGTGTCTATGGTTTCGAAAATGGTAGTCTGTATTGTACAGTGGGTGTACTAAAGGTTATATTAGGGTGTGAGGAGGTGCATCAGATTTTCACGTGGATGTCATCAGTGATGTCCATTTGAGATGTCATCAGTGATGTCACTGACCATGTCATGAATGATGTAATATGTGACGTCATCAGCAGTGCATTGCGGGTGCGCGAGTTATAGTTAGCTGAATTAACTATAACGGGGGAATTTCTATGGTTTTGTACGAGAGAAATGTCCAACTAACTATAACGTCCCTAAAACCTATGGTTTTTTCAGTGAATATATATATATAAATTCACTGAAAAAACCATAGGTTTCAGGCACGTTATAGTTAGAAATTTGCATTTAAAAAACCTTAGAAATTCACTGAAAAAACCATAAGGTTTTAGGGACAGTTATAGTTAGTTGGACATTGCACTCGTACAAAACCCGTGAAATTCCCCCGTTATAGTTAGTTCAGGTAACTATAACTCGCGCCCCCATAATGCACTGCTGATGACGTCACATATTACATCACTCATGACATGGTCAGTGACATCACTGATGACATCACTGATGACATCATCCAGTGACTGTGTGTTTCTGTAAAGTTTAAATATGTTTAATATATTTAGGGAAAGGCGTATTGAAGAATGAGTGGGTGTAGAAGCGACTGAATGGATGATTTAGTAGGTGCGTGCCTGAGTCTATAAGTGAGTGATTAAACGTATCTTACTGGATGCATGGGTGAGTGACTAAACTGTGTGAATGTCTGTATCCGTCTGTCTGTTGTTGTGTAAGCAACTGCATGGGTTTCTGACTAGCTAAATGAGTGTCTATATGGGTTATTGATTGGTTGTCTGAGTATCTGTATGGGTGCCTGAGTGTTTGGGTGGGGTGTGTGTGACTCTGTGCATAGATGTGTGAGTGGGTGATTCACTGGGGGCATGGTTTCAAGAGTGCGTCTGTGATGGACTGTATGGGTGGGTGAGTGTGTGTATGGGTGTGTTAGTGATTGAATGTATATCTCAGTGGTACATGTGTGAGTAACTACATATGTGAAAGGCAGTATATATGTGTGTTGGAGTATATAAATGGCTATAAGTGAGAGTGTGATTGTGAGAGTGGCTATATGGATGAGTGTGTGCTTGCATCAGTGATTGCATAGGAGCGTAAGAATGTGCTAGTATTTTTATGAGTAAGTGAGCTGGTGTGTATAACTGTATAGGTGAGTAAATTGGAGTGTGATTAATTATTTGCATGACTGACTAGGTGTGTGAATACCTCTATGGATGAGTTGCGTTGTGTGAGTGTTTATATAGGTGTATGAGTGCATATGATAGTCCTGTACTGAGTGACTGTAAGTATGAGTGACTGTACGGGTGGGTGAGTGAGTAGAAGTGTGTGTGGGGCCCTAAAAATCAGTGAGTGGGTATGTACTTATTGGTATTGGAGTGTGTATGGTTTTGAGAATGGCAGACTGTAATTTAGAGTGGGTGTTTCAAAACTTATATTAGGGTGTGAGAAGATGCATTAAATTCTCACATGGATGATGTCATCAGTGATGTCATTTGAGATGTCATCAGTGATGTCATCAGTGATGTCACTGACCATGTCATGAGTGATGTAATATGTGGCGTCATCAGCAGTGCATTGCGGGGGCGCGAGTTATAGTTACCTGAACTAACTATAGCAGGGGAATTTCACGGGTTTTGTACGAGTGCAATGTCCAACTAACTATAACTGTCCCTAAAACCTTATGGTTTTTCAGTGAATTTCTAAGGTTTTTAAATGCAAATTTCTAACTATAACGTGCCTGAAACCTATGGTTTTTTCAGTGAATTTCAAAGGTTTTTTAAATGCTAATTCCTAACTATAACATGTCTGAAACCTACGGTTTTTCAGTGAATTTCAAAGGTTTTGTAAATGACAATTTTTAAATGTATTAATTGTTATATTAATTTTTTTCATACTGATTTACTAAATTTTTAGAAACATTTTTTTTAACATATTTTATTTTTAAATTACATTGTAATTACATTATACATTACAAAAAATACTTTCTCAGAATGAATTACTTTAGTTTAAATACTTTGCACATAGGCAATAGACTTTTAAGTACAGTAGTTACAGTTGTTGCAATGGGCAACACATTTTCAAACACAATGCAACATTAAGCTCAATGTGAATTTCTAGTTAAATGCAATTAGTTACTTAATGGATTACTTTTCTAACCACAGGACTGGATCCTAGATTCAGTCCTGGGACATCTCCTGTAAACAGTTGAGTAAAAGCGTTTTTGTTACAGTCGTGATTTTTAAGGAATATTATTGTATTTTAAAAGTAGACACTTAGAAACTTTTCTCATAGAATCACCAATGTTATCCTATGGAAGGAAATTCACTTAGCAGGTAAAAACTGTTATCGTTACTTTTTCTTACTCAGTGTTGGATCCTGGATCCAGCACTGGTGCATCTCCTGTAAACAGTTGAAAGAATGCGTTTAAGTCATACAGGCGATTTTTAAGGAATATTTGTAGTTTGTGAAAATCGACACTTTGAAACTTTTCTGCTGAAAACCAGACAATGGATTCCTATGGAAGAAAATATAAGTTACTGGTAAGTACGGTTAAAATTACTTTTCAGGGTCAGTGCTGGGCTAAAAGATGCAGCACTGGGTTCTCTCCTGATAACAGGTGAGTAAATTGGAATTCGTACTTTGGTTGTTTTTGGAGGAATATTATAAAGTTCCAAAACTCCACACTTAGAAGAATTTCCAAGTGAAACCAGTCAATGTTAGCCTATGAAGGAAATTCAAGTTACCGGTAAGTACGGTTAAAATTACTTTTCAGGACCAGTACTGGGCTGAAAGATGCAGCACTGAGGTCTCTCCTGATAACAGGTGAGTAAATCAGAATTCGGATTTCGGCTGATTTTAGAGGAATATTTGTATGTTTCAAAATTCAACACTTAGAAACTTTTTCAGCAAAAAGCAGGCAATGATATCCTATGGAAGGAAATTCAAGTTACTGGTAAGTACGGTTAAAATTACTTTTGAGGATCAGTACTGGGCTGAAAGATGCAGCACTGAGGTCTCTCCTGATAACAGGTGAGTAAATCGGAATTCGTATTTCGGCTGATTTTAGAGGAATATTTTCAAGTTCCAAAACTCCACACTTAGAAGAATTTCCAAGTGAAACCAGTCAATGTTAGCCTATGGAAGGAAATTCAAGTTCCTGGTAAGTACGGTTAAAATTACTTTTCAGGACCAGTACTGGGCTGAAAGATACAGCACTGAGGTCTCTCCTTATAACAGGTGAGTAAATCGGAATTCGTATTTCGGCTGATTTTAGAGGAATATTTGTATGTTTCAAAAATCAACACTTAGAAACTTTTCAGCAAAAAGCAGGCAATGATATCCTATGGAAGGAAATTCAAGTTACTGGTAAGTACGGTTAAAATTACTTTTCAGGATTAGTACTGGGCTGAAAGATGCAGCACTGAGGTCTCTCCTGATAACAGGTGAGTAAATCGGAATTCGTAGTTCGGCAGATTTTAGACGAATATTTGCACAATGGTGAAGGGAGGGGGCGGGGCCTGAGGTGACATCTGTGCAAACGCGCCCCGTGGCGCGTTTTAAGTTGGGGGATTAAGTCCCCTTGAATCATGAGGGTCCCTAGGGGCCAACTAGCCCACCAGGAACCTCCAGTATGCGCCAGGGGGCTGTGTTGCAGAGACGTGTAGAGAGGCCACACCCCTTTTTACACCTCTCTGCAACGCAGCTCTGTGGCGCTTTCTGGATGTACCTGTTGGTCTAGTTGGCCCCAGAGACCCTCAGGATTGAAGGGATTTAATTCCCCATCTTAAAACGCGCCACGAGACTGTTTACACACATGTCACTGAAGCCCCGCCCCTCCCTTCAGCACTGTGCAACGCGCCCACTGGCGCGTTTTAAGTCGGAGGATTAACTCCTTGAATCCTGAGGGTCCCTGGGGTGCAACTAGCCCACCAGCTACCTCCATTAAGCGCCACAGAGCTGCGTTGCAGAGAGGTGTAAAAGGGCGTGGCCTCTGTACACCTCTCTGCAAGGCAGCCCCTGGCGCATACTGGAAGGTTCCTGGTGGGCTAGTTGGCCCCAAGGGACCCCAATATTGAAGAGGAATTACTTCCCCATCTGCAAACGCGCCAGGGGGCGCGTTTACAGAGTGGTGAAGGAAGGGGGCGGGGCCTGCGGGCCCGATCGTTATTTATTTTTATTTTTTTCCCTGAAGGGGGCTGTGTGGCCCCCTTCCTTTCTATTTTTGGGCCCTGGGGACCCCATCCCCCAGGGCCTTACCCCTTTTTATTTTTTAATTAAACGGGAAGGGGGCGCGTGGCCCCCCTCCTGTGGCGAATCCTGCCCGGGGACCCCATCCCCGGGGCATGGCCTACCTAGATTAATTTTTAAGGAGGGGGCTGCGTAGCCCCCTCCTCCAGGCCTCCTTTTGCCCCGGGGACCCCATCCCCCGGGGCAGGCCCTTTTTTTTTAAATTTAAAAAATATATATATTTCTGGGGAGGGGGCCGCGTGGCCCCACTCCCGAGCCCTATGGCCCCGGGGACCCCATCCCCGGGGCCTGGCCTCTCGTTGGGGACTGTGGGGGTCCCCAAACCCCCACAGTCCCGCCGGCTCCCGTGTCCTAAGGGAGCCGGCATTGCTTTCCACACGGGGAGCAGCTAACATGCTGCTCCCCATGTGGAAAACAATTGTCTTGGATATTGGAAGCGAGAGCAGGTTTCCCTGCTCTCTCTTCCAATATCCAAAGCAGTTGCAATGACGGGACGGGGCCGCGGGGCTCCAGTCCTGTCATTGCAAGCAGCAGTGTCCCGGGGGTAGGCACCCGGGACACTGCAGGAGCCGGCCCTGGGGGTGGCGGTCCCCAGGGCCATCAATGGCTCCAGGAGGGGGCCGCGCGGCCCCCCTCCCATCCAAATGCACAGCCCGGGGAGGTGGTGGTCCCGGGGCTTCGGTGGTCAAAACGGACCCCCATTTTAAATTTGTTAGTGCCCCGGGAGGTGGCGGTCCCGGGGCGTGTGGGGGGCTCGAGCCCCCACACAGAAATAAAAAAAAAAAAAAAAGAAGCCCGGGGAGGTGGTGGTCCCCGGGGCTGCGGGAAGTCAGTGCCCTCCCGCACCATTTTAAAATAAAGCCCCGGGGGTGGCGGTCCCCGGGGCTTGGGGACGCTCTGAGGCCCCCATACATAAATAAACCCCCCAGCATGCCCCCGGGACTTGGCCCACCCGGGGCAAAGTGCTATCGAGCGCGGAGACCGCGCTTCGATTTTCCGGCAGGATCCGCGCACCCTGAGCGCATCCTGCCGATTTTTTTTTTTAAATGCTTTTTTTGCCCAGGGGTCCTTGTGGGACCCCTGAGCAGGCCTAGGGAGTTAAGGGTGTTTCTACCCTGCCCCCTTTGTGCGTTTGCGCACTTGTTTCTTTTTTTTCTCAGCGGGATCCGCGCACCCTAAGCGCATCCCGCTGATTTTTAAAAAAAAATGCTTTTTCTGCCCAGGGGGTCCTTGTGGGACCCCTGAGCAGACCTAGGGAGTCAGGGTGTTTCTACCCTGCCCCCTTTTGCGCTTTGCGCACTTGTTTCTGTCCTCGGTTCTACCGAGGGACAAAATAACTGCCAACACTTCCTGATTTGGAGTGTTGACAGCCAATTAGCATGCAGCTCGTGATCGGGAGGGTACGCGGATCCGACGCGGCCATAGATATATATGTACTTTTACTTTTGATTTTCTCCGCAACTACTGAACGGATTTACACCATTTAACAAAAGGGTTCTTTCTGAACCAAGAACTACCTCTTTGCCAAATTTGGTGTAATTCCGTTCAGCAGTCCGAGCTGTAACCGTGTCTAAAGTTTCCTATGGGAAAATGAATGGGGAAAACACGTTTTGGGACCCCCCTTTTTCTCGACCCCAGCTTGACGAATCACCCTGAGACTTTCAGGGTAGGAGCGGACCGGAGCGGGCCATAAAGTTTGAAAATTTCGCGAAGATTCGTCAACCGACGCAAGAGTTATTTCAAATAGAATGTCGCGGATTTCCTATGGAAAATAGGTCCTAACTATAACTATCTACTGGCGACCGCCAGTAGATAATATATATATATATATATATATATATATTATCTACTGGCGGTCGCCAGTAGGTAGTTATAGTTAGGACCTATTTTCCATGGAAATCCACAACATTCTATTCCCAATAACTTTGGCGCCGGTTGACGAATCTTCGCGAAATTTCAAAACTCATGGCCGCTCGATCCGCTCCTATCTTGAAAGTTTCGGGGTGATTCGTCAGAAGTCGAGGCCGAGAAAAAGATCCCAAAACGTGTTTTCCCCATGCAATTTTCCATAGGAACCTTTAGTCGCAGCTACAGCCCGAACTGCTGAGCGAGTTACACCAAATTTGGCAAAAAGTAGCCCTTGTTTCAGAGTCGTGCCTTTTGGTTAAATGGTGTAAATCCGTTCAGTAGTTCCTGAGAAATTTGAAAAGAAAACACATATATATCTGGGCGGAACCTAACCACACGTCATCGTGAGATCTGATTGGCTGTCAGCACTTCATCCTGGAATTGCTGGCAGCCATCTTGGGACCAATATAAATGATAGTACCCCATTGAAATGCATTGTAGTGAATCGAAGATTTTGAGGGTTACCAAAGGAGAACTATAAAGGGTGATAACAGACTTTAGTTACATTAGAATTCATTTGTTGATGGTACCATACTAATTTCAGGAATTGTGGTGTGTTCTAAGGTGATTTTACCCTGTGAAAAACCTTCTGCTGGGATATCATGAATCATGTTTGAGAGAAAACTATTTTCACATGCTTGTCCCATACAGTTTTGGAAGGTGCTCCAGAAGCTAAAATGAGAGCATATTTTCTGTAAATTCACATTATCTTTCTCAGTCATGTGAGAATGAAGTCTGACATTCTCAGTAAAACATGTACATCCAACAAGGGCAGAGACTGTCAGTTGATTCCTTTGTGTTCTACTGCAGCTTCCCAGAGTGTTCTAAAGAACAACTAGAGTGCTAACAGCCTTACTTATGACAAAAGTATGGCACACCTGAAGCCATCTTTATTGGAATAAACTGGTAACACTTAAAACATTTAATTTAAAAAGGAACAGAATGATGGAGTTCATTTGTCATAGAAATTATGGTGTGCTGTAGAAAGAAAAATTAGGACGTTTCAAGTGTGATCTCAAATATCTTCCTGTTATATTTCAACAGGAGCAGCCTGTCAGTTGATGCCTTTGTGTTCTACTGCAGCTTCCCAGAGTGTTCTAAACAACAACTAGAGCGCTAACAGTCTTACTTATGACAAAAGTATGGCACACCTGAAGCCATCTTGATTGGAATAAACTGGTAATACTTAAAACATTTATTTTAAAAAGGAACAAAATGAGGGGGTTCATTTTGCCATAGAAATTATGGGTAGTGCTGCAGAAAGAAAATTTAGGGCATGTTTTAAGTGAGATCTCAAATCCTCTTCTATTTCATTAGAAAATTCTGACATGCAGACTGAAACAATCACTTTCAATACCAGCAGTAGACTTCCAGTTAACTCCCTGGTGAGCAGTAGCTTTACTACAGTGATCTAATGAACAACTAGAGTGCTAACATTCTGAATTTATGGCAAATGTGTGACACATCTGAATGCCTTCTTGATGGAATCAAAGTAAAAAACTGAAAGCATTTCCTACTGAGGAGACTGCAGTAAATGACGAAATTAGGAAACTTCATAACAAATAAGTCTCCCAAGATGGCCACCAGAGAAAAAAGAGCCCAAATGTAGCACAAATATCACCCAGATGTAGCCCACATATAGCCCAATGACAGAAGTGTGCAAAACACTTTTTATTTTTAGTTTTTCTGCAGTTTTATATAGTGCAAACTGGTCGGGTATTGGAGAGTTACATCTTACTTGGACCCCTTATTGCGTATTTTGCACGAAGTACATGAGATTGATCTTGCGAAACATTGAACTTTACGATTCTGTTAACCTGAAGTTGCTCTGAACCGGGCTTTGTAACACCCGTTTTTACCTACTGGTTTTAATTAATTCTCACTGTATTGTATTAGGAAAGAGGATTTACTGTTTTTATGTACACTTTTATGAACTATGTTTCTAAATCAGATCAAATAAAGTTTAATGAATTCTATGGCAGGACGGAGGCGAGGATTATGCATATCTTTCCTCACTTTATTTGCATAGCAGTTCAAAGAAAACGTAACACAACAATCATTAAACAAAAGACTACACAACCCATGAACCATTAGGGGGGTAGTCTCCAAGGCAACTAGAGTCCAATCATATCACAGTCCATCGTATATAATATTGTGACGTCCCTTCCGCTTCCTCTTTCTTCACTGCTCGTCAGTCAAGTGCATTCCTTACATTCTTGGCTTAATCTGACGTTGTTGCTGTTTGTATAGCGGTTTCTTGTGCACGTTATTAGCATTATTGCCTTGGTATTGTTTCATATTCCCTGCGCAGCAGGCTCTTGCCCGACGCGTTCTCCCCCTCGCAGTTTCTCCCGCTGTGTGCTCTGCGCGCGGTGAGATCCTGTCAGGCGCGTCTGGTCCGAGCGAGGCAGCTCCGTCGGCGCTCCCGCTGGTCTTTACGCGCGTTTGGGAATCCGGTCACTCCTTTAGTGTCCGCTTGATTCCCGACCAACCCTCGCCTAATTTTGACACTGCTACGGGGTGATTTCCCCACACGGCCACGTTAGTGACCAGCGCCACCTGGTGGTGGTAATTGGTATTGCGCCTCAGTCTATTCTTATAACAGCTTCGGGGAAAGCCCAGCTGTTGGAGCACCGGCGAGGGGCTGTCTTAAGGATTTTAAGGGCATTTGTTCTGTGCTCACACCCTCTGCTAACATGTCTTCTCCAGAAGACCATTTTTACTCCTCCTACCAGGAAGTGGAGGAGGAATGGCCCCCAACTTCTCCCTCCAGCAGTGGACCAAGCCCTCTCTCTGGCTATTTCTAGGGCGCTGGCTCCTCTTAGGGATCAGGTTGATAAGCTGGCGAAAAGCATCCCTGGGGTGTTCAGTGACCCAGATCTGGTGGTGGCGGGTCCAAGTAGCTCCCAGATGGGGAATAAAAGGGCCGTTAAGCATAACGCGGGGCACTTGGAAGGATTTGATAAACTTACGGAGACCTTCCTCAAGAGTGCGCGAACGCTAAAACATGCACCCTGCCGGGAGGAGGAGGGGCCCGGAGAAAATTGCGACACTGTCACCACAATTGTAGACCCCGACGGCGGGTTTCCCTTAGAGGGAGAGGGTGTATCGGAGGACGATTTCTCCTCCGATGAGGATAAGGACTCGGGGCGTCCCTGGCGTCCAGAGTCCCACTCCTCTAAGTCCCCGGTTGGGAAGGGGGTCCACTCGGACCTGTTCGAGCCTACCCAAATTTACCATCCTAGGTCGGCAGAGTGGACACCTGACGCCAAAGTGGCAGAGTATGTGGTGGGGAAAATCCATCAACCCCTTGAAAGGGAGGTCAGGAATAGGATGAGGGAGAATGCCCCAGGCCCTCACTGAAGGGGAAGGTGGCACACACGCCTGAAATTGATGAGAAACTATGTACCTTTTTCTCCAAGTATATGAGGGATCCCAAGAAAGGAATTGATAGGTCTTGGACGTGGTAGGGCCCTTGACCCAAATTATTCAATTGACGGAGCGTTCCAAAGAGTCAGGATCTCCTTTGTCCACGGATATTGTGGCTGGTTGGGCGCACTACCCTAAACCCTAAAACACTACCCCTCCACTACCCAAACACCACTGCACTACCCTAAACCTAAAACACTACCCCCAGCACGACACCCTACACTACCCAAACATAACTGCACTACCCTAAACCTAAAACACTACCACCAGCACAACTCCCTACACTACCCAAACACCACTGCACTACCCTAAACCCTAAAACACTACCCCCAGCATGACCACCTACACTACCCAAACACCACTGCACTACCCTAAAACACTAACCCCAGCATGACCCCCTACACTACCCAAACACGACTGCACTACCCTAAACCCTAAAACACTACCCACAGCATGACCCCCTTCACTACACAAACACCACTGCACTGCCCTAAACCCTAAAACACTACCCCAGCACTACCCCCTACACTACCCAAACACCACTGTACTAACATAAACCCTAAAACACTACCCCAGCACTACCCCCTACACTACACAAACACCACTGCACTACCCTAAACCCTAAAACACTACCCCCAGCACGACTCCCTACACTACCCAAACGCCACTGCACTACCTAAACCCTAAATCTACCCCCAGCACGACCCCTACACTACCCAAACACCACTGCACTACCCTAAACCATAAAACACTACCCCCAGCATGACCCCCTACACTACACAAACACCACTGCACTACCCTAAACCTAAAACACTACCACCAGCATGACCCCCTACACTACTCAAACACCACTGCACTACCCTAAACCCTAAAACACTACCCCAGCACGACCCCCTACACTACCCATACACCACTGCACTACCTAAACCCTAAAACACTACCCCCAGCACGACCCCTTACACTACTGCACTACCCTAAACCCTAAAACACTACCCCCAGCACGACCCCCTACACCACCCAAACACCACTGCGCTACCCTAAACCCTAGAAAAGAAACCCCCACCCCAGGCCCAATCCCCTTACCTCTCACTCCTCATGGTTCCTCTCTCCTCGTGGTTCCTGCTTCACGTCATCTCTGAGGGGCGGTGCACGTTGTTGTGAGAAAACGGAACAGCCTCTGTTTACTTACGACATGGATCGTCTACATGTTTTTTAGAACGCATGGTCATTTACCATACATAACTTTACAACAAAATTCGTTGTAAAGGCATGCGTGGTAAATGACCATGCGTTCTAAAAAAATGCGTAGTAATGACTTCGTGATGTACAACGCATGCGTGGTAATGCATGCGTTGTAATGGTATCGCAAAGTAAAAAAGTTGTTGTAACAGCTGTTTACCGATCGAAGCTGGCCCCTGTTCTTCAGTGAGACGTTTATTTGATTAATTAGGAGGAAGGAATGTGGTTTTTACCGAAAAGTGCATTCCCGGCTGTTGTATTGTGAAAGTGTCCGCGTGGCCTGGTTTCACTTCCGGTGAGAGAGTGGAAGAGTCTGTTTGGATCTAAAGGAGTTCTGTTGTTGGACGGGGCCGGCGCGACATGTCATCAGAAAACATAGCTAATGGAAAGCGTCCTCCCTGAAGTGTGGAGCAGTGCCATGAGAGGTCAACGAGTGTGCGTCCCACCGCAGTATGACCGTACCGCGTGACCCATGTGCCGCCTCCAGGGTACGGGAGGCAGAAGCGACATCGCAGGTCCTCTTGAAGACCGTTGTAGCACTAATTCTACATTTTGGTACTAGGGCATTTTAACTTCGTTGTTGCTGCCAGATACAAAGAGAAGATCCTGTGTTATTCAGTGCCCTCGTTACCTTTTTTGTGGGTTGTGGTGCCTGTCACTTCGCTGCCCCGCCGGTGCACACGACTGGGCACCCCACCTCGTGTGCCATCTGCAGGGCCTCTGCCCTCGGATCACTGGTTTCGGTTTCTGGAGTGCCAACATAAACAGTTGCTCCCAAAGGACTAGCCTGAACACTTAGGTGAATATCCCCTGCACCAGCATTCCACGGAAATTCTTTCCTAGCTCTCCCACGTCAACGAGCACGGCTCCGCTCGCGACACCGTATGACGTAATCGGAGCCATAAGAGGACCTCGTCGGCGTGCTGACGTCAGTTCCACCCATTTTTTCTGTGCCACCGAGGCAAACAGGGGACAGAGACATTTTCACATGTATACATAGTATAATAAATATATATATATTCACTGAAAAAACCATAGGTTTCAGGCACGTTATAGTTAGAAATTAGCATTTAAAAAACCTTAGAAATTCACTGAAAAAACCATAGGTTACAGGGGCGTTATAGTTAGTTGGACATTTCACTCGTACAAAACCATAGAAATTCCCCTGTTATAGTTAGTTCAGCTAACTATAACTCGCGCGCCCGCTATGCACTGCTGATGACGTCACATATTACATCACTCATGACATGGTCAGTGACATCACTCATGACATCACTGATGACATCTCAAATGACATCACTGATGACATCACTGATGACATCATCCAGTGAATGTGTGTTTTTCTGAAAATTAAATATGTTTTATATATGTATATCTCAAGGTCGATGGAAGAATAAATGGGTATATAAGTGTCTAAATGGATGATTTTTTTGTAAAATTGATTGTATAACTGACTAAGTGTATCTTAGTGAATACATGGGTTAGTGAGTAATGTTTAAATATGAAAATATCTGTATCAGTCTCTCACTTTGTGTATAAGTGGCTGCATGGGTTGGTGAGTAGCTACATGAGTGTCTATATGGGTTATTAGTTGGTTTTTGAGTATCAGTATGAGTGTCTGTATGGTTCGGTGGGGGTATTACTTAGTGCATAGATGCATGAATGAGTGACTCACTGTTTGTATGTGTTGAAGACAGCATGTGTGCAGGACTGTATAGGTGGATGAGTATGTGTATGGGTGTGTTAGTGAGTGAATGACTGTCTCAATAGTGTCTTTATGAGTAACTACATCTACATATGTTTTAAACTAGTATATGTGAGTATTGGTGTATATAAGTGAGTATACGTGAGAGCGAGAGATTGGAAGAGTTCCTGTACAAATAAGTAGGTGTTTCTATAAGTGATTGTTTAAGAGAGTAAGTATGTGTAAGTTTCTGTAGAAGTAAGTGTGGTAGTGTGTGTACAACTGTATATGCAAGTAAATGGATGTTTGATACTTTGTTTGCATGTGTGACTATGTATGTGAGTAACTCTATGGATGAGTGGCGGTGTGTAACAGGATGTATAGGTGTATGAGTACATATGATGAGTGAGTACATGTATGAGTGACTGTATAGGGACTGTAGGTGAATGAGTGGATGTGTGTGTAGATCTTAGAATTACTGAATAGGTGTGTTGTAACTGGTATTGGTATGTCCATTGTTTTGAAAATGTTAGTTTGTATTTTTGAGTGTGTGTATCAAAGGTTATATTAGGGTGAGAGGAGGTCTGCCACTCTATCACAAGGATGATGTCATCAGTGATGTCATCAGTGATGTAATTTGAGATGTCATCAGTGATGTCATGAGTGATGTCACTGACCATGTCATGAGTGATGAGTGATGTAATATGTGACGTCATCAGCAGTGCATTGCGGGCGCGCGAGTTATAGTTAGCTGAACTAACTATAACGGGGGAATTTCTATGGTTTTGTACGAGTGAAATGTCCAACTAACTATAACGCCCCTGAAACCTATGGTTTTTTCAGTGAATATACATATATATAGACACACTCAAATCAAATCAAACAAACAAGCTTTATTCGGTATATAAGTATATATCCATAAAAGCATTCTACAAATAAAAACATTTCATCATAAAAATACAATTCATATCACAGATTTCCACGGGGGTGCATTTCATTACAAGTGTAAACAAAATATAACAGATGTTAGGAAGTATGCACAATATGGATTATGGGTCATCACAGAGGTCAACAAAATACATACAATTAAGTTTAAACCTCAAAAATAGCAGCACATTATCTTTAGAAACTTTATATCAAAGATGTATAATATTAAGATTTTTAAGAAATTCAGTCTAGTCAAATTCATAGTTTCGCATTTCCAAATATGTAAGATCCTTTCTCCGTTTGATTGCCATCTGATTAAAAAGGATAACTGCGTAACATTCAAGAACAAAAATATGAGCAAGGGGAGTATGGACATTTTAATTAATGAGACCCTCCCCACTAACGATAATGGAAGCAAGAGCCACTGATCCAGAAGTCTCTTAATTTTCTCTTTAGTTTTTAAATAGTTTAACTTGTATAGCTGTTGATACTGACTGGACACAAATATCCCTAGATACCTAATTGGATTTGATTTAGCAGCTTGTGTCCTTAAACAAGATATAAGAGAATTTGGTTCAATATTAAGAGCAAGGACTTCAGTTTTATTAGAATTTATTTTATAACCACCGATTTCCTCAAAATTCCTAAATTCACTTAACACCCTCTCAAGATTATCGTTATCTGGCCTCAGATATAAAATGATGTCATCCGCAAACAATTTTAACTTTGACATATCCGTGACCGGGGCCTGAATAGCAACATTATTTCGTATTTTAATTGCTAATGGCTCTATAAAAAAAGTAAAAAGCAGTGGCGAGAGCGGACAACCCTGTCTTGTCCCTCGGTTAATTTTTATAATTCCAGCTTGTTTCGAATTAATTAATACTGCTGCAGTGGCGCCCTGATACAAATTACGTAACATGTTGATAACATGTATGGGAAAGCCATATAAGCCAAGAGCAATAAACAGAGTTCTCCAATTGACCAAGTCGAAAGCTTTTTCAGCGTCGACCATAATAAAGCACGCCGGAATCAAGTTAATATTAATATAATCCAAGGCATGTATTAAAAACTCTGTATTGGCCGACATTGATCTTCCTGCTATAAAACCCGTCTGATCTTTATGAATTGTCTCTTGGGCGGCCAATACAAAACGTTCAGCCCATACTTTCATTAAAATCTTATAATCCGAGTTCAACAGACTAATAGGCCTATATGAATTAATATCTAAAGGATTTTTATCTTTCTTTACGAAGGATACAATTATCGCCTCCTTAAAAAATGAGGGAACCATACCACCCTGTTTAATATAGTTAAATAGTTTTTTCAAGGGGGCAATCAATTCCGCCGAGAAAACTTTATAAAATTCAATTGGAAATCCGTCCTGCCCGCATGCTTTGGCCCCAGTAGTTACTTTTATAGAAGCCAATATCTCGGCAGTTTCCACATCTGATCCTAATTGACTGAACCGAGTGTCTGAGATTTTTGGAAATTCTACATTTGTGAAATAATCCTGAATCTGATCCTCCAAAACTGGATATTCTATGGAATAAAGTTGATGGAAATGTTCTAAAAAAATCTGGGGAATCTCATCACCATCAACTATTTCATGACCAGTTTGAGGGTCTAGTACTTTTGATATTATAGTGGCTTCTTGTTTCTTTCTTATAGAATTAGCCAGGAGTTTTCCTGCTAGCTGACTTTCTTCGTATATCTTTTGTTGATATGTTTGAGAGCTACAAATTTCCTCAATAACGAAAGAAATCCCTCAACGCTGTTTTGGCCTGATCTAATTGATTAGGGAGTCTCTGGAGCTGGAGGGCATACTCTTTTTTGACCGCTAATTGTAGTTGAGCTATCTTCGACTTCCGTGCCTTAATCCTGGCGGCAGTAAAAGCAATTATTTGACCGCGGGCTGCCGCCTTAAACCCGCCCCACACAGAAAAAGGCTCTGCGGTATCGTCGTTGATTTTAAAATACTCAGAAATCCATTCCCTAAAGCCAGCCACCCAACCTTGGTCTTGGAGGAGGAGGCGGTCCAGCTAACACCTGGGCCGCTCTCCTCCCCCTCCTTCAATAGTTAATTCTAGATCAATATATGCGTGGTCAGAGAAAGGATTATAACCTATTCCTGTCCAACAAATCTGAAAAGATCTAGATACTAAAAAAAGTCAATTCGAGACGCAGTTTGAAAACTATGTGAATAACAAGTAAAAAATTCTTTATCGGGGTTAATATCACGCCAAGGATCTATCAATTGATATTCCTGTCGGATGGCTTCCACTACTTTTTTAGTATTTGGTTTTAATTGTTTTTTATTTTTGTTAGAAGTATCCTTTTTTAAATCCTGTATAAAATTGAAATCTCCTCCCACGATAAACTGTCCAGATGCTTTTATCATTAACTCATTTATTTGAACCAGAGCAGAAATGTCATCGAAAACCGGGCCATAATAATTAATAAAATTCACGATCTTTCCCTGTAACCTGGTTGTCACCCATATCCATCTCCCTTGAGAATCCCTTTGTACTTGTAAAAATTCCTGGAGAAATAGATGGCAACTCCTCTCATAGCAAGACCCGCTGATGCGAAAAAAACATTAGTAAAATCCCTGGGTAGAAATAACTTGGGAGAATTTGATTTTAAATGTGTCTCCTGAAAAAACAAAACATGTGGATTAAATGATATCACCCATCTAATGAGGGCACCATACTTTTTCTTATTTAAAATTCCGTTGATGTTAACTGATAGGATCTTACACTTACTAATTATAACAGGTAGACTCCCAATTACACTAATAACAACAATAATTCAAACAACGTCTTATCAATACCTTCTGCTCTAACTCTTTTTACCTGCGACAAACCCTTTCCCAATCCCACCCTTACCACCCATAACACCCCTCGAAATGCGGAATCCCCCCCACTCAACCACGCTAACCGCATTCCGACCCACCCGAATACCCTTCTGGGTGTCCTGGAATTACACCCTAAGTGACCCCCGAACCTCCCTCCCAGCAATCTTTTAACAAAAACAATTAATTTGCTGGCCTGACTTGTTCCATGGCCATATAATTGATCTAGAATTTAAAAGTTTTAGAGTAAATACTCAATGAGATAATCCTCGAGCTAGGACCTATCCGAACATCAATACCATCATCAATGATCCTCGGCCCGACACTCCTGACCTGGATGTTTTTTAATACATATTTACACATAGAAAAATGCACACCTAAATAGCCCTAAATAGCCCTAGGGAGCTCTCGCCCCAGCTATCTTCTAACTCTAATTGTTAAAATCAAATAGTCACCCTAATAGTTAGAGCATTGGCCTTGGAGTTCCGCTGGAATTGACCCTCCTATTTTATACAAAGAAAGAAAAAGATGCCCAAGATATTACCATTAATTATCCTATCTACACATGGATATTCAGCTACTAGACTCAGTAGAAATCTCCTTAAGTAAAGCCTGTGCTTCATCTAGGTCAGAAAACATAAAAAACTTCCCTCTAACTAAAACTTTCAACTTAGACTGCTGGGCAATTGATGCTTGAGCACCATGTGCTTTAAACAAATGGAGAATTTTAACGAATTCTTTTCTCCTGCGAGCAGCAGCAGCGGTCATGTCAGAGAATATGCGACATTTATTAGTTTCATCTACGAAAAACTGTCTTTGCTGTATTGCTTGTGAAAGAATCCTCTCCTTAACCCGGAAATCAGCAAAGTTCAGTAAGATGGTTCTAGGAATCGTAGAATTAAGAAAACGTTGTCCCGGAACTCGATGAGCTCTTGTAATTGTAAGGTCGCCCTCAAATTCAGGCAGGACTTTCTGCTTAATAAATGTGTTGACCCATTGTACTGGTTGGGAGCCTTCTATCCCTTCAGGAACCCCAACAATGCGAAGATTAGATCTTTGCGAATGATTCTCAAGTTCCTCAAGCTTATTCTCGAGAATTTTTTTTCTTTTCGCTGCCTCTTTTACTTCTCCTGTTACCACATTCATTTGATCTTCCAGAACAGATATTCTAATTTCCGCCTCTTGTACTCTAACGGGAAGTCCGGTCATCACCTCTTCTATTTTCCCTAGCCTCTGGTGGAAGGTGGCAATTTCGATTTGCTGCTCCTTTTTCATTTCACGTATTTCCTCTAGTATTAAGTTTAGCATATCTCTAATATCCAACTGGTATGCCCCCTTGGTCTCCGTATTCTGGCGAGAATTTTTTAACCGGTCATTGATATCTATATTTGCGTTTCCCAACTTGGGATCCGCCAGTTCGAAAGCTATATCTGGGACTGTCTGTTCTAGAGGTAATGTAGCTGGGACTGTACCAGAGGCTGAAGTGGCACCAAATCTACAAGGGTTTCACCCATGCCCTCACCGTCTTTGCTAGCTGGATCTGGCAACTGGAAAGATTTTACATTGGCCAGAGGCAAAGATTCTGCTACAAGATTGAGAAACGTTGAAGGCCTTGACGATAATACCAAAGTTTGGCCTTGTACTTGAGTCTGATCCTGCTGATCCTGCTGCCGTTGTTGCTGAATTTCTGAATATTCAATTCCTGAATACGGTTGTGCTGGTGTCTGACCTCCAGGGACTAAAGATCCCAGAATATTAGGCGCAATCTGGCCTGCCTCCGGGAGAGAGATATTAGAAGGTATTAGTATTGGTGTTACCATTGATGTTTCCAACGCCGACAGAGAAGATTGGGGGTGAGGAGACTGCAGAATGGCTTTTTTAATGAACAGGGGAAATTCCTTTTTTTCTTCCAACCCTTTCTTTAAGCCGTCTTGACCTGGAGTGTCTAGAGCGATAGTTCCTTCTACCCGCTCTGTTGAAATATTAATTTGATCAGTTGTTATTGCCAATAGCTCAAGCTGTCCCTTTGGTTGGGAGACAACAGAGATGGACGGAAGTTCGTCTTCTGAGCTTTCAAGAGTGGTGTCAAGATTGGGGGAAATGGAATTATTTCCCTTTCTTTAATAGCTTGAAGTGCAGCTTTCTTCGCTAGCGTTTGGCGAGTTTTAGCTTTGAAACCAGATCTAGTCTCTGTTTTACTAGCTTTACCAGCAATATTACCCTCCTTCTGGGGTTTACCCATTTTTTCTTCCTTTTTCCTTCCCTCCCTTTTTCTGCTTCAAAAAAAAAAAAAAAAAAAAGGGGGGGTAGGGGGTTTATTTCAGTATACCCCAAAACTCACTCCCAGTCTTGGACCGTCTTTGACAGCTCCTCACCCCCTCACCTCTTCTCTCTTTGCTCTTCTTCTTGTGCTTTTCCTCAGCTCGTTAAAATCACCAGGAGAGAAAATATGTTGATTTTTTCACCTCCAATTAATCATGCTCTCGTGCACCGGACCAGAGCAGCCGCTGGGCGGCTAGGCGGCTGAATACACTGCACTGCAGCCGACTCTGATCAGCGTTATCTCCTTACACGGCGGGCCGCCAAAGTCTACTCCCTCCACATCGCCGGGAGAAACGGCAACGCACGCCGGTTCATGCCACCGCCGCTATCATCCTCTCTAGCCTCTCCAAACACCACCGCAGCACCACGAGCCGTCCTCCGGAACCAGCACTCAGGTACGCGCCATTGCTGGGGGTGGAGCCGTGGGTCACCTGTGGCTACTCGGAGGCGTGGTCCTCCGTAGCCATCCGCACCGTCTCCCGAGATGTTCTTGAATGTTCCAATTAGGATTAATCAGTCTTTTTTTAGAGAAATCGAAACCTTGTTCAGAGATTTTATTTGGGGGGAAAAAGTCTCAAGGGTTAAACTAACTGTGGTACAATTACCTGTTGTTTCAGGGGGGGTAGCTTTGCCCCATTTAAAAACTTATTATGAGGCCGCTTTTTTGGATTTAGTGTCTAATTTGATAGGGTCAAAAGGCACTAGAGATAGTTTCTTTTTGGATAAAATGATACAAGAAAGTGGTACTCAAACTCGGGTGTTTTAAAAAAATTCCAAACTTCCCAAGAGAACTAGGTATAAAACTTTAAAGGACCACTATGTTAGACATCAGTTCTTTTTTTTAAAAAACGGGCTCTTCAGGTTTGCAATATTTAAAAGTGAGAGAATGTACAAGTCTCGGCCTTCCGCTTCGAGCAAGTTATATTAATAGCTGGGAAAGTCGTGGACTAAGTGAGTTGAGACATTTTATTATCCAACATAGGGTGATATCCTGGCAAGAGGTTATGGCAAGACCAGGAAACACTAGGAAACCTACCTTTTTGAATATTTGCAAGTGGTCCATTTTTTAAAGAATATTAATGGTTTGTGTGATACTTCCAGTCAACTCGTAGTAGCTCTTTACGGGGCCAAAGTATGTGGTGTAGGGAACTGGTACCGGCTACTACATCATCAAAGTCACGTATCCTTGATTGAGAACCATTTGGCTAATATAACCCGTGAGACACATTGCACTTTTTCTCTCAAGGAGTGGGAAAAATTATGCTGTCTAGGAAGTAAATCTTTGCGTGCAGCCAATTTTAAAAGGATGACCTTTTGGCACGTTGGCTTTCTTATTTTACTCCGGCAGCCTTAAAAAAAGATTTCCAGATTTTGAAAATAAGTGTTTTTGCTGTCAGGCGGATGGAGAAGGTGGTTGGCATCATATTTTCTTCTCATGTCCACGAGTGAGACTTTTTGGGGAAACGATTTTTGTAGATATCGAGCAGGCAATCGGAAAGAAGGTTGCACTTGAGGCTGAGTCTGCCTTGTTTGGTATCTGTAATGATAGAACAGGGTTAACTGAAGACGAGATATCGTTTATATTCATTTCTGGTACAGTAGCCCGTTCTCTGATTCTCCAAAATTGGAAATCTAGAGAAGTCCCCTCGCATCTAAAGTGGTTTAATAAAATGAAAAGAACCCGTAAGTTTGAAGAAGCATACGCTAGAAGGGTGGGAGCTACCAGGAAATTTGAAAAAAAATGGAAGTTTTTTAGTGATTTAGAAAAGTTAAAGGAAGGATAAATACCCGAAATTAATGTTAATGTCGATAAGGTAGTAGCTTTTGGCAGGAAAATCTATCAACACTTTTTCTTCATTATTGCACTTTAAAAGCATTTGCACTTTCTCTTTACTGTATTTTTATTAGATGAATTGTATATTGTTGTGTAAGATTGACTATGTCATCAGCTGATACTGCCACTTTCTTCCCTTTTTTAAAATTTTATCATGAAAGAGGAAGCCTTTTTTTAAAGTAAAAAAAAAAAAAAAAATGTTTTTGTACAGGTGACCTGAATTTTAACAACGATGTTTAAGAATGATGTTTATATGATGTGCCTTCTACTCTGCTGAATAAAAAAAAAAAAAAAGGATAACTGCGTTACATATCAATGCATCTTCCAGATTACAGACGTGATAAAAAGTAGACTTATAAGAGTACAGCTTATTAGTGATAAAAAGAGGTCGTAAAATCAATTTTCTGATGTCCCTGTAAAAATTACAAAAAAGTATAAAATGCAAAGTACTCTGGGGGGTTTTACCATCACACGGGCACTTAGGTAGATTTCGGCTCCACTTACCCATCTCTGGGAAAGCTACTTGAAAGTGGAGCGTGCTCAACCTTAATCTTGTCAAATAAAATCTGTGCTGTACATTTCTTGTAAAAATGAGATACGGTTGCGTGCCAGAAAAGATGGGTCCTTCACAATAAGATTTAACACCTGATTTTGTGCTAAATTCAGCGACCCTCTTATTTTCCCTAGATTTCAGGAATCTCCTCTTGAGCTCCATTTTACTATAGGTCTGGAAGCTCACGGGATCTTTGAAATTTATTTCCATGTTGCACTCTGCTAAGAGATTGCAGATATAATGTAACCATGATATATTCCTATGATAATCTAGTTTAAGGCAATCCAAGATTATGTCTTTAGTAAAGTGAGCTTCTTCTTTAGTCCAGATTCGATTCCACAATATGAGGGCAGCTGCATTGATCAGGTCACTCCTATATGGTGCATCTAGCTCCTTATGAGCTATATAAGTAGCTGTTGAATTTGAGGCCGATAAGACCCTTCTCAAAAATTTATTCTCAAGGGTTTGTAAAGGGGAGATATCTGCCATACCCCAGAGCGCTCCACCGTAACAAACCCCTGTGATGCACTTGCTCCCGTATAATTTTAATATCTCGCGTATAGGCTTATTCCCTATTTTCTGTGAAAATCTGAAAAGAGCCTCACTTGATCTCACAAACTTTAATTTACAAGAATTTACATGTGCAGTCCATGGTCCTTTGCTATTAAAAAGTAACCCCAGATAGGAGAAGGTAGATGTCCTTTCGATAGGGGTTCCCCCAAAATTATGGTTTCTACACTTTGTTTTCATTTTCCCACATGTCATGACTAATGTTTTGCTCAGGTTTATTTTTAGGTCCCTTTTAGTCATGAAGTTAGTAAAATTATCTATCAAAAGTTGGAGGCCATTTGCAGTCCTGGATATTAGGACTGCATCATCTGCATATAATAAAACTGGGGTAACACGTTTACCAATAACAGGGGCATCAGCTTGCAGACTCTGTAATAAAAGATCAATACCGTTAATATAAAGGGAGAATAAAAGAGGAGCAAGGACGCAGCCTTGTTTAATTCCTCTAGTAACTCTAAAGTGCGTAGTGCATTCCCCCTTTTGGCCATAGCGTATTTTTGAGGTTAGGTGGGCATATATCTGCTATAAAAAATGTATAATATCGCCGAGGGCACCTATCTCTGCCAAAGTTTGCCATAACTTGGCATGGTTTACCAAGTCGAACGCGCTAGAGAGGTCGACAAAACAAAGGTGGAGTAAACCTTTTTTGGCCAGTATGTATTTCCCTATAAGCAGCTCAAGATTTACGCATTGCTCCACCGTTCCAATACCCCTTCTAAAACCGTACTGGGCGTCTGTTAAGATGTTTTTATCTTTTATCCAGCATTCCAACCTGGCTAACAGAACTCTGCCCATTAGTTTTGAGGTGGAATCCAGGAGGGATATTGGCCATGAGCATTTTGCGCTGCCTCTATCACCTTTTTTAAAAATAGGGACAATCACACTTTCAGCCCAAGTTAATGGTAGCACCCCGTTAATAATAGCATTAAACAGGTTAACTAAAATAGGGGACCAGAGTTCTTCATTGTGTTTAAAAACATCAATAGGGACCCCATCCGGCCCTGCAGCCTTCCCACTTGCACTATTTTTTAAAGCTGTATTTATCTCTTCCATGGTGATTATTTCTATCTTGGGTTTGTTTGTCAAAATAATAGCGATTTTCTTCAATTTCGATCAACTGTTGTGAGGGATTAAAAATATTTTCAAAGTGGGTTAACCATTCTGCTGGTGTAACTAGTGTGTCAACCCTTGCCGAAGAAACGTCTTTAAACAAGGGCTGATCAATAGTTTTCCAGAAGAGGATAGAGTACTTTGTCTCGGCTGCTTTGATCAAGTTATCCCAAGCGTTCTCCCTAATTTAAATTTTTCTCAACTTTAAAGCTTGCTTATAGTTCTTCCAAAGACAACAAATTTTTTCTCTATTCCTTGGTTTACTTTTTAATTCTTCCTTCAGGTCCCTATTTAATCTGGAACAGTGATGGTTAAACCAACGCGGACAATCATCGCTATTTTTCTTATTTTTAACTTTCAGTTCCTTAGAAATTGAGTCAGAGATGTTTTGGAAGGACGAAACAATATCTATGTTACTAGATAGTATATCCAAACATTTTTTAATATGGTGGTTATTTTTTTGCATTATATCCTTCACAAAAATTTTGGGATCTACGCCTGTCCACTTTATCGATATCCCATTTTCACCTTGTGTTTTAATGTTAGTTGCAAGGGGGTAGTCTTCACTCTGTAATATAATTTGGAATTTAGTGTTAGCAGGACAGGGTGATGGTCACTTAGCAGTCTGGGTTGTATAAAACATTTTTCAACCAGGCACCCGCAATTTCTGGATATTAAAAAATGGTCAATACATGAAGACGACCTGGCCCCTTCATATGTATATTTAACATGTACTCCCTCATAAGGTCCTGGCTCCATGATTTCTAAGTTAAATTTAAACATAGCATGATTAATAGCTTCGTCATATAGATTGTGAGGGAAATGAGAAATTTGGTCGCCAAGTACGTCTTCATAACCACATTGGTCCCCTATAATGTATTCACATAGTTCACTATTAAAGTCCCCTGCCCAAATTATAAAATTGTCACCCCTCAGTTCTTTCAAAAATGTATCCAATTCTACCTCCAGTTTTAAAATTATCTCTTGTCTTGTACTGTCAAAAATATTATTATAATAATGAGTACAATATTCTGCTTTCCCTTGACAGTAAAAACTAAGAGCTGGAAGTACTGTGAGTTTGTATAGATTTTCGTTAGGGTCAGGGGTGCTAATATAGAAATTAATACTGCCAGGCCTCCACTCGCTCTCCCCGCCTTGGTCGGTGTTGCATTAGTAAAAATTGTTTTAAAACCATTTATATAAAAAGCTTCTGTCGCCCAAGTTTCCTGTAAAAGAATCAAGGAACAGTGCTGAATACTTTTTAGCCATAATGAATTTTGCAATTTATTTTTGACCCCTGCAATATTCTATGACATCATTTGTATTGACCCAACCAGTGAGCAGCCTGTTGGAGCTACCCCAATCAGGCTGTTCTGAAGAGTAGGGTTGCTACAAACATTTAGTTGTAGCGCTTCCATAGGGTTTACTTCTATTCCTTTTGAAGGAATACAAGGATTACCTTCGTTCATCTTCACCACTGTGTTACATACTTCTTCCCTAGGTATATCTAGTTGATTTGGGAAACAAAAGCTATCATCTAGTTTAATTGTTTTTAAGCCCAGTCAATCAACCTCACTACAGCTTCCAAGGGGGGCAAACCTATTAGGCATAAGTGGTAACCTAAAATTAACAGGGGTGTAGTTAGTTCTGCCTATTTGAAGGGATGGTTCAGGACTAGATCTATAGAAATATCCAAGAGGTAAAGCAATAATGCCCTCATTACAATCATCATATCGCCAGGAATATTTTGCCGAGACCTCTTCCAATAGGCGTCCTACCACTTCAGGATGGCGGAAATTTACTACAATGCAATCCCCCTCGCATAACTTTTCCCCTTTACCCACCCAACTTACTCTTCTTAACATGATTATTTCTTGGAATAAGAGCCTAGGGCTACAATGGGTGTTACTGGAGAACCAGTGTACAACCTGGTTCTTCAGTAAGTCCCATGTTTCGATACGATTTTCACGAAGTCTTGGGACGTTTTTTAAGACAATGACATAGGGAGTAGCTTGGGGGGGCAAGCTAAAAGATCCCCCCTGGTGCGTCTTCGGTCGATGGTAATTATCAATCAATTGGGTATTATTTTTACCGTTTTGTAGATTACCATTTATTCTATTAGTAGCTGGTTGTAATCTAGAAAATCCTGGTACTTCCTTACTATGCAATACAGGGGGTTGATGTCTATTAGTCTCTACTACTTCACCACTGGAACTTTGCTCATTTTGCTGTAATTCCTTATCCTTCCTATTAAGCATGGGTCTCGGACATATATTGTTATCATTTGATGTCCGCAAAGCTGAGACCAGTTCCATTAGTGTAGAGATATCTTTTTGCACAGTTTTTATCTCGGACATGACTCGTCTCTCGATGGTATCTATCTTCCCATGTAACTTTTTAAAAAGTGTCTCAATGCCTTGCATATGTAGTGCTGCATCTTCAGGACCTATCAGAGAATTTCTTTCATCCTGTTTTGATGTCTTCCCCTTTTTGGGGGTTTCTGGAGGCTATTTTTTAACGGTGCTGGTACAGTTTGCTGCTTACACCTCTTCGCAGGTGGTGAAATCAGTTCTGGTGAATTGGAGTTGGATACTACCAATATTTCAGGGAAATTGTCAATACACAAGGTCCAGGCCTAATCGCAAAATCGGACTTAGGTAGGTTAGAGAAATCGAAGCTATTATCCTTCGGGTTACTGTTTGTCCTACCATTTTCGGCGCCCGAGTCCTGTACTTCAAGCTTAGAACCAGAGCTATTTTCACCAACTTCTACCGTAACCGATTTAGTCTCTTTTTGGACAGCATTCAGTGCCTTTTTAGTAGCAGCTAGTTGCTCCTCAACCTGGACAATCTCATTATTAATGATACCCATTGCGCTTTTCAAATAATTTGTGATCGGTGCTGTTTTAGCCGCAGGCTTCCCCTTGTTTGTTACTGCCAATTTCCTTTTTCCCATTTTGCTTATTTTGCCGTTATGCCGTAGTGCAAAATCATAAAGTTTTAAAAAGTCTTACCGGTGAATTGTTTCTTTCGATCACAGGACCAAGAGGGGTGGCACAGCCCAGCCTCGTCCGGGCACAGACGGGCCCGCCCTTGGCCCGGCGCGTCCCGTGCGTGTCCCGAGCTGCGGGACGACTCGCCGAAATTTAAAGCGCCTCCGGGCGCAGAGTGGCCTGTCAGTAGCAGGGGGAGCCTGGGAGATGGAGTCCGCTATGGCTCCTGTGGACGGCTCTCACCCCCGATGTCAGCAGCAGCGGTGAGCAATGATAATTCCCCACACACACACACTCATATATATGTGAGTACCGCCTGATCGTTTGGTTCAGAACAAAACAACCACAGGGCCTAAATGCAGACGAGGAACTATATTAACATCTATAACATAAGAGAATATCCCTTCTATTTTCTGAACTACAAAAAACTGCTGACAAGAAAACAGCACTTCATAAATAAGTACGAGATGCAAAAGGAAACAAGAAGGATTTAGGACAGTAGACAAAATCAACAACAATCATTTGGCTGCGTGGCATAGCAGAAGATAATTACTTCAGGTGACATTATGGAATATGGTATATAAACTAGTTAGAATTCCTGAAAATATTGGTACGGAACCCATCAGAGACACTGAGTCTAGAATATACAGATATATAATATATATGGGAGATGGCAAATGATCACCCCATGTTATTAAAATAATGTCATTAATATCAAGCACTTAGCTCAAAATAGGTGAAATGTAAATTGATTTTGAATTGCACTAAGCAGAGAGCATAATGGAAACACGTGCAAAATGTTTGACTGCAACAAATCCATGCACCTACTATACAATTAATCTACTGCATAATAGTACTGAGTATAATGAACCTGAACACTAACATGCATAAGAATGAACCAAAAGGTATTTTTAATGTAACACAAAATGTTTTTAACTTGTTGTTTATTAAAAACTACATATCCCAAAACGCTTCATTATAAGCCAAGTGGGCATGTCTGTATAAAATGAAATTAATGTAGGACTCGCCCAACCGTGATCAAAACTTTCTAGTCGAAACGTGTTGGTGGTGTGATTAAACACTTGAATTATTGAACCCCTGGAGTGCTGCATATTTCTTTGGTGAATAGAATTGTGCATGGGCTTGATTCCGCCCTGAATGTCTGCACCGGCCGTGAGCGCGTTGTGTTGGAATCGCGTTGGTGGTAATTAAATATATATATATATGTATGTATTATTATTTTTTTTCTCTTTTCAAGATCCTTGCAGGCAGATAAGAAGAGATTCCAGTAAGAATTATTACATTTCAAAACGTATCCCCCTATGCTTTCTCAGAGGTGGGTTGCAACAACCAAATCCTTACCTAGAAAGGTAATTTGTGATATTCCATTTAACAAAATGCATCTAGGTTTTAACACAGCGAAATAGCAATCCAGTTCTATTGACTTTAACATATGCATTTCACAATAAATATGTCAGGCTACTGCGTCTATCATAACTGTTCATATTAAACAGATCAGATCTTTGTCATTGGGAATATTTATTCCTAGTGAACCAATCAGGCCTCTAGCTGTTATCATTGGATTGTCACCAAAGCCATATCAGACCTACTATGTTGGTTATGGGCCTTCCAACAAGGCGACCATCAGGCATACCATAATGAAATTACAAATATGTACAAAATGCTGTTATCAAAACAATATAAAAACCCTTCTAGCTTAGCCTAATATTGATTAACATAGTGCAAATCGTCTACCCCCGTGGTTTGTTTGTATGGGTGGGCCAGCAACACTAAAGCCCTTGCCTACTAAGGTAATCTGTGAGACTCCATATAACAAAATACTTAGCCTTTAACACAGTGTAATAACAATTCGCCCTTAAAAACCTATTGTCTTATAAACAGATCACACCTTAGGAATCTGACATAACGTTTCCCAGTCAACTGATGAGTTCTCTAGCCTTTACCAGTGACTGGGCACTATATACAACACAGGCCTACTAAAGTGCCCATAAACTGGCAACCGGAATGCATACAGTTGTAAAACTAGAAATATGTACAAAATTACAGGTGGCAAATCAATATATAACTCCTCTCAATAGGGCCTCACTTTAATCAGCACAGGTAAAGTCTGCTTCCTGTGTTTGTCAGAGTGGGGGACCAACATAAAAACCCTTGCCTACAATGGTAATCTGTGAGATTACATGTAATCAAATACCTTCCTATGGACTGCAACATAATGTGACGACAATCTATTGCTAGAGGACTATTGGATTTACCATATACTTTTTACAATAAATACGCCAGGCCTTCTGTGTGCAATAACTTTTCAAAATACACAGACGTATGGCCTCTGGCATAACAATTTCCTGCACACCAATTAAGACAACTGCTGTTATCATTGGCTTGTCACCATAAGCAACTCCGGCCTATTGTGTACACTTTCCCACAAGGCAAAAATCAGGCATACAGTCATAAATTGCAAACGTGTACAAAATTACATTTGGCAAAACAAAATATCATCTCTTCTGACAGCGCTAAATAAGGATTCCCACAGATCAAATTTTCTATAACCATGGTTTGTCAGAGGGGTAACCTACACCAAAACCCCAGCCCACTAAATTAATCAGTGAGATTCCATGTTACAAAAAAATAAACTATCTGCAGACTTTGACTCAGTGTAACAACAATCCACCCTTAAATGCCTACTGACTTTACCATATGATATTCACAACCAATATTCCAGGCCAGCTATTTAGTAAATTTTCCTAATAAAAAAAATCAGACCTGTACCCCTTGTCATGAGCATGTCACCATAACCAACTCAAGTCTACTGTATGGAGTATAAACTTTCTACACGGCAACCATCTGGCATACAGTCATTAAAGTAAAAATGTATACAAAAATACAGTAGGCAAAGCAAAATACTCTCTCTCCAAAAAGAAACTGGAAAGGATTATTGTAGTGCATATCTTCAATTCCCGCCGTTTGTTTGGATGAATCACTAACACCAAAACCCTTGTCTAGTATGAGTGCCTGTAAAATTCCATGTAACAAAAACCTGCCTACAAGCTTTAGCAGACTGTAATAACAATCCATCCTTTAAAGCCTATTGTCTTTAACATATGCTTTTCACAATAAGTAGATCAGGCCTACTGGCTTTGATAGAACGTTTCATAATAAACAGGTCAAACCGATGAAATCAGGTGCAACTTTTCCCAATAAACCGATCAAGGCATTATCCTTTACCATTGGCTTTACATCTTACCCAACAGTGGCCTATTCAATTGCACATAAACCGGCCACTATCATGCATACAATTATAAAATTACATATATGTAGAAAAATACCGCTTGTATAACAATATACAGCCCCTCTCAACAGGGGCTAACAAGAATCATCCCAGTGAAAACCCTACAATCTATCAGAGTGGGGGGGGGGCAACTGCAAAAACCATGCATACTACTATAATCAGTGAGATTACATGTAACAAAATACATGTCTACAGCCTGTCACACAATGCAATAACAACCAACTGTTAAAGGCTTACTGGCTTTAACAAAAGCTTTTCACAATAAGCAAGATCAACTGCCATTGTCATAAATGTTCTTAATAAGCAGATCCAACCTATGGCATCGGACATGTTTCCGTGCGCACCAATCAGGCCTACAGCTTGTCATCCTAATCAACTCAGTCCTGCAGTTTTGAGTGTAAGCTCTTCCAAAAGGCAATCATTGTACACGACACAGTCAAAAAGTTAGAAAGAAATACAAAAAGTAAGTGGGCTAAGCAAAATGCTGGCTCTTCTAAAACGGCCTAACAAGGATTATCACAGAGCAAACTTTCTATGTCCATGGTTTGTCATACAGGGTAACCGACACCAAAACCATTGCCTTCTATGGTAATGTGTGAGATTCCATGTAAAACAATGCCTATAGGTGGACTCATAATATAAAATAAAAGCAATGAACATCTAAATGTCTCTTGTCTTTAACATATACATTTAACAATAAATGTCAGGTACGGTGGCTTTTACATTTCGTGAACAGATCATGCCTATAGCCATGACCATTGGCTTGCCGCCATAACCACTCAGTCCTGTATTGAATACATGCTTTACCACAAGCCAAAATGTGCAATACAAGCAGTCTTCTTACTGAAAGCACACACATTCAACAAATCCTAAGCCTCACTCTCACTAGTACTATGAACGTTCTTTTTGTTGATCACCTAAGTTCTGGTGACAATTGCACTGTAAAGCTAGCTCAAAAAAAACAATTTAGATTAGAATAGCCTGAGTATCCTATACTGCTCTCACACAGTAGTCTAAAGTTAATAATGGAAGGGAATAGTGCTGAGACTGCAGTACATTTCTCATGCCTGCCCTCCTCCCATGTGTGCTGCTGCCAGAGAAAGGCAAATACCATAAATTATCTATTTATCTAAGACACCTTTATAGCATTACAATGCCATGGGTGTGCCCTAAAAGTTCAAGCTCAGGCAGCTGGATGAATACACAAAATCATCATCAAATAGCTTTATTCGACGTTTTCAGTCATAAAAGCACACAGTTATACACAAAACATTAAAAACAATAAAACACCATTGGATAATGCATAAAATACCATAAAAACGTTAATTACAATTTTAGTTCTTGACATTTCGTCAATATATGTCGAAAAGAACCTCACGCTAAACATACTATAAGTTTCGAGACCCAAAACATTTTCCTGACTTTAAAAACTACCATTATTAAAATATTTACCAAAATACATAGCTTTAGTAACAACCGGCTTTAAATTCATAGTAATCTTATTTACCCCCACAATAAAACTATACGATACACCCGTCCTGCCTATCAATTCAGTATCTTTTACTAAGCCTTCTAGAATCACACATCAAATTTTCGTTGCGAACAAGCCCTGATTATCCAAGCCCACCCCAGGAATTTAGCCATTGCTATGGTTATTGCTTCCTTTGTATCACTTCTTAATATTCTGACTGCTTGGATCGCACCTCTTATTCCCAATAACTTGCATATAGGGCGCAGCCAGGCCCGGCGTGGGGCATGGTAACCTGCACATTCAAACAAAAAATGGCCCATTGTTTCCTTTTTAATCATACAAACTGGGCACAACTCACTATGTGCATTAGACCACTTGTTTGTGAAAACTCTTATAGGTAAAGTACCTATCCTGAACTGAAAATACAGTTTCCGCTCTAGGGGTTTAAGAATGCAGTCCCAATAATATTCAAGCTTCGGCATTGGTTTATGCTCTAGAAAAAATCCCGTTAGGGATGAGGAATCAAACCTGGCTTCCGTACAATTGAGGACCTTTTCCCAGTATTTAGCCTTTAAAATCTTTTTGGGTGGGAAAACATTATTTTTCGGGTCCTCCCATAAATGGCTCATGCCGAGTTCCACCAGAGATCGTTTTAACTCCCTGAGCCATTTTATCTGGTGCTGCGTGTCTGCCTTAATTACGTCTAAAAATCCAGCTGCATAATCTGCTAGTTCTGGGGTGGACCACAGCCTGCGCCAATACAAAAGAGGGCGAATTTTTGCTAGGTGTGCTATAGGCTTCCTCCCCAGATCATACAACAGTGGATATGTAGGTGTACTTTGCGGCAGTCGAGTAATGTGCCTAAAAACTTGTTTTCGGAGATTGAGAGTTTAGATAAGTCCTCATAACCCCAAAGCTCAGCACCATACAATGCAGAGCCCATTACCTTCATATTATATATTTCTAGCACTGGACTTATTGGCTTGTGAAAGGAGGAATTGAATTCTCTTTGGAGTGCTCCTGTTAATTGCCGATGTTTTAGGGTTGAGATATCAAGTTGGTGCGCCCATTTTAGCCCTTCCTGAATGATCACTCCCAAATAGGTAAATTCCTTGACTTGCTCTAGTAGGAGATTACTCATATATATACCACCCCTAAAAACCCTATGCGGATTAAAAACCATCATCTTTGTCTTTGACACATTGACCTCCAAGCCACGCCTTGAGCAGAACTCCTCAAAGATGGTAAGTGCTCTTTTGAGTCCGCTTGGTGTCTTGGAAATGATCAATGTGTCATCCGCAAACATTAATATCGGCACTTTTACTCCTGCTAGAGTGGGGGCATCAGTTGGAGTCGCCAGCATGAAATCCACTATCCCGTCAATATATAGACTAAATAGTGTTGGGGCCATCACACAACCCTGCCGCACCCCCTTTCAACTGGGAAGGGTTCTGTGAGCTCTCCCTGTTTACCCCACCTAATCTTGGCAGAATTAGTCTCATGTAACCGGGCCACTAAGGTCAATAGGTCTAGGGGTAGGCCCATCTCCTGCAGCACCTGCCAAAGTTTTCCACGCGGTACGAGGTCAAATGCCGACCGGAGGTCGACAAAGACCGCATACAGACTTCCTTTACCCAGCACAACTGTCTTCCAAAAAAGTAAGGTGAATCTAAATACCTGATCAATTGTGCTGGTGGAGGATCTAAATCCAGCTTGAAAAGAGGATAAAATACTAAATTCATCAATCCAGCACTGTATTTTGTTTAGGACCAACCTACCCATAATTTTTTGAGCAGCATCTATCAAACTTATTGGTCTGTAATTACCTGGACGCGCTCTATCCCCTTTCTTAAAAACGGGAATAATTTCAGCCTCGGCCCAGGAAGTTGGAACAGCAGCACCCCGGGCTATAGAGTTTGTTAGCAGGTAAAAATACATACCCCAGCTCTCAATATCATAATGGAATACATCCCCGGGATGCAATCTGGGCCCGATGCCTTACCAATTTGGATAGCTTTGAGCACTTGCTTTACATCTTGCATAGTAAAATATATCTCCTTAAAAAAACATTTAGTAAAACTACAATCTGAGTCTCTCACTTCAACAGCATACTGGGGCTTAAAATAGTTAACCCACTCTTGCTGGGCAACATAATTCGAGGGTGCTGCAGCACGTCCCCCACTGCCCCATTTGTAGACATCCCAGAACTGTTTTGTATTTCTCCCTGCACAAGCGACCCGGAGTTCCTCCCAACGACTGTTATCCCAGGTCTTTTTTGCCTTAGCTATTGCTATACGATAACTAGCTCTTGCTTCTTGAACTGACAACAAAGCACCCGCTTTTATGGCCCTACCTACTGCTACACGTGCCTCTTTACAGTTTTTATTATACCATTTATGAATTTTTTGGGTAGGTGCCTTACTAGCATTACCTCCCTTGATAAAATAAGATCGTAGATGGTTAAAAAAAATGGCATGTATATTGGTGGAATCATCGGGCGCCCCCTGGTTCTCAGCACACACCCTCAACTTCTGGAGGGCACAAGCCAGCTCTTTACCAATGCTATCTAGTACATCAGGTATCTTTGATATACTCGCCCACTTAAGGCGCCTCATATCGTTCGACTGAACAACCTCTGCGGTAGCATACATCACACTTGTTTTGTGCCCAGTCTTGGACTCTAATAGGTCCCAGTACAAGCATAACGGATTGTGATCACTTTCCATTCTAACCTGAACCCGCATATCCTTTATCCTACACCATAGCGTCAAACTTACCAACACATAATCTATCCTGCTACTGCTATATCCATTATCGTAGGTATTAGTTCCTGTTTTATCTGATGGCGTACGGCCATTTACAGCCCGTAGGCCCTTCTCTATACAAATGGTGTTAATTTGTATCACTACTTCAGTCCATCTTTTTATTGGTTCAAGCTCAAGTCTCGGTATATCCCACTTAATATCTTCCTCTTCCACGAAATTACCTTCCTCCCACAAAAGGGGCTCAAACGTCACATTCAGGTCTCCCCCTATCACAATATTCGAAGTCATTCTACTATCCTCTAAAAGGGTATCTAGGGCGGTGAGAACACCTGACCTTTTCCCCTGGTACCACGTATATAAATGTTAAATAAATTCAATATTACCTTTTTCCCTCTAGACAGTTGCACCCACTGGATATCCTTATTAACTGTCGGTATATCTTTTACATCCAGTCCTAGGTTCTGCTTTACCCATATTATCAGACCCCCAGACGGTCTCCCCTTTGGTCCTTTTGATGCTGGGATAAAGGAATTTAAATAACCTAAACAAAAAGAGGGCTTTCTGCCCAAGTCTCCTGAAAGAGGCAGATATCGAAAGCTTCAATAAAACTATGCCAATCTGGGCAACCCAGTTTGGATCCTAGTCCTGCAATATTCCAGGATAGTAATGTTCCCTTCAAATCCACAACCTGGGGTTTACCGCACAATGTTTGATCCTTACCCATCATATTCGTGTCCTGTTCATTGGATGCCCTATCCAGGAGATCTAAGTCATCCTTTGATAAATAAACTGGTTGTGGCATACTCTCTATTATCTCCCCTAAATTTATGGGTTCTGGGTGCAGCCATTCTACTCTTGAGGGATTTGTTAAAGGGTAGACCTTGTCAATAAGAGTTTGAACGGGCTGTGGTTGTCAGTCGCACGCGTCCAAGCCGGAAAGGGGGGCAAATCTATTCACACATCCAGGGTTATAGACCCTGGGTAAATAACTAGAATCCCCCCAAGCCTGTGCCCTTGGGCTCAAACGTAACTGTAATGGTCCCAACACTTTAGGGAATAATGGCCTATAAAAAAAGGCCAAGGGTAGAACTATGATCTTAGTTACAAAGTTGTTAGAAAAACTACCCAACGACTCCAGTAGGTGTTTGACAATAAATTCATTATTAAAATGTAATACCACACAATCCCCATCAAGTTCTTTCCCTATTGTCCCTATCCAGATAACTCTCCTTGCCATAATAAGATGGTTTTTGTCTATCCTATCCCAAGCGCCAGCCTCCCTCAGACTCTGATCCAGCCAAAACATAGCTTTATGCATCAATTGGACACTTGATTCAACTTGGCCCTCCCTTAGTGATGGCACATTTCCCAGCACCACTACCAGAGGGGCAGCTGCCGGAGGCAATTGTAATGGCCTGCTCCATTTCTCCGTACCTTTCCCATCTCTAAATACAGCAGCCGTCTTCCTAATTACGCCCGTAGAGCCTATCCTAGATGGTAATATACCTAACCCTGTCAGGTCATTTCCAACATTAGCAACCAATGAAACATGATTATTTGCCTCTACCCTATTATTGTTTTTATTGGGCCCAGTTGGGCTCATAAGGTCTTGTACAAATTCTCCTGAGGTATCCCCCTGGGAGGTAGGTTCCATGCTCTTAGCTCGATTGGTATCTTGTGCTGGTACCCAACTTATAGCGACAGGTCCAGGGCCCTCCCCCTGGGACCTCTTTTCAGATGGCATAGGATTAACAACAGGTATCACTTCGACACCGTTGCTCATCTTTTCAGACAATATAGGATTAGGATTAGGTTTAGAAACAAGTATCCTTTCAATACTCTCTAGATTACTAATTAGGGGGTAGGGAGGCTTACTGTTAGTTATATGAGCTTCTAGAATCCGAAAATTAGTTTTTGATTGCAACTCAAGACCCTTAAGCCTATCTTCAATATAAACCAATCTCATAGTAAGCGGATTTAATATAGTTAGTATCAAAGCTTCTAGCCTCTGCCATGTGGCTTCATCCTGAGATAGGCTTACAGTAGGAGGGGTATCGACATTTAGAATTTTTGCCTGTTCTACTACTCCTTTACTTAAACCTTCCCTTCCCTTTTGGACTGTTTCGCAATTTTAGCAGGGTTTGGTCTTTGTGGGCCCTCCCCCTCTTCCTTTTCACCACAGAGATGGGAATTGGGTCAGACACGGGAGCTATATCAGGACCAACTGTTATAGGTGGCTTCAATACCTTATTAAGAGAGCATTCTAGATTACATATCGGATTTACCTCCAGTACGGCACTACTTGGGTTACATAAGCTATTAGTTAGCGACCCAGTTACCGGGAGAGGGCCACAATCGAGAGATCCTACACCATCTATATCAAAATCTAAAATCCCCGTAGTGGGCCCTTTACTTATAGGTTCCAGGGATAGACGCCGCTCCGCCATGACAATCTCGTGTTCAAGGACAGAAGTAGCTCTTAATAAAAATTTATCCAATGTTCCTGCAATAGACCCACTTCCAGTAACCCCGGCAACCTGAGCCCCTTTCCCCCTCCCATCACGTCTATTCATTATACAATATGAATACTTTATCAGTAACCCCCAATAGAAAACCCTATCCTCTAACACCTAAACACAGAATGAACCACAAACCCTTTTGCAACCAAATTTCAGGGACGTGGCCCAGTCCAGTCTCTTCCGGTCTTTGACGGGCGTAGACGGGCCCGTCTTGGCCCGGTCTTCGCCCGGGCCGCGCCCGGGCACGCCCCGCGCACGTCCCGCGTTGCGGGACCGCTGTGTGAAGTTTAAAGCCCCTCCAGGGACCAACGAAAAAGTGCAAAGTGCGTGGTAGGGCCAAGGGGCAGGTAGCAGCAACCAGAACAGGGAACTCAGTTCAGCGGTCTCCCGCGCTGCGGGACAGCTGTGTGAAGTTTAAAGCCCCTCCAGGGACCAACGAAAAAGTGCAAAGTGCGTGGTAGGGCCAAGGGGCCGGTAGCAGCAACCAGAACAGGGAACTCAGTTCAGCGGTCTCCCGCGCTGCGGGACCGCTGTGTGAAGTTTAAAGCCCCTCCAGGGACCAACGAAAAAGTGCAAAGTGCGTGGTAGGGCCAAGGGGCCGGTAGCAGCAACCAGAACAGGGAACTCAGTTCAGCGGTCTCCCGCGCTGCGGGACCGCTGTGTGAAGTTTAAAGCCCCTCCAGGGACCAACGAAAAAGTGCAAAGTGCGGTAGCAGCAACCAGAACAGGGAACTCAGTTCAGCGGTCTCCCGCGCTGCGGGACCGCTGTGTGAAGTTTAAAGCCCCTCCAGGGACCAACGAAAAAGTTCAAAGTGCGTGGTAGGGCCAAGGGGCCGGTAGCAGCAACCAGAACAGGGAACTCAGTTCAGCGGTCTCCGCGCTGCGGGACCGCTGTGTGAAGTTAAAGCCCCTCCAGGGACCAACGAAAAAGTGCAAAGTGCGTGGTAGGGCCAAGGGGCCGGTAGCAGCAACCAGAACAGGGAACTCAGTTCAGCGGTCTCCGCGCTGCGGAGCCGCTGTGTGAAGTTTAAAGCCCCTCCAGGGACCAACGAAAAAGTGCAAAGTGCGTGGTAGGGCCAAGGGGCCGGTAGCAGCAACCAGAACAGGGAACTCAGTTCAGCGGTCTCCCGCGCTGCGGGACCGCAGTGTGAAGTTTAAAGCCCCTCCAGGGACCAACGAAAAAGTGCAAAGTGCGTGGTAGGGCCAAGGGGCCGGTAGCAGCAACCAGAACAGGGAACTCAGTTCAGCGGTCTCCCGCGGTGCGGGACCGCTGTGTGAAGTTTAAAGCCCCTCCAGGGACCAACGAAAAAGTGCAAAGTGCGTGGTAGGGCCAAGGGGCCGGTAGCAGCAACCAGAACAGGGAACTCAGTTCAGCGGTCTCCCCAAATGATCACTACAACATGAAGGGCAAGTACTTTTTTGTGGAAACACACAACTGCTTTGTGGAAGTACACAACTTCTACCCAATCAAAACGTTGTACTCCTGGCTCCCAACATGTGGGCAGAGCTAAAGCCCCTCTTTAGCAATGCGCACATAATTGTCTGGCGAGTAGCGACAGCTGCGCTGTCAAGCCAGACCATAAAAAGGAAGTGAAAAAGAAAAGAACAGATAAGAAGACAAAGGGAGACAAAAGTGGGGAAGAAGATAAGAAATAAACATTTCAGATAAAGAGGAAATAGTAGTAATAAAAAATACCAAATGATATGTAAACCAATCTCATAGGGAAAAAAAAATAATTAATACGGTATATTTCATTCAGTGTTAATATTTAGCATATTAAGGACATCTGTGGCCTGATTCTGAGGTTCACACATCGAGGAATCGTCGAGTCAGTTGCTCTTGTAAATCTGCAGGGGAGGAGCTTCAGAACAAATCCTTTTCGGCCTATAGACTACTTCCCTCCACCCGCTATATTTACTCATAAGAGGAGCCAGGTGCTAATTTGGCAAATTACGATTAATTTAACACCAGGCGCACCACTTTAGATACCCAATATTGTGCTGCTCGCATATCGAAGTGCCTCAATGTGCACAGTGGAAAAGTTCAGTATAGTGAGGCAGGGACGGCTGGGTTCAGGTGCACAGCCTGACAGGAACAGCAAATAGCTGATTTTCAACACAGGACCTGAAATGTTTACTCCTGTAGAAGCAGCACAATATACTCATGCCTCGCGGCGTGGTGCCTCATCCTTCTTACATTAAGAAGTTTCCTCCTTCAGTCACACAGGGAGATAGGCAGCACAAGACAAGTGAGTTCTCCCTTGCACAACACTACAAAGAAAGCAGCATTTTGATGCAGCTTGTTGGAGTAGGGTAAGAGAATTGCAGTTGATCCAAACAAGTTTTGATGGTTTAGGGGGTCTTACGGGCCCACAAGCTTACTTTTAGTTATTTGATATATTTTATAAATCAGACTTAGCCCTGTGGTTAAATGCGGTCAAACACACTCCATAGCCTTCTTTCCCCATTAGCAAAGGAGTCAGGAAGTTAGGACAGATGGAGAAAAGTACCATCAAGAGGATGTCAGGGCATTCATTGCCAAACTGTAAAGAACCATCTGTCACCTTCTTTAACATTTATTGCTGCAGTTTCACCTGCCCTCTCCAATAGTTAGATGAAAGGCAAAAAGGCCGGTGCACAATATCAACAGATGCTGCTACGCATCTTTCTATATGCAAACAGCATCCATCGTGGGACTCTTTTCAGAAAAATGAGCTACCCTCTCACATCCGTTTAGGGAAGCCACCATTAAATGTAATTACTCATAAACACCAAGTGGTATCTGCATACTTTGGTAGTCTTTCTTACAAAAGCAAGTGCATTACTGTCGTGTAGTTCCTATAAGACCTATATAGGATCTGCGCGTTTAGACAACATACACTGCGGGACTGGTGTACAGACTGATTCCAGATACCCCTACCGGGTATATTGGCCTGTGTGCCCGCTAGCTCGCAATGCCACTATAACCTCCTCTTACCAAGGAGAGAATAGTTCTTGGCAGCTATCGAACATGACAACCCTGATCCCTCAGGACCGTGGAAAGAGTGACTTACTTTTCGCTCAGTCACTCGTGCTCACTTGTTCTCAGAGAGATACCCAGAATAAACGGTTGGGACGTTTTCAATAAGTATTTATTGAACAGTCGTTATTCTAGCATAAAATAAGTGCACTGAAATCACCAGTAGAATATATAAATGAGTAGCAGCACTAAGAAAGTAAACAGATGGTAGGTTTCTACTGTAGGAAGGTGGAATCTGACTATATGGTTGCCCCCACTTTTTTTATGGTGTTTTGCTGGTTTATGACTTAGTTGGACTGGGATCCTGCTATTCAGGGCCCCAGTCTATCTGCTTTCTCTGTAAAAGGTTTCCATGTGCCTTAGGCACATCTCTGATTGGAATCTGGAGTGCCCTTATAAGTCCCTAGTATATGGTATACTATGTACCAAGGGCATAGGTACCTCAGAGGCCTACCAGGGGCTGCAGCATGTATTGTGCCACCCCTGGAAGGCCATCCAAACTGACACCACAGGTCTGCTACTGCAGCCTGGGTAAGGTGGTGCATGCACCCCTTACTGTGATATAGGTTACCTATATCACTACATACATACACACATATAAACCTATAAGTCACTCCTATGGCAGGCCTTATCAATCCTGAAGGCAGAGTGCGTGGTTCCTATGTGAGGAGGTGCCCCTGCATGAGCAGGGCCCCTCTGCAGCGTTCGGAGACCCTTCTCTGATGCTGTTTGTAGTGCAACCTGACCATATACTCTTAAGCGCATTATAACCTCGCGTTAAATGCTAACTTTGGAATGGCTGCACCTAAACATGTCGTGTTTGGTGTCAAACATCTTGGAATACTACCCCCCCGCTAATTCTGGCAGCGGGGGTAGCATTCCACCCTTCTAGAGGACAGACATGTTAACCGTGGCCTGGCCGGTAACTTCTTTCTAAAGCCTGGCATCACAAAATGGATGCTACTGCCACAGACACAAGTCTGGCCTCCTGCTGCTGGACGAAACTCCGGCAGGGGAGGCCTGGACAATAGGTTTCCTGTCCCAGGGAGGTGTGACCACCTCCCCAGACAGGATAATGTGTATTGGGGCTGGGCGGGAGCACTTTCTGGTGCTTTGAAGTCCTGCACTGGGGGCACCCTTGGTGTCCCTGTGCATACCCCAGTTCAAACCGGATCAGGGGCTTGCAGCCCCTGCTTTGGCGCGAACTGGACAAAGGGAAAGGGGTGTAGCCACCCCTCTGCCCTGACCCACCCATAGGTGGGGCCACAGAGTAGTCCAACCCTAAACTTAGCATAAGTATAGGAACCCAGTCCTTAGGACTTTAGATTATCCCTGGACGAAACTCTAGAAACTGAATCCTGGACCTTCAACGCTCTACTCACGGTTAGAGGACAGAAGAATCTCCCTTGGGGTCAAGGAGTGACTCCCCTGCTTGGCAGGCACCAAAGAAGCATCTGTCCGGTTCGCATTTCTGAAGCTCCCGTCGGACGCCGAAGTCATCGCATCACCAGAGGTGGATTCTCAGACTTCCCGAGGCTACCCTGAGTCCCCAGCAAAGCTGAGGCCCGTAGCTATCGTGGGTGACTTGAGACCGTGACCCCTGGACACCGAGCACATTTGCAAGTGCATCCTCTTCTGGGTCTCCCACGAAGTTGTGCTTTGGGCTCGAGTAGCCCTAGCCTCCAGCACCAACTGCACCGAAGATCACTGGCCTCCACTCCACGAGTGTCCTGTGAGCCAGATCCACGTGCGACGTCTCGAGGCTCCTTCGCGGTCGCTAGCCCGTTGGCTAGTAGCCCTTAACGAAGGCCAATCTTTTTCTTACTTGGCATCCTGGTTGCTCCAGGCCTGCCCTCACTTACCCTCGCTGGGTGAGTTCTCCAGACCTTGCTGGTCTGCACCATCGACGATCTTCCTCTGCATCGAGACTTGCCGTTGCCAAGGCTTGTTGGGTCCAATCCGGTCGCCGACACCTCAGCACTCGACAGACATCGTGTACCAGCCCGAATCCTGCTCCTGGTCGCCGACAACGCCTCCTGGACCTCGTGGCTGAAGAGTCAAGACGACCGTCAACGCACCTGAAGCACTCGACATCGGTGGGCATCTGTCCATCGCCTTCCTGGTCACTGGCTAGTGACCCAGACTCTGTCCCCTCTGCTTTCAGGTTCTTCAGAACTCCGATCCACTCTTGGATCCACCCGGACACTTTTCACTTGGTCGCCAGCAGCACTTTGCAGCAGATCGCCATTCAAATCGACGACGAAACCCGACCCCGAAAGGCACCTATGCACCCGGCTTCCCTGGGTGAGGTAACACGAGTACTCCGGTGCTCCCGTGGGTAGAGACTCTTCAAAGTCCTAGATCTCAAAGGGTTTGCTCCAAGTCCTCCTTTAAGTGTCCCTTTTCTTTAATTTCCCGATCACGACTTTCTCCATAGAAGTCAACGGCGTATCGCGGTTGTGTATTTACACTGCACGCGTCCCCCGTGGGTCCCCTGTGTCACTACCTTGGGTGGTTCCTTGTGGTCCAAGCACTTCTAGAGGCTCTAGGCCTAGTGTCTAGTTCAGTCGTGGTTCTTATACCACTTTATTGGTATATGGTTTGAGTACGCCCCTAGGGCCCAAACGTGTATTTGTGCTATTACTGTGTTTAAATAACTTCTAACTTATGTACTTGAACTCTAGCCTCATAAAGAGACTAGAGGGGTGTGTTTAGCAATAAATACATATATTTTGAATATATACCTGGTGTGGTGCTCTTTCATTTGGTCACTCAAGAGATTATAGACTGGTAAAACAAGCTGCTTTACATTCCTTCAAGACTTAGCCTGAAGGCTGCTCTCCATAGCTACCACTAGGATAGCTTTCAATAAGGTTGTCTTTAACCTATCTCCAATAAGGGGTTGTTTGGACTGGTGCAAGGTGCCCACTATAATTAGTGGACAGCATATACCAGGCCAACTTCTCACATTGGTGTGCAGCGTGTGGGATTCCAGCTTGCTATTGTTTTACCAGATAATCTCAATTGAATTGATCAACTGAAAACCACTAAAGGTACCTAAGGTACATATAATTTAAGCTTAGAATACAGTAAGTTCTACTGAACTTAGAGTTGTGTGTTAAGGGATAGCACACCCTTTCTACAACTCAAGAGAGTTTAGTAGGCCACACTAGAGTAGGTAGTGCATACACCACACCACACTAGTAATGTCTTTAAGGGTAGGATCTAAAGAATCCTTGCAGGAAGCCACTGAGCTTCCACCCTCCAAGTATGATACACTCCCATTCTTGGAATTGAGAGCTTTATGCAACTTGAGAAAAATAAGGACAGGCCAAAGCCCCACCACCCAACACCTTAAGGAGTTGTTGGTGGCTTATGACCTTAGTAAGCCCTTGGGGACTGAAGGGGTAGGAGCTGAGGGTGGGGCAGAAGATGAGGATGGGACCAGGGGCAGAAATACCCCCAGCCCCCCCTCTGAAACTGGCCAGGAGGGTGACAATGGCCCTGACCTGGATAACCCAATCCCTCCTGAGGAAGATGAAGAGGATGATCAGAATGATGCCCTCTTTGTCCCCCAGGAAGGCTTATGAGTGTGCCCAGAAAGTCTAGATCTCCTTCTCAGGAGTCTAACCACTCTGGCACCTCTATAGGGAGCTCTGTCTCATCTCATAGGAGGGAATCCTCTCATGAGAGGAGAACAAGGCTGATTCAATATGAGGAAGCTCAGCTTGAACTCAGAAGGAAGCAAGTAGCCTTAGACAGGGAGTCCCTAGATCTCTTTAGAGAGAGAAAAAAGTTGGGACTAGAGTCCCATGGTGGCAGCAATATCCCTACAGATAGGGAAAGGTCTTATGACCATAGAAACCTAAACAAGATTGTCCCTCCCTACCAGAGTGGGGATGACATCCACAAATGGATAACTGCACTGGAGAGGGCCTGTAAAGTTCAGAAGGTTCCCCAGAGGCAGTGGGCAGCAATCTTGTGGCTCTCCTTTGCAGACAAAGGTAGAGACAAGCTCCTCACTGTAAGAGAAGAGGATGCTGACAATTACACAGTCTTGAAGAGTGCTCTGATAGATGGGTTTGGCCTAACCACTGAACAGTATAGGTTGAAGTTCAGAGACAGCCAAAAAGCTCAGACTCAAGACTGGGTTGATTTTGTAGATTGTGCTACAAAGGCTCTGGAAGGTTGGATACAAGGCAACAAAGTGCATGACTTTTTAGGATTGTACAATTTGATTATGAGGGAGCAGATCCTTAATAATTGTCAAAATCAGCTTTTGCACCAGTATCTGGTGGACTCTGATCTGACCTCTCCCCAAGAATTGGGAAAGAAGGCAGACAAATGGGTCAGGACCAGAGTGAAGACTAAAAATCAGGGTGGTGACCAGAAGAAAGATTCTACTAAGTCCCAAGAGAAAGGTGGGGATAAATCTAAGGATAAGTCCACTACAGGGCCCCAAAATTCCTCTTCTGGGGGTGGGTCCCAAACTCCTTCCTCTCCTGAAAAGAAACCATATTGCCATGTCTGTAAAAAGCCTGGGCACTGGAAATCTGATCCCAGTTGCCCCAGGATTGGCAATAAAGAAAATGTTCCCCCAGCAACTACTACCCCCTCCTGGTACTACCAGTAGTAATCCTCCAGTTGGGAGTAGTGCACCCAAAAGTTAGGTGCTTTTGCAACAGGAACAGAGGTGGGCCCTGGTTCAGACAGGGACCCCTCAACAGACTCCTCTGACTCTGATGGTGGTGTAGGATTTGCCACCTTTACCATGGGTCCCACAGCAATGGGCAGGTACAGACTGGAGCCAATGATTAATGGTCAGAAAGCTGTGGCATTTAGGGACACAGGGGCTAGTGTCACCATGGTGGCAGGGAAACTAGTCCCCCCTCACCAGCTTTTACCTGAGTTTAAATACCAGGTGACCAACATTGATGGTGTCAGAACAGACCACCCCATGGCCATAGTCAATCTCAGCTGGGAGGGGGTCACAGGCCCAAAGAGAGTGGCAGTGTCCCCCACCTTACCTGTAGATTGCCTGATGGGCAATGATCTGGAGATTTCAGCTTGGGCTGAAGTTGAAAACCAAACCCACCTTAGGATGTTGGGCGTCCCTGTAAAGGTTAGTGGGGCTGTAATGGCCACAGCCCCAGCCCAAGAATTTGGAGAGATGGAGCCTGAAAGAATGGCCCACTCTCCCCCAAAAGAGAGCACAAGGGTTGAAGAAAAGTCTTCTTCCCTCCAGACAGTAGGTAAGGGTCAGCCTCCTCAGGGAACTGACCCTACCCCTAGTGAAGGAACTGCCCCAGAGGTAGTCAGGCCTGGCCTGGCCACACCCCGGATGGCAGAGGACCCTTCCAAGGTGGTACCCAGTCTGGAGCAGGTAACCTGCCCCTCTCTACCCTGCCTCAGCCAGCCCAGGGCTGCAGAGGTCAGGGAGGTCAGTGGACCCCCAGGGCCCCCTGTCCAGAGGAACCCCCCATCAGCAGATTAGGGGCACCCAGTCTAGTAGCCCTAGCCAGGTGAAAACTCCTCTACACACTGAGGGATCCCCCATGCCTTTATGTAGGGACCTCCCCCAGAAGCACTCTGGTAGGCAAGGGCAAACCTGGGACCTGAAGGTTCCAAACCTGCCCTGTCCCTCCAGTAGTCCATCCAAAGGGACCCAACCCCCAGCTGTAGGCAGCCAAAGGTTGACCCTTAGAGCAAAGTGCAACTCAGTCATGGAAAGACAGGCATACATGGTGACCAGTGATCTGAGGAAGCTGAGGCCAACATTCCTAGGGCCTCACTTCCCTACTCAGACACCTCACCAGCCTTGTACCAAACCTAAGCACACCACAGATAGTGATTCCCCATGGTGGAGACCCTCTCATACCCTTAGGGTGAGGGATTGCTTAGTGGGCCATAAGACAGGGGGCAACCATGCTAGTGCAGGTGCTTCCTTATATGACCACTTAGTCAATGAAGGCTCAACTGGCCAAGGTTAGCCTGATCTCCTTTCGTTTGGGGGGGGGGGTTATGTAGGAAGGTGGAATCTGACTATATGGTTGCCCCCACTTTTTTTATGGTGTTTTGCTGGTTTATGACTTAGTTGGACTGGGATCCTGCTATTCAGGGCCCCAGTCTATCTGCTTTCTCTGTAAAAAGGTTTCCATGTGCCTTAGGCACATCTCTGATTGGAATCTGGAGTGCCCTTATAAGTCCCTAGTATATGGTATACTATGTACCAAGGGCATAGGTACCTCAGAGGCCTACCAGGGGCTGCAGCATGTATTGTGCCACCCCTGGAAGGCCATCCAAACTGACACCACAGGTCTGCTACTGCAGCCTGGGTAAGGTGGTGCATGCACCCCTTACTGTGATATAGGTTACCTATATCACTACATACATACACACATATAAACCTATAAGTCACTCCTATGGCAGGCCTTATCAATCCTGAAGGCAGAGTGCGTGGTTCCTATGTGAGGGGTGCCCCTGCATGAGCAGGGCCCCTCTGCAGCGTTCGGAGACCCTTCTCTGATGCTGTTTGTAGTGCAGCCTGACCATATACTCTTAAGCGCATTATAACCTCGCGTTAAATGCTAACTTTGGAATGGCTGCACCTAAACATGTCGTGTTTGGTGTCAAACATCTTGGAATACTACCCCCGCCAATTCTGGCGGCAGGGGTAGCATTCCACCCTTCTAGAGGAGAGACATGTTAACCCTGGCCTGGCCGGTAACTTCTTTCTAAAGCCTGGCATCACAAAATGGATGCTACTGCCACAGACACAAGTCTGGCCTCCTGCTGCTGGACGAAACTCCGGCAGGGGAGGCCTGGACAATAGGTTTCCTGTCCCAGGGAGGTGTGACCACCTCCCCAGACAGGATAATGTGTATTGGGGCTGGGCGGGAGCACTTTCTGGTGCTTTGAAGTCCTGCACTGGGGGCACACTTGGTGTCCCTGTGCATACCCCAGTTCAAACCGGATCAGGGGCTTGCAGCCCCTGCTTTGGCGCGAACTGGACAAAGGGAAAGGGTGTAGCCACCCCTCTGCCCTGACCCACCCATAGGTGGGGCCACAGAGTAGTCCAACCCCTAAACTTAGCATAAGTATAGGAACCCAGTCCTTAGGACTTTAGATTATCCCTGGACGAAACTCAGAAACTGAATCCTGGACCTTCGACGCTATACTCACGATTAGAGGACAGAAGAATCTCCCTTGGGGTCAAGGAGTGACTCCCCTGCTTGGCAGGCACCAAAGAAGCATCTGTCCGGTTCGCATTTCTGAAGCTCCCGCCGGACGCCGAAGTCATCGCATCACCAGAGGTGGATTCTCAGACTTCCCCGAGGCTACCCTGAGTCCCCAGCAAAGCTGAGGCCCGTAGCTATCGTGGGTGACTTGAGACCGTGACCCCTGGACACCGAGCACATTTGCAAGTGCATCCTCTTCTGGGTCTCCCACGAAGTCGTGCTTTGGGCTCCGAGTAGCCCTAGCCTCCAGCACCAACTGCACCGAAGATCACTGGCCTCCACTCTATGAGTGTCCTGTGAGCCAGATCCACGTGCGACGTCTCGAGGCTCCTTCGCGGTCGCTAGCCCGTTGGCTAGTAGCCCTTAACGAAGGCCAATCTTTTTCTTACTTGGCATCCTGGTTGCTCCAGGCCTGCCCTCACTTACCCTCGCTGGGTGAGTTCTCCAGACCTTGCTGGTCTGCACCATCGACGATCTTCCTCTGCATCGAGACTTGCCGTTGCCAAGGCTTGTTGGGTCCAATCCGGTCGCCGACACCTCAGCACTCGACAGACATCGTGTACCAGCCCGAATCCTGCTCCTGGTCGCCGACAACGCCTCCTGGACCTCGTGGCTGAAGAGTCAAGACGACCGTCAACGCACCTGAAGCACTCGACATCGGTGGGCATCTGTCCATCGCCTTCCTGGTCACTGGCTAGTGACCCAGACTCTGTCCCCTCTGCTTTCAGGTTCTTCAGAACTCCGATCCACTCTTGGATCCACCCGGACACTTTCCACTTGGTCGCCAGCAGCACTTTGCAGCAGATCGCCATTCAAATCGACGACGAAACCCGACCCCGAAAGGCACCTATGCACCCGGCTTCCCTGGGTGAGGTAACACGAGTACTCCGGTGCTCCCATGGGTAGAGACTCTTCAAAGTCCTAGATCTCAAAGGGTTTGCTCCAAGTCCTCTTTTAAGTGTCCCTTTTCTTTCATTTCCCGATCACGACTTTCTCCATAGAAGTCAACGGCGTATCGCGGTTGTGTATTTACACTGCACGCGTCCCCCGTGGGTCCCCTGTGTCACTACCTTGGGTGGTTCCTTGTGGTCCAAGCACTTCTAGAGGCTCTAGGCCTAGTGTCTAGTTCAGTCGTGGTTCTTATACCACTTTATTGGTATATGGTTTGGTACGCCCCTAGGGCCCAAACGTGTATTTGTGCTATTACTGTGTTTAAATAACTTCTAACTTATGTACTTGAACTCTAGCCTCATAAAGAGACTAGAGGGGTGTGTTTAGCAATAAATACATATATTTTGAATATATACCTGGTGTGGTGCTCTTTCATTTGGTCACTCAAGAGATTATAGACTGGTAAAACAAGCTGCTTTACATTCCTTCAAGACTTAGCCTGAAGGCTGCTCTCCATAGCTACCACTAGGATAGCTTTCAATAAGGTTGTCTTTAACCTATCTCCAATAAGGGGTTGTTTGGACTGGTGCAAGGTGCCCACTATAATTAGTGGACAGCATATACCAGGCCAACTTCTCACATCTACCATTTTGCTAAAATCATAAATATAGGCGAGTATATAAAATACATGGCAATAAAATGCGTACTCCTACGATGCACCCTAACTAGATGTACCTAAGTGTACCTAGCATGCGAGTAGGTGTAAAGCCAAGAATCCCTCTAGGATGAAGCCAACCCCATTACCTAATGTTAGCCTGCGGGACCCCGTTCTGGTCTCGAGCTGAACAACCCGCGAGGGATGTCAGACCAGTGCGAGCTGGAGTATCTGCATGCAGGAACCTTAGCGTCTCGCATCAGTGTGTCGGCATGGAAGTCGTGATCTCCTCTCCCTATCTCAGCAAGATGAGGTGTTTATATACCCTAAGGTATCCCCAGGGGTTCTACCTTGCTGTGCCAGTGTCGGACTTAGGATAACGTCGGGAATGAACTTTATACTCCGTTATTATGCAGGAGATGATGGTCCTGCTGTGATTCCAAGAAACTAAGAATCCTCATGCATAATTTATGAGGCCAGTGTCCAGGGAAAAACCCTACGTACTTATGTGTAGTATTGTAAATGGGTAAACGGTCAGTCCTCCAAATCCGTTATGTATGTAGTATAGGAGAGAATGTAGGTGAAGGGTTATGATGATACCTAGACCTATATCGGGGTACCTATATGAAATATAACACCCACTCCTCATCTGACTGGACGACATTACTAAATTCTAGCGTACTACCAAGGCGTCTAGGCGTCTAGAGGTCTGTACGCAACAAATAATAAAAACATTTTTAAGAGAAGTTAAAAAGCGTTAAAAAACCCTTCAACAACTACAAGCATCCGAAAGCCATGCAGGTCAAAAGGTTTCAATTTGGAATTTCGAAAAAAGGTAAAAGCCAAATCTTTCCAGCGTGCGACATGCCAAATGTTTATGTGTCCTTGCTGGTAGACGCAACATTGCTGCTGTCTCCATACGCAGCTGACGATCCCTGTAACACCTCACAAAGAATGTCAATTGAGCACAGATGATCTTCCGTACTGCCAACAGCAGATGCCGGGGCAGCCTGTGCCACATCCAAGGCCAGAGTGTTGGAGGAGCCGGTGTCCATACCAACAGGAGCAGAAACTACCTGTGTGGCTCTAAGAATGCTGCCAACAACATGGGAATGCGCTGAGGACACTGCAGAATATGGGCCGTTATCGGGTCCAGTAAAGCATCAACGTCTGGTGGCGCAACCGATGGAAGTGTCAGACAGAGGTCCAACACGCATTCTTCTCCACAGAACAGGCATCGGAGAACAGGTAGGACACAGTCCAACCAAACTGGTCTAAATGACAGGAACCAAGAGGCGCTCAGTTCCCGTAGGCGAGGTGTGCCCAGATGTTGTACCATGCGATCACTGTATTTGTGTTCCAGGAGAGCTGTTGCTACTTCCTTGGTGGCTGGGACGTCCATTGCGCAGCAGAAAGGTAACAATCAGGATTCCTGCTATTAGAAACAGGATCAGCGCAAGCCCTCCAAAAATGCTTCTAAAGACGGAGTGTATAAAGTTTGGTATAACTCCGAGGACCGTCTGAAAGGTGCTTAACAGTCCAGAACCTATGGTCTTAAATAGGTGTACAATACCCGTCGTATCAGACATGTTAAAGATACGACTTACCATTTCTGTGAAATTGAAAGGGCAATTTGTACGTATAAGTGCCTGTATCTCAGCCGAGGACCTTGCGATCTGGAGATCAAAAGTCTCCCGGGCGGAGGTTAAGGGCACGGTTTTCTGTAAAAGCATGGCTTTCATTCTGCTCAGAGTATCAAACCGTATAAAGGAAACATTTAGCGAAGGCCATAACGGCGCCTCCCTGACTGTATGTGTTGGTGGAAACAATACTTGCATACAGCAAGTAACCCTGGAGCTCACGGTGACTAGATATGCGATGCCCGGAAGCATCGCACAACAACCTTGATCATTCAGCATCAAGTAACTCCCATTCGAGAGAAGCCTGAATACCGGATTAATCACAGCTGCCAGGGTACCCCTCAAGTGACAGGACAAGTTTACCACAGACCCATTACAAGCCCTGTGTAGCATAATATCCTGGCATATGAGTGATCCACTTAAAGCGTTCTTGCAGTTAGTTCCGCTTAGAAACACTTCCCGATCCCGACTCCTGCATCGATCCCAGGATTCCCTGATGAATTCCTTACCCATCTTTTCATATCTGCCTGCCTGTTGTTGTTCTAGGCAATATTGAAACTGGAAAGTTGCGACCGGTAATGTCATATGGCCGTGGACTAACCATTCTGTGGACGGTGACTCGGCCACAGTAAAGGGTAACCTTTCCAGTTTCTCAATACGCAGCATTGTATATTTTGCTCCCCTCTGTGCTGTTTTCCTGTCAGATTGTATGCAGAAAATAATGACGTAATGTTGATAAAACGCCAAGGCACATAACCGGCGCGCAATGACTGCAGCTTCCAGCTTAACAAAACAATAGAACGTAACTGCGACTGTCCGTGTTGCAATATGGACAAATCCTGTTCTATTACATCGATAGCAGAAGATACAATGTTGCCCAGTGAACATATCCTGGATGTTAATGTAGTCATACCATTGTCAACTACGGCTAACGCTTTTTCCAGGTTAACTCTATCTATTTCTCTTAATCTCTCTGCAGCTTCTTGTTGGGAGATTTTCCAGATTTCGTTATAGACAGCATACAAAAAACGCTTCTGACGTGGTTTTCTGGGACCTAATAAAAAATCCCGTAGGTCCACATCCTCGGAGAGTAAGGACAAGTGTTGTTTCCCCTGAGGTAGTGTTGAGGTCTTTAGCCAATCAAGGCACAACTTCCCAACACTGTATGATGTCACTACCCCCGGATGTTCTCATTGTACATAACGTGGGTCTGGTCTGTGGATACTAAACCCTTCGGTGGTACCCCTGAATCTTTCCTGACATCTGTTTGTGTCAGTAGGCCAAACCAACCATCCCTTCCAATTGGGGTCTGGTCTATTGTATTGCAATATGTTATCCAACTTAGCCCCTCTTTCTGATGTAAAATTCCCCTCGGTGTTTAAAGGTGTTGGAATTTGAGGTGTGTTCAAGTCCTTATTCTTGGCTAATCCAAGACAGGAAGTCTGTTGCATAGTGTCATTCAGAAAAATCATCTGCTGTGGAATGAGGCATGCTCTAAATAGTGCTTCTGTTCCCTGGACCTGTCAGTTCCTAGAACCCCAGATTGATTTCAAGTCTACAGTGTCCATCCATAAGTCAAAACCCTGTACAGACAGCTGGGTGATAAAGGAAGCGGAGTAAATCTGTTTGGTGTTAGTTAACATATTTTTCTGTGCAGATATTGGTGCAACCTTATAGTAGTACGAGGTTGGGTCAGAAGTGTTAAACCCTGAAAAATATGAGAATTTCTGTGCAAATGTTTTTGAACTGCTTTTCGGTGGTGTAGGGCAATGTTCCCACTGTTGGTATGTGAAAACATTTCTGGGTTTGCTAGATTTATGCAAGAAAGGATGACCATAATGTTGGTAACAATACATTTTGTCAAAATCTGATCTATCTTCTAACATTTCAGTGCTAGAAAATGCGGCAGATTGTTCTAAATCAGACAATAAGTTATTAACAGTTTCAAAATCCCAATCAGAAAATGTACTGGAGGTAATGATATCGTTCAACGAAATTTTAAAGAAATGTGGAATTTTTAAAAGCTCGGTCGGTCCAAATATATCAAAATGTACTTTGTCTCACACTATACCATCCGGTATAGGAACTGCTGAAATGTTCACGAAGGACAAGTCTCTTTGTTCACGATGAGATGAAACCTGAGGTTTTAAAATCAAATTTACTTTTGACGTTGCAGAGCTCTGTTGAAGATAAGTTCCATTGATGAGCAAGTGGAAAGTTATTACTAATCCTAACCAGAAAAGAAAAAATAAAATACCGGTGATTATCCAAAGTTCTAGCCAAGGTGATACTAAATAAGTTTTCCTAAGAAAGTTTAAAAAGTCTTTGATCCATTGTTTGCGAGAAATTTGGGCTGGCATCATTTCAGGTTCACTTGGATCCAATGAAAAGGTATCGAAGTCGATGAAATAGCCAGATGCAGTCCGATCTATCTTTGGTAGCTCAGCAGGTTTTGTTGAACTTGTGGATTGCTCTTGTTGAGGCATGTTGACGTAGACATCCTTGTTAGGGTAAATTGAAATTTGTCTTTCACTTTGATTTTGAGAGTTTGTGTCAAGGGGAACTAGTTCCATTGCATTGTTATTGATTCCGTTGCTTTGTAAAGGTGACTCTTCAAATGTTGAGTCTTTCTGTTTGTTCTTCCTGTATTGTAGCGAGAAGAGGACGTTGGCTACTCAGGAGCCCACGAGGCCTACTATTTAGTATCGGCCACATAGTGTGGTTTGATCAGATCGATTGAGACAAATCTCTTTATTTTTCCGGCAAGAGGCGGTAGAAGTACAGTTCTTGATCCTTCTACAGCCAGGACAGGTACAGGCTTTCGATAGGATGGCCCGAATTCTTTCTTGTCCACAATCTTTTCTCTGACCAGATCCCCAACTTTAGGGATCAAGGCAGGTCTTGCCGTGGCTGACTTGACTTCCCCAGGGGCGCTTTTCTTTGTCTCGACGTTACTTAAGGAGGCTCTGGATTCATTCCGATCCTGCAAAACAGTCAAACGTTTATTGATATCAAACGGTTTTTCATCCGCCATTGTGCCTACACAATTGAGATCAGATACCCACATTCTGGTCCCAAACAGGACCTCGTAAGGCGTTGCACCTCCCAGAGAGCTTCTTGGCTGGTTAAGGGCCCGCTGGACCCCAAATAGGTGATTGACCCAACTACCACCGAGCCTAATACCCTAGCTGTTAAAGATTGCTTTAAGTCCCGGTTTTTCCTCTCCACAACCGAATTTCCCTCGGGATTGTGCGGAGAGGAGTACCGCAATACTACACCCAAACTTCCCATGGCTTCCTTGTAAGCCTTAGAGCTGAACGCGGGGCCACGGTCAGAATGTAATGTGCCAACTGCGTATGTCCCTATAAAGACTCGCAAATCTTTTATAACAGTTCGGGCGTCAGTCGAGCGCTGAGGCAATACCCATAAGAATCCTGAACAGGAATCCACTGCAATCATGATATACTTGTAAGCCCCGTCAGATTGTAAGGGGCCGCAGTGGTCTAGGTAAATGCACGCGAGCGGTCTGTCTGATATTAACAATGGTGACTGCGCTGGGCAGGCTACGGTGGACCCTTTTATCTGTTGACAGATATCGCACTTTAAGATGAAGTCTTTGGTCTGCTTTGTTAACCCTGGCCACCAATAGCTTTGTTTCAGTAAAGAAATAGTCGCCGTAACTCCTGCGTGCGCACAACCCAGACCCTCGTGTGCCGCCAAGATCAAACCTAACCTGCAATCCATGTTTGGTATTACTCTATCCCCCACTCCAGGAATTTGAGCCAACGGAACGTTGTTTGCATCTAACTTGTAGGAGTACTTGAGTGGAAAACCTTTAGGTAGTGCTTTGCTGTTGTTGCGTGAAGCAATCACAGCTACCATTGTGCTACCGTCTACCCTTGTTTTTGAACGGGTGATTGCAGCTACGTACGCAGTGCGTACTGCCCCCTTCGCGGCTTCATCAGCCAATGAATTCCCTTCAACGTGAACGCCATCACGTTGATGACACAGCGTGTGTATCACGTGAGCTCTTGGTAGTTCGTTCTTCAACTCTGCTACCTGTTCCCATAGTTTTCTATGTTTAATTGTGCCACCTTTTGCATCTCTGTACCCATTCTGTCCCCAATAGTGGAGATATTCGTTGTACGACTGGACACAGTAAAAGGAATCACACACTATCAGTGTGGGGAATTCTGGATCCGTATTTATCAGTGCCAGTAGTAGTGCTTTTAATTCTGTCAACTGTGCCGTGCAGTCTCCGAGAGACTGCGTTTTTGTACAGCTTGGACGGAACTTGCTGTCCTGCATCCTACCTTTTACAATTGCGCATGCTGCACTGTATTGTTGCTTACTCCCTATGGCCGGTTGTGCAGATCCGTCAGTATAAATAATGTATTCATACCGATCTAGAGGCATTATTTCATTTGGTAGAGGATATTCTTGTTCATATTGCAGGAATGCTTGTGTTTTTAAACTAGGGTCATGTCTGTATTCTACATCTGTTGCAGTGAGAGAATTAGCCCATTGTATCCATCTTGGATGTAACGCTTTTGCATTTGGGACACTTGCATTTGTGGCAGCCTCTAAGGCCGGTACCGGGGTCACGACAATTATTCGTTTCCCCTGAGCCAGTGCTCTTTCTCTCACTACAGCAGTCTGTACTTGTGTCAGAATTTTTTCTGTAGGAGCAAAACGCATTTCAGCGCTTGTGTACAAATGCGATTTATATGCAATCATTAAAGGTTAAGTAAGTGTACCCAGATTGACCTGCGACTATGCGGATCACCAGGTTGCGTACGTTTACGCATGTCTGTAAGTGTTTTGATGATATCATATCAGCTTGTAGGGAATGAAGGATATTCGTGTGTTCCTGTGTCCATTGTCTAACTGAAAAGTCAGGTCTTATTAGGTCGTAGAAAGGTTTTACTCTCTCTGCATAATCCAAAATGTATGTTCTGCCAAAATACAAAAATCCCAGTATGGACTGTAAATTTTTTAATGATTTTGGAAGTTGTAGCAGTGCACACTTTTCTAAAAAGTGGGCTGCCAGGCTTTTGCCTTCACTTGAAAGCTCATATCCCAAAAATAGGACGGTGAGGTGGGCTATCTTTGATTTTTTAAAGTTAAATTTGTAGCCCTCAGAGGCGAAACCCAAAATAATGGTGCTTACCCTGCTCAAGTGTTCCTCTAAGTCATCATCCGTCTGATAAATATCATCTACATAGGATAATGCTTCTTCATCCAAATTCTGTAGTAACTCTGTTACCCTCCTTGAGAATAACCCGGGCTATTCCTATACCCTTGGGGGAGTCGACAAAATTGACGCTGGGTCCCTAGCGCTGAGAAGGCTGTCAAATATCTGCTTTCAGGCGCTATGTTTTGGCAGAAAAATCCATTTGAGATATCTAATGTTTTGTATTTTTTCCGCACAATGTTATTCATTAATGCGGCACTATGTGCATTCTGAACTGCAAATGTTTTTGTGTATGAGTTTAAGTGTCTGTAGTCTAAAACTAGACGATATGAATTGTCGGGTTTCATCACGGGAAACAAAGGATTATTCATCGATGAGGTGCATGGTTCAATTACACCTTGGTATTCAAGTTGATCTAAGATCTCCCTGACCTGTTTTTTAGCTTCCTGTTTAATGGGATACTGTCTTTGTGGAGTTGGGTTTGTTTTTATTGAAATAACGTGGTGGGGTGACTCTTCATCCCACCCTAAGTGGTTGCGGTATAATGCTGGAGCAGGGGCTACCGCCCACTCCTGCGCGTATGTATGTCTTAGGTGTGCGGGGACTAGGTCGGAGAAAGCTGTAAAAATTTGTTTCCTCTTTGGGCATTCCATAACAATAGTAGACGGCCAATCTTTTTCCGCTAATAGGATGTCATAGCCCAAAGTCAGGTTCTCCCAAAAGAGACCCTTAACTTGTCTCGGCTTGTCCCCCTCCATTTGGAGTGTTATTTCATGTAACTTGTGAGGGACACTCATCCTAGTATCAGATGTTTCCACCGTGATATACTCACTGAACTCCGCTGTGAACAGAAATTCCATCAGGTTCCGGCGAGCTATTGTTACCTCTGCTGCGCTGTCTAGCATCGTCAGAGCCCATTCCCCGTTCAGTAGCTGAGTCCTCAGAATTCTGGGCATGTCTAACTTTGAGACCTGCTACCTTCTTTTTAAATTGAGGTTTTGCTTTAGGTTTTTCTTCTTTCTTTGAAGCATAGTCTGACGTGCGTTGCTTGTCTCTGGACTTTGTACGCTCTTCTTGTCTTTGTTCTGACCATCCTACCCTCTGTGAGTTTTTTGATGGACCTTGAAAGGAACAAGAGGAACGAGTATCAGTATCCTGATACCTGTCAGGTTTTTTAATGTTATCTCTCTAAGATTACATCTCCTTTCTGGGGGCTCCTGCTGAGGAGACCTCCCCTGGAGTGAGATCTGTTCTTTTGTTGTTTATTATTGTCCCATTTCTTCTTTGAAGAAACTGGTGTTTGCTTTGCCTGTTCTTTATCTGAACTCCCCACCAGTTGGGGTTTTATAGGTCTAGCTCCCAGACTGTCTCGACCTAATTCTGCATAAGCAGTTTCAATTATTTTCGGTAGTTCTGTCTTCTGTTGTAATGGAGTGAAATCTCGCAGACGTTGGCGTATTGCCACTGATGCTGCTTCCCCTTTAATATTTGCCAATATTATCGCAGATACCTGGGCAAAGTTGTTTAACAACTTCATCCCCAAGTTCAGAGCAGGCTCTGCTCCATACTCATTCTGTATTTGTCTTAATACATCTGGTATTACCGCTAAAGAAGGGATACCATGTGTCCTGGTATATATTGCAGAGAAAACTGTACCCCAAGAAGTAAAATCCTCTATTGAGGGAGCTATCCCCACTGGCAAGCAAATAGTAAGTATTCTATGCTTTTCCTTAGGACCAGTGTGTGGAAACACCGCCTCCAGCTGTGTAATTTTTTGTGCTATCCAGAAGGGCATCTGTTCACGCTTAGTGGGCATTTTACCCATCACTGCGTGCAGTGTCTGTGGTGTAATCTTTGTTGTAGGAGTTTGGACTGGTCCTGGTTGTGTAGCCGGTGTTGGCTGAAGCGTGATTGTTCTCAGCACAAACTGTGTCATGTTTATGTAAAGTCTTATTAATTCTTTATGCTGTACAAGTAAGTCTCCTGGCATTGTCAATGTCAGGATGTGGTGTGTATGCCGCTAAAACTGGCCATGTTGCTCAGTCTCTTCCGAGCGAACCGAGTCTTACTCTATTTCTTGTATGGGGAGGGCGCCTTTAAACCAGTAGAGGTGTTCTTCATAAGTGAGTGGAATTTCAATGTCCTCATATGGACTATACTCATTTGGTATATCATCTACTACATAGTAATGAAATGTTTTGGTTTGTGCATTCGCCTGCGGGAATTTTATCCAAGAATAGAATACAATACCTCTGTTCTATATGATTTGTGTGCCTCAATCACGAAAGTCACTTGCCCACCCCTAATTGTAACACCATATGCTACTAATTTTAGGGTTTAAAAGAAAAAGAGACCTGGCTACCAATTTTAGTTGCTGCCATTTATTTCAGCAGACTAAAAGCCCATACATTTAGTCTTTGGGCCTAATTAATCAAAGATACATAGCTCAAAAAGTGCTAATATACATTAAACATACACTTGTGAATTGAAAAAAATGAACAACAAAAACATAAATTCAGTGCGTTACAATCAATTGTGAGAAAATACACCAGCATGTCTTGAAACACATTACTAAAACAATGAGCACTCTCTTAGGGCCCTTTAATTAGCTTGTTAAAGAGAGATGCTCTCCATGAGGGAGAAAATAAATATCTGTGGGGCTATATCTGTGTATAAGATCCCTCTCCAGAATCCGTAAATAATTTAATTTGCCCCCTTCGTGGATAAGAGGAAATGCCGACGCGCTTCCAATCCCAGGCTGTGTTAAGGGATTTTCATCAGGGCTGGAGCAAGGTGTAATCTGAAATAAATGGGATTTGATTCAGTGAAAATTAATAAATGAGACCCTTTCTCCATCTAATCCTTTCGCCTATTTATGAAATTCTGATTGTACCTGAATGTGTGGTTACAATCTTCCTCAATCCGTGTTGGTTTATTCTTCAGTCAATCTTTTGAATTTTAACAGGGACCTAAAACACGGACATTGGTTTGCATGGTTAAAAAATATGCAAGCCCAAATACATTTACTTTTAAGCTGTTAAAGTGTTTTGATTTCATTAGAAACGCTTACTTTTAAAATTCTGCTAGTCCATTCAAAAGAAGGTGGTGAGCCTGCATGTTTAACTCGGAGCTTGTGAAAGCATAAATCTTCCTCGTTCAGCTTTTTTGTTTGCTTAATGTCTCGTGTCTGCAGAAGGAAATGGAGCCACATTGTATCACCGGGCAGTTTCTGCTTAATTTTACTGAGCACGTGTATTTAAAAAAACAACAATGTTAGACAAACAACGTACTTAGTGGCGAGCGATTTCCAAGCAGCCACGGTCGCTTTTACTCGTGTGCTTTTGAAGGCTATAACAAAAGAAAGGAGACCATCAGATGTCTGTCTTGACAAGTCTTTGACGCACTGGATTAATCATAGCTTGTTGAGAAACTCACATTGTTACTTCTCCATGGTGTGCTCACGCAGGCAGCTCTTCCTTCGTGTGCGTTTTCCCGGTTGAATGTGCTTTCCCGTTTGAGAGGCAGGAAGTATGTCGGTTGATTAGCTTGAAGGATTATGGGAAATGTAGTTGTGCCATTTCTTGATGGAAATCTTTATTCAGTTCATGAATGACACATTGTATTTTATAGTGGTGGATTTGTCTGATGTTTGTCATTTCGTAAAAAATGCTAATTGGTTGCTTGATTTAATTCCGACATTTCATTCAGACCTTTTTGGATACAATTGAATTTTAGGATTAAGTATGCCTCTCTTTTGAGCAATAGGTTTTCAACATTGCCTCCACGCGGCGGTTGTTTTAATCCTGATAGCACAGTCCAAACGAAATCTTTTTCTGAGTGATTGTTTTCAACAAAGTGTGACACCATCTTCGCAGTTAATACTTGTTTTTTAATTCGGGAGCGATGCTGTACAATCCTCTGATTGATTTGTTGGTTTGTCTTTCCAATGTACAGTTTTGAGCATGGGCACAAAATTGCGTAAACTGTATTTTTGGTTTTGCAGTTGGTAAATTCTTTATGAATCCATTTGATGGAATCGTGCGTGAACTCGTGGCCTTCAAAAGTGTTGCTGCACGTTGAACAATTGCCACATTTATGGTGACCCACAATTGGTTGCATGTTCCATTGCATCCTTAAATCTTTCTTTGTTGTTGGGGCAATAACAGCACGTATAATCCGTTGCCCTATGCTCTTGTTCTTTTTCATAGCGAACAGAGGTTGTTCCATCGGGCATTCTAATTGTGTAAGAAGATGCCAGTTTCATAAAATCATCTGACGAAATTTGTTTGTATGTGGGCCAAATGTAGACACACACACCAGTTTCTCTAAGGTTTTTTTTTCTTTTTTAGAGAGCAATTCCTCTTGTGGTGTGTACCAGGCACTTTTAGTTGCGTGTTTAAGCATCTTTCTAGGATACCCTCTCTCCTTGAGTTGGTCACAAAGCACTTCAGCATGTATCAGAAAATCTTCCTCTCGTGCACAGTTTCTACGGATCCGTAATAGTTGGCCGTAAGGTAGGTTATCTTTTAGGCTCCTTGGGTGGAAGCTTTGATAGTGGAGGATTGTGTTCCTGTCAGTGGATACACTGGATGCTGGCGGATTAAAATTAGACTTTTTTGTTAATCCTGAGGGTTCACTGTTGCCGCGATTTTCTTTTCCAAAAAAGAATGCTTTGAGTCGAATCTTGCGGAAAAATTCCAAAGCTTCTATTTTCAAGTTGGCATAACCTGTAAGTTGGAACAAATTTGACACCTAATTCTAAGACCGACTCTTCCACCTTAGATAATTGTTTAGATGACAAGTTCACAATTGTGGTTTTGTTTTTAGGTTTTGTAAAAGTTTCTGCGGGTTCTCATTTCCCATGGCTGCTGTTGTTGCTTGAACCTTACTCGGTTTCGTTGGTCTCCTTTCTCTAAAAGAATTTTTTTCTTTTAGAGGGACCTTCTCTTGGATCTGGATCGCCTAACGAGTCCGAAGATGAAGATTCTGAGAATGTAAGAAATCTATTCTTAGATCGACCTTGATACTGTGATAATGCCCTGCGCGAGTCCACTTGTGTATAATAATCGTCTTTCAGGTAAGGGTATAACGTCTCGATGTTGAAAGATTTTGTGTCTTTTTCAAATTTGGCAGTTTTAAAATTTATAGTGTTGTCTTTGAAAGTTAGGATCTCCTTTCAATCTTCTCAAGCAATGCCTTTGCTTCTGTCACGTTATGATTATTTTTAATTGTTTGAGTCAAATTGTCAAGTTCTTCAATTTCTTTCTGGCAAATTCTTTGGGCAGTTTCAATTGTGTGAACCATAAGGTCACGGCTACATTTAGTGCTTATAAAACTGAAACCTTTTTTGAATTCGGGGTCTTCCGTAAAAATTACTGGTATGTTTTTAATCTGGAGACCCCAAGGGATGGTACCTGCTTTTAAGTGTTCTAACAAAAAGTGTCTGAAGTTCGGTTCTAATGTGGTTTTTGTTTAAGAGAATGAGTTTCTCAGACTTATTCTGTTGCTTAGATGTGGTACTTAGTGATATAGATGAAAAGATAGAAGGGGTAGAAATTAGATTCTGAATATGGCTCTCTGTAAATGAGAGTGTATCTTTCTCACACATTTTTTAGCAGGCGGGACGATAGGCCTGCCTGCAAGTATTAATCAAACTAGCTTCGCTAAGCTTAGTAGATGCTACAACCCTCGCGGGAGAACCCGCTCTAACTGGAGTATCAATTGGGGGGGTTACGTCCAAACGGGTGGCCAGGTAGGACGTATTTAAAGTTTAAAAGAAAAAGAGACCTGGCTACCAATTTTAGTTGTTGTTTAGTTTTTAGTTGTTGTTCATTTTTTTCAATTCACAAGTGTATGTTTAATGTTATTAGCACTTTTTGAGCTACGTACCTTTGAATGTCTCAGACAAAATTGAAATGTTTCAAAAAAAGTTGCTTCTAAAAGTGTAAATCATGGAGAAATGATTAATTAGGCCCAAAGACTAAATGTATGGGCTTTTAGTCTGCTGAAATAAATGGCAGCAACTAAAATTGTTAGCCAGGTCTCTTTTTCTTTTAAACTTTAACTACGTCCTACCTGACCACCCGTTTGGACGTAACCCCCCAATTGATACTAATTTTAGGGTGACAGCATTTCTAACATTATCTGCAATGTATATTGCATCTGCATCGTCTTCTTCAGCTAAGAAGTTTAGTGCATTCCCTTCATCGACGTCTCTCTGTTCAGTCATTCTTTTTAGAAAGGAGAGCGTTTCAAGGGAAATGAGATACGGTGTTATGCACAATTAGGAACACTGTATCCTTCAAGCTTGATTATACCAGCAGCCAATACATAGGAATTTTCCTACTCAGCTGCGGCGGATTTGTTCCCTCCCACTCCAGACGTCTCTGGGGAAAATGTGAGTAGGGGTCTCTGAGAATAGCACAACTGAACTACTCAGATTTGACTGTTAAATAAGTGCCAATACCAACGTTGGCGGCGCCATGTCGTGTAGTTTCTATAAGACCTATATAGGATCTGCGGGTTTAGACAACATACAGGCGAACACCCATTACAACGCTGGCATTACTACGCATGCCTTTACGTCGCATGCGTTACAACGCAAGCGACGTTACGACGCGTACACTTTGCGACGCGTCCCATTAATTCGCATGCGCTTTTAAATCGCATGTGGTGTAACGGACGCGAGGCGGAGCACCGGGACAGAGGCGGACGAGCACCGGGACAGAGGCGAGGAAGAGACGACGCGAGGAGAGAGAGGTAAGGGGGATTGTGCTTAGAGTGTAGTTTAGGGCTTAGGGAAGTGTTAGGGGGTCGTAGTGTAGGGTAGGCTTAGGGTTGAGGGAAGTGTCAGGGGGTCTTACTGTAGGGTACTGTATTAGGGCTTAGGGTTTAGAGAAGTGTTAGGGGGGTGTAGGGTAGGCTTAGGGTTGAGGGTAGTGTCAGGGGGTCTTAGTGTAGGGTACTGTATTAGGGTTTAGGGAAGTGTTAGGGGGTCGTACTGTAGGGTACTGTTTTAGGCTTCAGGGTTTAGGGTCGGGTCAGGGGGTCCTCGTGCAAGGTATTTCGGGTTTAGGGGAGTGGTTCTAGGGGTAAAAATCGCGAAGTCAAAGCATGCGGGGTGTTTGTGTGCGTTGTAAATATATTTTGTATGCATTTCAATGGAAATGCGACGTAATGGTTTGCGTTCTGGATACTTGCGATGTAAAAGAACATGCGATGTGAAAACTGCGATGTCATGGCATGCGATGTTAACGTTTGCGATGTAGCATCATACATCTAACATGCACTGCGGGACTGGTGTCCAGACTGATTCCAGATACCCCCACCGGGTATGTTGGCCTGTGTGCCCGCTAGCTCGCAATGCCACTATAACCTCCTCTTACCAAGGAGAGAATAGTTCTTGGCAACTATCGAACATGACAACCCTGATCCCTCAGGACCGTGGAAACAGTAACTTACTTTTCGCTCAGTCAGTCGTGCTCACTTGTTCTCAGAGAGCTACCCAGAATAAACGGTTGGGACGTTTTCAATAAGTATTTATTGAACAGTCGTTATTCTAGCGTAAAATAAGTGCACTGATATCACCAGTAGACAGTAGCATATATAAATGAGTAGCAGCACTAAGAAAGTAAACAGATGGTAGATTTCTACCATTTTGCTAAAATCATAAATATAGGCGAGTATATAAAATACATACTCCTACGATGCACCCTAACTAGATGTACCTAAGTGTACCTAGCATGTGAGTAGGTGTAAAGCCAAGAATCCCTCTAGGATAAAGCCAACCCCATTACCTGATGTTAGCCTGCGGGACCCCGTTCTGGTCTCGAGCTGAACACCCCTGCGAGGGATGTCAGACCACTGCGAGCTGGAGTATCTGCATGCAGGAACCTCAGCGTCTCGCGTCAGTGTGTCGGCATGGAAGTCGTGATCTCCTCTCCCTATCTCAGCAAGATGTGGTGTTTATATACCCTAAGGTATCCCCAGGGGTTCTACCTTGCTGTGCCAGTGTCGGACTTAGGATGACGTCGGGAATTAACTTTATACACAGTTATTATGCAGGAGATGATGGTCCTGCTGTGATTCCAATAAACTAAGAATCCTCATGCATAATTTATGAGGCCAGTGTCCCGGGAAAAACCCTACGTACTTATGTGTAGTATTGTAACTGGGTAAAAGGTCAGTCCTCCAAATCCGTTATGTATGTAGTATAGGAGAGAATGTAGGTGAAGGGCTATGATGATACCTAGACCTATATCGGGGTACCTATATGAAATATAACATTACATTGATAAAAAAGTTCTGACAATGGTGTCTGTGGTTATTTTTGGTACAGTTTTTCAAAAATTATATAAGCAGATAATATAGTTAATAACATAAGTGCATGCGATGTAGTGCTCCAGTGTGAGTAACAAATACAAATTCTACACAAGACAAAAGAATGCAAAAGTTCACTGGTTCTTCGTATTACAGAGAAAGGGACATGTGTATATCACATCACAGCATGCGAACCAACTGTTAATCAAAACAACAAAGTAAAACAAATGTCGATTTTTTGACCCCTATTGAATCTCGGGGTCTGCTCATGACAATAGCCGTCTGACTTTATACCATAACTAAGTAGCCACTATCCACTGGCAAGTCTGTGATCCAGTCTAGTGAATCGGGTGAATGTCTGGCTTAAATCCTCTGTGGTAAATACCACTTATTAGTCGTAATTCCAATATCACCACCAATTCATGGGGCATGAGTCAATCATCCTGTGCGTGGTTCCGAACTCTCAGGTCCTGGCGTCTTGGACTCTGACCGAGCGTCTTTAAAATCAATTGGGTAACGCAGAACCTGATGTGAAACACTCCATCGCCGTTTGTTGCCAGTGATGAAAGGTCAGGCCGCTACACATCTTTCAGCTTTGCTAGCAGGTCCCCAAGGTCTTCCCTCCAGTTTCAGATTCCCCCGGTGAACTCTCTGAATCAGGAAAGCCTGTTAGTTTAAGTTTATTATTCCTCATGCAGAGTCAATCAAGATCATTACATGCATTTAAAACAATGTAGCAAAAGAAACAATAAATGACTAATGTACATTTGCAATATGAGCGGCAGGTGACTGCGTCATAGTCAGATTCTAAGTGGCTCGTAGCTATTTAAAGTGCTAAGTTGCTGGGTTGCATTCATTGATGGCAAATTGTATATATTTCCAATGTAACACCAAAGTCTGAATGTACTGAATCAGTGAAGGATGAATTTACAGGCGTTGTCAAAATTTGGCCCACCTTTTTGTCGAAGATGAGAAGGAATTCTGAAAAGCTGGTGTTCAGCTTTGTGTTAACTGGATTCAGCGCCCCTATTAACAAGTCTGCATTTGCGCACTGATTGTTGACTAAAGAGATTCCGGAGCATATAGGGTTGTGAACTTAATAGTGCCGGACATATGCATGTGATGTAAAGAGTTCTTGACTGCGCCACAGAGCCTGCAGTTTTGGTCACTGTCAGTTTTTTGCCATGGTTGGAGGACGGTCAATGGTGAGTGTATGCCGAATCTATGAAATAGAAATTTGCTCTTTAAAGTTTTAGAGAAGCAGGTGTCAAGGTATGGTTGGGGTTTTAAGATGGTATTAGTACTGCTGACTTGCCAGACACTGCTCCTTTTTGCTAATATAGCTTTGTTCTGCAATAGGGATTGCTGTTGCGTTACCTTGTTGAGAGCTCTTTTAAAACGTGGTTAGTGGGTAAGAACAGAGATTGTCCACCTGTAAAACAATTATCGATTCCTCCAAATAGCGGTGTTGAAGAGAGCCCTTGCAATTTAAGCTCATCTCATGCCACGTGAGTGAGTCTAAGGTGTCTGGTTGTGCAGATTGAAGTCTATGTCAAGTTTTTAAAAATGAACATCTGCTTGCTAGATCTTGTCCAGTCAAGCCAAACACAAGACATATACTTGGGCCTGAGACGTGTAGCTGGGGAGTCTGAAAATATATCTATAAACCTTGGATATTTCCAGTTCCAAGAGTTTGGAGTGTTTCCCTCTCATGATTTCATGTCCAAATGTAGAGGAGAGAGACAGTCTGGCGCAAGGGCGCACAGCACCTTTAACAATGTATGGAAAGCTGTTTTCAATGCCAGTGTATGGAAAGCTGTTTTCAATGCCAGTGCTTCGGATTTCATTAATTGGAAGTGTAGCATAAAAGAGCCCCTGGTATCGATAATTACTCCAAGATATTTGTACTTAGTTACAATTTCAAGTTTTTTACAGTTGATGTGCCATGCACCCGCAATGTTAGGTGTCCTCCCTATTTTGAGAGTCTTGGTTTTACCAAGATTGACCATTAGTTTGGATTTGATGGTAAAGGCATGTAGTTTGTCAAGAAGCCTCTGGAGACCTATCTGCATTTTGCTAAGTATTAAAAGGGTGTCCCTATAGAGTAGATTTGAAATTAGGCAGCCATCATTCTTCGGGGGATTAACCTGGTAAAAATCAGTTGAGAGGTCTGAGATGTAGAGACTGAACAGTAGGGGGGCAAGCACACACCGCTGATTGAGGCCAGATTCAAAATAAACTTTCTGTGACAGTTTAGAGCCACCCCCTAATTTTACGCGAAACCAGGTGATTGTTTACAGAAGCAGAATAGCTCGGGGGGGGGGGTCGGTGGTATGCCTATGTTTTGTAGCTTCCTACATATGATATTTCTTGGTACTCCATCAAAGGTGCCTTTGAAATCAACAAAGCAAGCACATAACGTTGATTTGGCTAGGAAGGTTCTTTCCATATAAGTAGAGAGTGATAAAAAGTTGGAAAGTGTTCCGCACCTTGGCCGGAATCCTGTCTCATTAAGAGGGATGATGTTCATTGTGCTTGCCATTCAGCCAAATCCTGGAGTAGCAGGCGTGCGTAACATTTTGCCTCACTGTCTAGCAGGGCTGAGTCTACAATTTGCTGGATTGCCGTTTGCCCCCCCTTTACGTATGGGCTAAATTATGAAGCCTCTCCAGGAGTCTGGTACCACTTCTGCGTGCTGAATAGAGGTATAGAAATTAGTCAGCGCTGCGCCTATAACTAGGACTGGCTTTGAAGAGAGCTTGCAGCAAGCCATTCGGGCCTGGAGCGTCACTGGAACGGGCTTTCTTTATTACTTTCAGTATTTGTTGTTCACAGTTGGCTCTAGGGTGTCACTGCGTGACAAGTTAAGGCTTTCTCTTTCGACTCCATGCATTCCGTTCCTGTACCCAGGAGCCCCCTCTTGGGCGTCAGATAGTGATCTTCTAGGTAACTGAACCAGGCAATCTTGTTTATGTTTTAATTGAACTCTTTAGTTGTGTCTTTGTCTATGGCATGAATCAATGTCCAAAAGTCTTTTGAGTCTTGGTTTTTGCTGGCATGCAGTATTTTGCACCAATAACTCTCTTGGCATGCCCTCTTGGTTGACCAAACCTCCTCTATATAGCTTTTCCTCATGCATCATACTTTGGCAATTGTGCTGGATTTAAAGGATTTTTCTTCAACTCGCGGAATTCTTAGTTTAATCCCTTCTTCATATCCTTGAGGTGATTGTTTTCCAAGTAGGTTTCTAACCAGCTATCCTTCTTATTTTAATTGTGCTTGGGTACGACTCCAGTAGCGAGCCGACAAACTGCTCACATACTGTGATGCAGTTACTCTTTGTGTGGTTACAATCTTCTAGTAATTTACCATATTGTACCATTACCTCAGAAGAGACGGGGGCATTCCATGTTAGCCTCTTTAGGTTATCCAAGTGGGCATCTTCCATCAGTACATTTACTGCACTAAAGGTCTTGGCAGTCATCCGGAGCTTAATTATTTGGGGAAAATGATGGGACTCTGTCCGATGATCTAGCCTGTAGCTGTCAATGTATTCAAATAAAACAATGCTCAATATTGTGTAATCAATGGGTGTATTTGCATTTGAGCTGCGGTGCGTGCAGGCTGTTCATCCTTAAAATGCCCATTTAACACTCTTAGATAAAGTGACATGCATGATGCAGCCAGTTTTTCTCCATAGTATCCCTTTGCTTTCTCTTCAAGATTGCCTGTTACTGCATGCCCCACACCGCGTCTTACACTGTGAAATATCAGTCATGGCTTTCCCAAAGTAGTAAATTTAAGTTGAAGTTGCCCGTAATTAGGAGATGGGGGTCGTGATGGTCACTTATTTGGTTGGAAATTCCAATTTTGCAACTTGGGCTCTCTTTTCAGTACCGCTTGGGTGTATGTATACATTGACACGTACAAAAGGCTTGTTTTGTGAATACGGCCAGCATGCTAATTTTACAACCTGTATCCATTTTTTTCTTAAGGTCGACTGGTTTGACAATTATGTCGAGTTTTACTCTTACATAGATTGCTAAGCCTCCTTTCGACACCCCTCCACCCCCTTGGGTATGCTCTACTGGCAGGGCAGTGATATTCCAAGATGCCTGGAATGGATGACACTCTTGGAGTGCGATTACTTTGAAGTCTTGCCAGTAAGTGGAGATGTTACTGTCAGTCAGTTTAGAGGGTAGTCTTACATGAGCAGCTGTTCAGTGAAGCTAATAAGTCCAGCTGGGTGACGGTGCCTGTTCATGGGGCTACTAATGCTTTGAGTTCAGTTGACAAAGCAACTGGGAGCCAGGACCAGTCAAAGTTCCTTGTCATGTGTTCCCCTTGTGGCAGTTCTCTACAAGGACATCAAGTGAGGCATTTTGTGTTTTCCTTGCTGTTTTCCAGAGTTAAAGCTGGTAACTACCTTTCCTATGGGATTTTTTAGAATTGAATACAGCTCCTTGTGCCCTCAATCTCTTGAAGACATTGTGGGGACATTCAAAGTTGATATTGCCTTTTCCCTCTTTTTATGCCTTACCTCAAATCCATTTTCATTCTACAAAGGAGTGCAATCTGTCCAGTGACATGCTGTCTCCCTATTTTGAGCCTGCCGTGCCGCGTTCCTATACGCCCATGTGGAGTGGTGTCTTGGGAGGATGTTGTCCATGGCCTGTGATGGTGAAGGTATTAGCAAGGATGGGTAGGTGTTTTTTGTCAAACATGTTTTTATTGATTTTTCAACATAGAATATGGCAGTACATTCAATGAAGGAATCCCATTACAGCTTCCCGATATCTATATCAATAAACAGAGTTCTTTCGCTATTTAGGGTACCCCCCCTCACAGATTCTCATTAAGCACTGCCAGGGCTAATAAGGAAACATTTCTCAATCATCCCTCCCACACTATGCTCTCCCCTCATCTTAAGTCCCTCCCTCCTCCCTAGAGAACTGAAAAGAAAAAGAAAAAAAGGAAATAGAAACAACAATTGAAAATAAAATAAAAAAGGCATAGCAGGGGAGTTAAGTAAGAGTTCCCTGGTCAGAACTGGATGAGATGTAGCACTCGTACCCGCGAGGGGCAGCCCACTAGTGGGAGACCACAAGAGAGGTAACTGATCAGAGGGCCCCAGGTGTATTCAAAGTTTTTAAAGTCATCTCTAAAAATGTCACTCATTCTTTCCATTATGACTGCCTGCCACAGGCGTGCATGCCATTCTGTCACCGCCAGTGCTTCCCTCTTTTTCCAAGCTGCCGCAATTGCAGTCTTCGCTGCTCCCAGGCAGAGCCATGTTATAGCTTGGTCTGTTTTTGTTTGCTATTTCAAGCAATTATCCCGTAAGCCCAAGAGTGCAAAGTCAGGGGTGTCTGGGATAAGGTACCCTAACATATCTTTGATTTGGGCTAAGATTTCATCCAAGAAAGGGCGGATGGTCGGGCAGTCCCACCAAATATGATGAAAATCGCCCAGCAGACCACAACCCCCCCCCCCCCCCAAAACATAAGTCTGATGTGTTAGGAAAGGTCTTTCTCAGTTTGGTGGGATATAGGTACCAATCTTAAAGTATCTTATAGTGTGCTTCACGAAGCCCTAGAGAGTGGTTGTGCCGGGCTATGTCTTTCCAGAGTGCCTTCCATTGGGTATCCAAAATGTCATGTCTGCGCTCCCAAAAATTAAGGTGACGTGGTTGTCGGGAGGGTAGTGTGTGCAGCAGGAGGGAATATAGAAAATAAATGGTGCCCTTGATAGTCCCAGCCTCCTTCACAAAGCGTCTAGTGGTATGAGCTCCCTAGTAGCCGTTTCTCGAATCTCCGGTTGCAGTGCCCAATGACGCAGCTGTAGAGAATGAAAGTATTCTGTGTTCGGGAGGTGAAAGTCTCCTCGACAGTGTTCAAAAGCCAATATATCCCAATTATGGAAGACATCAGACAGCACAAGGTAGCCCCCCTCCCTCCATGCATCAAATGGGCCTGGCCGCAGTGCTGGTAGAAAGGCCGGGTTGTAATGTATTGGAGTGAACAGTGAGGGGAATGTCGTCCACGCAGCTAGTCTAAGCACCTCATCCCAGGTTTTTAAGGTAATTGTTGTAGGGGTGCTTATATAAGCTTTAGGTGGGCCATCTAGTTTCAGTTTCCAGAGTACATCCCATATGGCTCTTCCAGTTATTGCCCTGTCCATGAGGAGCCAGTGTTTATCAGACTCTCGCTGGGACCACTCGTAATGACTCTGAGTTGGGCCGCTTTATAATAGAGAGTAAAGTCTGGCAGTGCCAAACCTCCTTCGTCCAACGGCTTCCGAAGTAAGTTAAAGGGTAGACGTGCTCTTTTGTTTTGCTAGATACATTTTTTTAGAAGGGTGCGCACGCTAGGTAGGTAATCCCGTTCTAGGTCAACAGGCAGGCTCTGGAAGAGGTGAAGGCATTTTGGTAGGACTACCGTCTTAATGGCGTGTATTCTACCAAGCCATGTACATGGGGGCCCATCGTCTACGATTAACCTTTAATTGGCGGAGGAGTGGAGGGTACTTAGCCGTAAACAGACCCGAGATCTTGGGAGTTATCTTTATACCAAGGTACGCGAGTTACTTCTTTGCCCATTCAAAGGGGATTGCAGCTACTAGCGCCCCCATCTCCATGTCGGTCAGCGTCAGGTTAAGGAGAAAGGATTTGGTTAGATGAATGCGTAAGCCCGCCACCCCTTTAAATTGTCTCAATTCCTCTTGCAGTGTTGTCAGCGAGTGTTGTGGGTCTGTAAGTGTTAATAAGATTTCATCAGCGAACAGTGAAATCTTATGATCTTCTGATCCAAACAGATGCCACTGATCGTCGGATTCTCCCTTATCTTTGCTGCTAGAGGTTCAATACTGAGCGCAAAGAGAAGTGGGGAAAGCGGGCATCACTGTCTCATTCCCCTGCCCAGTAGAAAGGAATCCGAGATCCCCCCATTGACCTGCACCGTAACGCATGGCACGGCAAAGTTAGCCTGTATCATTGCTATAAAGGCTTCACACAAACCGAATCTCTTCAGGGTGTGAAACAGAAACGGGCAATCCACTCAATCAAACACCTTCTTGGCGTCCAAACCAAGCTGTACTGCCGGGATATGCTTTTTGGTGGCCTTCTCAATCAAATGGATTACCCTCTTTAAATTGTCTTGTGTCTGTCTGCCTTTAATAGACCCTGATTGATCCTGGTGGATCAGAACCTGCATCAGACCTTTCAGACGTAAGGCCAAGATTTTAGAATATAACTTTGCGTCCAAATTGAGCAATGCTATAGGGCGGTAGGAGCAACAGCTCTGTGGGTCCTTTCCTTGTTATGGGATAACCGAGATAATGGGCTCACTCATTGTATGAGTCACACGTTTAATGTCTACTATATGATTAAAAAGGCTGGTCAGGTGGGGAATTAGCTCAGAACTAAAGGTTTTATAAAATTGTTCCGTCAGGCCGATTTGTGAAGTTTCAGGGTCCCTATTGCCTGTCGCACCTCTTCCTTGCTTATAGGTTCTACCAGTAGCTCATTTTGGGCTACAGTGACCTGTGGTAGTTCCACTGAGCGTAGGTAGTCTTGTTGCCCTTATGTGTCGGTTTGGTCAGCTGTATACAGCGATTTATAGAACTTCCCAAAGACCTGTGCTTTCCCCTGCTCCATCACTTCTAGGTTCCCTGAGGGGTCACGTATCTCCCCAACATAGTCCTTACCTCTTCTAATTTGTAATTGTCGTGCTAAGTTTGCCCCTACCTTGTTGCCTTGTATGTACGACATTTGCCTAAGGCGTAGTAATGTCAATTCTGCCCTATTAGTGTAGATCGCATGTAGTTTCCCCTTCATGGCCGTGACTTTTCGTTGGAGGGTTAGTGTGAGGGTGGTTTTATGGGCCTGTTCTAGTGTTCGTAGTTCATATTCTAACATCAGGTGTACTTTGGTCCTCTGTTTATTAAGGGCTAACATCAGTGCCATGCATTGTCCCTTTAGGACCGCCTTAAATGTGTCCCAATTCTTAGCGGGTGTGGTGTCTTGGGGATTATTCAATTGGAAGAATTCCCAAATGGTTTTCCACAAATCATCCCGAAGAGTTTTGTCACGGACCAACGCGCTGGGGAAGAACCAACGATTATATTTGGGCGTAGAGTTGTTCCACTCCAGGGAGACGACCACAGGGTCATGATTGGCGATGAGAATGGAATGTATTGTCGTTTCTCTGATGTCACCAATGAGGGCCTGGCTAAGGAACACATCATCTTGTCTGAAATAGGTACGATGAATGTGGGAGAAAAAGGTGTAGTCCCTATCCTCTGGTTGACTCTCCCTCCAGGCATCAAAGTGTCCCAGGTCTCGTATTGCCTGTTTTAGGCTTTTTGTGAAGCTACCAGTGGGTGATCTGTCGGGGTGTATACTGTCAATTCCAGAGTGCCATGTGAGGTTATCTCCAGGCATCAGAATTATGTCCCCATCCGCAAATCCTCTTAAGAGTGCCAACATAGTTGTTAGGAGAGCCACCTGATTAGTGTTTGGTGTGTAGGCTGTTGCAACTGTGCATAGTTTCCCCCTAATACGACCCTTCACCAGCACAACCCTCCCCTACTTATCTGTTTTATAGCCCTCTGGTTGAAATTTTAAATGGGAGTGAAAGAAGAGAGCTATGCCATTATGTTTTGTAGAGGCGGAGGATTTGTATATCAGGGGAAACGTCTTGTGTTTTAGTCTATGATCTTCCGATCTCTTGAGGTGGGTCTCCTGTAGTGCTACAATATCCTAATGCTGATCTAGCAAGTATTTCAATAACTTATGATGTTTGGTGGGGGCACTTAAACCTCTAACATTCTACGTGAGAGTGTTAATCACCATGAAAGCAACAATTTCTCCCTCTCTTGCACTTGAAGACTATCATCTCTCTGCCTACCCTCCTTCTACCTCCACCCCTCCATCTTCCCACCTGTCCCGGCGACTCCCCCATAGGGTACAATTCCAGTTCTAAGCAGTCGTTGTTTTTCTCCCAGTCCTCCAAGGGTCCCCCGAGTACCTGCAAAAGTTTAAAAAAACTAAACCCCAAAACAATTACAATTGGGACAACAGGTCCCCAGTTTAGTCTACTAGTGTAGTATGCGTAGAACATTGGAGGCGATTCAGACCACGATTGCTACTGTGGCTCTAATGCAGCAACTGTTTGGAAGGTAGCATTTCAGTGACAGCATTGCGTTATATGGCGTTTGCTTTCTGCTTAGGGTTCGTGGAGAGAGTCCACTGACACAGTCGGGGTGGGCACTGATGCAGCTTATATTCCATATGCAGTCCGATCAAGACCTCAAAATGGAATTGGCCATGTCGCCTCATTCCATCTTATAGTCTACATTCTTGTTTGTATTCCAGTAACATGTCCAGAAGCAGACGGCCCGTGAGAAATAGTGACACTGTGCATAGTCAGCGCTTTCTCTGTGATCTGGGGGGGGCCAGGGACAGCCACGGTCCCAGCGGGGGACGTCCCCGGGCAGTCAGTCTCATCAGGATCATTGCAACTCTCAGGTGGCGGAATCCCTAAAAGGGTGGAGGCCTTTCACCTCAGTGATGCGATATGCTCTATTTCGGAATTCAAAGCCCAAGCCAAAGGGATACGTCCAGCGATATTGGATGTTCTCTTGTCGGAGTTTGTCCGTGACTGGCCTGAACTACTGGCGCCGCGCCAAGCTCGCTCGTGCTATGTCCTGATATAGTGCTATGTCCTGATATAGTGCGCAGGAGAACCCCTGGAACGTCAGTGTCTAGTTTCCTGGCTGCCTGGAGGATCACCTCTTTAGTCTTGAAAGAATGCAATTTGGCCAAGACTTCTCTCGGGCATCTTTTATTGCCCTGAATGGGTTTCCCCACCCTGTGGACTCTCTTTATATCGAACTTCATGGTCGTTGTGCCAAGGATCTCGGAGAAGAGCCCTATCACGAAGGCCTCCAGGTATGGGCCCTCTGCTCCCTCCTCCAGCTTTCGAATTCTAATATTATCCCGTTTAGATCGGCTCTCTAGATCTTCGTTTTTCAACAGGATCGTTTGCAGCGGTCTTTGGAGATCGTGAGTGATTACCTTCATCTGATCCGTATATTGTTCGAGCTCCGATGTCTTGGCTTCCATGTCTACCACCCTAGACCCTACAGAATCCACATCCTGTTTTGGCGAGGTCAACCTACCATTGAGGTCAGCCTTCAATGTCTCAAGAGAGGTGGTCATGTCTGCCTTAAGTTCCTCCCTTAGTTCTTTCTTAAAGTCGCGCACGGAGGCGAGAAGATCCTCTTAGGTAGGCGTCATCGTTCCTTCCTCCCCTGTAGTCAATCGGTTTCCTCTAGCTTCCGAGGGGGTAAAATAACTAGAAACTCTGTTGTATTGCTGCTTTTTGGGCAACATAAAGAGAGACCTTGAGTGCGCCCGTGTGCGCAGAGAGGGCGCCCAGGGAATGCCGAGAGAAGCGCTTCTGAGCAAAGGTGGTCCCCAAACCAGAGTAGATTGCAGAATAGGCGATATCAGTTTTGGTCAAGGCAGTGAGCGTTCCCGAATGGCCTCCAGGTAGGATCCCCATGCGCCGTCCCCAGCAAGCTACAGGGCGCACATCAATCGATCTGGGGCCGCGATCACTACTCCCGTCTCAGGGTGCAGCCCCTCTGTTCCACCAGCCACCTCAAGAGGTCCTTCATGCGCGATGGGCCCACCTCCTCCTCAAGTAATCAATAGTTCAGATTGGCCCCCCCCTTTTTCTCAAGCGTGTCTCGTGTTTCAGTGCTTCAGCTCGAACTGTGTGAGAGTTTCTCTACTGTGTCGGATATGTCCAGTGTGGTGTCCTGGCAGGCTGCGGTATCAGAGACAGGCATTCTCAGTGGCATCTCTGTGGTTGCCACTCCCCTTTGCCGAGGGGCAGCCCCCCCGCCGGACTGGGAGAGTCCCCCCGAAGCCCAGCATCGGCCTTGTCGCAGGGTCACTCTGTCGGCCTCTAGCCTTTGACTGCGTGTAATCCATTTTGTCCGCCCGCCATCTTGGAGTCAGGCAGGCCGCAAACCCCCGGTCGCGCCACCTCTCAGTACCGGTATCGACTCAGGCGTCGCCCTCCGCACCACCGTGCGTCTCACTCGATGTGGGCGTCCCCCACTCCCCGTCAAGGAGCACCCTGGCGGGAAGCCAGCAGCACACTAGTGCAGCTTGTGTTCTTCGTCCCCCACTCACTGTCATGCTTCAGGGGTTGGAGGTCCTCTCCGGTATTCTCGGTGAGTGGGGTGGCTGCCGACCACCTCCAGTGGCGCTCTGACCCCGTGCCGCTGCACGTCCCAGAGTCCGTCAGGCCAGCGCCGGTTGTGGGAGTCTCCGCCCGCCAGAACCTCTCTTCACCAGGCCCACCGCCATCCCCTACCATCAGGCCGCATTTTCACAGCCCAGGACTCTAATCATGCTGGGTGAACTGAATTAGTTTTCTACGGTGGGTTTCGTCATAGGTGTCCGCTTCTCTTCCTGTTTCGGTTGGTGGTAGCAGAGTTGTCGTGGATCACGTCCACACGGCCATCTTGGCTGGCTACGCCCCCCTGGGTATGCGTTTTAATGGTAACTTGTGATTTTGCCGTAGTACGTTAAGGCATCGCTTATGTCTAAGATGGCCATAGCCATGTGCAGGAGATGAGAACGTGATCAATGTTGGTTCTGTTTGCTGCTCCTCTGTTGGTTTGAGGAATTCCATGGACGTGAGATTTGTGGACTGCATAGTATTTAGGATGCAGAATGAGTTAAGAAGCTTGAGCAGGCACCACGATTTAAGATGTCATGTCTGCCCTTTGATTGGCATTCTGGGACAAATACCACTTTCGATGAACGAAACCCAGCTAGCAACTTGGTGTGGTTATTAACTTGTGGGCCCTGCCCTTCATTTGGTTCGTCAACTAAGTTAAACTCTGTTATCGCCTTTGAGGCGACATGCTTTAGGCTTACTTCAGGCTTCCCTGTGAGTTGCACTCTTGCATTCGTTTTGTGGGCCGCTGGTCTTCTATGTCTCGTTCATCCTCCTTTAGAGCGCTGCTGGCCTTAGTTAATATTTTAATTTGTGTGGATGATGGAGTAAATATTATCCTCTTAGCACTGGTTTCATATGTTCATTTTTGGTGCTCCTGGAAATGGTGCTCAACCTCGTTGCTGTCCCTGTTAGCTTCTGGTTGTCTAACGAGCGTAGCTGTGTTTACGTGGTTGTGCAGATCAGACAAGTCTGGGTGGGTTGCTCTGCCAGTTGGTGGCACCTTAATGTCTTTATCATAGCAACCCTGCTGAGCTTTGAGCTTCTGGGATGTTCTATCAGTTGACAAATGTGATACCCTCACTTTCCCTTTAAGTATGCCTGATGAGTCAAGTTGTTGTTCCTGAAGTGCCAATTCCTTTTTTTCTCCTGCTTGCTGTTCTTGATGAAGATTGGAAATAGTTTTTGGGGTGCTATCCTGGGTTTCCGAAGTTCTTGCTGTAATTCCTCGACACAAAGCCTTTGTAAGGTAACCCGTTGTTTGTGTTGTTTTCTTCTGACCTTCCTTGACTTTCTTGTTGGGAATCCTTGACTATGTTAGGGCTCCCCTACATTTGTGACTTCTTAGGATACCTCAAGTCCCTGTATTGAACCTATGTTCTGAATTTTGTGGTCCACTGTGGGTTTGAGGTAACTGTGGGAGGCCTTAGTGGCCCCTACTAGCATCTCCTCATCCATCATGTGCGATTTTCCTGATTCCACAGCAGTTCATGACATGTTGAGAGGTTTTGTTGGTATCTTTTTGGATTTTACCCATTGTACAGTTAAATCCTGCTCTTGGGTTGTTGTGGAACCACCCTGATTTCACAAGGCGTAGCCTCTCTGCCCGGTGAAGAACTTTGGTCTTTGTCATATGAGGGTTGGCAGGGATGTGGTCATTGGCAGCGATGTGGTCAAGATACCTGATGAAACATAATTGAGTCTCTGATCAAAGGCTTTTTCTGTTGGGAGGCTGATTCTAAAGCAGCTACCTGTGCATATGTAGGCTTAGGGCTATTAGCCACTGCTGTTTTTCCGCCCAGGGCCAGTGGTGTGACTACTCCTTGACCACAGCCCGATCCGGCTGTCGTTCTCTGATAATTAAGAACTGCTGCCTATGTTAGCCTTACCGGGCCTCCTTGAGCTGTTATGTTTTTAAATTCAGCTATCAGGATATTTAGGACCTCCGGGAGGGTGTTCCGCTTGTCCACAATGGGTGAGCAAGGACAGGCTATTAAGTTAGCCTCAGTGGCTTCCTGGGTGTGCGATACAAACTGATTTAGCTTTACCAGCTATGTGTTCATGCCTGATGTAAACAGCCAGCGTGTTTAACAGGTCCACTTTGATGTCTAGCTTTGACAAACGATAATTCAAGGCCATTCCCGTCGCTTGAAGAGTATTCAGCAAGGTGACCCAGCACCCCACTGTCAGTGTTGTACTGCTTGAGAAGGTGCTTGTCCTGGCCTTGCATTTCAGCTGCTCGAGGTCAGGCTCTTGGTCAGACTCAGGAGTAGAGTGGGTGGATGCCACGCCAATGGCTGGCGTCCATGCAAGATCCAGCTCGCCCTTCTGAAATTAGTCTGATTTCAAACTTAGTGCCTCTAGACTTTCAACCCCTGTCTTGTGGCTATCCAGGTCTATTGAAGATTTTTTTCTAAATCCTCATTACCTAATAAGTAGTTCACCAGTATAACTTCCAATGGGACCTCCCTCTCCATTCAACTGAATTAGAGATAGGACGCTAAGATCTATTATTGTTAACGGTGTCGTGCATTTAGAGCAGCAGAGTATTTGTGACTTGTTGCTTCTGCTAATGGGACAGGGGCCACTGGCAGATAGGCATTCTTCTGAGCGAGTTAAGCTGCTGCCTGTGGAGTCCACGTTCGAGGGTGATAAGGCTAGTTCGCTGCATGCACCCACTGTAAAGTTCGTACTGGAGTCTGATGGCGGCTGACCTGACTTGAAGAAAACGTCTCGCCAGTGGAGCTCCCACCCTCACTAGAGAGCGGTGTTGTCCTGGGTTGCTATCATACTATGTTTATTTTGGTTTCATTAGGGTCCGTCTGCCCTAGTACGAAGATCTCGTCTAAGGAGGTATTAGCCTAGCTATCACCGGCTTCCTTGAAGAAGTTTATCGCTGGAGAAGTGACACTCTTGACACCCATGTGTAGGAGCAGGGAGCAAGACATCTTTGAGGGGCTCTGGCCAGCTTTCATGAATCTAGCCAGCCCTTATGACTTCCTCTTCCTGCTCAGAATTTAGCCAGCCCTTGTGACTGCCTCTTCCTGCTCAGAATTTAGCCAGCCCTTGTGACTGCCTCTTCCTGCTCAGAATTTAGCCAGCCCTTGTGACTTCATCTTACTGCTTGCCACTGGAACCGGGCCCTAATTTTTCCTGATCGCATCAGGATGTTTGCACGAACTCAACACTTAATGCCTCTCAGGGCCGATAGCTAAAGGCGTGGAGACTACCGAGGAACGATGGTGATGATAATGGTGCCAGCCTTAAGGGTACTGCGGATGCTGTGAGTGGCACAGAACAGTGGAGGAAACAGGGAGAGCAGAGAAAGCAGCAGGACGCAGAGGGTTGAGTTGACTGCACCAACAGGCTGACGGGTGGACAAGAAGGCAGGCATGCCGTCTCCCTTGCGGGAGCACAAGCATCACCATCATAAGTCCGCCCGCCTCCGCGCTCCTCAGGGGGGTCAGCCGACTAGTGCACTCACCGCAGCTCTGCCGTCCTGCCATCTGCTTCCACCACTGCCGCCACACGCAGCCTGCCCACCGGCTGCTGACTTGCTCCTTTTTCCCTGCGCCACATGGGACCAGCAGCTGGAAGTGCCGGGTACGGGATGATTACACTAGTTACCCACTGGGAGCTCCGCTTCCCATGCGCGGTCTCTCCAGCATCTCCCTGACTGTGGGCTGTAGGCTGTCGGTCACTGGACCTGTTTGGTCCCAGTTCCTTCCTCCTCCTACTACTCCTGCTCTCCGGAGCATAAAACTAGCAACGAGCTACTCCGCCCCATGCTCGAATACATGCAGATGTCTAGCTGAATCAAGAGTTCACAAACTTCCAGTAACTTTAGTAATGTTTCTCACTCTCTGAGGCTATTTCCTACACGGTCCTCTGCACATACATCCTACAAAACGACAGAAAAAAACAGGTAAGCCTGATAAACAGATGTTCACATTTAAATTAAGAAAAACTGTGCAATGTTTCATTCCCAAAGGATCCACTCCACATTACATTCCCAACTCAGTTTTTTTTCTGAATTTGCCCCAACTACAAGCTATAGGATTAGGTAGTCCGCCGGACAAGCAGGAAGGCATGGGATTTAGGACAGTGCTAAAATTATTACAACGCATGCTCTCGGAAATACAGCCTATTAAGATTTCACAAGCTTCTACATTCAGGGTCCTGAATCAAACTGAGGACAGCTTTATTTTGAAGCCATGCACAAGTCATTATTTATGAAAGTCTGTAAACTAGTGTCAAGTTTCAGAAGGTGAGCACGCTCAGTCAGCGTCATTCACAGATGGCTGAGCTACCAAAATATCTGGTGTAGGTCAAGGCAAAACAAGAAGCCCTAAAAGACGGGTCACTCCACTCAAACCTGTTTCCAAGGCATTATGGAACTCAAAGAAAGTGGGCATGAAATGGTTAATCTGATTAGCAATTTGCCAACCAAATATTTATTACAAGATTTTCATGGCAAATTACCAATCTGTCGTGCTCGCTGTGTTCTAGTTTTACATCCAAATTGTCAGACTTCAGAATCAAAAAGCTGTCAAAATCCAGTAAGCTGAGATCTGTGAAGATGTGCAACCAATCTGAATTGCTTTTTTCCCAAATAAGTTTACCAAAGCAAAATGGCGTTGGGAACTTAAGCTACATATTCCCTGATTGCGTTAGGATAGGGGGGCAAGCCACACTGACCGAACAAGTGAAATTGAAGGTTTTATGGTCAGACAAAATTCACATTCTTGAGGATACAGCAACTGCCTAGGTCAATTAGCTTAAACACAGGGATATAAAAATAAATCTGTGGAGCAGTCATGTAATTCAGTATGAACCCAGTTGAGAAAATAGCAAGCATTACAATGGGGATTGTCAAGTGAATGGTCCAGTGCATGATATATATAGATATACATATATATGTAACATCCTAACTTAACTGCATGCACAGCATTTGACTAATGTACTTTCATTAGTTGTTTTTTTTATCTGGTGTAGCTGGGAACATGAAGTGGATATATAGATGGGCATTTAGTGGGATCATCGGGTGATTGGTGTAATTCTGTGGCACGTAAATGTTCACACGCGACGCTCTAGTGAATTATACTTGTGCAAGAGGTGGAGAGTAAGGGGCTGTGTAGTATGGTTGAGCAGAGGCATGCAGGATAGCTTTCTCAATGGGGGCGTGGAGGGGTAGGGAGGCTGAGCTAGGAGTGAAAGGATAAAATCTAGATTGATGAATGTTATCAATTGTTGAAAAGCAGGCAGTTTTGCCTTACATTGTCATATTTAATTAAGATGTATACGTGCAAAGTTAGAAGCTTAAATGGGAATGGTATGAATAATTGCTGTAAATACAATACCAATAATAAGATGGCTCAAAGATTTGTCTTTGTAAGTGATTTTAATACAGGAAACCCACTGGCAGAAGAGACAATATCTAAAATTCAGCTGCGGATGGACAGAGACATTTTATGTTTCATCTGCTTCAGCAGATTCTTAGGGTTGTGGCAGTAAACTTTCTGCAGAATCTTCCTATTGTCCTGTGTTACTTATTGATAGACCTTTAATTTGTTGAGTTATAACAGCCCTACAAGTGATGACGCCTACCCCTTACTTCGCCTGTGATGGCATTTTACAACCAATTCAGGTAAGATCACAGTCGGTGTTGATTTCACTTTTTTACCATCAAGTTAGCGAGGATATATGTCTAATCCTAACTGCATTCAAAATAAACCACACAATTTGCAATAATTTGTTAACTTCTGCTCTGAACTTTGAGGGGCCGGTATATGGTGGTGTGATAATCCTGGCATTCATAGCTTAAGTTAGGGCATCATATGTTGGCCTTATGGATAGATTATTTTCTAGCATCATCTAGGTGCCAGGCTATTAGTGCTAATTATCTATCAGCTTACATTTCTTATCATTCTTGAGTTTCATCTATCTAGGGGATCATTAAGAGTTTAACTGAGTGAATGAACCGTCAGAAAATTTAGGTTCACCTGCCCTGCCAAACTCATGGATCTTCCACCTCATTCAGAGACGGGAAAACTGCATGGCATCCACCGAAGCAGCCTATGCTGGCTCCGCAAGTGGAAACCCTTCAGAAGGCAGCCCGTTTGCCCAAAGACGCCAGGTCAAAGTGACGATCAGCCTGGTGTGACCGCCACTAGATTTCTGCACACAGGACAACCGTGTGAGGCATGGTGGTAAGGAAATCAGAGAAAGACCCAGAGGTGCAATTACTTTTGAAAAACAAAAAATTATGCTGAGCCAGGCTCAGCTCATCAAACTCTTCCCCTTTCAGAGCAACAACTGCCACCATACTGGTGGTGGTTACTCTGAAGGCAGTGAGATACAGTTCCAGGCCTGTGGGGATCTCACAATATGGTGGGCGATCTTGCATGAGGAAGTTAAGTCCAGTGTCTCCACTGACTTAATGGTCTGCCCACCTTTAGATGACCATCCTGGTTCTTTAAAATGACCTCTCAGATGGCATTTGGACAAGCCACTCTGAGGACCTACTTCTTTCCATCTGGGCAACTATCGTATTTTTACCAAGAACATAATGGCACAGCTGACTCTTTTTTAAAAGCCTGGGAAGCCTTTAAGTTTAGAATTCAAAATTAATTCAAATCATTCTCCTGCTAAAAAATAGCGATTCAGCATCAGAATATTAGACAACTTTAGAATGACCATAGCAACTTGGAACATAGATGCGAGTCCACATGTACGTCCCATGCACTCTAACAGTCGGGTAAAGGGAAAATTGTGTTTTTTGCCACAACGTAGCAAACTAATGTATCTACGGGCAACAAATATATGAGGAAGGGTAGCGCATTGGTACGTTTTTGGTCTGAGTAGCCTTAACAAAAAGTAGTCACAACTTTGGTTTCAATAAAAGGATCCAGTAACTAGCCTGATCACTAATGCACAAGCAATTTGTGCTTGGTTATTTCTTGAGCACTGCTGTGCCATTTTAATATGCAATTTTGTTCTTAGTCTAAACCCCTGCTCAACTTAGCTCTTGAGGCAACTGTGTAGTTCTCACTTCCCTTTCGTTAGACACAGGTTGTAGCAGCTATTTTTTAAGTTCTCCACCATAAGGCTCCAAATGAAAACTGGTACCCCTATCCCACCCCCAAATTTTACAGGCTTCTCTGTACTCAGCGTGGCTCTAGTTTCGAAGTACTGTACAATCATAATTTTCCAAGGCACTAGAATTCCTCGTTCTTTCCACACACGGACGCTAGTCAACTTTTTAAAACCCAGGAACTCACCAGGTCAGCTGTGGCCTTATAGACCCAGTACATTGTTAAATACAGACAATAAGACCCAGGCCAAAATGTTAACTTTTGGGACAGGAATGTCTCCTGCATGGTATACAGCTGTGTTCCCTGCATGGACTGACCAAGTGCTAGCACCTGGTTCATGTTTTTTTCTTTTTTTGGGCCCCAGCCTCACAGTAATCTGGTGTGTGTGTGGGGGGGGAGGGGGTGTGTGTGGGGGGGTGCGAGTGTGTGTGTGCACGCACCAAAAACGGTCACTTGATGTGGTTGCGAATCTGGACTTGTTCTCTTTAGTGACAGCGGACTACTGTCTCAGTCATGGGTACATGGCATGTAGAGCGGTGGTGGTAGCATTCCATATTTCAGTGAACATGTGGCCGGGAACATACTTTTTTTTCCAATCTTGGTCACAGGAGTAGTGGCCTGCTGGCCCCTCGTGTAAAGTTCTGCTGCTACAAGCAAGACCCAGATCCTTGTGCTAACATCCCAGCATGTGTGCCTCTATGTGTGCAAGTACTCCACATGATACATGCGTCATGTGTGCTTGAGTGAAAAAGAGCGAAATAGGCTTGTGGTCCCATTTTAGAAACCAGGCCTGTTCATGTACACAAGATAGAGGTGTGATTACTGTCCTAGACAATAGAAGTGTTTTGCTGGTGTGCCTGAGACTGGAGGGGATCTAGACACTAAAGTGGGGAAAAAGGAGACAGGCTTTCCCTTAGTAATTCAAAAAGGTACTTTTGGTACAAACAGCGACTGATTAGTCTGCCTGAGTACAGGCATTTGGTGTAGAGTGAAGGGCTCTTTAGAAGATCAACATTGTGTCTCTCTTCCTGATCACTGTCAGTGTGGCTGCTGATAAGGGTAGCATGCTCACACCTCTTCTGCCTCTGTTGTGGGTACTCCAGCCTCGAGGCTACCCTATTCTGTATTAATACCACAATGTCTCCTCCCTGAATGGAAGAATGGTTAGCTATACCGCTATTCTGGTTTCTCATTAAGTCCTAAAGTTTAGCATTGATAACTTTTATAACAAATGTATAGGCTTATGTTTCAGACAAAAAACATTCCAGACCTCTGTTCTTGCGTTGAATACTATCCACATGCAAATATGTTCAGATCAATACTCTGCTCAGCAGCATCTAGCTTTGTATTAAGTGTTTAAATTCTGTCAACACATACCCAACTATTACTTCTCCTTTGTTAACTCTTGGTTCATCAGCAGGTGAAAAGAGCTACGGGTGGGTGATTTCTTGTTCAACTAAAAGAAGAAATTGGAAACCTTCCTACTCAAGCAAGACAACATATGGGCTGTATCACTTTGCACACCTATATTTATTGAGTACAGCTGCACATTTTTCAGTGCAGGAAATATGTCTATTTGAGGAGCTAGTTAAAGCTTTGTTGCCAAATACCCCCAGAAGTTTCAAGCTGAGACACAAGTAGGCTAGGCTTGGTAAACAGCATTTACCACTCAGGTTAAGCACCACCCAGGTATTATTTTTACCTTTACTACTCAATTCTTTACCACACAGATATTTTTTAAATAACAATATTTATGTTATTTAACCCGTTAAGTGCTTCTGTCGGCCAACGGCCGTCGCGAGCACTACCTCGGTAGTGCTGCGCACGTCCGTTGGCCGACGCGGCCCCGCCCGCTTAATAGAACGTTCCGCACTGGCGCGGAACGTTCTAAGCAGTTAACCGGTTAAAAGAAAAAATGGTTTAGTTGCAGATAGATGCAAAGGGAGGTAAGGGTGATTTTTGGGTAATGGGGTGGGCAGTGGCAAAGAGATGTAAGGGTGATATTAGGGTTTGGGGAGAGGGAGATAAGGGTGATTTTAGGGTAAAGAGGCGGGTAGACGTAAAGGGAGGGAAGTATAAAAAAAGAGGGGTAATGGTATATATATATTCCTGGTAGTGCCGTGCTTCATTTCGCCCTGGAAATCATGTGTCAAGAGTGAAGGGCATTTGTGTGGAGTAAGTGAAGGAATCTGTAACGTAGAATCGGTCTACGAGCAACGAGCACCCGGAAGTGAAGCAGCTCCGAAGTGACCGTTAGTGGCGTGTAAGCGAGAAACGGAGCGCGCTCCAACCCTGAAGCCTCGATGGATGGCAGAGTCATAAAAGGAAACTCGCACCACAATTGATCGTGTAGGTGAGGTGGGGGCCTTGGGAGCGGGAGGTTGCTGATACGTCTGCGGAGGCTGTCACAGCTTTTGTGGACGCCCGGCTCTGAACGCTTGTAAGTGCTGATCTCACTCCCCGCTGATCTTGCAACATTGTATCCATTGGTTAACCTGAGGCCCGGGGTTTGTATTCCGGTTGACACAGCAAACGGCACGAAGCTGAAAGGAGACTTTGTGTGTGTCATACAGGGGCTGATACTTCACGAAGGACTTTTTTTGAAAAATATATTTTTTATCGAGGGGTGCATACTTCGATAGGCGAGGTCAGTTTGGGAGAGACATTGTTTTTTAAAACTTAAGAAAGTGTTCGTATTTCATAAGGAATCTTCTTTTTCCAATTTTTCACAATTAAAGCAATACGATATCTGCTTGTGTATAACGCATTATTCGGAGAAACGAACTATAAATACACGGAATTAGTTCTCTCAATATGGCAGACAGATGGAGTAAACGAGAATCTGCGCTAAAGGATTTGTTCAATGAGAGTGGGGATCTTGTTGAAGGACTAAGACTTAGTCAAACATCAAGCACACTAAGCACACCACCACTGCAAATGAAAGAATTAGAACAAGCAAGAGTAATGGAGGTGAACAAATGGTGGGAAAGCGTAACCCTCAAAAAATATATTGATTGTAAGCGCATTCCGAGAGGATTAAGAATCTTTGTGCTACCCACCCTTAGTGACCTCGATTCTGATCTTCTACTTAAATGGCAGAATGACACCACAGATTGCTCCATGAAACTACTAGAGACCCTGATAATACATGCGGAAAGGTGAATCAAAGAGGCCATGGAGAAAATTGCCGTGTTGGAGAAATCACTTGAGAAATTTTGGGAAACACCAGAAGGAAAAAAGTCTTTGGATGAACTGGAAAAAAGACTTGAAAAACATGAAAATGAAATCCAACTGAAAAAAGTAAAGAAATTCAACAGAGATAGGATTGACAATGCCTCTGGCAGAGTCTATACATTTGCACGTCGGTATGATATCAATTACAAAAAACAAACTATGGAACAAATTCAGAGACAGGATCAAACCAGTATGTCCAGCGTGGAAAGCTCTGAAGCAAGTTCGGGGGACGAAGGAGCGACGTTGACAAGGCCAAGGATGGATTTTTCCGGGGAGATGCGATTGGTACGCATGACGACAAGGGGAAAGGGAAGAGGAGCCCCACCTCCATCACCACCTGGACTGGGAGAACGAAAAGAACAAGGCGCAGCAGGAAGAGGCAGGGGAAGAGGAAAAGAAAGGGAAATAATAAACAAAGAACCTATGATGGAGGACAATTTGGTGATTAATCTTTCTAGTAAAAATCTTAACGTCAAACACATGAACTTGCTGAATAAAGGCTTGACATTTTGCCCCAACTCTGGCATGGACTTGGCTTCTACACGTGTGGATCTATATAAATTCTGTAGAAAATTAAAATTGAAAAAATACTTTGCAAATAGACCCACACGTATCTTAAGATCAGAAACATCACTCACGAATTTGACGAGTGAAGATATTGAGTCCTTGAGAATTTGGGAGACTGTCGAATGAGGAATTACAACAAGAATCCCAGCCAGACTTGGCAACAGCAATAAACGTATGTTCCGTTGTAGGTATTGAGACTAACTTGACCGCCAGGAGTGATTGTAAAGGAAGATCTAAATTTTGCCCGCAGTTACCACCAGGAAACAGGGTGGATGTCTTTCAGGAATTAGTGGCAGAAGACCTGAGGGACATCTATGTTAAAACATCAGAACACAGTAACCCAATAAACACCAACATGTCGAGGGATGACTGGTGGGCATTATCAGACCTGCGGAAAGATGTGAACATAATCATCAAACAATCCGACAAGGGTGGTAATGTCGTTGTGATGGACCGGAGTAAATATCTTCAAGAGGTCAGAAGACAATTGGGGGATGCCACCAAGTACGAAAAACTGAAATCTAACCCCACCAACGACATGAAATTAATCTTCCACGAAAAATTGAAACAATGGCAGGGAATAGGCGTTATTGATGACAACGAATTGCGTTACTTGAAGACAGATTACCCCATCTTGCCGACACTGTATGTACTGCCTAAAGTACATAAGAGTCTAGAAAATCCTCCTGGGCGGCCAATTGTTAGTTCTTGTGGTTCTTTGCTGGAAAATACCTCCACGTTTATTGATATTTTCCTCTTCCCCTATGTTGCTGATCTTCCATCATATTTACGGGACTCAATGGATTTCCTCAATAGAATCAATAACATACACTGGAAACCTAACTACATCATGGCCACAATTGATGTGGTCTCATTATATACCTCCATCATCCATACAGATGGTTTGAAGGCATGTGAATATTTTTTAAGATCGAGATCTCTGAGTTTATTGAGCCATACTAACATGCTCCTCGAAATGATGTCCTTTTGCCTTAACAACAATGTGTTTATATTTGATGGAAAATTCTACAGGCAGAACCAAGGCACTGCTATGGGGACATCATTTGCGCCCACATATGCCAATCTCACCATGGGCTTTTGGGAGGCAGAGTGCTTATGGTCAGAGAACAACAACGTCGACTTGGAGAGGGTGGTGCTATGGGTCCGTTATATAGATGACTTGTTTCTTATTTGGGAAGGGGAGGAAGAGGAGTTGAAATGTTTTCTGTCATCTTTGAATACAAATTCCCTCAACCTTCAATTTACCTATCTATATAGCAGAACCTCTGTGGATTACTTAGACATCAGGGTCTATATTGAAAATGAGAAAATATGCACCACCCTCTTCCGCAAGACCACATCTTGTAACAGCATTTTACAAGCTAACAGCGCACACCCAAAAGCCCTAAAATGGAGTATCCTCTACGGAGAGTTTCTACGGGTGCGCAGGAACTGCTCGGTGGAGGAGGAGTTCAACAAACAGGTCTCTATAATGTTTGATCGTTTCCAGAGAAGGGGATATCCCTTGATGGTCCTAGAGGATGCGCGAATAAGAGCATCCAATGCCAAAAGAGAGGATCTATTACTACCGAAAAACATTAAAACAGAATCTGTATTAAATGAGGAACCTGTGAGATTCATCACGGATTTTAACAACTCGAATCAGAGGATCAGGCAGGTGATCAACAAACATTGGAGTGTGCTTAAAAAAGATCAGGAGCTAAATTCCTTCATCAAAGAAAAAGCAAATATCACCTACAGAAAAGTACCCTCATTGGGAGGCCTTTTGACACAAAGCTACTTCTCAAGTAAAACTGTATATCAGCAAAAAACAACTTGGATATCACAGAAGGGCTTTGTGAAATGCACAAAATGTAAAGCTTGTAATTATGGCCGCAACAGGACAGAAATTACAACAATTCAAGGCCTGAAAAAGTTATTAAAGATAAGATCACGTGTGAATCCACTTATGTGGTCTACCTTTTGGAGTGTATATGCGGCCAGAAATATATTGGCAGTACTGTGAATAAATTAAAATTGCGTATCCTCCAACATTTACGAGCCATATCAAATAAGGACTTTACTTATGCAATGGCCAAACATATCTGGAGAGAACATGAAGGAATTTTAAACAAGAATAAACTCTCATACTCTGGTATTGAACAAATAACAGCTCATATCAGAGGGGGAGATAGAGAGTTGACATTGAGACGTGCAGAATCGAGATGGATTGTCAACTTAGGAACAGAGATACCATGGGGACTAAATGCTGATGCGGAATTATACACCTTTCTGTAAAAACATTCCTGGTTCTCCTCGTCTTAATGGAATGTCCTGATTTTATTTGCATTTTATGCCAGGCATGTGATATGTATAGGATCACAAACAATGGGCCTGATGTTGATTAATTAACTCCGTCTGATCCATATGAATTGTATTGATGTATCCCGTTTAAGACTTTTAATTATTGTGATCATGTGTAATTTTTGCATTGGCCATTTTTAGAATCGTGGTAAACAAACTGATTATTTATGTGGGCTTTTTAGCAGAAATATTGATGCGGGGTAGCCATGAATAGATGAATTTCTATCGGTAGTAATCTTAGATTTGGAGGATTGCTTTCCATATAGATTAGGAATTTACGTTAACATTAAACAGGACAGCATTCAATTGGGAAGCAATTTGGCCATCTTTTGGGGATTAAGGGAGGTGGCTGGTTTTAGACCATGATATATAATATGGTTTTTAACATATAGGCACCTGGCACTTTATAATGGAGTGCGCAATACATAGGAACAAATGTATAGCACTTCAGTATAAGTTGGAGAGTAACTGGGAGGGGATTAGTGATAGTTGGTCAGGATAACTAACATCATTTTCTTCTATATCCAGCAATTTCGTCCTTATGCACCCATTTCCCATCTTCTAGAACAAATGGCAGCTGCACTTTTGCACTTTAATATGTATATGCACTTTGAGGTTTTTTCTGCTATTTTTCACATATTTATTTCCGGACTTTGTACATACATGTTGGAGAAACAACACAATGCATTTTTTTAGAAGCATGAGTCACTTTAATTGTCTGTTCCTGGAGGGATAAAAGATGAATAATTGTATCAGAAATAGACTAGTAGACATGACCAAAGAATTGGCCATATGGGACCAAGAGGCTTGGGAGGATTCATCATACAGTAATGACTGAATGTCAGATTATTACTCCAGGGCCGTCTATTTGTGAATTAGTTGGGATAATAACAGAGTTGAACATGGTAAATTATCTATTTAAATTTTGGAATAAGAATGCGACAACCTTTGTTTTGTCATGCAATCCACCTAGTATAAATATAATGAGTTGATATGTGTACTTCACAAGTGGATATTATGAAAAGAGATATACAGATTGAAAAAATGAAAATAGAGATTGAAAAAGAATTTTCGTTTAAATGTCATAATGTAATTGAACACAATGCATGTATATGTCCCCTTTAAGAAACTGACCTTGTTTTTAATTGGTGGTGGGGGGAAATGAGCCATGCTTCCCCTTTAAATAGCACAATTTGTTTTGCACATGTTGACCCAGTAGAAGGCGCAAGTCGAAACGCGTAGGTCATTTCTGTTTTTGTATGCACCTCCTGCACTTTGCTTTGAGAGGCTTCTAATGCAAGGGGCCTCCTGAAACAACGAAAATTATTAAAGCCCTTCGGAAGCCAGTTCCTGGTAGTGCCGTGCTTCATTTCGCCCTGGCAATCATGTGTCAAGAGTGAAGGGCATTTGTGTGGAGTAAGTGAAGGAATATATATATATATATATATATATATATATCACTGAAAAAACCATAGGTTTTAGGGAAAGTTATAGTTAGTTGGACATTGCACTCGTACAAAACCCGTGAAATTCCCCCGTTATAGTTAGTTCAGCTAACTATAACTCGCGCCCCCGCAATGCACTGCTGATGACGTCACATATTACATCACTCATGACATGGTCAGTGACATCACTGATGACATCACTGATGACATCTCAAATGACATCACTGATGACATCATCCAGTGACTGTGTGTTTGTGTAAAGTTTAAATATGTTTAATATATATAGGGAAAGGCATATTGAAGAATGAGTGGGTGTATAAGCGTCTGAATGGATGATTTAGTAGGTGCGTGACTGAGTCTATAAGTGAGTGATTAAACGTATCTTACTGGATGCATGGGTGAGTGACTAAACTGTGTGAATGTCTGTATCCGTCTGTCTGTTGTTGTGTAAGCAGCTGCATGGGTTTCTGACTAGCTAAATGAGTGTCTATATGGGTTATGGATTGGTTCTCTGAGTATCTGTATGGGTGCCTGAGTGTTTGTGTGGGTGGGGTGTGTGTGACTCTGTGCATAGATGTGTGAGTGGGTGACTCACTGGGTGCATGGTTTCAAGAGTGCGTCTGTGATGGACTGTATGGGTGGGTGAGTGTGTGTATGGGTGTGTTAGTGATTGAATGTATATCTCAGTGGTACATGTGTGAGTAACTACATATGTGAAAGGCAGTATATATGTGTGTTGGAGTATATAAATGGCTATAAGTGAGAGTGTGTGATTGTGAGAGTGGCTATATGGATGAGTGTGTGCTTGCATCAGTGATTGCATAGGAGCGTAAGAATGTGCTAGTATTTTTATGAGTAAATGAGCTGGTGTGTATAACTGTATAGGTGAGTAAATGGGAGTGTGATTAATTATTAGCATGACTGACTAGGTGTGTGAGTACCTCTATGGATGAGTTGCGTTGTGTGAGTGTTTATATAGGTGTATGAGTGCATATCATAGTCCTGTACTGAGTGACTGTAAGTATGAGTGACTGTACGGGTGAGTGAGTAGATGTGTGTGTGTAGACCTAAGAATCAGTGAGTGGGTATGTACTTATTGGTATTGGAGTGTGTATGGTTTTGAGAATGGCAGTCTGTAATTTAGAGTGGGTGTATCAAAAGTTATATTAGGGTGTGAGAAGATGCATTAAATTCTCACATGGATGATGTCATCAGTGATGTCATTTGAGATGTCATCAGTGATGTCATCAGTGATGTCACTGACCATGTCATGAGTGATGTAATATGTGACGTCATCAGCAGTGCATTGCGGGGCGCGAGTTATAGTTAGCTGAACTAACTATAACGGGGGAATTTCACGGGTTTTGTACGAGTGCAATGTCCAACTAACTATAACTTTCCCTAAAACCTATGGTTTTTTCAGTGAATTTCAAAGGTTTTTTAAATGCTAAACCCTAACTATAACAGGCCTGAAACCTATGGTTTTTTCAGTGAATTTCAAAGGTTTTTAAAATGCTAATTCCTAACTATAACAAGCCTGAAACCTATGGTTTTTTCAGTGAATTTCAAAGGTTTTTTAAATGCTAATTCCTAACTATAACATGTCTGAAACCTATGGTTTTTTTCAGTGAATTTCAAAGGTTTTGTAAATGACAATTTTTAAATGTATTAATTGTTATATATTTTTTTTATACTGATTTACTACATTTTTTTAAACTATTTATTTTTAGATGTTTTATTTTTTAAATTACATTGTAATTACATTATACATTACATTACAAAATATACTTTCTCAGAATGAATTACTTTAGTTTAAATACTTTGCAAATAGGAAATAGACTTTTAAGTACAGTAGTTACAGTTGTTGCAATGGGCAACACAATTTCAAACACAATGCAACATTGAGCTCAATGTGAATTTCTACCTAAATGCAATTAGTTACTTTATGGATTACTTTTCTAACCACAGGACTGGATCCTAGATCCAGTCCTGGGACATCTCCTGTAAACAGTTGAGTAAAAGCGTTTTGGTTACAGTAGTGATTTTTAAGGAATATTATTGTATTTTAAAAGTTGACACTTAGAAACTTTTTCACATAGAATCACCAATGTTATCCTATGGGAGGAAATTCACTTAGCAGGTAAGTAGTGTTGTCGTTACTTTTTCTTACTCAGTGGTGGATCCAGCACTGGTGCATCTCCTGTAAACAGTTGAAAGAATGCGTTTAAGTCATTCAGGCGATTTTTAAGGAATATTTGTAGTTTGTGAAAATCAACACTTTGAAACTTTTCTGCTGAAAACCAGACAATGGATTCCTATGGAAGGAAATATAAGTTACTGGTAAGTACGGTTAAAATTACTTTTCAGGATCAGTACTGGGCTGAAAGATGCAGCACTGAGGTCTCTCCTGATAACAGGTGAGTAAATCGGAATTCGTATTTTGGCTGATTTTAGAGAAATATTTGTATGTTTCAAAAATCGACACTTAGAAACTTTTTCAGCAAAAAGCAGGCAATGATATCCTATGGAAGGAAATTCAAGTTACTGGTAAGTACGGTTAAAATTACTTTTCAGGATCAGTACTGGGCTGAAAGATGCAGCACTGAGGTCTCTCCTGATAACAGGTGAATAAATAGGAATTCGTAGTTCGGCTGATTTTAGAGGAATATTTGTACAATGGTGAAGGGAGGGGCGGGGCCTGAGGTGACATCTGTGCAAATGCGCCGCGTGGCGCGTTTTAAGTTGGGGGATTAAGTCCCCTTGAATCATGAGGATCCCTGGGGTCCAACTAGCCCACCCTGTACCTCCAGTATGTGCCAGGGAGCTGCGTTGCAGAGAGGTGTTCAGAGGCCACGCCCTTTTTGCACCTCTCTGCAATGCAGCTCTGTGGCGCTTTCTGGACGTACCTGTTGGGCTAGTTGGCCCCCAGGGACCCTCAGGATTGAAGGGGATTTAATTCCCCATCTTAAAACGCGCCACGGGGCCTGTTTGCACACATGTCACCTGAAGCCCCGCCCCTCCCTTCACCACTGTGCAAACGCGCCCCGTGGCGCGTTTTAAGTTGGGGGATTAAGTCCCCTTGAATGCTGAGGGTCCCTGGAGTCCAACTAGCCCACCATGTACTTCTAAAAGCGCCACAGAGCTGCGTTGCAGAGAGGTGTAAAGAGGGCGTGGCCTCTGTACACCTCTCTGCAACGCAGCCTCTGGCGCATACTGGAGGTTCCTGGTGGGCTAGTTGGCCCTCAGGGACCCCCAGTATTCTAGGGGAATTACTTCCCCTTCTTAAAACGCGCCAGGGGGTGCGTTTGCAGAGTACTGCTGGGAGGGGGGCGGGGCCTCCGGCACGATGCCGGTCGTTTTAAAAAAAAAAATTTTAATGGGAGGGGGGCTGCGTGGCCCCCCTTCCCTTGGCCACTTTTGGCCCCGGGGACCCCATCCCCCGGGGCCTGAGCATTTTATTTTTTAAATTAAAAAAAAAAAAACGGGAAGGGGGCCGCGTGGCCCCCCTTCCCTGGGCCTGTATTGGCCCCGGGGACCCCATCCCCCGGGGCATGCCCTCGATTTGTATTTTTTAAATTTGGAGGGGGGCTGCGTGGCCCCCCTCCTCAGGCCATTTAAGGCCCCGGGGACCCCATCCCCCGGGGCCGGCCTTGCCCTTTATTTTTTTATTTTTTAATTTGGGGAGGGGGGCTGCGTGGCCCCCCTCCCTGGCCACTTATGGCCCCGGGGACCCCATCCCCCGGGGCCTGGCCTCTGGTTGGGGACTGTGGGGGGGTCCCCAATCCCCCCACAGTCCCAGCCGGCTCCCCGCCTCCTGCGCGAGCCGGCATTGCTTTTCCACATGGGGAGCAGCTAACATGCTGCTCCCCATGTGGAAAGATTGTTTGCATTTTGAAAGAGAGAGCAGGTTTCCTGCTCTCTCTTTCAAAATGCAAACCAAGTTTAGCTATGACAGGACGGGAGCCGCGAGGCTCCCGTCCTGTCATAGCAAACTACAGTGTCCCGGGGTAGGCACCCCGGGACACTGCAGGAGCCGGCCCTGGGGGTGGCGGTCCCCAGCGCCATCATGGGCTCCAGGAGGGGGCCGCGCGGCCCCCCTCCCAACCATTTCACAGCCCCGGGGAGGTGGTGGTCTCGGGCGTGTGGGGGCTGGAGCCCCCCACACAGGTCAAAAATAAAAATAAAAAAGAAGCCCCGGGGCTGGCGGTCCTCGGGCTTGGGGCCTTAGAGGCCCCCACATTAAATTTAAACCCCCAACCATGCCCCCGGGACTTGGCCCACCCGGGGCAATTAACATCGAAGCACGGGAGACCGCGCTTCGATTTTTATTTTTCGGCGGGATTCGCGCACCCTAAGCGCATCCCGCCGATTTTTTTAAAAAAATGCTTTTTCTGCCCAGGGGTCCTTGTGAGACCCCTGAGCAGACCTAGGGGGTCAGGGTGTTTCTACCCTGCCCCCTTTGTGCGTTTTGCGCACTTGTTTCTTTTTTTTCTCGGCAGGATCCGCGCACCCTGAGCGCATCCTGCCGATTTAAAAAAAAATGCTTTTTCTGCCCAGGGGTCCTTGTGGGACCCCTGAGCAGGCCTAGGGGGCCAGGGTGTTTCTACCCTGCCCCCTTTGTGCGTTTTGCGCACTAGTTTTTGTGCCTCGGTTCTACCGAGGGACAAAATGGCTGCCAACACTTCCTGGTTTGGAGTGTTGACAGCCAGCTGACAGCCAATTAGCATGCAGCTCGTGATCGGGACGGTGCGCGCAGGGTGCGCTGAGGGTACGCGGACCCTACTCGGCCATAGATATATATGTGACTTTACTTTTGATTTTCTCAGGAACTACTGAACGGATTTACACCATTTAAGCCAAAGGCACCAGTCTGAACCAAGGGCTACCTCTTTGCCACATTTGGTGTAATTCCGCTCAGCAGTTCGGGCTGTAGCTGCGACTAAAGGTTCCTATGGAAAAATGAATGGGGAAAACGCGTTTGGGACCCCCTTTTCTCGGCCCCGCTGACGAATCAACCCGAGACTTTCAGGGTAGGAGCGGAGCGCCCCAACAAGTTGGAAACTTTTGCGAAGATTCGCCAACCGGCGCCAACGTTATATCAAATAGAATGTCGCGGATTTCCTATGGATAATAGGTCCTAACTATAACTATCTACTGGCGACCGCCAGTAGATAATATATATATATTATCTACTGGCGGTCGCCAGTAGATAGTTATAGTTAGGACCTATTTTCCATAGGAAATTCGCAACATTCTATTTCCAATAACTTTGGCGCCGGTTGATGAACCTTCGCGAAATTTTCAAAACTCGTGGGGCGCTCCGGTCTGCTCCTATCCTGAAAGTTTCGGGGTGATTCGGCAAGCGGGGGCCGAGAAAAAAGGGGGGTCCCAAAACGTGTTTTCTCCATGTTAATTCCCATAGGAAATTTTAGACACGGCTACAGCCCGAACTGCTGAACGGAATTACACCAAATTTGGCAAAGAGGTAGTTCTTGGTTCAGAAAGAACCCTTTTTGCTAAATGCCTTAAACCCTAAAACACTACCCCCAGCATGACACCCTACACTACACAAACACCACTGCACTACCCTAAACCCTAAAACACTACCCCCAGCACGACCCCCTTCACTACCTAAACACAACTGCACTACCCTAAAACATTACCCCCAGCACTACCCCCTACACTACCCAAACACCACTGCACTAACAAACCCTAAAACACTACCCCCAGCAAAACCCCCTACACAAACACCACTGCACTACCCTAAACCCTAAAACACTACCCCCAGCACAACTCCCTACACTACCCAAACACCACTGCACTACCCTAAACCCTAAATCTACCCCCAGCACGACCCCCTACACTACCCAAACACCACTTCACTACCCTAAATCCTAAAACACTACCCCCAGCACAACTCCCTACACTACCCAAACACCACTGCACTACCCCAAACCCTAAATCTACCCCAGCACGACCCCCTACACTACCCAAACACCACTGCACTACCCTAAACCATAAAACACTACCCCCAGCATGACCCCCTATACTACACAAACACCACTGCACTACCCTAAACCCTAAAACACTACCACCAGCATGACCCCCTACACTACACAAACACCACTGCACTACCCTAAACCCTAAAACACTACCACCAGCATGACCCCTACACTACTCAAACACCACTGCACTACCCTAAACCCTAAAACACTACCCCAGCACGACCCCCTACACTACCCATACACCACTGCACTACCCTAAACCCTAAAACACTACCCCCAGCACGACCCCTACACTACTGCACTACCCTAAACCCTAAACCACTAACCCCTACACTACCCAAACACCACTGCACTACCCTAAACCCTAAAACACTACCCCCAGCACGACCCCCTACACCACTGCACTACCCTAAACCCTAGAAAAGAAACCCCCACCCCATGCCCAATCCCGCTTACCTCTCACTCCTCGTGGTTCCTCTCTCCTCGTGGTTCCTGCTTTACGTCGTCTCTGAGGGGCGGTGCACGTCGTTGTGAGGAAACGGAACAGCCTCTGTTTCCTTACAACGACATGGATCGTCTACATGTTTTTTTAGAACGCATGGTCATTTACCATACATACCTTTACAACAAAATTCGTTGTAAAGGTATGCGTGGTAAATGACCATGCGTTAAAAAAAAATGCGTAGTAATGACTTCGTGATGCACAACGCTTGCGTGGTAATGCATGCGTTGTAATGGCATCGCAAAGTAAAAAAGTCGTTGTAACGGCTGTTTACCGATCGAAGCTGGCCCCTGTTCTTCAGTGAGACTTTTATTTGATTAATTAGGAGGAAGGAATGTGGTTTTTTTTACCGAATAGTGCATTCCCGGCTGTTGTATTGTGAAAGTGTCCGCGTGGCCTGGTTTCACTTCCGGTGAGAGAGTGGAAGAGTCTGTTTGGATCTAAAGGAGTTCTGTTGTTGGACTGGGCCGGCGCGACATGTCATCAGAAAACATAGCTAATGGAAAGCGTCCTCCCTCAAGTGTGGAGCAGTGCCATGAGAGGTCAACGAGTGTGCGTCCCACCGCAGTATGACCGTACCGCGTGACCCATGTGCCACCTCCAGGGTACGGGAGGCAGAAGCGGCATCGCAGGTCCTCTTGAAGACCGTTGTAGCACTAATTCTACATTTTGGTACTAGGGCATTTTAACTTCGTTGTTCCTGCCAGATACAAAGAGAAGATCCTGTGTTATTCAGTGCCCTCGTTACCTTTTTTGTGGGTTGTGGTGCTTGTCACTTCGCTGCCCCGCCGGTGCACACGACTGGCACCCCACCTCGTGTGCCATCTGCAGGGCCTCTGCCCTCGGATCACTGGTTTCGGTTTCTGGAGTGGCAACATAAACAGTTGCTCCCAAAGGACTAGCCTGAACACTTAGGTGAATATCCCCTGCACCAGCATTCCACGGAAATTCTTTCCTAGCTCTCCCACGTCAACGAGGACGTCATAATAGCATGGCTCCGCTCGCGACACCGTATGACGTCATCGGAGCCATAAGAGGACCTCGTCGGCGTGCTGACGTCAGTTTCACCCATTTTTTCCGTGCCACCGAGGCAAACAGGGGACCGAGACATTTTCACATGTATACATAGTATAATAAATATATATATATTCACTGAAAAACCATTGGTTTCAGGCACGTTATAGTTAGAAATTAGCATTTAAAAAACCTTAGAAATTCACTGAAAAACCATAGGTTTCAGGGGCGTTATAGTTAGTTGGACATTTCACTCATACAAAACCATAGAAATTCCCCCGTTATAGTTAGTTCAGCTAACTTTAACTCGCGCGCCCGCAATGCACTGCTGATGACGTCACATATTACATCACTCATGACATGGTCAGTGACATCACTCATGACATCTCAAATGACATCACTGATGACATCATCCAGTGAATGTGTTTTTCTGAAAATTAAATATGTTTTATATATGTATATCTCAAGGTCGATGGAAGAATAAATGGGTATACAAGTGTCAAAATGGATGATTTTTTTTGTGTAAAATTGATTGTATAACTGACTAAGTGCATCTTAGTGAATACATTGGTTAGTGAGTAATGTTTAAATATGAAAATATCTGCATCAGTCTCTCACTTTGTGTATAAGTGGCTGCATGGGTGGGGGCGTGGCCTGAGGCGTCAAGATGGCGGTCGCACTCTAAGAGTGCTCCGGACCCCTCCGTCATCCGCCTCGAATCCAGCGACCATCGGCACTCAACCGGACCCCCTACCTGACCGCTGTGGCTTCCCCACCGGTGGCACCTTCCATCCGGTGTTCAGGTGCCAGATCGCGGCCTCCGCGGCCTCCCGTGACATCCCGTGGTTCCTGGCCTGTCGCGGCCTGCCGTCCCTGTGAGCGCGGCCCCTGGAGTGCGGGGCAGAGGCACCGGTGATCGGAGGTGCTGAAGGGGGCTGGGCGGCTGCTGGCACCTGCGGAGGCCGTGCGGCGCCTGCTGCTCCTGTCCCCGGTGGCCGCACCCGGGTGTGAGATCAGCCCTGCGCTGTTTGGGCCCCCGGCCTGGGATCGGCCGGTGCATCGACCGGCGCTGGGGCAGTGGAGGTGGCGGCGAAGAAGGCCTCCAGGGCGCGCGTCGGGTAAGACCTCTGGACATTACCAGTAAAAGATCCTGTGGTGAGCGGGGGGATCGGCTGTCAGTCCGGGCGGCGGTAGGGATCCAGGTCCCCCCCGCCTTGCCCTCAATTCCAGGGCCTGCTGAGATTGGCGGCCTGTCCCAGAGTGAGAGGCCCCTGGTTGCTGAGGCCGAGGCACTGGGTAATTGCTCATCTGCAGGAGACCGGCGGACAACAGCGCCTAAAGGGGCAGTGCCTGCTCCTGGCCCGTGGTGGGCCCACGTCCCGGGGGTGTGATCGGCCCAGCAGCATTGTGAGGTCTCCTGAGGGAACTCGGCCGGCGCTGGAGCGGAGGTGGTGTTGGAGGCAGGGCAGACATCCGGACCTTGGCCGTGCAGCTGACCCTTACGGTGAGTGGGGGGGACCGGCTGTCGGATCGGGCAGCGGCGTGGGCGTTGGACATTGGGTCCCCCCCACTCCGTGTTTACTCTTCGTGCTCTACGGGGCCTGCTGCCCCTCCGCTCTGTATTGGGGCTGCATGAGGGTCTGACCGCGGGGCCCCGTGCGGCTGGATTTGAGGGCCGGACCCGCAGAGGGGGTGGCGCGGGCTCGTGGCCCCCTGCTGCCTGGGTGCAAATTGGAGGTGCCAGGGGTGCTGTCCCCGCTTTTGGCCTCTGAGGCGTGGACTGGCGGTGGTGTCGGGCGGCTTCCCCCTCCTCCGCCTCTCATATTGTGGACTTGTGTGGGGGCCCATTTTCTTGGCTCTGGAGTGCCCGGCTTCCTTAGGGATTCCAACGGTGATTGGCGGGGCGGGTGAGGCTTGACCCCCGCAGGTAAAGTCGGCCATCCTGTCGGGTGGCGGAGGGTGCCCCCCTGCGCACTGATCTCAGGAGGACTAATCCTCATCAGTTGGGCCTCCGGGTGAGTTCGGAAGCTCACGCCAGGTAGGGCCCTGCCTTGACTACAGACGGCCGTCGTTTCTCCGGATCTGTGGCCCACGCCGGCCTCCTGCCCCCCCCCCCCCCCGAGTTCCACGTTGCCACAGTGACTATCGGCTGGCCCGGGTCATGGGGAGGGATAGAGGTACCAAGCCTACGCCGGCCCCCACGCAGACAAAAATGGACCGGTTCACCACCTCCGAGCAAGACCCTCCCGGGGGTTACGTGGGGCCGCCCCTCAGGACAGGGACCTTGACACCATCCTTCAGGCTATCAGGGCCTCACAGGCGTCCGTGTAGGGGAAGATCGGAGAAATTAAGATAGACGTGTCTCTCCTCAGGCAAGACCTTCGCAACGCCACCGCGCGGCTGTCAGAAGCCGAGTCCCGCATATCCACGGCCGAGGACGATATTGCACAACTCAAAGACCAAGTCGCCCACCTTCGCACTCATACCAAGGAGCTCCATAGGCGTGCGGAGGACGCGGAAAACCGGGCACGTCGCAACAACCTCCGCCTGGTGGGGTTTCCTGAGGGGGTGGAGGCAGGCCAGGCTGCCACTTTCGTGGAGGACTGGTTTAAGTCATGGATGCCTGGAGAAGCCCTGTCGACGTGGTTTGTAGTAGAAAGAGCCCACAGATCCTTGGCGCCCAGGCCCCTCCCCGGTGCCGCACCCAGCCCCATCATCCTAAAAGTTCTCAACTTCAAAGATCGCGACGCTCATCCTGCGGGCAGCCAGGGCGGCTGGCCCCCTCAAGTTTCAAAATCATGTTATTATGATATTCCCGGACTACACCAGGGAGGTCCAAGACCTCCGGCGCTCATACATGGAAGTCAAGAAAAGCTGCGCGCTTTGGGCCTACAATACCAGCTCCAGTTCCCGGCTCTGCCTCCGGGTCATTTTTCAAGGCAAGACGCAATTCTTTGACTCCCCCCAAGCGGCATGGACATGGCTGACGGAGGAGCGCCCCCTCCGCCAGCGGCGAGACACCTCTCCGGAGCGTATGGAGTCGCAGCCCGAGGGGCAGAGGTCGCCGGGGCCCCGGCGTCGCACGCGGTCGCGCAGGGGGCGCCAATCACAAGCACCAGCACTCAGATCCATGAGCGCGGCGGCTCCAGATCGTCATGACTCCTCCAGCCAGTCGGGCTCCCCGCCACGCAATAGACATCGCTCCACCGAGAGCCTCACGGGCTCGGCCCTACCATTGGCCCAGGTGGACTCAGACCTTTCTCGCACCCCCACTCTTTAGCAGCAATGCAATCAGACTCAGATGCATGTCCGCCGTTGGGGAGGGGGGGTCATCAGATTCTGCCAAGTCCTTTGCTCACTCTAATGTTTAATGCCGATGCACTGATTATCCGTTCTTCTGGAGGGGTCCTCCACGTAACCAATCCGAGCGTTTTAGTTTGGTCTAGTTAAATGGGGGGGGTCGACAGATGCTTCCGTTTTTGAAGTATAGGGAGGGGGGAGGGGGAAGGGGTGGGTTTGGTACGGGGTTCTTTCTTGGTTGTTGGGAGATAAGAATGTTTTCTCCCAAGGTTTTACACTGTTCTGTGTTGTTTTGTTGCACCCACACGACACTTGGAGCCACTCCTACAGGGGCCCACTACACGCAGTCAGTCCCGCCGGCGCACTTTCACACCTGATCCATGCCCCACATTTGCTGTCAGCCCTCCAGGGTCCGATGAGGCACCGTAGCGACTTCCAGCCCCCATGACTGACATAACACCTCCGACCGCAACCTTCCATATTTTATCCTGGAACGTTAATGGCCTCCTAGACCGCCACAAGCGAACGGCCGATTGACAGCTACGCGCAGCGCCTCAATATAGATGTGCTTATGCTTCAAGAGACACACCTGTTGGGCAACCTCTGCCCCTTCCTGGCACGGTACGGCTATGATAGGGTTTTGCACTGGGCTTCGCTCGAGGTTCTCGGGGTGTGCCCATAATACTGAAGCGCTCCCTTCCCTTTGTCCTTACACAAGTTATCCATGACCCGCAGGGCACGTTCGTAATCATTTGAGGGGCAATTGGGGGGCACTCCACACAACTTTGTGTCCCTGTACTCACCTCCTTCAATGCTCGCCACGACTCTAAAACAATCCATCGCTCTGATGCCCACCCTCCCCCTGGGGTTCACCGTTATTGGGGGTGACTTTAATGCGGTCTCCACTCCACTTCTGGACACGACAGGCTCTCCTTCTCCATCCATGCTGGCGCAGGCGAAGCAGCTCACAAACTGGGCCGAATCCCTAGGCCTCTGTGACGCGTGGCGAATTTGGCACCCACATGCTAAACAGTTCACACACACCTCCGCTGCACACCACACGCAGGCGCGCATAGATGCAATTTTTATTCCGTCAACGGACTGCTCCACAATACAAGATGTTCGCATACTCCCGAGAGGTATCTCCGACCACTCCCCACTGCTCCTTAGTGCAGGGGCCCCTCCACCTCACTCACACCCAATGTGGCGGTTGAACGCCTGGTTTCTTCAAGATAAGGAATTCAAGAAGGCGGTGGGTCTGGAACTGGCGCAATACTTTGACACCAATGCGGGGTCGGTCCCTTCCCCGGGTACCCTGTGGGAGGCGGGCAAGGCCACCATCCGTGGATTTGCCAAAGGCCACGTCCAACGGCAGCGACGGACCAAACTGTCGCGGATCACTTCCCTGGAGGCGCAGGCCCTGCGCCTTGAGCGCTCCCCCCCGCGGGGGGGTGACGCTGCGCAGGAGAGGCGCCTCACGAACATCCGAAATGACATCAAGCAACTTTCGTTGGAGGCCGCCAAGCTCATGTGGAGATCTTCTGTGGCCAGAGTTTATGGTTGGGGTGACAAAAACGGAGCGATCCTACATAGGCTCGCCACGTATCCCAGAGCGAACCGCATTATCCCAGAGATACTGGATCAGGAGGGGTCGACGCAACGGTCCCCGGTGGCTATAGCCGGCGCATTCGCCGCCTTCTACCGCCGACTCTATGCTAAACGAACCCCGGTGAGGCCGCTCCGTGAACTAATGGAAGCGACGGGTGCTCACCTCCCTCAGCTGGACTCCACGGCTAGAGCTGATCTTGACCGCTCATTCTCTCACGAAGAGATTAATGAGGCCATCGCGCATACCTCGTCGGGTAAGACTCCTGGTCCAGACGGCCTTCCCCAAGAATACTACGCAGCCTACCGCGAGGCCCTCGTACCCCGCCTTGCTGACCTGTATGCCGAGGCCTTGGAGAAAGGTTCCTTTCCACCCGAGACGGATATGGCCACCATTGTAGTCCTCCCGAAGTCACAACCGCCATCTCCCCACTGCGCTGACTATCGTCCCATCTCCCTTATTAACACGGACATTAAATTGTACGCTACAATTCTTGCCCATAGGCTGAAGCCTTATCTCACCACGTTGGTCCACCCGGACCAATGTGGTTTTATGCCCCAGCGAGGCACCAGACATTGCCTCCGGCGGCTGCACCTGGCCCTGGCTCATCGCCAAGTGCTTTCCCCTTACTTGGCGCTCCTTCTCATCGATTTTGAGAAGGCATTTGATTCCGTCGATTGGACGTACTTAGACGATGTGCTGGCGACGATGGGTTTCGGCCTCGCTTCCGGCAGCTGGTTGGGGTCCTGTACACTCGGCCCCAAGCGCGCGTCCTGGTCAATGGGGTTCTTTCTGATGCCTTCCCCATTCAAAGGGGAACGAGACAGGGATGCCCCCTCTCGCCCCTCCTCTTCGCCTTGGCGATGGAGCCTCTAGCGGCCTTGATTCGGTCCGAGAATCTTGTTCGGGGATGGGAATGGCCCAACTCTGAAGTGGATAAGATCGCTCTGTACGCAGACGATGTCCTGCTCTTCTTAACCGATCCCGCACAGTCGGGTCCTCGTTGCCTCCAAATCCTGCGTTCTTTCGGACAAACCTCTGGCCTTCGACTGAACTCCAATAAATCGGTCCTGGTCCCGCTCCATCTCTCTAGGGATTGTTTCGACTGGCAGTCCACGATACCGCTGCGGCGTCAGTCTTTTAAATATCTTGGGATCTGGGTCGCTCTCCTCCCGGAATTGGGATGGTCCCTTAATATTACCCCACTCGTGAAGAAGGTTAAGGCGGACCTCCACAAATGGCAGACACTGCCTCTGAACCCCTTGGGGAGGGTTGCCTTATTTAAAATGATGATTCTCCCCAGATTTCTCTACATCCTTCAAAACACCCCATTCTGTTTTCCACGGGCGTGGTTTCGAGAGCTAGACACTATGGCTACTAAGTTCCTCTGGGGGGGAGGGAGGGCCCGATTGGCCTTCAAAACCTGCCAGATTCCCTCATTCGACGGGGGTATGGGGATGACACATTTATACCTCTACTACCTGGCGACTCGTTTACTGAGTATCCACGACTGGTTCAATGGGGGCTGGTCTGACCCAGCATACAGGCTTGAACTAAGTGGGCTCGGCCTACCCAAAATCCAATCCCTAATGTATGGGGAATCTATCCCGTCCACTCTGCCCGACGTCACACGCTCTGTGCTCCTAGCCTGGCGGACGGCTCTGCGACATACCAAATGGACAAACAAACTCACTCAACAAACGCCTCTATGGCAAGGGACAAGGCTCCGGGAGGTCAGTGGCCTACAGGGGTTCCGAACGTGGGATCTTATTGGGATCTCCCAGCTCGGTGATGTGTGGGCGAGTGGCCACATGCGCTCCTTTGAAGATCTCCAATCCAGATACTCTCTGCACCCATCACAACACTACAAATACCTACAAGTGCGACATGCCCTCCACGTACACATTCCTGATGACACCAGGATTCCGGAGTACAGTCCCCCTGAGGCACAGACCATGCTAGGCGACTTGGGGAAGGGGGTATTTCCGCATTTACAGGACGCTGGTCAACAATACCCCGACCTCACTAGATCGACTCAGGGGCCAATGGGAGGAGCGGGTGGGTCCCCTGGACGAGGAGGACTGGCGCGACGCCCTCATGTCACCCAGGACGGTTACTTCATCTGCTAAACTCCGCTTGATTCAGTTATATTAATTACATATGGCCTACCTCACCCCGCAGCGCCTACACCGAGCCGGCTTTTCCCCATCCGCCTCGTGTACGAGGTGCGGTCTAGACCCGCCCGACTTCTTCCACATGGTGTGGGCATGCCCCCGATTGGCTCAATTCTGGGGAGAGATTGAAAGCGAACTGACCGAGGTCCTGGGGTGGGAGGTTCCCCATGATCCACGTCACTCCCTTCTCGGGATCACAGATGGACTAGACGGGTCCAGGAACGAGAAGTTGCTTTACAACACAGCCATGGTTGTGGCCAAACGGGACATAGCCGCCTCCTGGAAACTTCCCACGCCACTCAGTTCCGAGAAATGGCGAAAGGGGGTGGATTGGTGTGCGGCACAAGAGAAACCCATGTATGAGGCACGGGGGTGTCCTAAGAAATACCGGAGGGTTTGGGGCAAATGGTTGGGTGCCGTGGAATAGCTTGCATTTTACACACGTTGTTTGGGGTCACCGCTGGATGGTGGGGTCTAACTGCAATGTCTGTGTTCCTTTAACTGTACTGTGTCCATATCGGTGCTGTACTAAGTCGCGTCATGGGTGCTTATACTCTGTTAAAAACAATAAAGTTGTTTATCAAAAAAAAGTGGCTGCATGGGTTGGTGAGTAGCTACATGAGTGTCTATATGGGTTATTAGTTGGTTTTCTGAGTATCAGTATGAGTGTCTGAGTGTCTGTATGGTTTGGTGGGGGGTATTACTTAGTGCATAGATGCATGAATGAGTGACTCACTGTTTGTATGTGTTGAAGACAGCATGTGTGCAGGACTGTATAGGTGGATGAGTATGTGTATGGGTGTGTTAGTGAGTGAATGACTGTCTCAAGTGTCTTTATGAGTAACTACATATGTTTTAAACTAGTATATGTGAGTATTGGTGTATATAAGTGAGTATATGTGAGAGTGAGAGATTGGAAGAGTTCCTGTACAAATAAGTAGGTGTTTCTATAAGTGATTGTTTAAGAGAGTAAGTATGTGTAAGTTTCTGTAGAAGTAAGTGTGGTAGTTGTGTATAACTGTATATGCAAGTAAATGGATGTTTGATACTTTGTTTGCATGTGTGACTATGTGTGTGAGTAACTCATGGATGAGTGGCGGTGTGTAACAGGATGTATAGGTGTATGAGTACATATGATGAGTGAGTACATGTATGAGTGACTGTATAGGGACTGTTGGTGAATGAGTGGATGTGTGTGTAGATCTTGGAATTACTGAATAGGTGTGTTGTAACTGGTATTGGTATGTCCATTGTTTTGAAAATGTTAGTTTGTATTTTTGAGTGTGTGTATCAAAGGTTATATTAGGGTGAGAGGAGGTCTGCCACTCTATCACAAGGATGATGTCATCAGTGATGTCATCTGTGATGTCATTTGAGATGTCATCAGTGATGTCATGAGTGATGTCACTGACCATGTCATGAGTGACGTAATATGTGACGTCATCAGCAGTGCATTATGGGTGCCGCGAGTTATAGTTAGCTGAACTAACTATAACGGGGAATTTCTATGGTTTTGTACGAGTGAAATGTCCAACTAACTATAACTGTCCCTAAAACCTATGGTTTTTTCAGTGAATTTCAAAGGTTTTTTAAATGCTAATTTCTAACTATAACGTGCCTGAAACCTATGGTTTTTTCAGTGAATTTCAAAGGTTTTTTAAATGCTAATTTCTAACTATAACGTGCCTGAAACCTATGGTTTTTTAAGTGAATTTCAAAGGTATTTTAAATGCTAGTTTCTAACTATGCCTACAGAGGTAGGACATGTGAAGAAAGAAGAAAAAACGCACAGAAAGAAGCAAAAGAAATGCAGAAAGAAGCAACAGAAGTCCACAAAGACGAAGAAAAGTGCAGGAAGAAGCAAAAGATGTGCAGAAAGAACCAACAGAGGAGCAGAAAGAGGCCTTGTTCCAAAATCATCCTGTGCCCACAACTTTTTCCGACGTGTACTGGTGGTAACTGACTCTGACTAACCAGAGCCAGTGCTATGCTAAAACACACTTAGAATACAGTCAAAACACCTACATACACTAGGGAACACTATGCTTTGAGGTATCCCTGTGATTAGCATGACCTCCTCTGTAAGTCCCTAGTACATAATAGGGCAGGGGGATTAAAACTACCTCTTAAAACGCGCTACAGGGCGCGTTTGCACAGTGGTGAAGGGAGGGGGGGCCTGAGGTGACATGTGTGCAAACGCGCCCCGTGGCACGTTTTAAGTTGCGGGATTAAGTCCCCTTGAATCCTGAGTGTCCCTGGGGCCCAACTAGCCCCCCCGGGACCTACAGTTAGGACCACAGAGCTGAGTTGCAGAGAGGCGTTCCGAGGCCACGCACCTTATTTCACCTCTCTGCAACGCAGCTCTGTGGCGCTTTCTGGACGTACCTGGTGGGCTAGTTGGACTCCAGGGACCCTCAGGATTGAAGGGGATTTAATTCCCCATCTTAAAACGCGCCACGGGGCCTGTTTGCACACATGTCACCTGAAGCCCCGCCCCCTCCCTTCACCACTGTGCAAACGCGCCCCGTGGCGCGTTTTAAGTTGGGGGATTAAGTCCCCTTGAATCCTGAGGGTCCCTGGGGGCCAACTAGCCCACCAGCTACCTCCATTAAGCGCCACAGAGCTGCTTTGCAGAGAGGTGTAAAAGGGGCGTGGCCTCTGTACACCTCTCAGCAACGCAGCTCCCTGGCGCATACTGGAGGTTCCTGGTGGGCTAGTTGGCCCCAGGGACCCCCAGTATTCAAGGGGAATTACTTCCCCTTCTTACAACGCGCCGGGGGGCGTTTGCAGACTGCTGCAGGGAGGGGCCGGGGCCTCCGGCACAATGCCGTCTTTTTTTATTTTTCTTTCTTTTTTGTATGGGAGGGGGGCTGCGTGGCCCCCCCTTCCCTCAGCCACTTTTGGCCCCGGGGACCCCATCCCCCGGGGCCTGAGGATTATTTTTTTTTTTTTGTAAAGAAAAAAAAAAAACGGGAAGGGGGCTGCGTGGCCCCCCTTCCCTGGGCCTCTATTGGCCCCGGGGACCCCATCCCCCGGGGCATGCCCTCTTTTTTTTAATTTTAAAAATATTTGGAGGGGGGCTGCGTGGCCCCCCTCCTCAGGCCATTTAAGGCCCCGGGGACCCCATCCCCCGGGGCCGGCCTTGCCCTTTTTTGGGGGGGGGGAGGGGGGCTGCGTGGCCCCCCTCCCGGGCCACTAATGGCCCCGGGGACCCCATCCCCCGGGGTCTGACCACTCGTTGGGGACCGTGGGGGGGTCCCCAATCCCCGCACGGTCCCGCCGGCTCCCCGCGTCCTGCGGGAGCCGGCATTGCTTTTCCATCAGGGGAGCTGCTGACATGCAGCTCCCCTTATGGAAAAGCAATCTGCTTTGCTTCATTGAAGTGAGAGCAGGTTTCCCTGCTCTCGCTTCAATGAAGCAAAGCAAGTTTGCAACGACAGGACGGGAGCTGCAAGGCTCCCGTCCTGCCATTGCAAACAGCAGTGTCCCGGAGTAGGCACCCCGGGACACTGCAGGAGCCGGCACTGGGGGGTGGCGGTCCCCAGGGCCATCAAGGGCTCCAGGAGGGGGGCCGCGCGGCCCCCCTCCCATCCTGTGCACAGCCCCGGGGAGGTGGTGGTCCCCGGGGGTCCTAAACGGACCCCCACATTTTATTATTTAGTGCCCCGGGGAGGTGGCGGTCCCCGGGGCGTGTGGGGGGGCTCGAGCCCCCCCACACAGATAATTTAAAAAGAAAAGAAAGAAGCCCCGGGGGGTGGCGGTCCCCGGGGCTGCGGGGGGGCCGCGTTCCCCCGCCACCATTATTTTTATAAAGCCCCGGGGGGTGGCGGTCCCCGGGGCTTGGGGGGCCTTAGAGGCCCCCCATGTTATTATTTAATAAACCCCCGCATGCCCCCGGGACTTGGCCCACCCGGGGGCCAATTAACCACGAAGCGTGGGAGCCCCCGCCACCATTATTTTTATAAAGCCCCGGGGGGTGGCGGTCCCCGGGGCTTGGGGGGCCTTAGAGGCCCCATGTTATTATTTAATAAACCCCCGCATGCCCCCGGGACTTGGCCCACCCAAGGGCCAATTAACCACGAAGCGCGGGAGCCCCCGCCACCATTATTTTTATAAAGCCCCGGGGGGTGGCGGTCCCCGGGGCTTGGGGGGCCTTAGAGGCCCCATGTTATTATTTAATAAACCCCCGCATGCCCCCGGGACTTGGCCCACCAAAGGGCCAATTAACCACGAAGCGCGGGAGCCCGCGCTTCGTTTTTTTTTTTTTTTTTTTGTTTTTTTTTTTAAATCGGCAGGATCCGCGCACCCAGCACGTTTTTTGCCGATTTTTAAAAAGAAATTTTTTTTTGGGGCCCTGGGGGTCCTTGTAGGACCCCCTGAGCAGGCCTAGGGGGTCAGGGTGTTTCTACCCTGCCCCCTTTTTGCTTTTTTGCGTCTGTTTTTGTCTTTTCTTGTGCCTCGGTTCTACCGAGGAACAAGATGGCTGCCAACACTTCCTGGTTTGGAGTGTTGACAGCCAATTAGCATACAGCTCGTGATCGAGAGGGTACGCGGACCCTAAGCGGCCATAGATATATATGTGATTTTATTTTTGATTTTCTCAGGAACTACTGAACGGATTTACACCATTTAAGCAAAAGGCACGACTCTGAACCAAGGGCTACCTTTTTGGCAAATTTGGTGTAATTCCGTTCAGCAGTTCGGGCTGTAGCTGCGATGAAAGGTTCCTATGGAAAATTGCATGGGGAAAACACGTTTTGGGACCCCCCTTTTTTCTTGGCTCCCGCTTGACGAATCACCCCGAAACTTTCAGGATAGGAGCGGACCGGAGCGGGCCACAAAGTTTGAAAATTTCGCGAAGATTCGTCAACCGGCGCCAAAGTTATTTCAAATAGAATGTTGCGGATTTCCTATGGAAAATAGGTCCTAACTATAACTATCTACTGGCGACCGCCAGTAGTTAATATATATATATATATATATATATATATATATATATATATATATATATATTTATTCAGGAACGGGAACAGCTGAGGATCTCAAGTGCAGAAAGTTCAGAAGTCAGTTCAGGGGACGAGGGAACTACAAGCATTCGACAAGGGATGGATTTTTCAGGAGAAATGCGTCTCCTTCGAATGACGGCTCGAGGGAAAGGAAGAGGAACACCCCTAGGAGGGGAACACCAGAGAGATCTAGGCGCAGTAGGAAAAAACAAAGGAAGAGGCGCCAAGAATGTGAAGAATTAAAAAGTACTGGAATCGACAAAGATGGGCCACTGAAAGATGACTTGGTCATCAATTTATCATCTAAAAATGTGAATCAAAAACATCTTAATTTATTAAATATGGGCCCGACGTTTTGCTGTACCAACACTATGGACCTTGCATCTACTAGGGTGGACTTATATATGTTTTGTCGCGAGCTTAAACTTAAAAAGTACTTTACAATCAGGAGAGAACAAGAACAAAAAATTAACAAAAAAACAGAACAACAACTAATTTCATCACTAACAGGAGAAGATATAGTTCCGCTTAGAACATCCAGGGTCTGGATGTTAAAAGTACCAATCAAGAATTATTGGGACGAGTGGAGGAGATAATGGATGAGGAATGCTGTCTCTCTATGGGCATTGAAATCAGTGACAAGTAAATGCAAATTAAAATATAAGTTTTGCCCTCAATTAACACCTGGCAACAGAGTTGATATCTTTCATGAATTGATGACTAAGGATCTCCCCAATATCTCTGTGAGAGAAAGTAAATCGAGTCAGATTAGGAAACAGAATATGAGTGCTGAGGATTGTTGGACCCTGAAAGATCTGAGGGAAGATGACAATATTATCATAAAACCATCCGATAAGGGAGGAAATATTGTTGTGATGGACTGCAATTTGTATCGACAGGAGGTAAGAAGACAACTCAATGACCCAAGTAGTTATGAGAGACTTATGACAGCAAATCCAACTAAGGAGATCATGGAAGGCTTTCATATGAAGCTAAACGAATGGTATGAACAAGAACTTCTGGATGAAGATGAATTGAAATATTTAAAGATATAGCATACTACCGTCCCAACAATATATGTTGTCCCAAAGGTACATAAATGTCTGAGTAATCATCTGGGACGCCCCATTGTAAGTTCGTGTAAGTCATTACTAGAGAACACATCCAGATTTGTGGACATTTTTCTTATTCCATATTTTTAGCTGGATTACCATCATATATACGAGATTCTATGGATTTCCTTAATCGTATTGGAGGGATACCCTGGAGAAATGAATATATAATGGCCACGGTTGACGTGGTCTCATTATATACCTCTATTGCACATGAAGATGGCTTAAGAGCGAGTGAATACTTTTAATGAACTGGATTACTGAGCCTTTTAAACCATACATGTATGCTTCTAGACATGATGTCATTTTGTCTGAATAACAATGTCTTTGATGGAAGGTTTTAGCGACAAAACAAAGGTACAGCCATGGGGACTTCATTTGCACCTACATATGCCAACTTAACTATGGGGTACTGGGAGGCACAATATATATGGTCAGAGGAGAACAAACAAATATTGGAAAAGATTGTTCTTTGAGTGCGTTATATCGACGACCATGTTCCTGATCTGGGAAGGAGAAGTGGATGAGTTTAAATGCTTTTTGCAATCCCTGAATCACAATGCTCTGAAGTTAAAATTCACGTATACGATCAGCAAACAGACAATTGATTATCTAGATATACGGGTCTATATAGATGATGGGAAGATCTGTGCCAGCCTTTTCCGGAAACCGACTGCCTGCAACAGTATTTTAACAGCAAATAGTGCACACCCCAAGGCACTGAAATGGAACATACCTTATGGGGAGTTCCTCAGAGCTAGAAGAAATTGCTCTGAGGATAAAGAATTTGACAAACAACTCATCGACATGTACAAGAGATTTCAGATACGGGGTTATCCGGTGAGTGTCTTGGATGAAGCAAAGAAGAGAGTCAGGAAAATCAAGAGAGAAAATCTCCTGGTTCCCAAGGCATCACAAATGACAGAGCGAAGATAAAGAAACAGTGAGGTTCATAACTGACTTTAATTCATCTAGTCGAGAGATAAGAAAAGCACTGGCTACTCACTGGAGAATGGTTAGAAAAGATGAAGACATCAGGAGTCAAACAAAGGAACATCTGAATATCGCCTATAGAAAAGTACCATCCTTAAGAGACTTGCTTACACTGAGTTATTTCTGTAGTCCAATGAAAGGAGGTAATAGACTGAATTGGCTAAAAACATCGGGCTTTGTGAAATGTAGCAAATGCAAGGCATGTCAATGTGGTCAAAATCGAGTGGACATTCGAATTCACAATGGACAGATGAGGAAGATTAAGGAGAGAATACTCTGACACACCACACATGTGGTGTATGTATTGGAAAAAAGATGCAGGAAGCAGTATATTGGTAGTACAATCAATAAACTTAAATTACGCATTTTACAACTTGTGAGAGCTGTGGTGAACAAAGACTTCTCGCATGCCATATCCAAACACATACGGAAGGAACATGATGGAGATCCCAACAATTTGGTATACTTTGGTGTTCAACACATTCCCCTTGGGATCAGAGGGGGAGATCGTGAACTGGGCCGGAGGAAGGCAGAATCGAGGTGGATTATTTTGGTTGGGACAGAGCCACTGTGGGGCATCAATTCTGATGCAGAACTGTATACATTTTTGTGAGGTGGTCCCTGGATGGTAGAGATACTTGTGATTGAATTGATAATCTCTGAGGATAGGGGTTGAGGAAAACCAAATTGTGAAGTCATTCGTATAAAATCCTTCTCAGTATATATTTCTGTCAAATCTTAGTTTTGCGGGTAAAGGGTTTGAGTGCTCCACTATTGTGTTTCTATTCCCCTCTCCCCCTCCTCTATCCCCCTCTGGGGTCATTTGATGTGTGGGAGGATCAAGCTAAATAGAAAGTAAAAGCAAGGTGAATTTAGGAATGATTATATTGCATGCCGTTACGAAAATCTCTTTGCACTCTTTTCTCGCTTTTACCTTTTATGACTTTATAGGTTTTGAATATTTGCATTTGGAAATTACAGGACATGGAATTTGTAAGAGATTGGATTTTTTCGTGCCTATATATCCATTTATTTCATTTGCACTTTACATTGTAGATTATCAAGGATTCCGTTATTTAGGAGATTCAGGTTTACATAGTTTGCAACATGGAGACTAGAAGGTGCATGTTTGTATTTTACATGATATGCAAATATGATATTTCCAGAAATTGGGGTTGTATAAAATGGCATAGGGGATTGTTAGGAGGCTTGAATCCGCAAGTTGAGGTTTACAGAAGGGATGGAATGGAACACGGAGTAATACGGAGACTTTACTTTTCCCTCTTTTGTTCTCCAGATATTATGACTTGCCTCGCGAGAGATACAGTCTCTCCATGATAATGGAATTTCATGGGAAACATGTAGGCTCCGTGATTTGTTGTGCGTTATTTATGAAATGCTATTTTACACTCGCACTTTATAGGATATCTAATTTATTGTAAGTTATTCTGTGAAGGCAGTCTAAAAGTGCACATATTTTGTGGCATGATAAATTAAACGTGGACTATATCTGTACTTTACATGATATAGATAGATTGAGGTATTAATAGCAATGCATTTGAAATTATGACTGTGCATATTATTACTATTATTATTACTATAATTAAGGCTCCCTGTTTTCCATTTTTACTGATTTTTACAGATAAATACAGACAATTTCTTTGTCTGTATTTATTTTTAAACGTGGATAAAAACGGAAATTGGGTTGCTTTTTGAGTGATTCGAATTACCCTCTGCCATGACTGCCAGGCGAATAGCTGTATGGATTGATAGGTAAGGGGTTAAAAAAGAAAGACATTTTAGTAAAGAGGCTTAAACAGCAGTAGATATGCACAAGGTTGATAATGAAATGTGCATATATTTTCATATAAGTGCATTGATTTATCTTCTGCGGGTGTTCATATCACTGAAATCTGGCAGGCATTCAAGCATGAGTGCATATTTATCAGATAAATAAATGTGGATATATACCAGTATCACCTTCATTTTTTTCACAAAACCCCAAATAAATGTGGATAAATACAGATAAATACAGATAAATACAGACGGAAATGTCAAAAATAATAAATACCATAAAACCGGAAGCCCTAATTATAATGTAGTGATGACAAGATAGAGAGTGCACAGGCTCATAGTATCTAAGTGGACAGTATAGAGAATGGAGAAATTGGAAGCTGCCTTTATATGCACTAGAACTTTCATATTTGATGTTGAGATGATTGCTTTGAGATGACAAATGTATCTGCCACAAATAAGATATGCACTTTAATGGATAACAATATATGTTGGTACTTTACCAGATAAAATTGAAAGGATTAGGATGACAATGAGTGCAAGAACATACATGTTTAATCAATAATCACTGCCCATTTCCTTTTTGCTCTTTTATTTTAATGATGTTTGATATAATTCAATTTTGGTGGTGGTATAGGGTGTTTTGCCCCTTTAAAAGGGACACTACACGTGAGCTCTATGACCCAGTTGAAGGTTTTTACCGAAACGCGTAGGTCGTTGTTCCTGTCTGTTAGCACACTGCACTTTGAGAATAAATAAAGAAAAAATGTGAATGAAGAGTCATCTGGAGTTACGTACCTCTTTGTGCGCCGTGTTCCCAACAATGCCTGCGGAATAAGTGGACTGCGACGTGGTCATTTGGTCGGGCAGAGTTTTGGGAGTTTGCTATATATATATATATATATATATATATATATATATATATTCACTGAAAAAACCTTAGGTTTTAGGGACAGTTATAGTTAGTTGGACATTGCACTCGTACAAAACCAGTGAAATTCCCCCGTTATAGTTAGTTCAGCTAACTATAACTCGCGCCCCGCAATGCACTGCTGATGACGTCACATATTACATCACTCATGACATGGTCAGTGACATCACTGATGACATCTCAAATGACATCACTGATGACATCATGCAGTGACTGTGTGTTTCTATAAAGTTTAAATATGTTTAATATATATGCCAAGGTGTATTGAATAATGAGTAGGTGTATAAGTGTCTGGATGGATGATTTAGTAGGTGCGTGACTGACTCTATAAGTGAGTGATTAAACGTATCTTACTAAATGCATGGGTTAGTGACTAAACTGTGTGAATGTCTTTATCCGTCTGTCTGTTGCTGTGTAAGTGGCTGCATGTGTTTGTGAATAGCTACATGAGTGTCTATATGAGTTATTGAATGGTTATCTGAGTATCTGTATGGGTGTCTGAGTGTTTGTGTGGGAGGGGTGTGTGCGACTCTGTGCATAGATGTGTGAGTGGGTGATTCACTGGGTGGATGGTTTCAAGAGTGCATCTGTGATAGACTGTATGGGTGGGTAAGTGTGTGTAAGAGTGTGTTAGTGAGTGAATGTATGTCCCAGTGGTACATGTGTGAGTAACTACATATGTGAAAGGCAGTATATATGTGTGTTGGAGTATATAAATAGCTATAAGCGAGAGTGAGTGATTGTGATAGTGGCTGTATGGATGAGTGTGTGCTTGTATCAGTGATTGTATAAGAGCGTAACAATGTGCTAGTATTTGTATGATTAAGTGAGCTGGTGTGTGTATAACTGTATAGGTGAGTAAATGGCAGTGTGTTTAATTATTTACATGACTGACTAGGTGTGTGAGTACCTCTATGGATGAGTGGCGGTGTTTGAGTGTCTATATAGGAGTAAGAGTGCATATGATAGTCCTGTACTGAGTGACCATAAGTATGAGTGACTGTACGGGTGAGTGAGTGGATGTGTGTGTGTAGACCTAAGAATCAGTGAGTGGGTATGTAGTTATTGGTGTTGGAGTGTCTATGGTTTTGCGAATGGCAGTCTGTAATTTAGAGTGGGTGTATCAAAGGTTATATTAGGGTGTGAGGAGGTGCATCAGATTATCACGTGGATGATGTCATCAGTGATGTCATTTGAGATGTCATCAGTGATGTCATCAGTGATGTCACTGACCATGTCATGAGTGATGTAATATATGACGTCATCAGCAGTGCATTGCGGGGCGCGAGTTATAGTTGGCTGAACTAACTATAACGGGGGAATTTCACTGGTTTTGTACGAGTGCAGTGTCCAACTAACTATAACTGTCCCTAAAACCTATGGTTTTTTCAGTGAATTTCAAAGGTTTTTTAAATGCAAATTTCTAACTATAACGTGTCTGAAACCTATGGTTTTTTCAGTGAATTTCAAAGGTTTTTTAAATGCTAATTTCTAACTATAACGCCCCTAAAACCTATGGTTTTTTCAGTGAATTTCAAAGGTTTTGTAAATGACAATTTTTAAATGTATTGTTATATTTATTTTTTTGATACTGATTTACTACATTTTTTAAAACTATTTATTTTTAGATATTTTATTTATTAAATTACATTGTAATTACATTATACATTACATTACAAAATATACTTTCTCAGAATGAATTACTTTAGTTTAAATACTTTGCAAATAGGCAATAGAGTTTTAAGTACAGCAGTTACAGTTGTTGCAATGGGCAACACAATTTCAAACACAATGCAACATTGAGCTCAATGTGAATTTCTAGTTAAATGCAATTAGTTACTTTATGGATTACTTTTCTAACCACAGGACTGGATCCTAGATTCAGTCCTGGGACATCTCCTGTAAACAGTTGAGTAAAAGCGTTTTGGTTACAGTAGTGATTTTTAAGGAATATTATTGTATTTTAAAAGTTGACACTTAGAAACTTTTTCACATAGAATCACCAATGTTATCCTATGGGAGGAAATTCACTTAGCAGGTAAGTAGTGTTATCGTTACTTTTTCTTACTCAGTGTTGGATCCTGGATCCAGCACTGGTGCATCTACTGTAAACAGTTGAAAGAATGCGTTTAAGTCATACAGGCGATTTTTAAGGAATATTTGTAATTTGTGAAAATCTACACTTTGAAACTTTTCTGCTGAAAACCAGAAAATGGATTCCTATGGAAGGAAATATAAGTTACTGGTAAGTACGGTTAGAATTACTTTTCAGGGTCAGTGCTGGGCTAAAAGATGCAGCACTGGATTCTCTCCTGATAACAGGTGAGTAAATCGGAATTCGTAGTTCGGTTGATTTTAGAGGAATATTATAAAGTTCCAAAACTCCACACTTAGAAGAATTTCCAAGTGAAACCAGTCAATGATATCCTATGGAAGGAAATTCAAGTTACTGGTAAGTACGGTTAAAATTACTTTTCAGGATCAGTACTGGGATGAAAGATGCAGCACTGGGTTCTCTCCTGATAACAGGTGAGTAAATCGGACATCGTACTTCGGTTGATTTTAGAGGAATATTATAAAGTTCCAAAACTCCACACTTAGAAGAATTTCCAAGTGAAACCAGTCAATGTTAGCCTATGGAAGGAAATTCAAGTTGCTGGTAAGTACGGTTAAAATTACTTTTCAGGATCAGTACTGGGCTGAAAGATGCAGCACTGAGGTCTCTCCTGATAACAGGTGAGTAAATCGGAATTCGTATTTCGGCCGATTTTAGAGGAATATTTGTATGTTTCAAAAATCGACAGAAACTTTTTCAGCAAAAAGCAGGCAATGATATCCTATGGAAGGAAATTCAAGTTACTGGTAAGTACGGTTAAAATTACTTTTCAGGATCAGTACTGGGCTGAAAGATGCAGCACTGAGGTCTCTCCTGATAACAGGTGAGTAAATCGGAATTCGTATTTCGGCTGATTTTAGAGGAATATTTGCACAATGGTGAAGGGAGGGCGGGGCCTGAGGTGACATCTGTGCAAACGCGCCCCGTGGCGCGTTTTAAGTTGGGGGATTAAGTTCCCTTGAATCATGAGGGTCCCTGGGGCCAACTAGCCCACCAGGAACCTCCAGTATGCGCCAGGGGCTGCGTTGCAGAGACGTGTACAGAGGCCACGCCCCTTTTTACACCTCTCTGCAACGCAGCTCTGTGGCGCTTTTTAGAAGTACATGGTGGGCTAGTTGGCCCCCAGGGACCCTCAGGATTGAAGGGGATTTAATTCCCCATCTTAAAACGCGCCACGGGGCCTGTTTGCACACATGTCACCTGAAGCCCCGCCCCCTCCCTTCACCACTGTGCAAACGCGCCCTGTGGCGCGTTTTAAGTTGGGGGATTAAGTCCCCTTGAATCCTGAGGGTCCCTGGAGTCCAACTAGCCCACCATGTACTTCTAAAAAGCGCCACAGAGCTGCGTTGCAGAGAGGTGTAAAAAGGGGCGTGGCCTCTGTACACCTCTCTGCAACGCAGCCCCTGGCGCATACTGGAGGTTCCTGGTGGGCTAGTTGGCCTCAGAGACCCCAGTATTCAAGGGGAATTACTTCCCTTCTTAAAACGCGCCAGGGGGCGCGTTTGCAGAGTACTGCAGGGAGGGGCGGGGCCTCCGGCACGATGCCGGTCGTTTTTTTTTTTCGTTTTTTTTTAATGGGAGGGGGCTGCGTGGCCCCCTTCCCTGTGCCACTTTTGGCCCCGGGGACCCCATCCCCCGGGGCCTGAGCATTTTTTTTTTTTTTAAATAAAAAAATAAGAAACTGGAAGGGGGCCGCATGGCCCCCCTTCCCTGGGCCTGTATTGGCCCCGGGGACCCCATCCCCCAGGGCATGCCCTCAATTTTTAAATTTTTTTATTTGGAGGGGGGCTGCGTGGCCCCCCTCCTCAGGCCATTTAAGGCCCCGGGGACCCCATCCCCCGGGGCCGGCCTTGCCCTTTTTTTAATTTATTTATTTTTTTAATTTGGGGAGGGGGGCTGCGTGGCCCCCTTCCGGCCACTTATGGCCCCGGGGACCCCATCCCCGGGGCCTGGCCTCTGGTTGGGGACTGTGGGGGGTCCCCAATCCCCCCACAGTCCCGCCGGCTCCCCGCGTCCTATGGGAGCCGGCATTGCTTTTCCACATGGGGAGCAGCTAAGATGCTGCTCCCCATGTGGAAAAGCAGTGGTTGCATTTTGAAAGAGAGAGCAGGTTTCCTGCTCTCTCTTTCAAAATGCAAACAAGCTTGCTATGACAGGGCGGGAGCCGCGAGGCTCCCGTCCTGTCATAGCAAACTACAGTGTCCCGGGGGTAGGCACCCCGGGACACTGCAGGAGCCGGCCCTGGGGGTGGCGGTCCCCAGGGCCATCAAGGGCTCCAGGAGTGGGGCCGCGCGGCCCCCTCCCGTTAATTGCACAGCCTCGGGGAGGTGGTGGTCCCCGGGGCTCTGGGGGTCTGTAACGGACCCCCATATTCAAATGTTTAGTGCCCCGGGGAGGTGGCGGTCCCCGGGGCATGTGGGGGGGCTGGAGCCCCCCCACCCAGGTCAAATATTTTTTTAAAAAGAAGAAGCCCCGGGGGGTGGCGGTCCCCGGGGCTGCAAGAGGGCCAAGAGCCCTCCCGCACCATTATTTTTTGAAAGCCCCGGGGGGTGGCGGTCCCCGGGGCTTGGGGGCCTTAGAGGCCCCCACATTAAATCTAAACCCCCCCACCATGCCCCCGGGACTTGGCCCACCCGGGGGCAAGTAGCATCGAAGCGCGGGAGACCGCGCTTCGATTTTTTTTCGGCAGGATCCGCGCACCCTTAGCGCATTCTGCCGATTTTTCACAAAAATGCTTTTTTCTACCCAGGGGTCCTTGTGGGACCCCTGAGCAGACCCTAGGGGGTCAGGGTGTTTCTACCCTGCCCCCTTTTTGCGTTTTGCGCACTTTTTTTACTGCTTTCTTGTTCCTCGGTTCTACCGAGGAACAAGATGGCTGCCAACACTTCCTGGTTTGGAGTGTTGACAGCCAATTAGCAGACAGCTCGTGATCGGGAGGGTGCGCGAATCCGACGCGGCCATAGATATATATGTGATTTTCCTTTTGATTTTCTCAGGAACTACTGAACGGATTTACACCATTTAACAAAAGGGTTCTTTCTGAACCAAGAACTACCTCTTTGCCAAATTTGGTGTAATTCCGTTCAGCAGTTCGAGCTGTAGCCGTGTCTAAAATTTCCTATGGGAAAATGAATGGGGAAAACACGTTTTGGGACCCCACTTTTTTCTCGGCCCCCGCTTGCCGAATCACCCCGAGACTTTCAGGGTAGGAGCGGACCGGAGCGGGCCATAAAGTTTGAAAATTTCGCGAAGATTCGTCAACCGGCAAGTGAGTTATTTCAAATAGAATGTCGCGGTTTTCCTATGGAAAATAGGTCCTAACTATAACTATCTACTGGCGACCGCCAGTAGATAATATATATATATATATATATACCTACTGGCGGTCGCCAGTAGGTAGTTATAGTTAGAACCTAGTTTCCATAGGAAAAGCGTTTTTGATTTGCCAATAACTTTGGCGACGTTTGACGAATCTTCACAAAACTTTCAAAACTAATTGTTCACTCAGGTCAGCTCCTGTCTTGAAAGTTTCGGGGTGATTCGTCAAGGGGGGCAGAGAAAGAGGGGGTCCCAAAATGTGTTTTCTCCTTGTTAATTTCCATAGGAAACTTTAGACAGCTACAGCCTGAACTGCTGAACGGAATTACACCAAATTTGGCAGAGAGATAGCTCTTGGTCCAGAAAGCACGCTCTTTTAAATGGTGTAATTCCGTTCAGTAGTTTTTGAGATATTTAAAGATTTACAGATATCGATATTTGAGAATTGTGAGATCTGATTGGCTGAGCCCCTCCCGAGGACGAGCTTGCCTCTGATTGGCTGCCAACACTTCAAACCAGGAAGTGTTGGCAGCCATCTTGTGCCTCGGACCGAGGGAAAAAGGTGACAGTAAGATTAAAAAACAAAAAAAGGGGGCAGGGTAGGAACACCCTGACCCCCCCCCCAGGCATGCTCATTTTCGGCCAGGTCGCGCTGGGTGTGCGCGAACCCCGTAGAAAATTTTAAAAAACGAAGCGCGGGCTCCCGGGCTTTGCTTTTTAAAGCCCCCGGGTGGGCCAGGTCCCGGGGGCTATCTTTGATTCTGTAGCGGGGGCCCCCACAGCCCCGGGGACCGCCACCTCCCCGGGGCTTTAGAAATTATTTGCGGGGGGCACACGGCCCCCCCGCAGCCCCGGGGACTGCCACCTCCCCGGGGCTTTATTAAATAAGGGTGGGGGGGCCTCGCGGGCCCTCCCAAGCCCCGGGGACCGCCACCTCCCCGGGGCTTTATTAAAATACGATGGGGGGGCCTCACAGGCCCCTCCAAGCCCCGGGGACCGCCACCTCCCTGGGGCTAAAATAAATAATGTGCGTGGGGGGGCTCAAGCCCCCCCACTTTGACACGGTGACCACCACCTCCCCGGGGCCCTGTTTATTTAAATGCGGGGGTCCGTTATGGACCCCCGGGACGACCACCTCCCCAGGGCTTTAAACACGTGGGAGGGGGGCCCCCCTTCTGGAGCCCTTGATGGCCCTGGGGACCGCCACCCCCCAGGGCAAGCTTCTGCAATGTCCCGGGGTGCCCACCACCGGGACATTGCCGTTTGCAATGACCGGGCGGGAGCCGCGCGGCTCCCGCCCTGTCATTGCAAACTCTGCTTTGGTTTTTGGACGAGAGATCGCTTCCAAAAACCAAAGCAGAATTGCTTTTGAACAAGGGGAGCTGCATGTCAGCAGCTCCCCGTGTGCAAAAGCAATGCCAGCTCCCGCAGGAGGCGGGGAGCCGGCGGGACCGTGGGGGCATTGGGGCTCCCCCCACGGTCCCCAATGCCCCCACCTGTTTTTTTCAGTAAATATATATATATATATATATATATTCACTGAAAAAACCATAGGTTTCAGGGGCGTTATAGTTAGTTGGACATTTCACTCGTACAAAACCATAGAAATTCCCCCGTTATAGTTAGTTCAGCTAACTATAACTCGCGCGCCCGCAATGCACTGCTGATGACGTCACATATTACATCACTCATGACATGGTCAGTGACATCACTCATGACATCACTGATGCCACTTTGGCGTCAGGTGCCCACTCCGCTGACCTAGGATGGTAAATTTGGGTAGGCTCGAACATGTCCGAGTGGACCCCGTCCCCAACAGGGGACTGAGAGGAAGGGGACTGAGAGGAGTGGGACTCTGGACGCCAGGGACGCCCCGAGTCCTTATCCTCATCGGAGGAGAAATCGACCTCCGATACACCCTCTCCCTCTAAGGGAAACCCGCCGTCGGGGTCTACAATAGTGGTGACAGTGTCGCAAATTTGTCCGGGCCCCTCCTCCTCCCGGCAGGGTGCATGTTTTAGCGTTCGCGCACTCTTGAGGAAGGTCTCCGTAAGTTTATCAAATCCTTCCAAGTGCCCCGCGTTATGCTTAACGGCCCTTTTATTCCCCATCTGGGAGCTACTGGGACCCGCCACCACCAGATCTGGGTCACTGAACACCCCAGGGATGCTTTTCGCCAGCTTATCAACCTGATCCCTAAGAGGAGCCAGCGCCCTAGAAATAGCCAGAGAGAGGGCTTGGTCCACTGCTGGAGGGAGAAGTTGGGGGGCCATTCCTCCTCCACTTCCTGGTAGGAGTAGTAAAAATGGTCTTCTGGAGAAGACATGATAGCAGAGGGTGTGAGCACAGAACAAATGCCCTTAAAATCCTTAAGGCAGCCCCCTCGCCGGTGCTCCAACAGCTGGGCTTTCCCCGAAGCGGTTATAAGAATAGACTGAGGCGCAATACCAATTACCACCACCAGGTGGCGCTGGTCACTAATGTGGCCGTGTGGGGAAATCACTGCGTAGCTTTGTCAAAATTAGGCGAGGGTTGGTCGGGAATCAAGCGGACACTAAAGGAGTGACCGGATTCCCAAACGCGCGTAAAGACCAGCGGGAGCACTCGACGGAGCTGCCTCGCTCGGACCAGACGCGCCTGACAGGATCTCACCGCGCGCAGAGCACACAGCGGGAGAAACTGCGAGGGGGAGAACGCGCTCGGGCAAGAGCCTGCTGCGCAGGGAATATGAAACAATACCAAGGCAATAATGCTAATAACGTGCACAAGAAACCGCTATACAAACAGCAACAACGTCAGATTAAGCCAAGAATGTAAGGAATGCACTTAACTGACGAGCAGTGAAGAAAGAGGAAGCGGAAGGGACGTCACGATATTATATATGATGGACTGTGGTATGATTGGACTATAGTTGCCTTGGAGACTATCCCCCTAATGGTTCATGGGTTGTGTAGTCTTTTGTTTAATGATTGTTGTGTTACGTTTTCTTTGAACTGCTATGCAAATAAAGTGAGGAAAGATATGCATAATCCTCGCCTCCGTCCTGCCATAGAATTAATTAAACTTTATTTGATCTGATTTAGAAACATAGATCATAAAAGTGTACATAAAAACAGTAAATCCTCTTTCCTAATACAATACAGTGAGAATTAATTAAAACCAGTAGGTAAAAACGGGTGTTACAAAGCCCAGTTCAGAGCAACTTCAGGTTAACAGAATCGTAAAGGTCAATGTTTCACAAGATCAATCTCATGTACTTCGTGCAAAATACGCAATAAGGGGTCCAAGTAAGATGTAACGCTCCAATACCTGACCAGTTTGCACTATATAAAACTGCAGAAAAACTAAAAATAAAAAGTGTTTTGCACACTTCTGTCATTGGGCTATATGTGGGCTACATCTGGGTGATATTTGTGCTACATTTGGGCTCTTTTTTCTCTGGTGGCCATCTTGGGAGACGTATTTGTTATGAAGTTTCCTAATTTCGTCATTTACTGCAGTCTCCTCAGTAGGAAATGCTTTCAGTTTTTACTTTGATTCCATCAAGAAGGCATTCAGATGTGTCACACATTTGCCATAAATTCAGAATGTTAGCACTCTAGTTGTTCATTAGATCACTGTAGTAAAGCTACTGCTCACCAGGGAGTTAACTGGAAGTCTACTGCAGGTATTGAAAGTGATTGTTTCAGTCTGCATGTCAGAATTTTCTAATGAAATAGAAGAGGATTTGAGATCTCACTTAAAACATGCCCTAAATTTTCTTTCTGCAGCACTAACCATAATTTCTATGGCAAAATGAACCCCCTCGTTTTGTTCCTTTTTAAATTAAATGTTTTAAGTGTTACCAGTTTATTCCAATCAAGATGGCTTCAGGTGTGCCATAATTTTGTCATAAGTAAGACTGTTAGCGCTCTAGTTGTTCTTTAGAACACTCTGGGAAGCTGCAGTAGAACACAAAGGCATCAGCTGACAGGCTGCTCCTGTTGAAATATAACAGGAAGATATTTGAGATCACACTTGAAACATGTCCTAATTTTTCTTTCTACAGCACTAACCATAATTTCTATGACAAAATGAACCCCATCATTTTGTTCCTTTTTAAATTAAATGTTTTAAGAGTTATCAGTTTATTCCAATCAAGATGGCTTCAGGTGTGCCATACTTTTGTCATAAGTAAGGCTGTTAGCACTCTAGTTGTTCTTTAGAACACTCTGGGAAGCTGCAGTAGAACACAAAGGAATCAACTGACAGTCTCTGCCCTTGTTGGATGTACATGTTTTACTGAGAATGTCAGACTTCATTCTCACATGACTGAGAAAGATAATGTTAATTTACAGAAAATATGCTCTCATTTTAGCTTTTGGAGCACCTTCCAAAACTGTATGGGACAAGCATGTGAAAATAGTTTTCTCTCAAACATGATTCATGATATCCCAGCAGAAGGTTTTTCACAGGGTAAAATCACCTTAGAACACACCACAATTCCTGAAATTAGTATGGTACCATCAACAAATGAATTCTAATGTAACTAAAGTCTGTTATCACCCTTTATAGTTCTCCTTTTGGTAACCCTCAAAATCTTCGATTCACTACAATGCATTTCAATGGGGTACTATCATTTATATTGGTCCCAAGATGGCTGCCAGCAATTCCAGGATGAAGTGCTGACAGCCAATCAGATCTCACGATGACGTGTGGTTAGGCTCCGCCCAGATATATATGTGTTTTTACTTTTAATTTTCTCAGGAACTACTGAACGGATTTACACCATTTAACAAAAAGGTTCTTTCTGAACCAAGAACTACCTCTTTGCCAAATTTGGTGTAATTCCGTTCAGCAGTCCTATGGGAATTAACATGGAGAAAACACGTCACATCACTTATTAAAACAGAAACAAACGCATACTTACTCTCTTATACAATCACTGATACAAGTACACACTCATCCATACAGCCACTCTCGCAATCACGGACTCGCACGTATAGTCATTTATATACTCCAACTCTCACATACACTGCCTTTTACATATGTAGTTACTTGGACATGTACCACTGAGACATCCATTCTCTCACCAACACACCCATACACACACTCACCCACCCATACAGCTGTTTGCACATGCACTCTTGAACCCATACACCCAGTGAATCAACCACTCACACATCTATGCACAGAGTCACACACCTCCCACCCACCCACACACACACTCAGGCCCCCATACAAATACTCAGGCAACCAATCAATAGCCCATATAGACACTCATGTAGCTACTGACCAACCCATGCAGCAGCTTACACAACAACAGACAGACTGATACAGACATTCACAGTTTAGTCACTAACCCATGCATTCAGTAAGACACATGTAATCACTCACTTAAACAGTCAGTCACCCACCTACTAAATCCTCCATCCAGACACTTATACACCCACTCATTGTTCAATACACCTTGGCATATATATATAATACATATTTAAACTTTAAAGAAACACACAGTCACTGGATGATGTCATCAGTGATGTCATTTGAGATGTCATCAGTGATGTCACTGACCATGTCATGAATGATGTAATATGTGACGTCATCAGAAGAGCATTGCGGGTGCGCGAGATATAGTTAGCTGAACTAACTATAACGGGGCAATTTCTATGGTTTTGTAGAAGAGAAAGGTCCAACAAACTATAACGTCCCTGAAACCTATGGTTTTTTCAGTGAATTTCTAAGGTTTTTTAAATGCTAATTTCTAACTATAACGTGCCTAAAACCTATGGTTTTTTCAGTAAATTTCAATGGTTCTTTAAATGCTAATTTCTAACTAAAACGTCCCTGAAACCTATGGTTTTTTCAGTGAATTTCAAAGGTCTTTTAAATGCTAATTTCTAACTATAACATACCAGTTTCGTTTCCAGAGCGGTGGAGAAAGGTGATCGTGGACTCCGAAACACCTCTTAGCAATCCCACTGTGTGGTATTTACTGGAGGTAACAGGAGGAGTAGTTAGCCCCCCAACGTCAACCTTGGGGGCCAACTATCCCATTTATTACCACCAGTAAGTCCCATACAGCAGGATTGCTAACTTCTTATATCAGGCACCACCCCCTCCCTGCAGCACTCAGCAAACGCGCCCCCTGGTGCGTTCTAAGTTGGGGGTTAAGTCCCCTTGAATCCTGAGGGTTCCTGGGGGCCAGGTAGCCCACCAGGTACCTCCAGGAAGCGGCACAGAGCTGCGTTGCAGAGAGGTGTTCCGAGGCCACGCCCCTTTATACACCTCTCTGCAACGCAGCTTATGGGCGCTTACTGGAGGTACCTGATGGGCTAGTTGGACCCAAGGGACCCTCAGGATTCAAGGGGACTTAATCCCCCAACTTACAACGCGCCAGAGGGCCCGTTTGCACAGTGGGGCAGGGACGGGGCGGGGCCTGATGTGACAAGTGTGCAAACGTGCCCTGTGGCGCGTTTTAAGTTGGGGGATTAAGTCCCCTTGAATCCTGAGGGTTCCTGGAGGCCAAGTAGCCCACCAGGAACCTCCAGTAAGCGCCACAGGGCTGCGTTGCAGAGAGGTGGTCCGAGGCCACGCCCCTTTTTACACCTCTCTGCAACGCAACTCTGTGGCGCTTACTGGAGGTACCTGGTGGGCTTGTTGGCCCCCAGGGACCCTCAGGATTCAAGGAGACTTAATCCCCAACTTAAAACACGCCACAGGACGTGTTTGCACACATGTCACATTAGGCCCCACCCCCTCCCTTCACCACTGTGCAAACGCTCCCCGTGGCGCCCCCTGGCGCGTTGTAAGTTGGGGGATTAAGTCCCCTTGAATTCTAAGGGTCCCTGTGGGCCAACTAGCCCACCAGGTACCTCCAGTAAGCGCCACAGAGCTGCGTTGCAGAGTGTTGTAAAAAGGGGCGTGGCCTCAGACCACCTCTCTGCAACGCAGCTCTGTGGCGCAAACTGAAGGTACCTGGTGGGCTACTTGGCCCCCAGGGACCCTCAGAATTGAAGGGGAATTAATTCCGCAACTTACAACGCGCCAGGGGGCGCGTTTGCTGAGTGCTACAGGGAGGTGGCGGGGCCTCCGGCGCGATGCCGGCTTTTGTTATTTTTTTTTGTAGAAGGGGGGCTGTGTGGCTCCCCTATTTTTACAATAATTGGGGCCCTGGGGACCCCATCCCCCAGGGCCTGACCCGTTTTTTTTTTTAAACGGGAAGGGGGCCGCACGGCCCTCCTCCCGAGGCCAATGTCGGCCCCGGGGACCCATCCCCCGGGGCATGGCCAGAATTATATATTTTTTAAAAAAAATATTCGGAGGGGGGCCGCGTGGCCCCCCTCCTATGGCCAATTATGGCCCCGGGGAACCCATCCCCCGGGGCCGGCCTTTGCGTGTTTTTTAAAAACATTTTACTTATTGGGGAGGGGGGCCACGTGGCCCCCCTCCCGGGCCACTTCTGGCCCCAGGGACCCCATCCTCTGGGGCCGGCCCTCTCCGTTGGGGACCGTGGGGGGAGCCCCAATGCCCCCACGGTCCTGCCAGCTCCCCGCGTCCTGCGGGAGCCGGCATTGTTTTTCCACACGGGGAGCTGCTGACATGCAGCTCCCCGTGTGGAAAAGCAATCTGGTTTGGATTTTGAAAGCGAGAGCTCTCGCTTTCAAAATCCAATTGATAGTTTGCTATGACAGGGCGGGAGCCGCACGGCTCCCGCCCTGCCTTAGCTAACAGCAGTGTCCCGGGGGTGGGCACCCCGTGACACTGCAGGACCCGGCCCTGGCGGGTGGCAGTCCCCAGGGCCATCAAGGGCTCCAGGAGGGGGGCCGCGCGGCCCCCCTCCCTACCATTACAAAGCCCCGGGGAGGTGGTGGTCCCCGGGGCTCCGTAACGGACCCCCACATTTGCATACTTAGTGCCCCAGGGAGGTGGTGGTCCCCGGGGCGTGTGGGGGCTCGAGCCCCCCCCACACAGGTTATTTTTTTTTAAATGAGAGCCCCGGGGAGGTGGTGGTCCCCGGGGAGTGTGAGGGGGTTCGAGCACCCCCACACAGATTCCTTTTCTTTTTAAAATAGAGCCCCGGGGAGGTGGCGGTCCCCGGGGCTGCGGGACCCCGCTATATATTTTCTGCATGCCCCGGGACCTGGCCCACCCGGGGGCTTAAAAATAACGAAGCGCGGGAGTCCGCACTTCGTTTTTTTAAAATTTTATCGGCGGGATTCGCCGAGCGTGAATTCTGCCGTTTAGAAAAAAAAAATGCTTTTTTTGGCCCTGGGGGTCCCTGTAGGACCCCCTGAGCAGGCCTAGGGGGTCAGGGTGTTTCTACCCTGCCCCCTTTTCTTGTTTTTCATGTTTTTTTTTCTGATTTCTTGTGACTCGGTTACCGAGTCACAAGATGGCTGCCAACACTTCCTGGTATGGAGTGTTGGCAGCCAATTAGAATGAAGCTCGTGGTCGGGAGGGTTCGCCAATCCACCGCGGCCATAGATATCGAAACTTTTTCTTTTTGAAATTTCTCAGCAACCAGGATTTACACCATTTAACAAAAAGGACTCTTTCTGAACCAAGACCTACCTTTTTGCCAAATTGGGTGCAATTCCGTTCAGCAGTTCGGGCTGTAGCTTTGTCTAAAGTTTCCTATGGAAAATAACATGGGGAAAACGCGTTTTGGGACCCCCCTTTTTTCTCGGCCCCCGCTTGGCGAATCACCCCGAAACTTTCAAGACAGGAGCTGACCGGAGCTGATCACTAGTTTTAAAAATTGCGCGAAGATTTGTCAACCGGCACCAAAAAGGGGTCAGGCCCTGGGAGATGGGGTCCCCAGGGCCAAAAAAAGGAAAAAGAAGGGGGGCCACACAGCCCCCCTTCTAAAAAAAAAAAGAAATTAAAAAAAAGACTGGCATCGTGCCGAGCCCCCGCACCCTCCCAGCAACACTCTGCAAACGCGCCCTGTGGCGTGTTTTAAGTTGGGGAATTAATTCCCCTTCAATACTGGGGGTCCCTGGGGGCCAACTAGCCCACCAGGTACCTCCAGTATGCGCCACAGGGCTGCCTTGCAGAGAGGTGGTCCGAGGCCACGCCCCTTTGAACACCTCTCTGCAACGCAGTTCTGTGGCGCTTACTGGAGGTACCTGGTGGGCTAGTTGGACCCCAGGGACCCTCAGGATTCAAGGGGACTTAATCCGCCATCTTAAAACACGCCACGGGGCGCGTTTGCACAGTGGTGAAGGGAGGGGGCGGGGCCTGATATGGCAAGTGTGCAAATGAGCCCCCTAGCGCGTAGTAACTTGGGGGATTAAGTCCCCTTCAATCCTGAGGGTCCCTGGGGGACAACTAGCCCACCAGGTACCTTCAGTTTGCGCCACAGAGCTGCATTGCAGAGAGGTGTAAAAAGGGGCGTGGCCTCAGACCACCTCTCTGCAACGCAGCTCTGTGGCGCAAATTGAAGGTACATGGTGGGCTAGTTGGCCCCCAGGGACCCTCAGGATTGAAGGTGACTTAATCCCCCAACATAGAACGCACCAGCGGGCTCGTTTGCAGAGTGCTGCAAGGAGGGGGTGGGGCCTGATATAACAAGTTAGCAATTCTGCTGTGTGGGATTTACTGGAGGTAATAAAAGGGGTAGTTGGCCACCAAGGTTGACGTTGGGGGCTAACTATCCCTCCTGTTACGTCCGCTAAATCCCACACAGTGGGATTGCTAAAAGGTGTTTGAAGGCCACGCTCACCTTTCTCCACCACTCTGCAAACGCGACTGCTATGTTATAGATAGAAATTAGCATTTAAAAAACCTTTGAAATTCACTGAAAAAACCATAGGTTTCAGGTATGTTATAGTTAGTTGGACATTTGACTCGTATAAAACCATAGAAATTCCCCCGTTATAGTTAGCTCAGCTAAGTATAACTCACGCCCCCGCAATGCACTGCTGATGACGTCACATATTACATCATTCATGACATGGTCAGTGACATCCCTGATGACATCTCAGATGACATCACTGATGACATCATCCAGTGACTGTGTGTTTCTGTAAAGTTTAAATATGTTAATATATATAGGGAAAGGCGTATTGAAGAATGAGTGGGTGTATAAGTGTCTGAATGGATGATTTAGTAGGTGCGTGACTGACTCTATAAGTGAGTGATTAAACGTATCTTACTGAATGCATGGGTTAGTGACTAAACTGTGTGAATGTCTGTATCCGTCTGTCTGTTGGTGTGTAAGCGGCTGCATGGGTTTGCGAATAGCTACATGAGTGTCTACATGGGCTATTGATTGGTTGTCTGAGTATCTGTATGGGTGCCTGAGTGTTTGTGTGGGTGGGGTGTGTGTGACTGTGCATAGATGTGTGAGTGGGTGATTCACTGGGTGCATGGTTTCAAGAGTGCATCTGTGATGGACTGTATGTGTGGGTGAGTGTGTGTATGGGTGTGTTAGTGAGTGAATGTATATCTCAGTGGTACATGTGTGAGTAACTACATATGTGAAAGGCAGTATATATGTGTGTTGGGAGTATATAAATGGCTATAAGTGAGAGTGTGTGATTGTGAGAGTGGCTGTACGGATGAGTGTGTAATTGTATCAGTGATTGTATAAGAGCGTAAGAATGTGCTAGTATTTGTATGAGTAAGTGAGCTGGTGTGTATATAACTGTATAGGTGAGTAAATGGCAGTGTGATTAATTATTTGCATGACTGACTAGGTGTGTGAGTACCTCTATGGATGAGTGGCGGTGTGTGAGTGTCTATATAGGTGTATGAGTGCATATGATAGTCCTGTACTGAGTGACCGTAAGTATGAGTGACTGTACGGGTGAGTGAGTGGATGTGTGTGTAGACCTAAGAATCAGTGAGTGTGTATGTAGTTTTTGGTGTTGGAGTGTCTATGGTTTTGAGAATGGCAGTCTGTAATTTAGAGTGGGTGTATCAAAAGTTATATTAGGGTGTGAGAAGATGCATGAAATTATCACATGGATGATGTCATCAGTGATGTCATTTGAGATGTCATCAGTGATGTCATCAGTGATGTCACTGACCATGTCATGAGTGATGTAATATGTGACGTCATCAGCAGTGCATTGCGGGGGCGCGAGTTATAGTTAGCTGAACTAACTATAACGGGGGAATTTCACGGGTTTTGTACAAGTGAAATGTCCAACTAACTATAACTGTCCCTAAAACCTATGGTTTTTTCAGTGAATTTCAAAGGTTTTTTAAATGCTAGTTTCTAACTATGCCTACAGAGGTAGGACATGTGAAGAAAGAAGAAAAAACGCACAGAAAGAAGCAAAAGAAATGCAGAAAGAAGCAACAGAAGTCCACAAAGACGAAGAAAAGAGCAGGAAGAAGCAAGACGTGCAGAAAGAACCAACAGAGGAGCAGAAAGAGGCCTTGTTGCAAAATCATCCTGTGCCTACAACTTTTTCAGACGGGTACTGGTGGTAACTGACTCAGACTAACCAGGCCTAGAGCCAGTGCTATGCTAAAAGACACTTAGAATACAGTGAAAACACCTACATACACTAGGGAACACTATGCGTTGGGGTACCCCTGTGATTAGCATGACCTCCTCTGTAAGGCCCTAGTACATAATAGGGCAGAGGGATTAAAACTTCCTCTTAAAACGCGCCCCGGGGCGCGTTTGCACAGTGGTGAAGGGAGGGGGGGAACCTGATGTGACATGTGTGCAAACACGCCCTGTGGCGCGTTTTAATTTGGGGAATTAATTCCTCTTCAATCCTGAGGGTCCCTGGGGTCCAACTAGCCCACCAGGTACCTCCAGTAAGCGCCACAGGGCTGCGTTGCAGAGAGGTGGCCCAGGCCACGCCCCTTTTTACACCACTCTGCAACGCAGGTCTGTGGCGCTTACTGGAGGTACGTGGTGGGCTAGTTGGCCCCCAGGGACCCCCAGTATTCAAGGGGAATTAGTTCCCCAACTTAAAATGCGCCAGGGGGCGCGTTTGCTGAATGTTGCAGGGAGGGGGCGGGCCTAGCCGCGATGCCGGCTTTTTTTTTTTTTTTTTTTTTTTAAGAAGGGGGGCTGTGTGGCCCCCCTTATCTTGCCTTTTTTTGTGCCCTGAGGACCCCATCCCCCAGGGCCTGCTCTTTTTTTTTTTTTTTTTTTTAATGTTAATGGGAGGGGGGCTCCGTGGCCAATTCCGGCCCCGGGGACCCCATCCCCCGGGGCATGGCCACACATATTGTTTTTTATAGGAAGGGGGGCTGCATGGCCCCCCCTCCTAAGGCCTCTATTGGCCCCGGGGACCCGATCCCCCGGGGCCCACCTTTATTTAATAATTTTTTTGTTGGGGAGGGGGGTTGCGTGGCCCCCCTCCCGGGCCACTTCTGGCCCCGGGGACCCCATCCCCCGGGGCTTGGCCATCCTTTTTAAAAAAAAATTGTGAGGTGGGCCGCGTGGTCCCCCTCCTCAGGACAAATATGGCCCCGGGGACCCCATCCCCCGGGGCCTGGTCTCTCGTTGGGGACCGTGGGGGGGTCCCCAATCCCCCCACGGTCTCGCCGGCTCCCCGCGTCCTGCGGGAGCCGGCATTGCTTTTCCACATAGGGAGCTGCTGACATGCAGCTCCCCTTGTGGAAAAGCAATCTGCTTTGCTTCATTGAAGCGAGAGCAGGTTTCCCTGCTCTCGCTTCAATGAAGCAAAGCAGTTTGCAATGACAGGGCGGGAGCTGCGAGGCTCCCGCCCCGTCATTGCAAACAGCAGTGTCCCGGGGGTGGGCACCCCGGGACACTGCAGGAGCCGGCCCTAGGGGGTGGCGGTCCCCAGGGCCATCAAAGGCTCCAGGAGGGGGGCCGCGCGGCCCCCCTCCCAACAATTGCAAAGCCCCGGGGAGGTGGTGGTCCCCGGGGCCCTTTACGGGCCCCCAAATTTAAATATTAGTGCCCCGGGGAGGTGGCGGTCCCCGGGGTGTGTGGGGGGGCTCGAGCCGTCCCACACAGGGGCTGCGGGGGGGCGGTGTGCCCCCCCCTATTATAAGTAATGAAAGCCCCGGGGGTTGGTGGTCCCCGGGGCTGCGTGCCCTCCGGCAACTCAATCAAGCCCCGGGGAGGTGGCGGTCCCCGGGGCAGTGTGGGGGACTTTTTTTTTTTCACTGCCCCCGGGAGTTGGGCCACCCGGGGGCTAATTATTAACGAAGCGCGGGAGTCCGCGCTTCGTTTTTGTTTTGTTTCGCGGCCGGATCCGCGAATCCGGCGCGCATTTTGCCGATTTAAAAAAAAAAAAATGCTTTATTGGTCCCTGGGGGTCCTTGTGGGACCCCCTAAGCAGGCCTAGGGGGTCAGGGTGTTTCTACCATGCCCCCTTTTCTTTTTTTTTGCGTTTCTTTTTCTCTTTTCTTGTGACTCGGTAGACTTGTGGCTGCCAACACTTCCTGGTTTGGAGTGTTGACAGCCAATTAGCATGAATTAGCATTAAGCTCGTGGTCGGGAGGGTGCGCGGATCCACCGCGGCCATAGATATCGATACGTTTATTTTTTGATTTTCTCCGCAACTACTGAACGGATTTACATTTTTTAAAAGGTCGCTTTCTGAACCAAGCACTACCTTTTTGCCAAATTTGGGTTAAATCCGTTCAGTAGTTTCGGCTGTAGCCTTGCATAAAGTTTCCTATGGGAAATTGATTTTTTGACTCTTATTTTTTTAATTTCTCTGGAATTACTGAACGGATTTAACTCCATTTGAAAAAAAGGGCGCTTTCTGAACCAAGCACTACCTTTTTGCCAAATTTGGTGTAATTCCGTTCAGCAGTTCGGGCTGTAGTCGTGGCTAAAGTTTTCTATGGAAAATAACATGGAGAAAACACGTTTTGGGACCCCCCTTTTTTCTCGGCCCCCGCTTGCCGAATCACCCCGAAATTTTCAAGATAGGAGCTGACCGGAGCGGGCCATATGTTTTGAAAAGTTTGCAACGATTCGTCAACCGGCGCCAAAGTTATTGGGAAAAGAATGTTACGAATTTCCTATGGATAATAGGTCCTAACTATAACTATCTACTGGCGACCGCCAGTAGATTATATATATATATATATTGTATTCCAAACGACCTCCGTTTAGAGACGCACTCGAAACCAGCCCATTGACGGCACTAGGCTCCTCTTTTGTCGGACATTTGAATTCAAGCCTAACGCGTTTCGGAGCGTGGCTGCTCCTTGGTCACAGGCAGTTCAAAATGACCACGCAAACAAACAAGGAGGCATTGTTACCAGCACGTCATTTATTTGGCCCTCCAGTGGGCGGCAGATGAATTAGCCATTATTGCATGCTGGTACTCGTAGTAGTACTGTCCTTTAGTAGGTTACTTGCCCCCTTGCATATAGTTATTTCCCTCAGTGGGTTTTGCGGTCGCATTCACATTATTGATATTGTTCAAGCCCTCCAGTGGGCTTCCGATTCAAAGGGTCGCCGTATTAAGTGTTTTTTTCTCCTTTTGGCTGGTAACACTGGCTGGAGACTTCACTAATTCTGCGTCTCCATAGTCCCCGTATTATCCACAGGTGGTGCAGTCTCCGCGGCTCGGTCTGCCGCAAATCATTTTGTATTCCAAACGACCTCCGTTTAGAGACGCACTCGAAACCAGCCCATTGACGGCACTAGGCTCCTCTTTTGTCGGACATTTGAATTCAAGCCTAACGCGTTTCGGAGCGTGGCTGCTCCTTGGTCACAGGCAGTTCAAAATGACCACGCAAACAAACAAGGAGGCATTGTTACCAGCACGTCATTTATTTGGCCCTCCAGTGGGCGGCAGATGAATTAGCCATTATTGCATGCTGGTACTCGTAGTAGTACTGTCCTTTAGTAGGTTACTTGCCCCCTTGCATATAGTTATTTCCCTCAGTGGGTTTTGAGGTCGCATTCACATTATTGATATTGTTCAAGCCCTCCAGTGGGCTTCCGATTCTAAGGGTCGCCGTATTAAGTGTTTTTTTCTCCTTTTGGCTGGTAACACTGGCTGGAGACTTCACTAATTCTGCGTCTCCATAGTCCCCGTATTATCCACAGGTGGTGCAGTCTCCGCGGCTCGGTCTGCCGCATATCATTTTGTATTCCAAACGACCTCCGTTTAGAGACGCACTCGAAACCAGCCCATTGACGGCACTAGGCTCCTCTTTTGTCGGACATTTGAATTCAAGCCTAACGCGTTTTGGAGCGTGGCTGCTCCTTGGTCACAGGCAGTTCAAAATGACCACGCAAACAAACAAGGAGGCATTGTTACCAGCACGTCATTTATTTGGCCCTCCAGTGGGCGGCAGATGAATTAGCCATTATTGCATGCTGGTACTCGTAGTAGTACTGTCCTTTAGTAGGTTACTTGCCCCCTTGCATATAGTTATTTCCCTCAGTGGGTTTTGCGGTCGCATTCACATTATTGATATTGTTCAAGCCCTCCAGTGGGCTTCCGATTCAAAGGGTCGCCGTATTAAGTGTTTTTTCTCCTTTTGGCTGGTAACACTGGCTGGAGACTTCACTAATTCTGCGTCTCCATAGTCCCCGTATTATCCACAGGTGGTGCAGTCTCCGCGGCTCGGTCTGCCGCATATCATTTTGTATTCCAAACGACCTCCGTTTAGAGACGCACTCGAAACCAGCCCATTGACGGCACTAGGCTCCTCTTTTGTCGGACATTTGAATTCAAGCCTAACGCGTTTCGGAGCGTGGCTGCTCCTTGGTCACAGGCAGTTCAAAATGACCACGCAAACAAACAAGGAGGCATTGTTACCAGCACGTCATTTATTTGGCCCTCCAGTGGGCGGCAGATGAATTAGCCATTATTGCATGCTGGTACTCGTAGTAGTACTGTCCTTATATATATATATATATATATAACCGAAACGCGTCAGGTTTGAGGTTTTTTCTAATAAACAACATTTGGCCTCATATCGTTGGGTTCGTGTCTCTGTTCGCCAGGTGGATGGAAGTGCAGAGCTTCAGGAGTATTATATATATATATATATATTCACTGAAAAAACCATAGGTTTCAGGCACATTATAGTTAGAAATTAGCATTTAAAAAACCTTAGAAATTCACTGAAAAAACCATAAGGTTGTAGGGACAGTTATAGTTAGTTGGACATTGCACTCGTACAAAACCCGTGAAATTCCCCCGTTATAGTTAGTTCAGGTAACTATAACTCGCGCCCCCGCAATGCACTGCTGATGACGCCACATATTACATCACTCATGACATGGTCAGTGACATCACTGATGACATCTCAAATGACATCACTGATGACATCATCCAGTGACTGTGTTTCTGTAAAGTTTAAATATTTTTAATATATATAGGGAAAGGCGTATTGAAGAATGAGTGGGTGTATAAGTGTCTGTATGGATGATTTAGTAGGTGCGTGACTAACTCGATAAGTGAGTGATTAAACGTATCTTACTGAATGCATGGGTTAGTGACTAAACTGGGTGAATGTCTGTATCCGTCTGTCTGTTGCTGTGTAAGTGGTGCATGGGTTTGTGAATAGCTACATGAGTGTCTATATGAGTTATTGATTGGTTGTCTGAGTATCTGTATGGGTGCCTGAGTGTTTGTGTGGGTGGGGTGTGTGCGACTCTGTGCATAGATGTGTGAGTGGGTAATTCACTGGGTGGATGGTTTCAAGAGTGCATCTGTGATAGACTGTATGGGTGGGTAAGTGTGTGTAAGAGTGTGTTAGTGAGTGAATGTATGTCCCAGTGGTACATGTGAGTAACTACATATGTGAAAGGCAGTATATATGTGTGTTGGAGTATATAAATAGCTATAAGCGAGAGTGTGTGATTGTGAGAGTGACTGTATGGATGAGTGTGTGCTTGTATCAGTGATTGTATAAGAGCGTAAGAATGTGCTAGTATTTGTATGAGTAAGTGAGCTGGTGTGTGTATAACTGTATAGGTGAGTAAATGGCAGTGTGTTTAATTATTTGCATGACTGACTAGGTGTGTGAGTACCTCTATGGATGAGTGGCGGTGTTTGAGTGTCTATATAGGAGTATGAGTGCATATGATAGTCCTGTACTGAGTGACCATAAGTATGAGTGACTGTACGGGTGAGTGAGTGGATGTGTGTGTGTAGACCTAAGAATCAGTGAGTGGGTATGTAGTTATTGGTGTTGGAGTGTGTATGGTTTTGAGAATGGCAGTCTGTAATTTAGAGTGGGTGTATCAAAGGTTATATTAGGGTGTGAGGAGGTGCATTAAATTCTCACATGGATGATGTCATCAGTGATGTCATTTGAGATGTCATCAGTGATGTCACTGACCATGTCATGAGTGATGTAATATGTGACGTCATCAGCAGTGCATTGCGGGCGTGAGTTATAGTTACCTGAACTAACTATAACGGGGAATTTCACGGGTTTTGTACGAGTGCAATGTCCAACTAACTATAACTGTCCCTAAAACCTTATGGTTTTTTCAGTGAATTTCTAAGGTTTTTAAATGCTAATTTCTAACTATAACGGGCCTGAAACCTATGGTTTTTCAGTGAATTTCAAAGGTTTTTTAAATGCTAATTCCTAACTATAACGTGTCTGAAACCTATGGTTTTTACAGTGAATTTGAAAGGTTTTTTAAATGCTAATTCCTAACTATAACGTGTCTGAAACCTATGGTTTTTCAGTGAATTTCAAAGGTTTTGTAAATGACAATTTTTAAATGTATTAATTGTTATACATTTTTTTAAACTATTTATTTTTAGATATTTTATTTTTAAATTACATTGTAATTACATTATACATTACATTACAAAATATACTTTCTCAGAATGAATTACTTTAGTTTAAATACTTTGCAAATAGGCAATAGACTTTTAAGTACAGTAGTTACAGTTGTTGCAATGGGCAACACAATTTCAAAAACAAAGCAACATTGAGCTCAATGTGAATTTCTAGTTAAATGCAATTAGTTACTTTATGGATTACTTTTCTAACCACAGGACTGGATCCTAGATTCAGTCCTGGGACATCTCCTGTAAACAGTTGAGTAAAAGCGTTTTGGTTACAGTAGTGATTTTTAAGGAATATTATTGTATTTTAAAAGTTGACACTTAGAAACTTTTTCACATAGAATCACCAATGTTATCCTATGGGAGGAAATTCACTTAGCAGGTAAGTAGTGTTATCGTTACTTTTTCTTACTCAGTGGTGGATCCTGGAACCAGCACTGGTGCATCTCCTGTAAACAGTTGAAAGAATGCGTTTAAGTCACACATGCGATTTTTAAGGAATATTTGTAGTTTGTGAAAATCAACACTTTGAAACTTTTCTGCTGAAAACCAGACAATGGATTCCTATGGAAGGAAATTCAAGTTACTGGTAAGTACGGTTAGAATTACTTTTTAGGGTCAGTGCTGGGCTAAAAGATGCAGCACTGGGTTCTCTCCTGATAACAGGTGAGTAAATCGGAATTCGTATTTCGTCTGATTTTAGAGGAATATTTGTATGTTTCAAAAATCGACACTTAGAAACTTTTTCAGCAAAAAGCAGGCAATGATATCCTATGGAAGGAAATTCAAGTTACTGGTAAATACGGTTAAAATTACTTTTCAGGATCAGTACTGGGCTGAAAGATGCAGCACTGAGGTCTCTCCTGATAACAGGAGAGTAAATCGGAATTCGTATTTCGGCTGATTTTAGAGGAATATTTGCACAATGGTGAAGGAAGGGGGTGGGGCCTAAGGTGACATGTCTGCAAACACGCCCTGTGGCGCGTTTTAAGTTGGACAATTAATTCCTCCTCATCCCGAGGGTCCCTAGGGGCCAACTAGCCCACCAGGTACCTCCAGTATGCGCCAGGGGGCTGCGTTGCAGAGAGGTGTTCAGAGGCCATGCCCCTTTTTACAACACTCTGCAACGCAGCTCCGTGGCGCTTACTGGAGGTACCTGGTGGGCTAGTTGGCCCCTAGAGACCCTCAGGATTGAAAAGGAATTTATTCCCCATCTTAAAACGCGCCACGGGACCTGTTTGCACACATGTCACCTGAAGCCCCGCCCCTCCCTTCACCACTGTGCAAACGCGCCCCGTGGCGCGTTTTAAGTTGGGGGATTAAGTCCCCTTGAATCCTGAGGGTCCCTGGAGTCCAACTAGCCCACCATATACCTCCAAATAGCGCCACAGAGCTGCGTTGCAGAGAGGTGTATAAAGGGGCCTGGCCTCTGTACACCTCTCTGCAATACAGCCCCTGGCGCATACTGGAGGTTCCTGGTGGGCTAGTTGGCCCCAGGGACCCCCAGTATTCAAGGGGAATTACTCCCTTCTTAAAACGCGCCAGGGGCCACATTGCTGCAGGGAGGGGGGCGGGGCCTCCGGCACGATGCCGTTTTTTTTTTTTTTCCATTTCCTTTTTTTTTATGGGAGGGGGGCTGTGTGGCCCCCCTTCCCTCAGCCACTTTTGGCCCCGGGGACCCCATCCCCCGGGGCCTGAGCATTTTTTTGTTTGTTTTATTTTTTAAAAAAAAAAAACGGGAAGGGGGCCGCGTGGCCCCCCTTCCCTGGGCCTCTATTGGCCCCGGGGACCCCATCCCCGGGGCATGCCCTCTTTTAATTTAAAAATATATATATATATTTGGAGGGGGCTGCGTGGCCCCCTCCTCAGGCCATTTAAGGCCCCGGGGACCCCATCCCCGGGGCCGGCCTTGCCCTTTTTTATAATTGGGGAGGGGGGCTGCGTGGCCCCCCTCCCGGGCCACTTATGGCCCCGGGGACCCCATCCTCCGGGGCCTGGCCTCTCGTTTGAGACTGTGGGGGGGTCCCCAATTCCCCCACAGTCCCAGCCGGCTCCCCGCCTCCTGCGCGAGCCGGCATTGCTTTTCCACATGGGGAGCAGCTCCCCGTGTGGAAAAGCAATTGGGTTTGCATTTTGAAAGAGAGAGCAGGTTTCCTGCTCTCTCTTTCAAAATGCAAACCAAGTTTGCTATGACAGGACGGGAGCCGCGATGCTCCCGTCCTGTCATCAGCAAACTACAGTGTCCCGGGGTAGGCACCCGGGACACTGCAGGAGCCGGCCCTGGGGGTGGTGGTCCCCTGGGCCATCACTGGCTCCAGGAGGGGGCGCGCGGCCCCCCTCCCAACTTGTTCATAGCCCCGGGAGGTGGTGGTCCCCGGGGCTCTGGGTCCGTAACGGACCCCCATATTTAAATCTTTAGTGCCCGGGGAGGTGGAGGTCCCGGGCGTGTGAGGGCTGGAGCCCCCACACAGGTTTTTTAAATAAAAAAAAACAGCCCCGGGGGGTGGCGGTCCCCGGGGCAGCGGGAGGGCGCACAGCCCTCCCGCCATCATTTTTTTTAAAAAGCCCCGGGGGTGGCGGTTCCCGGGGCTTAGGGGGCCTTAGAGGCCCCCCCATAAACAATAAACCCACCCCCGCATGCCCCCGGGACTTGGGTCACCCGAGGGCAAATTTGCATCAAAGCGCGGGAGACCGCGCTTCGATTCTTTTTTTTCTCGGCGGGATTCGCGCACCCTAAGCGCATCCCGCCGATTTAAAAAAAAAAAAAATGCTGAGCAGACCTAGGGGGTCAGGGTGTTTCTACCCTGCCCCCTTTTTGCGCTTTGTGCACTTGTTTCTGTCCCTCGGTTCTACCGAGGGACAAAATGGCTGCCAACACTTCCTGATTTGGAGTGTTGACAGCCAATTAGCATGCAGCTCGTGATCGGGAGGGTGCGCGAATCCGACGCGGCCATAGATATCACTATCTTTTTACTTTTGATTTTCTCAGCAACTACTGAACGGATTTACACCATTTAACAAAAAGGGTTCTTTCTGAACCAAGAACTACCTCTTTGCCAAATTTGGTGTAATTCCGTTCAGCAGTTCGGAGCTGTAGCCGTGTCTAAAGTTTCCTATGGAAAATTGCATGGGGAAAACGCGTTTTGGGACCCCCTTTTTCTCGGCCCCGCTTGACGAATCCCCCGAGACTTTCAGGGTAGGAGCGGACCGGAGCGGGCCACAAAGTTTGAAAATTTTGCGAAGATACGTCAACCGGCAAGAGAGTTATTTCAAATAGAATGTCGCGGATTTCCTATGGATAATAGGTTGTAACTATAACTATCTACTGGCGACCGCCAGTAGATAATATATATATATATATCCTAGTGGCGGTCGCCATTAGGTAGTTATAGTTAGGTCTGCTATTCCATAGATGGAGCGTTTTTGGTTTGCTAATAACTTTGGCCCATTTGATGAATCTTCCCAAAACCTTTTTTTAAAAGTTCACCTAACTCCGCCCCTTCCTGGAAAGTTTCGGGGTGATCCATCAAGTGGGGCGGAGAACAAAAGGGGGTGGGGGGGGACCAAAACACAAAGTCTCCATGCATTTTCCATAGGCTTCTTTAGACAAGGATACAGCAAAAACTGATTAACAGAATTACACCAAATTTAGCAGGAAGGAAGATCTTGGTCCACAGATTGTTCTTTTTGTGATTTGGTGTAAATCCCTTCAGAAGTTTTTGAGATATTAAGGGTAAAAAATATATAGATATTTGGATGGTTGAGCTCGCAAGACTCTCAGAGACTCGCAGGAGTGGCAGTATAAAAATAAAGCGCTGTGATTGGCCCAAGGAGCTTAATTTCACCTGGACCAGTCAGACTCCCACTAGAGTGTGCGCTTCGATTGGCTGCCAGCAACATGAGAAAAATGTTGCTGACAGCTATTACAGGACTCGGGATTTAATCCCTTGTCCTGAAATTGTAAATAAAATAAAAATATATGGGGGGAGGGTAGGGATACCCTGACCCCCGAAGCTCCATGGGATGGGGCAGGACACAGAGGGAGCCCCACCCAGGGCCAAAAAAGAAAAAAAACTGGCAAAAAATGTCAACCCGCCTTTAAATCCCTAATGCCCCATGGAAGATACCCCAGGCATTGATTTCATATGGGGGGGGCTGTGTAGTCATGCAGCCCCCCAGTCCCCGAGCCTTCTGAGGCCTGGGGACCCCATGCCCACGTTCTAAGGGATGGGGGTGTGCGGCCGCCCTGCCTGAGCCTTATTAGGCCCAGAGGACCCCATCCACTGGGGCCGCATCACCTTATAAAGGTGAAGCGGCTGCATGGCCCCCTCCTCGAGCCTTATTAGGCCCCAGTGACCCAATCCCCAGGGCCATTTTTCAGTAAAAGGGGAGGGGGCCATGCAGCTCCCCTCCCCAAGCCTATTATGGGCCCGGGGACACCATCCTACCCATGCCTGCCTTCTGTATAGGTGGGTGCCCCAGTGTCCACCCGGGGCACCCATAAACAATACAGTGGGGGGCACAGGGTAGCCAGGTGCCACTGCGGCTTCAGCCAGCACCCAGATACTGTGGGAGCAGGAATTGCTCCCGCATGGAGGGAGCAGCTAATTAAGCTTGCTCCCTCCAGGCGGGAGCCATATGTGTTCCGTTTTCCTGCTCATATCAGTGCGGGCAGGGAAACAGAGCGCACGTCTGCTCGCAGCCTGCAGAAGCCTTTTTAAATCTCCAGCGGGCTGGGCGCAAACCTAGTGTTAGCTCCCGTTTGGTGGGAGATTTTTTAAAGATGCTACCGCCAGACAGGAGAAAACATTTTTCCCTGCTTGCGCTGGTGTGGACAGGGAAACTACTGTGTCTCGGGGGTGGGCTCCCCGGGACACGGCAAGTGCGCCGGCCCTGGAAATGGGGTCCTTGAGGCAATTAATGGCTCAGTAAGGGGGGCCGCATGGCCACTCTCCCTTTTAATATGAATCACAGCCCGGGGGTTCTGGCCCCTGGGTCATTTTAAGGCTCTTTAGGGGGCCACACAACCCCCTCCTCTTTGATGGGGTCCCCAGGGCCTAATTAGACTCAGGGAGGAGAGCTGAGCACTCCCTCCCTCAATAAATTACACAGCCCTGGGGGATGGGGACCCCATGCCCTTTGTAGGCTTGGGGAGTGTGCCACGAAACCCTCCGCCCCTTTTTAAACCATTTTAGCCCAGGGGCATAGGGTCTCCAGGGCCTTATCAGGGTCTGGAGGGGGGAGGGGGGTCGTGCACCATCCTCCCCTTTATTAAAATGGCAGCTGCGGGGATGGAATCTGGTTAGGGATGGGGAGGCGGACCATGCGCCCCTCCTCTCCTTAAGTAATATGTGCACCGCCCCCGGAGCCCAGTCCGCCCCGGGTGTTTTGAGGGCAGAAATGTGCAGGAGCCTGCATTTTTTTTTTTTTTTAACGCTACTGAACGGATTTACACCAAATCCCAACAAGCACTTTTTCTGGACCAAGCTCTAGCTTTCTGCCAAATTTGGGGCAAATCCAGGCCTCAAAAAATCCACTCACTATAGCGAGACAGATTTTATCAGGTCGAGTTATTTTTTTAGACCAACTGGTCCATTCTGGCGAGTGAACTTAAGCTGGAAAGGAACATGTGTGCTGATCATTCAGGAAGTGAATGAGCAATAAAGATGCCTTTAAATCTTGTTTTTATCTAGACACATTGGCTGTCTGTTCAAGGACAGAGGTCAAATGTCAGTTTGTCTTTTTACTAATTGATGCTTATCTTATCCTGCAAAATGGGGTTTACTTTTATTTCTCTTACTACAGTTAGAAGATTTTGTAGAGATGTTTGACAATCATTGTGAAATAAAAGGCTGTATGATACCAGGTTTTTTTTAACACAACACAATTTAATAGCTTGTAAATGAATAGTACAAATATTTCAAAATATATCCAGAATTACAAAAGAATTTTTTTTTGTAATTCAGAAGTGTGATGTAAACAAAGATTTAAATAGGAGCAAAACAAATCAGAACACTTTACTTGGTAATGTGCAAATGACAACTATTTGCAGAAACTCAATTTCCAAACATTATTGTTTGTACACTATATAGTTTTATCAGTAAAATTGCACGTAAGGGGGAAATTCTATGGCCATTTCAATGGAAAATGTGCTGATTACAAATGACAGTGCGCTACCACTTTATGAGTTAGCTATAGATTTATTAAAAGTGCTATTTTTTAAACATGATTTGAGAAACATTCCTGTCCCCACCCTGATAACAATACTGTTAATGAACTAAGAAGCAAGTCAGGCGCCATGTGTATCGTATATGTGGCTAGATTTGTAATACCTATAGAGAAAAAGTTTAGCCTTTACATCAAACATTAAAGTGCTTTACGCCCCAACAACACGCTAAGGCCTCCTTCTCTATTACTGAATATGTCAGCTCAGCATCCCGTAACCTCCTCGATGCAAACCCAATAACTTTCTCCACACCATCACTCATCTGCGTTAAAACTGCACCAATCCCAATTGCACTTGCATCAGTTGTAACAATAGTTTTAGCCTTGATATTAAAATGTCCAAGAGTAGGAGCATTCATAATACTTTTTTTTTATCATCTTAAATGCATGATCGCAATTAGCATTCCATTCAAATATGATCCCTTTTTTAATTTGCACTCTTAAGGGTTCCACTATTTCAGTGAATCCTTTTACAAATTTCGAGCAGTACTCTGCCAGACCTAAAAATGACTTTAATTGGTCTTTATTCTGTGGGGCTGGGGCATCCTTGATAGCTGAAATAATACTTTTCTTAGGTTTGATGCCATCTTTACATATCTCGTGTCCTAGATACGTTACATAACTTTTTTTTAGTTGACACTTCATTTTTTATAGTAAGCCCGTTAGTTTGCAATCTTTTGAGAACTTCATCCATTACCAAATCATGATGTTCATTGTCCTTCCCCACAATCAAGACATCATCTTGAAAACACAAGACGTTTTTCATGTCCCCGAAAATTCTCTGCATCACCCTTTGAAACACCACTGAGGCAGATGCCAAACCGAAAGGCATTTTGCAATAGCGAAATGCACCCAGCGGCGTGACAAAGGAGGTGAGGTGTCTTGAAGCTACATCTGAATCAATCTGATGATATGCTGCAGACATATCCATTACGCTAAAGACAGTACCCCCGCCCATTGCTGTCAACATCTCCGAGATGTTGGGCAAAGGTTGCCTGTCCACCCAAATGTTTTTATTTAAGTCGCGTAAGTCCACACACAAACACATTTTCTTACCCCCATCCTTGGGTGTGACCACAATGGGGGCCAACCACTCCGAGGCCTCAATAGGTTCTATGATATTTTGTGCAAGTAATTTCTCAAGTTCATTTTTCAAGGGATCTCTCATCAAATATGGCAAACTCCTCACCTTATGCACAACTGGAATTGCATTTTTTTTTTAAATAATCTTGTGAGAAAAATCCTTAAGTTTCCCTAGCTCTTTAGAAAAGACTTGTGGGTATCTTTCTATCAAACTCCACTGATATGTTCCATCAATCTCATGTATTACAGTGGAAATAACAGGCTCTCTTGCATATGGATTCAGAATTATATTTAGATCTTTTTGGTGTCGCCACCCTAGTAAGTTGGAACCTTGCTTAGTCAAATACACTTGACCATACACCCTTTTTCCACTAAACGAAATCACCATCCATTTCAACCCCAAAATATCAATCGTTTTTCCACCATATCCCACAGCCTTAATATCAGGCTTGTCCCAAGATTTGACATCTGCTTCATGTTCCCAGATTTTCGAATACATATCCATAGACAACAGTGTAAATAAACTACCTGAATCCACTAACATAGTAACGTTATGTCCATTCAAATTTATAACACAATGAGGCTTACTCAACAACGATGTACTTTCTTTAACAATATCACATTCTAAAATGGTATGATCATGATCTAATTCGAGATCCAATCCATCAACACATAACATAAACTCCTGAACATTCTCACATATATCATCTACTTCTCGTATTTGAGTTTTTGTCCTACACACTTTGGCTAGATGTCCCCTCTTCCCACAAGCTCTACACAACGCATTCCTGCCCATCCATCTAGGACTAGAAGCTATGTGCCCAGGAGCACCACAGCGATAACATTTAATATTTCTCCAATCAGTTCCTGAAACAGCAATGTTTGCATGAGCAGTATCATTAAACTTGCTAGGGAGTGTATTGAAAGCAGCAATATTTGCACGAGCTGTTTCGCTAAATTTGTTAGGGACCTTATTGGTACATTTTGTAGATGAATTTGTTACTTTGGTTTCATCCACACATCCTGCTTGTGTTGCTGCACTTTTGACAACTTGTTCCTTGGACATCGTGGGATTGCTACAACTTTCCATCTCCTTTATCTATAAATCAGTATGCTCCAGACCCTTAGCTATTTGAATTGCTTCCTCTAAAGTTGGGTCTTTAATGAGCAATTTCTCTCGCACTCTTTTATTATTGGTACACCTCACAATTTGGTCACGTATGAGGGAATCCGCTAAACCCTCAAAGCAACAAGTCAGTGAAAGACCACGTAACGCAGCAACATAAGTTGCAACATCCTCATCAATTTTTTGTTTACGACAAAAGAACTTATGTCTTTCTAATACAACATTGACTTTAGTAGTGAATCTCAAATCCAGCATTTGCATAGTCATTTCATACACATTGCTAGGTTGACCATCCCCCATTCCTAAGGAAATTTCAGGAAGATCCTCGTATAAGCGCCGCCCTTCAACCCCTAAATGGTGAAGTAGAATCGCTTGCCTACGCACAGGACCATACTTATCTGCGCCTGTGGCAAGAATGTAAGTTAAAAATAACTTCTTCCAATCTTTCCAGAGAACAGCAGGTTCACCTGGAGTAGGAAGGAAAGTAGATGGTGCAGATAACCCTTGATCTGCCATGTCAAACACAGATAGAAGTAAAATATAGTACAATTAAAATGCAACTGAATAGTCCCACCTGTAAGAAAGGCAAACGTTAAATAAAATAACAAACTAAGATAACAAATCAAAATAAGAACTATAAAATAACAAACCAAGTTGTTCTTTGACGATTGCTTGAAGAGATGTTTTATCCAGTTCTTATTAAAATTGTTGTTAATTCAATATGTTGCTTTATTGGCACAATCCAGTGTTGTCTATCTGATGTGTTGAATCCGATTTTTCTCCGTTGAATGAAACGATGATCTCTGTTGAAAGGAGAACGGCGTGCCTCAATGTAAGATAAGGGAATTCTTCCCAATGTTTCAAAATGGCCGCTAGAACGTGAAGTTTACGTCTATTTTCTAAGGGAAATTGCTCATGAAAGAACGCGCACAGAGACGTGATGATCAAACAAAAGCAGCGGGAGCGCAGCCGAAGGACGTGAAGGCACCACGAGTCAAGAATGGCAGTAAGCGTTTTTGGAATTGTTTACTTTCAATTAGTTCTTTGACAGGCTTTCAACTGTGTCTCTAACAGCAATGGACCCCACAGTTGAAGCTGTTTACGTTCAATTAGACCTTTGATAAACTTTTATCCTTATAATACTTAAAGCAACCAGGAAGGCACATGCAAGATAATTCAAAGGCCTTAACGTTGGTAAAGAACGGCTCATGTAAGGCAAGTCAGCACAGTACACACACAAAAAGCAACACTGTTATATCTCAGATACAGTCTTGTAAACAGAATTGCTGCATCTCTAAAGTTTCCAGGAACTTCCAATCTGCAATTTCCACACAGTAGTGCTGAAAGTGGCACAGAGTTCAAAATGTAAATCTTGTCCAGATGGAGTCATTCCGATTCCCATAACAAGTAGGCAGTTGAGGAAGGAAATTTCAGTACTGACATTGAAGTAATAGTAATGGGTCCTTAATAGTATATTCATCCAGGGGTGGAGGTACAGGTCATCTGCCCCCTGCGCAGATCAACTCGTCGCCAATGTAAAGATCCACTTTCCACGCAATTGGTGAAGACAGGGTATCTTTATTGAAGAGCAACAGCAGGTACCTCCAGCTCAGCTTCACAGCTCATAAGAAAATCCCGTAACTAACAAAGCATAACATTCTAACCTAGCAACATGCTGAGAGTTCCATGACATTGTATTGTATGTATTGTATTGTATATAGCATTTATAGAGCGCAACAAACGCTGGCGCTAAAGATACATGAATACAGACCAACGTGAAGCGAGAGGGACAGAACCAAAAACGTTACTCAAAAGCGACAGGATCAGTTTCACATGCAGAGAACTCCACAGTACCCATTATATGCACCACTTCTATTTATTTTGTGTTCAGTTTAAAGTGCTTTTGTATACATCTTTTTCTGGAACCATACAAAGACCGGTGGGGTAGTATCTGGGTTTTATAGTTTCAAATTCTGTCCCATTTGCAATGGTCGTCCTGATGTATCGTTGCGGCATAACTTTTTGCAATTTTTTCTGGATGTCAACATACAAAAAGAACTCTCAAGTGACATGCTCAGTTTATGTCTAGAACTGCTACCCTCTTATCTGAGGATCAACGGTTTCTTACCAACAACACTCAATAGCCAAGTTCAGAGATCATAAGGTCCTCCAGCCAAATGGCCTAATAGCCTTCTCACTTTACCAATTGCTCTTTGTGGCCCACATTAGTGCTTGATGCTTTGCAAATAATAATTTCCCAGAACTAACCCTTATACTCATGGAACCTGGGCAGCTCATGTAAATAATGGAGCAATGGTTCTAATGATATTCATTCATTAGAATCTTTAGAATAAATCTTTCAGTGACAGCAATACTGTCGCGAAAAATCTTTAAAATATTGCCAGACCTGCAGGTCTAGTGATTTGAATTATGTTAGTTGATCCCTGAATTGGTCACTTGTTTTTAAAGCATTGGCTGCCACGCTGCCCCAAGAAACTGTGGGCCACTGTAAGAAAATGGTTTATTAGTAGGGAGAAAGGGAGTCCTTCTCAAGTTATAAGTCCCAAACTCCTGTATGGTCCAATACACAAGTTCAATAAATTAACCTGGGCTCAAACCCTGGTGGCTATGGCACAGAGCAGAAAGCCTAACTTAAGGAAAAGTGTGTAAAGTATTTAGCAGTTCCAAAAACATTTACAAAGTCAAAACACAACACAATAAAAATCCAACAACTAATGTCTAAACACAGAGAAAAAGTTAAATATAAAAATGACACCAAAGTGACTAAAATCCAATTTGAGAAATAAATTTTAAAATTTATAGGGCCAAAACCCCAAGAAAAAGTAGAATCAATAAGAAGTCACCGTTTGCTGTTGGACAAGACCTAGGTTCAATTTGAGGCCGACCACAAGGGAGCAGAGGTCGGATACCCCCAGCAGGTTGTCTAGGGTAAAGATTTTACCTTCCAATTTAGTCGCTGAAATTGAAGTCTGAGAAATTGGGTTGTTGGTTGAGGAGGGTGAGAGCCCTTCAAGCAACTGCCACAATCGCAGTCAGGATGAGACACCAAAGTCACTAAATTAACTTGTGCTTAACCCTCATGTAGCTAGGCACAAAAGCAATCAGGCTTAACTTAGAGGCAATTTGTAAAGTATTTATGCAGCACCCAAACAGCAATAAAGGGAAAACACAACACCCAAAAAAAAAAAAAAAAAAAAAAAAAAAAAATCGCACACCAATTTAGAAAAAGAGTACATTTTAATAAATTATTTGACACCAAGGACAAAAATCCAACCAGTTGAACTGGAGATATGCAATTTAAAAAATATAAGGTAAGTATAGCACCTAAAAGTAAAATGCCACTTGCAGTTATCGGATTGTGCAAGACCGGGTGAAAGTTACAAGTTCAGGCAGACCGCCAAGGAGCACGGACCGGACACAGAGCCCAGGTTAGTCCAGTGCAAAGAATTCCATTCACGGTGGGGAAAGCCGCAAGGAGAAGGGAGAGCGTCATGGATGGTCGTCGCTGCAGAGCAAAGAGCAGGCAGGGTGTCGCAGACAGTCGCCTCTATAGCGTGAAGATCCGGTCGGGCATCGCAGCCGGTCATTGTTGAAGATTTGCACTGGAGGTCACTGCGGCTGTTGATGCTGTAATGCGAAGTGCGATCTCGCGTTTCCTGTCGTCATTGGCTGTCACTGTAGCACGAACAGTCAGGTTCACAGGGGCTTTGTGTCGCGGATGGTGTGGGTGGCAAAATCTTGCCAGAAACTAGCCCGTTCACAGTTGCAAAGAGCCCAAAACTCCAGATTTCTCCTTTTGTTCAAAGAGGAGCTCAACAAATTCCAAATCAAGGGTCCAGGACCTAGGAGGCACCTCCTGGGCATCAGAACTCATTCCAACAGAGGCCAGCAGGGCTCTGGCAGGTCCAGGCACGTCCATTTGCAGCAGAATAGCTGGGAAGTTGGAGAAAGGCGTCTGGAGCAGGGCAGGCCTCAAGCAGCAGGGCGTTATTCTATGGTATCCACAAGTCCAGGAGTGAACTGAAGAGTGGGGTCCCCTTTTTTATACCTGATGCATACTTTGAAGTGGGAGAAGCTTCTGGAGTTACCCCCTAAAGAGGTTGCGGGAATGTTCTGCCTTCCTGCCCTGGTCCCAGTCTCTCTGGGGGCCCAATCAGCTACTGTGAAGTCCTTTGAGAGTATGCTGGGCCAGTTCCTTTGAAGTGCGAGTATGGTAGTTAACAGCTTCTCCCCTTCCCCCCACCACCATTAAGTCAGAATGGCCCATCCTGTTAACACCCAGACCAGCTATTGAGATACTGTCTGGGAGGAATACACAAAGGCCAACTACACCTAGTCCTGTGACCGAGGGAAAGGCTGCGGGCACAAAATGGCTAGGACAAGAAAATGTAAACTTTCTAAAAGTGGCATTTTCAAAATTGTGACTTAAAATCTGACTTTACCTTTAAAGTGAGTTATAAATTACAATTCCTCAGACACCAACTATGACTCTCCTACCTGCTACCAATCACAGTATATCACTTATTAAATATAATAAGGTAACCCACTCTTATCCTGGGTTACCTCTTTTTTGCCGAACTGCATGTTCCAGGTTGCACAAAAGCCTGTTTCATCTAAGGTTTTCCCACCTTAGCAGGGGGTGCCTCAGGGCTCTTCACTGAGCCCTACTCTTTTCAATCTGTATATGCGCCCCCTGGTTGATATCGTCGAGTGCTACAGCTTTAACATTGCGTCGTACAATGATGATACTCAGTTGATAATTACTTTATCTCTGGATGCGGCCCATACTGCGGTTCTGCTTAGATCTTGCCTGTCAGAGATGGCTGAGCGGATAGACCTCAGTTGTCTCAAGCTAAACTCTAAGACGACGAAGGTTCTTATCCTTGGCAAGCAGCCTTCGATCTGGTCCTCACCCTGTTGGCCAGAGTGGCTTTGGCCTCTACGGGTACCCAAGCCAAGAGTCAAGAATCATGGCATCACTTTCCCAAGAATAGATCCCTGGCGACTGCGGGATCCAACGCTTAGGGACAAACTCCGAGAGGGCTCGGAACTCTATTTTAAAGAAAATACGGGGTCAGTAGACTCTTACACTACTCTATGGGAGGCCTACAAGACGGTATTACGGGGACAAGCACAGGCGCTGATCGGGGCTCAAAAAAAAAAGAGGAATCCCTGCAAATTCGGTTACTCGAGCAAGAAATTAGTCAGATGGAGGGTGACGGGGCAACGTTTTCAAGTGCTGACCTGAAACACGAACTGGCAACGGGACCTGCGGGCCCTGGAGGATGGCGAAGCACGGGCGTACGCTTTAGCGATGCAACACAGTCTATACGATGTGGGAGATAAGGCTTTGAAGCTCCTAGCGTGGCTGGAGAGATGTGATAGGGAGAGATCGTGGGTGACGGGGGTATGTGATATAACTGGGTCACTACAAACTACAAGTAACGACATAGCAGAAGCTTTCGCCAAGCATTTTGAGAGTGTCTATGCACCGGTGTGCACCAGGTCGGAGGGCGACTGTGCAGAATTCCTAAGGGACTTCGCCCTGCCTACATTGTCGGGGGAGGCACATGAAGTGCTTGAGGCCGACCTCACGGAGGAGGAACTGGGTAGCGCCCTGGGCTCCCTGAAATCCGGAAAAGCACCGGGTCCGAACGGGCTCCCAGTCGAGATTTATAAAGGGCAGGCCTCAGTTATAATACCCCCGCTCCGAAACATGTTGATAGAGGAGCGAGAGCAGGGGCAACTCCCGTCGGACCAGCGGGCGGCCACGATTGTGGTAATCTATAAAGCCGGAAAGCCGCCGGATAAGTGTAGTTCCTACCATCCTATCTCCCTTATCAATGTGGAGGCCAAAGTTCTGGCAGACAGGCTGGTGTCTGTCATCGCGGAATTGGTCCACGTGGACCAATCCGGGTTTATGCCCTGTAGAAGCACCCGGCATAATCTTCGGAGACTATATGGCATACTCCACATGACTAGCAATCCTGAGGCCCAACAGACGGCACTAATCGCGCTGGACGCGTCAATGGCGTTTGATAGTATTGAGTGGCCCTACTTGTTCATGGTGCTTCACAGGCTGGGCTTCGGTCCCAATTTTTGTGGTTGGGTGAGATTACTTTACGAGGCACCCACGGCTAGGGTGCGTGTGAACGGGGCGGTATCGAGATCCTTTCAATTGCGAAGGGGCACCAGGCAGGGGTGCCACTTGTCCCCGCTCTTGTTTGCCCTTGCACTGGAGCCGTTGGCACATTGGATCCGGAGGGACCCAATGATATGGGGCATAGTTGCACCAGGGGGGTGGGAAGAGCGAATCTCGCTCTATGCTGATATCGTCTTGTACCTTGCACGACCATACCACTCGATGGCACGAGTAATACATATCTTCGAACTATTTGGTAGCTACTCGGGCTATAATATCAACTGGTCCAAGTAGGTGATCTTTCCACTGTCGGGTCCTCCCCCCCCCCCCAGGGTTCCGGTGCGGTGTTCGGCCTCGGTGGTGTCGGAGGGCTTCAAATACCTGGGTATCCATGTTACGCGGGACCAGAAAGCGTTCCTGGACAGGAATCTTGGGCCCCAAATGAGACGCCTCAGCGCTGATGTCAGCCACTGGCGTACACTTCCGATCTGACTCATGGGTAGGGCGGCCCTATTCAAAATGATGACACTACCGCGCCTCCTTTATGTCCTCCAGAACACCCCATACCCGATCCCTTCAACAGTATTCAAACGGGTAGCGCAGGAAGTCAGACCGTTGTGGCAGGGGGGTTCACCGAGAATTGCGCTGCACAAGTTGCGGAAGGGTGTTTACGATGGTGGCCTGGCAATCCCTGACATTAGGCTCTATTACTGGGCCTCGCAGCTGCAGGTCATTAACGACTGGGTGTACGCGGATATGGAGAAACCGGCTTATAGAGCAGATAGAGCCGTCATGCCGGGAAGGAACTGTGAACCTCGCCTCTACTCCCGAAAGTCCCGATCCCGAGTGGCCAGGGCACACCAAAGTGGTGATACAGTGCTGGAGGGAGGCCAATAAATTACTAGGCTTGGCAGGGAAACTGACTGGTAGAACCCCGTTGTGGGTGGGGGATCCTTTGCATGAAGTAGCAGCCCTAACGGGTTTCAAAGGGTGGAAATTGATAGGCATCGAGTATTTGGGAGACGTATGGATAGGAGACTCTCCCCTCACCTTTGTGGTACTCCAGCGGGAATACAATTAACACCAGACTCAGAGATATCAGCACCTGAGGCTCGTACACGCGCTGCGCACCCACATTCATATTGGCATTCTGTCCCAGAATATTCCCCATTGGAAGACAGGGGTTTACTAGACCCAATTGTTGAGAAACCGACCTCCACGATATATCGCAAGTTGATAAATAATGTGCCAGACCCCCTAATGGCCCTCCGAGAAACATGGGCTAAAGACTTGGGATCTATAGACGATGAGAAGTGGCAGGAGGCAATCCAGAGCCCAAAAGAAATCGCAGTTCGCTCCCGATTTAGGTTGATACACCTCAAGATATTACATCGAACCTACTCACCTCTACACATGGGGCAGGATCCCTACAGCGTTGTGTGTCAGGGGAGGCCAGGGGGAGGGAACCTTCCTACATATTTTATGGAAATGTCCAGAGATTGCTAGGTACTGGCAAAAAGTCACGGACACTATGTCCAGGGTGGTGGGAGTGACAGTTCCCCTGGATGCGAAGTGGCTGCTACTAAATGATTAAAGGCAACTCTGACTGGTCCAGATATGAGGGAATATGGTTGGCTCTTGCAGCAGGGATTGCGAAGCGGAACATTGCGAGGGTGGGGAGCGCCTCTGCCTCCGACGCTGGAGGAGTGGAGACGGGACCTCGATTGGTGTCAGCGCACTGAGGAAACGGTCTACAAAAGTAGGGGGTGCGTTAAGAAATGGGAAAGAATATGGGCGCCCTGGCGAAAATACAGACGGATGAACATGGGAAGCTGAATCTCATTGGGGGTTTTCTATGCCTTATATCCTTACGTGAATGTATTATCGTAGTACTGTGTCCGCCTCACCGTGTACCATTGGAAATGCCTATTGTATTTGATGTTCTCTTGAGCAATGTTAATAAAAAAAGATTTATAAAAAAAAAAAAGAATCATGGCATCTAGTTTGATTGAAAGCTTTTATACGATAGTCAAATCACGAGCCTAGAGGGACAATGTTCTGGGATTTGAAAAACCTTAAAAAAGATCTTTGGACTTTTGCCAGAAGCATCTAGGAGGACAGTAATTCAGTCTTTGGTCATGTCCAGACTGGACTATTTCAATGTCCTGTATCCGGGAGTCTCACAGTCACAACTTATGAGACTCCAGCAGGTGCAAAACGCAGTAGCTCAGCTGCTGCTACACCTTCCAAGATGCTCCCCGACAGCTCCTGCCTTGGTGAAATTGTACTGGCTACCTTTGAAGTAAATGATTTCCTTTAAAGCTATGTGCTATTACTACAACATTTTTAACAACAAGGGCCCACGATACCTCATCCCTTTAGTCCCACCCTACTCCCAAAGAAGAAATCTGAGGTCAGCTGGGGCCTCTCTGGCCATTATCCCCATCATTAAAAGGGCTTGCATCGGAGGATGCTCCTTTGGCTTGCTGGCCGCTAAAATGTGGCATTCTCTTCCTCCTTTGTATAGGCAGGGAAAAAAATAAGTTATCCTTTTTGGAAAAATCTAAGGACTTGGCTCTTTACATCTATCGAATTCATCTTTTTGAGGTTCTCTCATTCTGAATCCTGAGATTGAATACTTAGCACTGGGACACTTGAATTGAAGTAACCATGCCCTCTATAAGATACCTTAGTATTATTATCTTATGGTAGAGGCAGTACTCACAGTAGTGAAAAACAAATTTGAGATGTTTTCACTACCAGGACATGTAAGACTTAAAAGTAAATGCCAACTTTTCAAATACAAGGTACCTTGCCCTAAGGGCTATTTTGGCCCTACCCTAGGGGTGACTTGTATGTATTAAAAAGGAAGGTTTACACCTGGTAAAGGGTTTGTTTCAGAAGTTCAAAATGGCAGTTTAAAACTGCAAATACAGGCTGCAATGCAGGCCTGGGACATGTTTGAAAGGTTGCGTAAGTGGGTGGCAAAATCAGTGCTGCAGGTCCACTGTCGCAAAAGAAACTATTGATGGACGGAATGCTGGACAATGCAAACATTCACCCCCAGTCAAAAGGATCTGGGTTAAATCCATCATTTTTTTGCTCACCACACCACCCCAGTTTGGACCCAGCCATATGCAAATCAGTCTTGACCCTGTTCCTTGTGGGAACAGTCCAGCCCGAACGGCCAAGCCAGGTCCTCCCTGGACCGGAAACAAGCATCCTGGGAGCGGTTTCAGGGCATCACCCTTCATCAGCCAGGCTAGCTTGAATCCAGTGGTGTAGTGAGCACGGGACCCACGTCTGGGCATACCCTTCCCACTTAGGGTCACAAATGCAAAAGAAACAATTGATGGACGGAATGCTGGACAATGCAAACATTCACCCCCAGTCAAGAGGATCTGGGTTAAATCCATCATTCTTTTGCTCACCACACCACCCCAGTTTGGACCCAGCCATATGCAAATCAGTCTTGACCCTGTTCCTTGTGGGAACAGTCCAGCCCGAACTGCCAAGCCAGGTCCTCCCTGGACCGGAAACAAGCATCCTGGAACCGGTTTCAGGGCATCACCCTTCATCAGCCAGGCTAGCTTGAATCCAGTGGTGTAATGAGCACGGGACCCACGTCTGGGCATACCCTTCCCACTTAGGGCCACAAATGCAAAAGAAACAATTGATGGACGGAATGCTGGACAATGCACTGGGGTGAATGTATGGCATTGCTCTGCATTCTATCCATCAATTGTTCTTTTTGCATTTGTCACCCAGTGGGACGGGTATGCCCAGACGTGGGTCCCGTGCTCTCCATGCCACTGGAGTCAAGCTATCCTGGCTGATGAGGTGAAAGCCCGAAGCCGGTCCTAGGATGCTTGTTTCCAGTCCAGGGAGGACCTGGCCTGGCAGTTCGGGCTGGACTGTTCCCATTGAGGCGCAGGGTCAAGACTGATTTGCATATGGCTGGGTCCAAACTAGAATGGCATGGTGAGCAAAAAGCGATGGATTTAGGCCCAGATCTCTGTACTGGGGTGAATGTATGGCATTGTTCTGCATTCTATCCATCAATTGTTCTTTTTGCATTGGTCACCCCGAGTGGGACGGGTATGCCCAGACGTGGGTCCCGTGCTCTCCATGCCACTGGAGTCAAGCTATCCTGGCTGATGAGGGCTGAAAGCCCGAAACCGGTCCTAGGATGCTTGTTTCCAGTCCAGGGAGGACCTGGCCTGGCAGTTCGGGCTGGACTGTTCCCATTGGGCGCAGGGTCAAGACTGATTTGCATATGGCTGGGTCCAAACTGGAATGGCATGGTGAGCAAAAAAACGATGGATTTAGGCCCAGATCTCTGTACTGCGGTGAATGTATGGCATTGTTCTGCATTCTATCCATCAATTGTTCTTTTTGCAGGTCCACTGTCAGCATTTAATTTACAGGCCCTGGGTACATGTAGTACCACTTTACTAGGGACTTAAGTAAATTAAATGTGCCAATTGGGTGTAAGCCAATTTTACCATGTTTAAAGTAGAGAGCAGAAGCGCTTTAGCACTAGTTAGCAGTGGCAAGGTGCAGAGTCCTAAAACTCAGCAGAAACTGGTTCAGAAAACAGGAGGGGTGAAGGCAAAACGTTTGAGGGTGACCATGTAGAGAGGGCCAGCTCCAACATGGCCCTCTCGGGATAAAAACTAGGGAAGACTTATCAATACCTTTATGGGCTTCCTTGCTTAAGTGATAGAATATGGACATTGGCCTTATACTACAGACGCCCTTGCCGGTTCTATGACCTCCTGAACTCACTTGGATCCCTCGGTGTACACTCCCTCGAGTCACTGAACTCACCCATAGAGAAACCTCATCATCTGTGGAAACCATCTGTGCAGCATCTAACCTTAATTTGCTCACAGATGCATCCCAGTGGGCAGACACTACCACCTGGCCAACAAAGTGATGCGGCCCAATCTACCCCTTGGATCAGACTTCTGTCCCCAATGCAAGGAAAACTCTGCCCCTTACGGACAGCAACCAACAGAGGCCACTGCCAGCTTTTAGTGTCAAGAGCCAGGCTCCAGGCCATACAGAGTTCTCAGACCTCTGAGGTTTTTAAGAGTGGGGGTCAAGCACCCCATGTGTTCAGCACTCTTGAAATGAAATGAAATTGGGTATTTATAAAGCGTGCGGATACTCACACAGTGTGTCCCGGCGCTAATCTCAACACCTGAAACAGAAAGAGTCCAGCCCCGACACCATAGTGTTATTGTTGGAACAGCCACGTTTTAAGTTGTTTCCTAAAAGACTGCAAGTCCTGTGTCAGTCTAAGGTAGAGGGGCAATTCGTTCCACAGACGAGCAGCCTGTACCTAAAATGACCGTCCTCCTATCCGAGATCTCGTGATCTTGGGAATCACCATAAGGGATTGTCTAGAGGATCTTAGGACCCGTTGAGGCTGATAACGTTGGATCCTATTTCTCAGGTAAACCGCACCCGTATCATGGAAGGCACGATAAGCGAGCACTAGGGCCTTAAACTGGACCCTCTTTCTCACCGGGAGCCAGTGCAGCGCCTTCAGATGGGACGACATGCGCGTTCTGGGGTTTACTATAAGAATAGCTCTGGCTGCAGCGTTCTGGACAACCTGCAGCCGATTGAGCAAATACTCTGGCAGTCCCAGATACAAGATATTTACGTAGTCCAGCCTTGGACTACGTCTTCTTCCACTCTCCTTCCCACCAGTCCAGGGGTGGTAGCCTGAACCTAGTTCTCGAGCCCAGGGTCTGTGTACTGGGGCTGAACATAGGCCAGGGGTGAGCCTTTTTGTCTCCCTGCCCCACCATCTGAGCTTCTGTACCCTCTTCTGGGGAGAGGTACCCGCAGAAATCTGAGCTTCCAGGGCATCCTGGACAGCCGCCTCTCCTAGCTCTTCTAACACAGGTGGCACCTTATTGTCCAGAATGAAGTCAATAGAATCTGGAACTAACTATGACCCATTGGGACACCTCTTCACCCCATTCTAGGGCTAACAGGGCCATTGGGTGGAAAAAGTCCTGCCCCTGGGCCTGTGTTACCCTACACACCTGTCCAGTGTATTGATCTGGGGAAACCAGCTTTTCCACTGCCATGGTCTGGCTGGCACTATATCCCTCAGAGAAGTGACAGGGATCCCATTCACTGTGACCTGGTGGAAGTGAGGACTCCCACCCTCAGGGATCACAAGTCTAACCTCAGCCTATCTCCTAACTAATGGAGACTGGAGCATGTTCTAACAGCTGCCCCTGTGAATAAATTGCCACAATGGCCCCCCCTGTGAAATTCCCACCATTGGGTGTTTTTTATGACAGAGTACCCTTGCTTTTGCCCTAACTGGGAACACTCAAAGCAGCCGGGTTGGAAATAGGGTACCCTGGGCCACCACCCACCAGAACCTCCACCTTGTTTTTCAGAAGCGGCATGGGAACATTCCTCCCCCTAATTTACTCTGGGACTTGTCTATGTCTTTCTGGACCTCTCCCACGCTCTGCTAGAGGGGACCTGAACCACTCTTCTTGGGGTCGCTCCCAGGTACCTTCTTAGTTGTCTGCCTTTTCTGCAAGCTCCCTGGGAACAGGTTGCTTACTATTCATTAGGTGTTGGTGCAGCTCTAGAAAACAATTGTTGCACATGTGCTGTCTTGCAAACAAATTGCACAGCCTCTTGTAATCATTCGTATCACTGCCCTTCACCGGACCATCAAGTGACTTGCAAAGGTGGTTCACAAAATCCACCCATGACTGCTGTGGCAATTTCTGGCTGTCCCTAAATTTCTGACTGCACTTTTCTGGGGATAAGCCCATGCTTTCTGATGACAGTGTCCTTCATGATGGGATACCTCAATGAGGTTGAGTACGCAGCCTCCTCCCCCGGTTGCAGTGCTCGTGCACGCCCATAGGCTAGGACGGCCAATTGAGTGCCGATTCGGCACAAAGCCATGTCGGAGTCATGCCGGAGCCACGTAGGAGGTGCTGCGGTGTTAGGGGGTGTTCCCTCATTCCTTTGAGGTCGATTTTTGGGTGCCATGGGCCTCTTTGCCCAATTCTAAGCCCCCTTCCCTTCAGCTGCTATCGTGCTCTCATCGCGCTGCTGCCGTCACTGTGCTCAACTCACGGGGGAGATGAGTGAGTTCGGGTGTACGGCAGGGCTGGCAGACACTGGTGCAAGTGTCAGTGGGTCATGTTGGTTTGGGGTGCTGAGTGAGGCACTGGCCCTTGAGGTCGACCCCTCACTGCCCTCGGATTTCCAACAGAAATAATTGGGCAGGAGTTGCCTTCGTTTGGCGTTGAATGTCTATCTAACATGATCTGTGGAGGTGTCAGTGGAAGGACATCAGATAATATCGGAGGACATCAATGCGCCTTGAAAGCGCATTTGAGTGTACCTGCTCCGTGAGCCTGTGGGTGGAGGCGGTGGCCATCAGTAATGACCAGGGAAGGAGGTAAGTGGCTGATAGTCTTCAATCAGTCAATTGTTTGGAGTAGGTCACAGTTAGCGGGGCCCAGAAGGCGACCAGTAGACAGCCCCAACTCGGGGACCCTGTACATCTCTAGGGCAACTTCACAGGTCTCAAACCATTTATCAATGTCATCCCCCAAAACAAAGTTAGGCACCAGATCCTTAGAAATGTGGACTTTTTGTCTCCATTGTACACTGTTTGTCTCCATTGTCCACACATTACTGCTGGACTCTGCCTGCTTTGCTTTGAGTTCCAGCTGCTTAAGGCTCCTCCCATAAGCTAGTTGCTCTAGAGCCAGCTTTTTATCCATTTTTAGTTTGGCCATCTGCAGTTGGAATTCCCTCTCACCTCTCCTACCCGCCAGCTCTTCTGGGGACATACCATGGGAAGACACTGCTTTCTGCCTTGACAATGGACTCCATTCCTGGGGTTTAGTTGTCCTCTTATTCCAAGTGCTGCAGCTCAGGACCTGTGCCAAGGTCCTCCTCTTGCCCCTCCATAACCTCCTCCCCATCCTGGTCCTCTGTTGTTGGCAGCAACTGGTGAGCCAGAATTTTCTGGAGCTCCAGCTTCCTGGTGCTCCTCTTTTTTGGAAGCCCCTTTTCCTTACCGAACTCTTGAGCTCAGCCACAGTGAAGCTCTCCAGATTGTTGGCCTTGAATTCCATTCTTGCAGGTATAGTCACATGCACTGACAATCAGGTAGAATGAGAGTGAATTTGGAAAAAGCAAAAGATCCAATAAAGGAGAATTTAAAAAACTCGAATTGGTATCAAATTATTTATATTGGATTTTTGTGTTATGGAAATCACTATATGCAACTGAGCAAACAAGTACTGGATCACACCACTGCACATCAATGTGAGAAATTGGGCTCTTGGTTGAGGTGGGTGTAAGCCCTTCTCAAGCTACAGCCACAATTCCCATTAGGGTAAACCACAAAAGTCACTAAATAAACCTGTGCTTAACCCTCTGGTAGCTTAGCACAAAAGCAGTCAGGCTAAGAACCAATGAGTAAAGTATTTATGCAGCCCACAAACAGTAATAAAGTGTAAACATAACACTAGAAAAATAGAACACCAATTTAGAAAAGTAGAGTACATTTTTTTAAATGATTTGACACTAAAATGACAAAAATCCAATCAGTATAACCGGAGATATGTAATTTCAAAGATTTAAGGTAAGCTTAGCACCTAAAAACGCCACTTGCGGTTATCTGGCCGGTCCGGATACAGGAACCAGGTTATTCCCACTGAAAAAGGTTACCTTTTAAAGTCCAGTGGGAAGAGTTCCGTTACCGGTGGAGGAGGCTGCTTGGAGCAGGGAGAACATTGGGGATGGTCGTCGCTGTACCACAAAGATGCTGTCAGATGGTCATTGATGAAAAATCACGTTGGCGTCATCGCGGGCTGTCGATGCTGCAGATCTTGAGTTGCCAGATGTCACTAGCGGTTGCTGTAGCGCGAAGAGCTGAGGTCACAGGAGCTTCACAAGGGGGGCTAGATCTTGGCACGAAGGAGCCCGTTTACGGACGCGATTTTTCCTTTTCTTCAAGGAAGACCTGTGAGGCACATCTTGGGTATCAGGAACTCAGTCCAGCAGAGGCCTGCAGGGCTCCGGTATGTCAAGCTGAAGGTTCAGTTGCAGCAGGTCAGCTGGGCAGTTGCAGAGAGGTCTCTGGAGCATGGTGTGTCCCTGTAGCTCACACAGCAGGTCAGTCAGCTGACCCTTGGAGTCGCTTCAGCCTGAGATGAAGGGTGCAGGTGCAGTCTTCCTTCTCGGCAAGCAGGACAGGCCTCAAGCAGCAGGGCACCCTTCTGTAGAATCCACAGGTCCAGGAGTGAACTGAAAAGTGGGTCTGATGATCTCCTTTTCATACATCATGACCACTTTGAAGTGGGAGAAGCTTCTGGAGTTTGCCAGGACCCAGTCTCTCCGGGGACCCAATAGGCTAGAGTGAAGTCCTTTCTGAGTGTGTTGGACCAGTGCCTTTGAAGTGCCAGTGTGGTAGGTGACAGCTTCGGCCCCCAATTAAGTCAGGTTGGCCCATCCTGCCAACACCCAGACCTTCTATTGTGATACTGCCTGGAAGGTATACACAAAGACCAACTGCACCTAGTCATGTGACCCATAAACAGGCTGCAGGCACCAAATTGTTAGGACAAGAAAATGACAACTTTCTAAAAGTAGCATTTTCAGAACTGTGACTTAAAATGTGACTTTACCATTAAAGAGGGATTTAAATTACTATTCGCCAGACTCCAAACATGACTTTCCTACCTGCTCCCAATCAAAAGTGATCACTTATTAAATGTAATAAGGTAACACAATGTTATCCAATGGGAGAGGTAGACCTCAACTAATTTGAGAGTTTTTCACTACGAGGACTGGTAAAACTTAAAAGTACATGTCCAACTTAGTAAATACAACACACCCTGCTGTAAAGGCTGGTTAGGGCCTACAGTAAGGGTGACATATGTATTAAAAAGGAAGGTTTAGGCCTGGCAAAAGGTTTATTTTGCCAGGTCTAAATGGAAGTTTAAAACTGTACCCACAGGCTGAATGCTGGCCTGGGACATGTTTGAAAGGCAACTTAAGTGGGTGGCACAATCAGTGCTGCAGGCCCACTGGTAGCATTTAATTTACAGGTCCTTGGTACATTTAGTACCATTTTACTAGGGACTTATAAATAATTGAAATGTGCCAGTTGGGTGTAAGGCAATTTGACCATGTTTAAAGGAGAGAACACAAGCACTTTAGCACTGGTTAGCAGTGGTAAAGTGCACAGTATTAAAAGCCAACAAAAACGGGTTCAGAAAACAGGAGGGGTGAAGGCAAAAATGTTTTTGGTTTACCGTGCAGCGAGGGCAGGTCCAACAAAGCTCTATTGTCCCGCAGAGAATGGCTGCAGGCTCTATGGGCGAAGACCTTTTGAAGTCACGTGGCAGTTGGACGAGGTCTTACGGAACCGGTCTGTTCTGGCAGGAAAAGCTCAAAGCAAGAAAATTCAAATTTTGCACCTGCCGAAGTCCTCACATCCGTTGGATACTTTCTGCATCTTCTCTTGGTCAAGATTTCTACCTCTAGACTTATCAAATACAGCTTCAGGCTTGCACCGCTGGAGCATTTTAAGCACTATAAAAAAGACTAGGTACACTAAATGTGTTCTGATGAGGTGTGGGTGAGGTGTCACTTTTGAAGGATTCAGGGGGCTGAGTGACTCCTGGACACTCCCTAACAAATGAGGAAAAAAAAGTTCCCAGGGGGCACTTCTTCACCATATCCTGTTTTCCTTACAGCAAACTATCCTACAGTGCACTATTCTGAGTAAAATATCAGCACGCTTCTGCCCTTTGAGGCTGCTGGTGTGCCAGCTAGGGGTGTCTTTAGGGAAATAGCAGTCCCTTTCTCCTCAACTACACCACACTACTTTTGGGACCAGCTCCCCCTCCAGGTGCCAAGCTAGCTACCGATGGCCCAGTAAACATAGGTTTTGCTTCTCAGTTCTACAATTATAATTAACTATGATTGGGTAGGCTTCAACATGTCTCTTTCAAGTTAATGAAGTTCATGAACCCTCCCTAGCTGCCCATCCTGAGCGGAGAAGAATCACCCTCTTTACAGGCATATCTTCCTGCCAAAAGGCCTAAGCTCTCGTTTCTGCTCTGGGAGTAGTTTTCATACCTCATAAAGGGGAAGCACTGACAAGGCGCAGCTGCTGGCAGGCTAGTTCCAATTAGCATGCTAGAGGTTCAAGCCTAATAGGAGATACTTCTTTAAAGTTACTTCTCCTAAACATTTATTAAAAATCTGGCTTCACCAGTGTATTTGATTTTTAATAAACATTACAAATAGTGATTGAATCATTCTAGTAGTCTATCCCAAAACAAAGACAGTAGAATTATTATTTTAACTGAACTTTAGCTTTCCTCATAAGAGCAGCTTCAGCTTTGAATAATGAAAATAGAGGTCATTTATTTAATGTTTAAAAGTAGGGCTCTGTCGCGGTAAAAAGGTTATTTATAATACAAGTAGAGAGAGAGAGAGAGAGAGAGGAGTTTGAGAGAGCTTGTCCTTATCCCCTGGTTTATCTTCCGGACCTTGGGTCACGTGCCTGGCCGCGTGAGCCCGTCCCTGTGACGTCATTGCGCTTACGTGCGCACGTGACGCAAGGCCCGGAACCCGGCTCGCAGTAATTATTTAGACACGAGAGGCGGCCACCGGAGCATTTCCAGGATCTCGTGTTAGGACTGCAGTAGGTATGCAACATGGACGGTGGACCTTGACGAAGTAAGCAGGACCGGGGGAGCCTTGATTTTTGTCAGTAATCCGCCAAAAAGTTTCTGGGTATGGCTCACTCAACAAACTTTCTTATACCCCCATCTAGAGTGTGACTACAGGCACCGCCCCCCGCCGGGATCCATGCTACTTGATTAAAAAATAACTCGAGTAAGCAATTCAATATTGTTTCAAACGTTCTCTTTATACCAGGATAATTCTTAAAAATATGGTATGACAATTTTCTTAGACAATTCAGTTAACTTATTGACAAGATTTCTCTGCCTGGGAAAGGTTTATTTTCCAAATAAAATTAAGTGATTACATTCTGATTTTTTAAAAAGAGGTCGCACCAACTAATTGGAACGCTGACTTTTTAATGCATGCTAAAGGAACCTGTGAGGGCGGAACTGACTAAGTTACCGCACGTTTTTTTCCTATGCATGAACAACGAGAAATGCTTGTGCATAAATGACTAAGCATAGTACATTTCCACTCATTGATAATGATGACGCTTTTGTGGTGCCTTTTCTGAAAGCACTGAAGACTAGCCAATTCCCTGATGGCATGCTCTGATAATTGATCTTCGCGCATGCAAGAGCACCTATGATTATGTGCGATGGTGGTTTTACATCACAGACTGCATTACAAAAACACTACTGTTCAGTAATGACCTTGAATAATTATGTCATTTTTTCCTACAGGTATTGCGTGTCGGGTGTAAACCGTAAATTACTGTTTCACCCAGAAATAGAGCTAATACTCTTCACGTTTCAAGCACACCTTAATGCGTGTTCTTTCACAGCACCAAAGGTTTAATTCCCTTTGGAGTTTTCACTATTGGTCCTGACAAAAGCCGTTATAATCGACTCTATTTGGGTGAAACATGTAGACCAGTTGTAGGATGTATGAGATCATCTACACCTCAAAAACATCTGCATTCTATTTTTAACCCTGCCCCAGGCTCCCACCAACTGGAGACAGTTTTAAATTCACTTCTTTTCCACAAATTGTCACCCAAAAAAAAGATCCTGCTCCGCTGTAGTTAGGCATCGAAGCACACCTAGGATGCACTCGGCACCCTAGGTGGGAACCCAATGATGAATCATGCCATCAACTAGGTTGGCGGGTGAGGGTTCTTTTAAAAAAACTATTGGTTTTTCCCTTTTACGACTCCGTTTTGGATGCAGTTGACATTTTCTGAGCCCGTTCTAATTGTTGATTTAAAAAGGTTATTTAGACAGATTCAGCTTAAGGTTTAACAGCTGAAGTAGACAGGCTACACAGGTAGGCCTGAAGCCATGCTTTCTGTCAGTACAGTGGATGGCACAATATGTGCTGCAGTCCACAGGTGATATTTAACTTTTCTATGCCATTGGTGTAGTCCGAATACACACATTGCGTGCTGGGGCACTGCTGTCCACGCCCCAGAGTTAAAAAAAACCCAGCAGCATCAGTCTGCATAAAATGGGGTGAAAAGAGATACTTTTTCACAGCCACCACAGAACTAGCAAGCATCAAACGTCATTTTGTCACTAGCATACTTCCCAGTCTAATTAAACCTGTGTTTCATATGTGGTTGGGGCTTGCCAGAGAACCAACATGATAACAGCAGTTGTAACTCCCTTTTAGAAATGATACAACACTTTTGCCAACATACTTTGTTAAACTGCCCTATTGATTGCGAAAATAAATTCTTGGAATTAAAATGGATGGTGCATTAACACTAACTGAACAGACAGACTCAGTTACTAAAATGTTTTTTTCCCAACTGAGGCTTTGAAGAGAACTGTTTATATGTTTTCAGTTCAGCAAAAGTTCAAATTTTAAATGTATTTATTTCTTCTAAAATTGAATAGTGTAACTGTATATTCAGGACTTTCAACCAAATCCATTAAAAAGTTACAAATGGTTGAAAATGCAGCAGCCAGAGTGATATTAAACATGGCCAAATCAATTTCCATCTAGGGAGCACTAGTTAAACTCCATTGGCAGCTATTCAGCAAAGGATCAATTTCAAATTATTGTTCTTTGTACATACAACCCTGTATGAGGGAAAATATAGCTCTCTAACAAGGAGTTTAATACCACATTTCTCAGAATAGAGTGTACTCGGTCTTCCATTTCATCTGCAGCTGTTTTACTGCAACAAACATCAATGTTAAAATTTCGTATATTGTAAAAAAAAAATGTCAACTTATTGAGGCTGCATCAAAACCGTACTAACACCACTTCTTTATGATAGGTAATTTAACACAAAACAATAATTACTTGCAAATTATCCTCCTTTCTGGGAAAGTTTCTGTAATCCGGCACAGCTGTCTCCTTAAAAATGAGAGGAAAGAAATCTGAAAGGGCTGTTGGTGGCAGTTCCTTTTGTAGCTTCAGTGTCATCACTACATTTGCAAAGCAACTTACACGGGCTAAAAGTGAAGGATATTATGTATTTATTTTTGCTCTCAACAATTCGTGTGACGTCGGGAATTAGTCAAAGCATGTACACGTATGAAAGACAAATTGCTGACAAACTTCAAGTTATCATATTTTTTTCTACAAGGCTTTCTTCTTACCTCTGCTTCTTTTTTACGCTTGGGGCCTTTATGTTCACTAGTTTTCGTTGTTAAACTTGGCATTTTCACCTAGAAATACGCATTGGAAAACACTGAAATTACGTGTTACAAACTGCTTTCTGTTACACATAAAAATGTGAACTACTTTTCATATATGCAACTTCGTCTGTCAAAAACACCACAATGGGTTGGCAGAATGCAAATAGATTTTATTACTTGAATGGCACCCTGACGTTTCCATTAAGATTTCCTTTCCTATTTTGTGAGGTTATGAAGTGCATGATGCCACAGTTTTTGACATCTCTGGGCGATTCTTGGTGCCAATTTTTTTTAAGGGAATCACAGCTTAGTGTCTTGTGTGAAGGTATGGTGGGAAGAACAAATTGCCTCGTACGTTCTAACAAAATATAGTTAACGCAAATGGTAGAAAGCATGAGAAGGAAAACCCAAGAACGCAAGTATGCTTTTCCAGTAGACTAGGACCTAATGAAATAGGTGGCAATATAATTGGTACAGGGTAGTTATACATTGCCAGATAGGGAAACAGACGCCAAAGTTACTAGAACAAGAAACTGATGGACTCTTTCTTGTGCCTGGTTGCGCAGCGCAAAGCCATAATATGATATCTGAATGGCAGAGGAAGGCTGTCTGAAATTACTGGCCATTACCAAAGCTTGTCTAAGAGTCGAGCAGAAGCTTGGCCGTAGCAAACGCTGTTAAATGTAACAAGTAAATCCTGAAAGATTTGCCTAGTAAATTCGCCTAGACACCCATTCAGATAGAGTGCGCTATCAAATGCAAAAGCCAGTCACTCAGTGGAAATGGTGGATTGTTAATCTGGCCCCTAGGGTTCAGGCACAATTTAGAAGCTCCTGTAAATTTGTACGTTTGCCCGCAAAAATCGGCCTTCCTTTGTGAATTTGTTATTACAGCAGAAGTGCAAAGCACTGCTGGTCCACAACTGTAAAAAGACTTTCTATGAGAAAGTTTACAGCGAAGTGTGCCTGTTTAATCTATATTTACAGTGCTGGTTTGTTTCTGTTTGATATTTTCTTAAATATACCATTCATTGTTCTTTGTTTTGGGGTTTCTAATGTTTTGTTTAAATGCACAAGTCGTTTCCCTTTCTTCTTGTGCTTATTGTTTTTCTCTATTTTGTGGTTGTTTTGATAAGCGAATTATTTTATTTCTTAAAGGGGGCACGAGAAGAATGCTGTCCTTGTGTTCACTGCTATTGAGCAACCACCCCCTTCTGCCTCAAGTCCTAGCCACTTTCCAGCAGCAGGAGTTCAGTCTTGTTTCCTCTCCCTCAAGCGTAACGCGCTCCAACTTAAACAATTCTACTGTTCCTATTCTACATTGGCTTATCACAGAATAAGCCGCTATCAGAAACAGCTGCTTCTCATCAAGCATGGGCAGTGAACACTTAACTTCTCTGCTTTACTGAGAGTTCCTCTAAACATCTTTAGGCAAAAGGGCACTGTTTAGCACAACTGTCGTGCATATAAGATGCAGAGATTCTAAGGCTCTTTATCCAACTTCTTCCTCCCACAGCAGTCATTTCTCTAGACAAAAAAAACTTTTTAAAAAGCAGGAAAAGCCTGGAAAACATGAAAAGACAGCAAGGAAACACCCTGTACTGCTTCAGAATCTGTATATAAGAAAAATACAATCCACTTTTCAATGTGGAGTGTAGAAACATGAACTGAAGCTCAACTGCCTAGAGCTGTACCTTCTGGGATACATTGGCCAGCCTTAATGGACCGTATGATTTGGCGGTGGCGGGGTGAGGTAATCTGTCTCCAATGGACATGCTACTAAATATAGTTTTGAGGGATTCTATGTCAGGACTGGAGGCGAGGATTACTCAAAACTTTCTTCGCATTTATATTTTTAAATAACAGTCATTTAGAAACATAAAAAAAACAACTAACTTTCCCAGAAACGCCTGGGAAGCATACACATAACATCATCCAATCAGGTAACAGATGTCCCTATAAAGTTCTCTGCCTTCTCTACGCTCACTCTTTCTTTGCTGCTCAAGTACACTCAGATACATGCCTTCTGCTCCTCGTACGAATTTGGTGTAAATTGATTGCAGTTGAGATGCATTGTTGCACTTCGTTCCTTTTTTTTCGAGGCCAGGATAGTCTTTCTGTACAAAGCGGGCTGGAGTGTGCAGTGACCTCCACCGACCATAAGTGGCGCTGCCAGACAAATGGTCGGTGTGCCTTGGGTTTACGCAAGGTGCGTCTTTTTATCAGCAGAGCGAGATTGAAGACGCGTGGCATTGCATTTTCTGGGGAAGTCCGGCCAGCCTGCCTGGAGGCAGACACCCCTCTTTGAGGGGTCAGCAATAGTTGCTGCCATTGCACCGATGCCCCCACGGGGTCCGTTTTTTCCACGCTTGATGCCCCACAGGATCTGTATTGTGCTCAGCAGCTGCGTATTCTTCTCAGGAGGGACACGGTCCAAGGCAGTTTACCCTTCAGAGCCTCTTGGGTGTGATGTCCCGGGCCTTAGGCCATACAAATTGGGACCTCAGGTCTCCCAAATACTGACTGGTTCACCTAGTGCCATATTGACTAGAATCCTGTGCCTGCCAGATTCAGTTCTATGGCGACCTCAGAGTCCACCTATGTGGAGGAGGAGGAGGAGGCAGTCTCCTTTCTCCTACGGGATGATGAGTTTTATGACGCAGTGGATGCCTCTATTTACAGGCCGGTCTTGGACGCCATGGTCCCCCCTAGAATAACGCCTTTACAGGAAGATAGCAGAGCAGTTGGTCTCAGCTCTCAAAACTGACTTAGTCACCCTGGGTTTCCCCGGAATACCTATTGGTGCTCAGGTGACCCTGATGTCCGAGCTCATACAACGCAAACTTAAGTGTGAAGAGGGGGTTGACCTTGATTCCTTTGCAAGTTTAAAAAGGGTGTTCCTGGCTCACGCTTCACACCCCAACCCTGTGCCTGCCACTGATGGTGGGCCCTTGGTGTCCCCCCTCAGGTCCCTCTTCCTCAGGCCCCCAAATAACACAGATGGGGATGACTCCCATGGGGGGTTCCAATGGGGCGGCCGGCCCCTCTAGAGCATGGCACCCAACCCAGGATCCAGCTCCTCCACGGGGCAACTCCACTTCCGACACTATGGCATATTTGCTGGATTTTGAAGATATCTTACACCCCCGTTCATCAGATTGGGCCCCAGCGGATGAAGTGGCAAAGTATGTGGCAGGGTGTCTGTGTAAACTGCTAGAAATGGAGGTTCATAGCCACCTCCCGGCTGAAAACCCCCACCCGTGTTCGGAGGACAAGGTTACTTTTAACCATGAAATAGCCCCAAAAATGGCCACTTCCTGGTGAAATATATTAAAGACCCTAAGAAGGGGATGATGGGTCCTGGCACTCCTGCCAAGTCAAACTTTTGGACATCAACAAGTCCCCGACCACATATTAGACATGGCGGAGGAAAGCAAACTTTCTGGCTCCTTGATTTCTCCAGATGTGCTATCCGGCTGGGCTCAGCGTGTTATCATTTTCCTTGGCAATGCCAATTGCACTTTGTCAACCGAGAGGCGGAGAGGTTTGCTGATTTGGGTGGACCCAAAGTTGAGTGACCTCGCTTCCTCGAAGAGGGCGCAATAGCCCATGGTGGTATTTTTGGCTACCCTTTTTTAAGGGGCTAGGGAAGTTCATGGCAACATTCACTTCTCTAGACAAGGTGCAGGCCTCTATATAGAGGATTTACACACCCAAGATTTTCTAAGGGGCTCGTCGTGGCAGGGGCCGTTCGGCTGTCCATTCTTCTTCTTTACTGCCCCCACCCCCACACCAGGGACAAAGCTCCAAGCGCGACCAGAGGCAAGATCAAAACCGCTTTGGTGACCTCTTCCGCTCCCGATGCCAGAGGTTCCGCAGAAGGTGAATTCAGGGGTCATGCAGTCCAGGCTTCTGCTAACAATAAGTGCATTCTGTTCTTCCCAACAAAAAGTAAAGGGCCGCCTGGTGAATTCATTCCACTCATGGTCACAGATCACATCAGATGCATGGGTCGTGCAGACGGTGTTGTGGTTCCAGATAGAATTCTACAGATCCCATCACCAGGCAACTCATCCTCGACCCATAGGGTTTTTCGAACTAGCGTCCGCTCTGATAGATGGATAGAGGGGATGTCCTGCAGCCTCAGGACTGGATGGCGTGTCTTATTATATTATTATACTCAATTGTAGGGCGCAACGAATCATCCCCAGGGGGATTTCTCGGGCGCCTGAGAAGAAAACACCCAATGAGCAGAATAATCTTAAAACAGCCAGGTCTTTAGCAATTTCTTGAATCGAGACAGGTCGGCGCAGGTACGGATCTCCTCAGGGAGACTGTTCCAGTAGCTGGGGGCAAGATGAGAAAAGGCCCGACCGCCCATCTGGACCTTCCAAATTCTCCGCGTGCAGAGCAGGTTGCGATTACTAGTTCTCAACTGACGCACGGGTCGATACAGTTCAAGTTTCTTCTTAAAAAAAGCTGGGCCACTCCCCTGCAGAGGCTTAAAAACCGTACATAGCTTGAAAATAGCTCGTTTCCTAATAGGAAGTCAGTGTAATTGACGTAGGAGCGGTAGAGAAGGGGTGCGGGCCGGTTTATTGAGGGCAAGGCGGGCTTCCGTGTTTTGCACCACCTGCAGTTTTGATAGTAGGTCTTCCCTTATTCCAACCAGCAAAGAGTTGCTATAATCCAGTCGACTAACCAAGAGCGACTGGATGAGGGTTTTTCTTGCCAAAAGAGGGATCCAGGGGAAGATCTTTCTAAGCATCCGCATTGTTCCAAAGCAGGTGCCTGACAACGTCTTCACCTGTTCTTCCATCGATAATTTATTATCGATTCTGATGCCTAGATTCTTAGCCCAACTTTTAGGGGAGGGGCCTCTCCTAGTTCAGATGGCCACCAATCTGGAGTCCACAATTCCTCAGCTTTACCAAACAGCAGAATCTCTGTTTTGATGGAATTAAGCTGAAGGAAGTTCTTTCTCATCCATCTCGCTATATTGGACATACAATTTTTGAACTTTAGTTTGGCCGGGATCTGAAAAAAAATATCTGGCGATCCCTATTTTGCCACTGCATCGGCGGTTTCTGCAGTTTGAGTGGTGCCAGCAGGCCTTCGAATTCACCACTCACCTGTTCGGGCACTCGTCAGCTTTATGGGGCTTCATGGAGGTCCTCATGCCTATGTTGGAGCACCAGCATGGCGAGGGCATTTGCCTCATAGTCTACCTGGACGATATCCTTTTCCAAGCAATTTTTCCGGGGCTGCTCCATGATCGAGCACTGCAGCCCCAAAAGGTGCACCACCTCCGCAAGAGATTGATTTAGTCCATGCTAGTTCCTCTGTCGGACAAAATTGAGGAAATCAATTGGTGGATTTCCCATATGAAAGCATGGAACGGCAAAGCAATCTTTGGTTCCAATCCACATTTGATTATCGAATCAGACGCCTGCAAGCTAGGCTCAGGTGCCCGATGTAGGGAGCCAACCACAGGGGGAAAATAGTCCAAACATGAAAAGAGACTACATATCAACTGCTTGGAACTCCTCACTGGGTCATTGGCAATTCAATGCTTGACCAAATACAGAGCTCAATCCTGTGTTCTTCTGAAAATGGACAATGTCTCAGTTGTTCGATACATCAACCGCCTTGGGGGCATGAAGTCCCAAGCCCTCTCGGATCTGACTCAGACCTTTTGGCAATACTGCCTTGAACACCACTTCTCTGTCAAAGCGGAATACCTTTCCGGGCAGGCAAATCAAGTAGTGGATTGGCACTCTTGCCACTTCCTGAATACGAGCTTGTGGCAGCTGGAACGTAAGGTTTTCACAGTATCGGACAAGTGGAGACTATTCTCTGTGGACCTGTTAGCCTTGTGTCTGGATCAAGTGGAAACGTTCTTCAGCTGGAGCCCGGATCAGTTTGCAGCAGCCAAGGGTGCCTTCCTTCACAACTGGAGCGCGGAGAGGGGATACTATCTTACCCTGTCCTCCATGATTACAAGGGCGACAACTAGCGGATGTGGTCCTGGTGACCCCGCTGTGGAGATCTCAAGTGTGGTTTCCAGTTCGGATGGAACTTTCCTGGGATTCTCCAATTCGTCCCCCCCGCCTGTTTCCAACTCCTCTACTGGATCCAGCCCAGTCCTTGCACCTGCTAGCCTTGGATGGCTCGCTACACCTCATGGCAGGGCAGATTACAGGGAACGCTGGCAAATACCAGGGCTTTCAAGACACTGTGAGAACCTCCTCTCTAAGGCCTGGGCAGGCACAAGCGGTCAAGTGATACATGTCGGCTTGGTCGAGATGGATGGGTTGGTGCCTGCAATGGGGTATGGATCCTGTGGTCACAGACACAGTTCAGGTCCTTAATTTTCTGTCCAGCCTTGCAGCAGAAGGGATGGCTTATATGTAGGTAAATTCTTTCCGTTCAGCTGTATCACTAGGGCATGGCCCAATTCATAGTCCCCCGGTGGGAAAACGTCCCTTTGTGAGAACTTTTTTATGGGGAATTAGTCTGTTGTTGCCCCCAGAACCCAGGTATTCTACTCTCTGGGATGTTAACCAGGTCCTTAATCTCTCTTTATCCTGACAACCCAACAGGTTCCTTTCATGGAAGGAGTTTTCGGCGAAGTTGGCCATGCTTTTGTGCCTGGTGTCCTGCAGGAGGGTCTCAGATGTGCAAACCCTCGATTTTACGGGTAGAGCATTTACCCCGGATGGGGTTTCCTTTATGATTACTAGGCGTACTAAATCCAATTTCCAGACTAATCTTGTATCCGGTCTCTGCAGAATCCCCCAAGCTGTATGTGGTGAAGTGCTTGAAGGCATATGAAACAATGACAGAGGAGATTTGCACCCCGGGGGAACCCCTTCTCCTCATTGATCTACAGAAGCCATACAAAGCGGTCTCCTCAGCCACTATAGCCCATTGGTGAGATGGATGATGCAAGAGGTCAGCACTGACACAGAGTTTTGGGGCATATTCAACTTGGGGGGGGGGGGGGTGAATGGCATCAAAGGCCTTCCGCTTAGGTGCCCGCTTTGAGGAGATCATGAGCGTGGCTGATTGGTCCTCCTGATTGGTCCTCCGATTCAAGACGTTTAACTTCAAACTGGTAGTGGATACAGCTCAGTTGGTGGTGGACAAGCTTTAAATGATCATAATCCTTGTCTTCGGTTCTGAAATAGCATAAAATGCCCTAGCTCTCATAACAGAAAGTTTCAATTCCATTAAAGACACAGAGGGGAGGTTTATTCCACCCAGCAAATTACTCTTAACAGTATGTACCTTGTTCTTGATATTAAGGTTTGGGAATTGTCTGAGGCTTTGGGTTATTTTTTGAGTTTTTGACAAAGGTGTTGATGCTTTATGCATTATCTTGATTCTTATGATGTTAATGAACTATATTCATCTTGCTAGTGTATGACTTTCAGATGCATATACATTTTTATATGAGTAGTTATAAACTTGTCTCTCGTCCTCCAAAGGGATGGATGGTTCTAAGCAAGAATAAAGAATTCTACTAGAGCATGATTCACGGGAAGAAAGAGGGGGCATAGAGGAGGCAGAGGACTTATAGGGACATCTGTTACCTGACTGGATGATCTTATGTGTGTGCTTCCCAGGCGTTTCTGGGAAAGTTCGTTTTTCTGGATATGTTACTAAAGGGCCGCTGTTTGGAAATATGTGTAATAAATGCGAAGAAAGTAAAGGGTAATCCTTTTAGTGTCAGTGCTGCAACATATTGCTGTTGTTTCTTACCACACTTGACAGAAATACTACTAAAAGTTGTTGGTTTTATATGGCCCACTCCTGGAAAAGCGCTGCTAAACATTGTTGGTGAGTATTCGGGGTGGCATGGGGTAATCAGGGCTAATAGGCCTCCACCGAGTGGGTTTGACTCTGATGTTGATCCAACTTTGGCTCTGCAAACTGGGCCAAGTACAACACCTTCAGCACTTGATTCAAAGTGGTAGCAATTGTAAGCGGTCATAGGCTTTCCAGGAACTGCGTGGAGTACTTGCACAATAACTGATTGTCCAAAGAAGTGCTGTACTTACAAGAAAGAAAAGTACTTTTATGCGCACTAATAAGGAATACTACAAACAAAATAAATGCAAGGTGCAATTTAAAGCCCTAGGCGCTAAGTTAAGGGAGGCGCCTCTATCTGCTATGTCTCCCCAGCTCCCCCTTTTCTGGTCTAATTGGATCTCCCAGGGGATTAAAGTAAAAGCATAATTACTGCTCACATGCAGATCACCCCCTCAATTGTAAGCAGTGCTGAGTCTCTAACAGTCCAATTGTTCAGTAATTGCTTTGTTCAGTTGTTCTGTTCTTACCACCTTTGGAGGATCAGTCCACTTGGGCAACTACCTGGTTTCATCTCTGCTTGCCCACTGCTTCCTGTTTCGGGGGAAAAGCATGTGAACCGGCAGCTTCGTTGGGGCTTCCATATTGACTGGGGGCACCTGCTCTGCAGATATCCTCAGCGATTCCCGCAGATGACTGGATTAAATACACTGAATAGGTGGGCAGGTGCTCAAGGTCGATGCAGCCCAGACAATCTCCTGCTGGTGTTGCAGGCCAATCTTCAACTGGGGGTGCAGTCAAGCTGTTGTATTCCTCTTAGGGTATCCATAAACTGGCTTTCCAGTATCATGTCCTTATATAGGCACAATTCGCCCTGCCCTTATATAGGCATAAAATCCCAGCCCTTATTTAGGCATTAAACCGTGCACTCCAAATACAGGCATGGTCTCTGACATCCGTCCACCCTAACGTCACAACGAGTTCATGAAGAACAGACCCTTAGGCTGCGGGAGTTTCCCTAGTCCAGGACTATTGATTTCTTCAAGGACTCATATATTATGCATGAACCATTATTCCTTAGGGGGTTCATTCATGACGTCTTTCGCTGTCCAACTCACGTCAATACTAACATTCTTAGGTGCTCTCAGGTATAAATATACCTTCCCTAGCCCCTGTAAACCAGAGGAGACCTCGACTTCAGAGGAGCCCGTTTCCCGGCCTGACGCACTGAGAGGACGCTGCCTTCCCTGCACGCAGAGAGCCCAGCTTCCAGTGATCTGACTTCCCTTGCGAGGTGTTGGAGTTCGAGTCTGGCAAACAGATTCCTACCTCTCTCATTCTTCAGGTATGGAGCTGACAAGAACCTAGAGGGACTCTTGGCATACTTAGCATACTAGGCATACTAGGCCTAACATACTCTTAGTATACCATAGTAAGGAATACTTCACCTACTTCTTCCCTCTTCCTACACCTAGGTTAGGTTAGGTACACTGGGGTAGAATTAGCTTAGCAACGCATCGTATGAGTACTCGCATTTTTAGTCTGTGTTATTTATGTAAATGCATATGTACTAAAAGATAATGCTATCGCAGTATTATTTATTTCTACTGCTCACCCTGTACATTATTTATCTCGCATACTGTCTTGTGATCGTAACAGCACATTTTACTTACACCAGAAACAAGACTGTTCAATAAATCCTTTATTGAAACGCCCGTCTATTTCTTTCTGTGTAACTTGGAGAAAACTAAGCATGCACGACTGAGCTGAGTGAAATAGTTATCTATTGTTTCCACGACTCTGGGACACGTTCTGATTCTAAAGGGAAACACAGTGGTCATGTTTTGCGGCTGCCAGAAACGACTCCCTTCTTGTTGTCAAGGAGTTTCTAGTGGCCTCTGAGCTAGCTGGCACAAGTAATTAAGTTTAATATACTCGATAGGGACATACTGACCTTAGTCCTATGTCAAACCTATAGGATATATTATTCCAATGCGCAGAGCCTATTAGGGAAATAGGAACTACACTACAAAGCACTGGCCCATCTCTGGGGCAACAAGGTTGTGCACAGGCCTAACTACTTCTGGGTAATACAGCTAAATTCAGACCATGCTTCTTCTGAACACCACAGCTTAGTACAGGCTTTGCTGTTTCTGGGGGCTACGTCTCAGTATAGGCAGTGTTGGACTCTAATCACAGGCTCGACTTTGCTTTGGCAATCTTCAGGACGCATCATCAAGGTACCACCAGGAACTGAAGTTGTAGAGAATGTAACCAGCTGACACTAGAACATAAAGTTCCCTCTCAACAGTCCTCCTCTTCTGGAAGACCCCCCAGATCCAGGGTCACACTTCACCTCGCTCATCCTGGACAGACATCCCCTCCTGTAAGGGTGGCAGCCTCCTTCTCTCTCTGAGGCGCCAGGCAGACTTTTCGGTGCTTCACAAAAGGTAGCCAGATCCAGCAAGGGGTAGACTCAGGTGATTTGTCCTCACATTTGGAAAACTGTCTGTCAGGCAGAAATCAGCTCAGGTTATACAGCAGTCCTCTACGTACTCTGCGGAGCACTCCCTTCCTTAGTGATGGAGGACTTGAAACTGGAACAATGGGAGCCTACTTTTATACTGTAACAGCAGACGACAGAGATGCGCAACCACTGTCGGCACTTTCAGAACCGGTTTGGGTGGTTCTCCTTCCAAGTGTTCTTTCCAGGCTCCTATTCAAACACAGCCTTAGTGTAGAGTGATTTTTCTTACAGTAGGATTGTCTCCAGCCTGGAGCACCTACATCATGTGCAAAGAGGTGTGAGCTTTCTGCATCTGGCTGTTATCAGACAACCTGAAAGAGCGATCAGAGAAAGAAAAGCCTGGGCCTCAACTTGCACAACAGAGTCTCCAGTCCCCTTTTCACCGCTACCATCCATCAAACTGCAGTACTTCAGGAAGACTAGTCAGCTGCCTATCGCTCTGCAAAAAACCTAATTGAATTTCCAAAGTAGCCTCATATCCTCTTTTTTCTCGTCATCCCTCCAGCTTCAGGAATGTCAGCAAAACACATCCATTGTGCTAAATGAATCCTTGGAGCAGGCGCTAGTTCCATCCAGTTGGAAACAAGCTTTACTGCTCCCCCTGCTTAAGAAGCCTTCAATAGACCCTAAGGTTAGCAACTTTCGACCTATTTCACTTCTTCCCATGGTTGCTAAGCTGCTTGAGAAAAATGTCAACAGTCAGATATCTCACTTTCTGGTGTCTAATCATCTGCTCCACGACTCCCAATTGGGATTTTGGGCTGGATACAGCATGAAGAGGGCCCTGCTTGAAGTCTCAGAGTACATTAAAGAAAATTTGGATTCAAGCACTCCGGTTATGGTTATGCTTCTGCACCTCTCCTCTGCATTCGAACAGGTCTCTCACGCCATCTTGCTTGAGAGACTTGAAATGATTGGTATTAGAGACATACACCTGAAATGGTTGAAATCCTTAATTAGTGATCGGTCCCAGGGTGTCCACCTTTTACCTGTGTCTAAACCATTAGAGGGTGGAGTCCTCCAGGGCTCGGCTTTAGTCCTACCCTTTTTAATATACATCCGGAGCCACTGACCAAACTAGTCAAGTCTAGGGGAGTGAGGGTTGTATCCTACGCGCATGACACTCAACTTTTCCTGGCCTACCAGGAAAAAGCGCACAACACCTTAGATATTTTCAAACTCAGTCTCAAATCAGTTGTTGACTGGATGAATGTAAGTTGCTTAAAGCTTATCTCAGAGAAGACCGAGATTCTTTTCTTTGGCGTTAAGACCTCCTGTCAACCCAGCTTTTGGTGGCCATCAGAAATGGGTTCCTCCACCCTTCCGACACACGTGGTAAGAAATCTCGGGTGAAGTTTGACTCCGCCACAGATCAAAGTATTATCTGCCACTTGCTTCTTCAATTGTCCACGCCTTGATCACCTCCAGGTTGGATTAAACCAACAGCTTGTAGTTAGGCCTGCCTGTTTTCCTGGTACAGAGTCTTCAAATCATTCAGAATGCTACTGCCTGGCTAATTTTTAAGATTCACCCCCCCCCCCCCCAAAGGCCCCCTCTATCTCAGGCACCACTTCAAGACCCATTTTCAGGACAGATCATTAAGATCCAACAAGCTCTAACTCTTCCAACTCCCCCGCATTCATAAGGCCAGAAGAGGGGGTAGATCTTTAGTTTTTCCGGCCCTGAAGCTGTGGATTGCTCTTCCGCTTGACTTGAGAAATAGCCATCCAAACCTTGCTTCAGGAAGTGCTTAAAGACCTTACTCTATGACTACTGCTTAGACATTATTCTGAATCTTTGGTACATGGTTGTTGTAGGTGATTTTTCCGCTAGTGCCTGGAAGCATTCTCGGAGGTAGCTGTGCTCTTTACAAATGCATTGTATTGTATCATATTGCCTGAGAAACAATCTCTTCATTTTCTGCAAAGGGCCAGGCCGTGGGTATCAAAAATGGATCCTACATTCCTCTAGGTCACTCACACACACCATGAGAGTACCACGCAAGCTAAACACACAAACATGCACAACATACACTTTGGATGTTAGCACTAGTAATTGGGAAAGCGAAGAGAAACTTAAAAGAGTGGGCCAGTAGGCCTCCACTACAGAGTTACAGATTAAATGGTCTGGCCACAACTACGGAGTCACAAAACATGGTATGCTGCCATCACCGCTCTATGGGCTAAACCAATGACAGGGCCAGTATTCCACTGTTTGCAATGAGGGTGTGCGCCCAACCCTTCAGGACCCAAATCATGTCAAGGTACAGATCTAGGCTTCTCCACACACATTCGATTAGCGTGACGCAAGGGCCAAAATAAAAAAATTGCATACCAGATATAAGCAGGTAAGCACTCAGGGCAACAGAACATGACTGTGAACCAGGCAAGGGACATTCCAGTCACAACAGTGAGACTCCCCATCTAGGATTACTTCTGAAACATACAGTCCGTGGGAATCTCCCTTATGGCTGCACCGTTATGAGCAGTAAATGTAACTCATCCCTGCCGAAGTGCCTACAAAAATTGTTTGTGTATGTGACTCTAAATTTTTAGAGTACTATTGAAAAAAATCAGGAAGTCCATGATTCCACCCTGTTAAAAATGCACTAAAATCTATACTGCACGCGATTAATATCTTCAGGAGGGCCGCTGACCATTTTTCATGAGTTTGGCTCTCTCCTCTCAGGATGCTGCTAAGATGCTTTAGTATATGCATTTTTTCCCCTAAAATACTGCCACTAAATACTGGTGTGCATGACACTCTCCCCTCTGGAATGTATCTAAACTTTCATGATTTTGTACAACTCCTTTATAAGAGAGGTACTAAACAATGTAGGTGTGAGTGGCTTAATACAACCTTTGGAAGAGCCAGAGAAAAATATCTGCATATTCTTTCAAGGTGTTAAGCATAGATAACTGGTTCAAAATCAATTATGCTTACACTGAGGGCCATCAGCAAACGTCAATATCACTTAGGCTTCAGCACCAGATGCATAAATGAATTACTTTATTGTATGATTACTTAAACACTTACAGATGTATCCAAAGCACAAGATAAAAACATATTAACAACTAAGACATAATTTAAAAGGAATTTGTTTATGAATAAATAAGGGATAGCATTGTTTCAGTGCATACAAACAGGATATTTCAGCGCTTTGCCCCGTACTCTAGAAAAGGATGTTTGTGGGTTAAAAACATTAGCACTATAAACGTAATTTTTAAAAGCGATATGTTCGTAGATAAATAATGGAAAAAGCTTTTTGGTGCAACAAACGGGATATTTCAGCGCATTACTGAATACTCTAAAAGCGGATGTTACCGATGTTAATTTTTCAATACATACAAACAAGGTGTTTCAGTGCTTTGCCCAGTATTCTAGAAGGAGATATTTCTGATGTTATGCGATGGAACGGAGTTTATTGGACACTAAGCTGCTACTTACTAAAGAACAGGGCAGAGACCTGTGGTCGGACTGTGTTTTCCAGCACCTTGCCCTTTAACAGAAGCTGTGCTGGATTTATAAGTTTCCAAGGTAAATAAGAGATTTTTAACCAATTGAGTGCCATTATGTAATAAAATTGGCCTCAAGAGGGTGAGGCGGGCAGGGTACAGTGCAGCAAAATAACATGTGGGCCAGCGAATCCCTTCTGTAGTCGCACAGCCTGCAGCATGTAATGTTTTCAATTGTTTTTCAGCCCAGGTTCAGTTCTCTTATTGGAAGACACACTAGTCTTGCCCATAGTATTTGATTCAGACCGCGTTTGCCCAGTTCCTGATGAAGATGTGGTTTGCCTGACTGATTTATTTGAGGTGTCATTAGGGAGTCGTGTAAGTCCCTCGCTTTTAGAGCTTTAATGTCCATTACACTTGAGTAGAGGTGCAATTGCTTCTTTATCGCATTTTGGATGGCTGTGTAGTTAGTGATGTTTGGAGCCCAATTCTCCACTGCCAGCTGCAGTGTCTCCTCCACAACGTTAAGATTAGTGCACCAGGAGCTCTTCTTGTAAAGATTGTTTTTATGACTGCCTTCATGGTATTCTCGGGTGCTGCAGTTGTCTGATAGAAGAATTTCGCCAAGGCGGCCATGCACTCGAGTTTTTGATTAACGAGGTCAAATTCAAGTATAATCAAAAGTGTTTGTCATGTAGGAGGGCAGTTGGAACACTTTCTTCAACCCCATGCATTGTTGCTTCTCGAGTGCAGGTGCCAGCATCTCTGGGAATGCTTGTTGTGCTCATTGACCGAGGGGAGGAGTTTTGCCCTGATCACCCTCCTAATAGCCGTAGTCATTGGAGTGTCAAGGATATTACTTAATTTGCAGAGGGCATGTATAACCATCTTCCTTTGGTCTTCATTTTTTGTAAATGTAGAGTGGGATTTCCAGTTTCACAAAGCCAAGCTCCAAGACAGTGATAGTTCTGTACACAGTCGAGACTCTGTGACCCCAGCCTCCATTTCATGGCCCTTTATTCCGGATAACGTCCAAAGATCACAATTTTGGTTTTGTTAGCATTAGCTATGAGTTTGTTCTTTATGTTATATGTGTTCAGTGTGTTCAGGCCTTCTGGAGGCCGACTTTTGTATGGTCTTTTTTATGGTCTAAATGCATATTGCAGGAGTTGAATTTTAGCTAGGTAGCTAAGCTGCATCGGATAGTGCCGGGCCCAGGTTAGCTGTGTATACATTAAATAAGATCAGGAAAAGCACACAGCCCTATTTTAACCCTCGGCTGGTGGTGATTTTTGTTGTTGCTGTATCTCCAGCGAACTTAACCCTTACCCATGTCCTGGTGTAGAGTGACATGATGGCCTGCAGTAATTTGGGACAGATGATGCACCACTCTAATTTCTGAGAGAGTATGTTCCAGACTACTCCGTCAAAGCTCATGGAGTAGTCAATAGAGGAGGCAAAAACTGGTGGAGTTTTATGAGTGACGGCTTGGTGGGCTAAATGAGAGTGCGACCAGGTTGTCCACTGTTGATCCTCCTGCTTGGAATCCTGTTTGGTAAAAGGACAGCAAGGCCTCAGTGGATGCCCAGTTGGCTAGCTCCTGTAGAAGTGTACTGGCAAAGGCTTTCCTATCAATGTCCAGCAAACCTATTAACCTCTAGTTTCTGGTATAAGTGTTATCACCCTTCTTAAAAGTGGGCTGCAGTAGGGAGCCCCTCCATGAGTCCGAGACATCTTCATATAGTCTACATTTAGCGTACAACGGGGCAAAAACTGAGGCCCAGAACTGCAGAACTCTGAATAATGTCCCTGGTAAGCCATTTGGTCCAGGTGCGCCACCCTTTCTGATCTTTTTCAGTACCTTGTTGACCATTTGGTCATTCAGTGCTAGATGTTTCATTAGTTCTGCAGAAGTGATGACATCTTCCTCGGTCTTATGTGCAGAGAGTGATTTGTCTGGGGAAGACTCATCTGGGGGCTTGGTATAAAGGGTCGTAACATGAACAATCCATTTTTCTGCTGGGACAGTTTCCCCTTTTGCTCTTCCCATGACATAAGGTATTGACATACTGCCAGAATTGTTGGTGTTTATTGGCTGCTATTAGGGCAAATATTTTAATCCACGTGGCCTCGTGTGTATTTCTTTTGTACTCCCATAAGAGTTGCTGGTGCTTCTTTGCTACCATAGTTAGTTCCTGCTTCAAAATGATGGATTTTAATTTGTTGTTCCCCTCTGTATCGCCTTTACTTTCTGCGTGCTTTTAAAAATCTCTGCAATAAATCCCAGCCTGTAGTTAGTTGTTTTTTTGGTCTTATTTGGGCTGTTCTCTTGCAGGACCACATGCAGCGCCAAAACCAGTGGCGTCCAGATCTTGACAATCTCTGGCTTTTGGCGCACTATAGACCAGCCTTCCCATTTTCTCTTCCATTCCTTTATCCTCCCCACGGATATCATTGACCATTTGATCCTCTGCAGGAGTTTAAAGTGTTCTTCGCCTTTTGTTCTTCCCAATATGGGTAGTGGTTCGCAGTTCCCACCCGATACGGTCAACTGCACCATCAGGGCGGTGCAATCGCTCTGCCCGTTGGATCACATTGAAGTTTGTGATGGCTTCATTTAGACCCTGACTCAGGAATACATAGTCAATTGTGGTTTGGTTGCAGAAGGAGGGAGGATAATTAATCTGTGGTCTATTCCTTTTTGCTATATTCTGTACTGATTCCAAACTGAACGTCTGCAGGAAGGCACTGAATCTCTGAGTTATATCACGAGGGGCCCCTGATACTTGTACTGTCTTCTGCCAGGTGGTGCATATTGAAGTATCCCAATAAAATCACTTCTGTGCACGTGTGCGAACTTATTAGTGTTTCCAGATGCTCAATCAACTTTCCTAGTTTGTCCAACGATTTGGTTCCATGGGGATTAAAGTACACGTTGATGATTAACATTGACTGGGTTCCTCTGAAGCCTTTGTTGCCTTTTGGAATGTCTGCTTGGACCATTTCCGATGTGGTGTTTGTTTCCAATAAGGCTAGTTTCTTTGAGTGCTTGATGTATATCGATATACCTCCAGAGGATCTCCCAAATAGATGAATCGTTTTAGCGGGCTTATAGTATTCAGCGTACTCAGGTAGCAGCTTGAGTGTTAGCGCCCATATATCTTGGAGAGAGATAACGTCTTCTTCCTCCAAAAATGCAAGTGCAGTCTCACTCTGTAGGATCTTAGTGATTACCGCCACATTCCAGGTCACAATATTGGTTGTTTTTTTAGGCTGGTCTCCCTCCAAGCCTTCATGTGCATTGTGCTAGGAGTAACTTGGTTTCTCTCTGGCTAAGTTGGCGGCGATCCAGCCCAACTCATTAGAGTTGATTGTATGAATATGAATCTGGAATAGTGCTCAGGGTGGTAATTACTCTACGAGTTCCTGCCGGGCCTTCTGGCTGGTCCTGAATGTTGAAGTTTGTGCAGGACAGATTGGCTTTTGCCCTCCTTGTTCCCTTTAGGATCCCTTTCTTGGGATGTTGTTTTAGAGCGTATGGGTATTTTTCGTTCTCTATCATATGTACTGAAATCCCCCAGTCAGCAAACTGATCTTTTTCTTCAAGTACCTTTTTGGACGTGCTGGAGTCTCGCCATGTTATAATCAATTCTCTCAGTTTGAAGTCAAACTGTGTCCTTGTTATATCTTCACTGTTAATAAATGACAATGAGGGGGATGTATTGCATAAGTTTTAATATGTTTGATCGGTTGAGAACATCTGAGTTACCCCTGGATATAAACAGTGGGGTGAATATAATTTTTTGAGGTCCACCCCGTCAATTGTATTGAGGCTGGCTGTTGGATGTGGCAGAGGGCATCCTCCTAGTCGAGGTAGTTGGGGCGCCAACCAACTGGACGTGTCACTGGTGTGCCCTCTCTGTGTCCTAATACATTTTTGTTGTGTTGTTTCTATTGTTGCTCGGTCTATAATCCTTGGAGCTGGTACATGCCTGTATTCCTCTGACCTATCAGGTGTGGCATGCATGAAGGGCTCTGTGATTTATCTGACCGTGATCTCCCTTTGTTGGTCTGCTGAGCTCCTTCATATGCTTTCTTTCCTGTTTTTTAACACATTTCTTCCTTTATGCTCTATATACCTAATTGGGCTGGCCTCCGTTAGATGTGCGTTGATCGACAGCGTCCCATGTAATATTAAAAGAGGACTGCTCGGCGTTGTTCCTGCGCCTGTGTCTTGGGGTCTTCTGCCTGAGTTGGGCATTCCCTGCTATGATTGACGAACGTTCATAATGCGGTTGAACTATGGACGGCCTAGCCTGCATATGTGAGCCTGGCATATATTTGCCATTTGTTGATTTGTAATTAATCGCTGACTGAGTGCTGCACGGCTTGTGCGTATGTGAGCTTGTTTGTAGTTGTGGAGCTTGCGTGATTCTCCTTCTGCTGGTCCAAGTGCTGTGTTCCTGTTTTAAATATTGGGTTTAGAGGTTTGGTTGAGATGGTAGTGGTCGCTGGTTGACGTTTTCTTGCTAACGCTCAATTGTGAGCTTTAATGGCATCTTTTTATGTTGACGCTGTTTGTTTGTTGGTTTCTGACGTTTCTTTAGGCGTTTGTTTGCTTCCCGGGTTAGCGGCACCAATATTGAAGGTGTAGCCCCCTCCTCTGCACTGTCTGTGGCTAAATTTTCTGCCTCCGGCTGTTCTTCCAGTTTGTTTCGGGAACTGGGTTGGGCATTTCAGGCGGTATCCTCCTCAGTCTCCATTTGGGCAGTTTTTTGGTGTTCCTGATGTATATCCATGTTCAAGGCCCATGTGCCCGACTTATATGCCTCATCTCTGATTATCCCGGTGTGTTGTGAACCGAAGTGTATGTTGTTTATAGTTTTCAGTTCAGCGACCAGTGTGGCGAGGCTGATGGCAACGTGAACAATTTGTACACGATCTCTGGGCATAGGCAGTCTTGTGTGGACTGTGACCTTTTATTAGTCTGGTAAATTTTATTGACCTTCTTGGCCAAGTCCACCATGGCGAGTGCCATTACGTGTAAAGTTTCCATCTGCATTTCAAGTTTTTGGGACTGCCATGTAAAGGTGTTTGTGGCCGCCGTCAAAGAGGCATTGATAGACCTCAGCAAATTATCCTGCACATAGGAGAGTTCAAATGGTAAGTACGATGGGGCTCTTTGTAGAGGGTCAGATAACTCTGGGTGAGTAGACACCTCTAGTCCTATTCTGGTTCCTGCGGGCGCTCCGAGTTTTGTGGTGTCCCCCCTCATGTCTAGACATTCCTTTTGGGTCTCGACTCCCAGTAACTTGCCCGCCTCTATATCGTACCCATGTCCGTGATGGAACTGGACGGCAGTTAATTCACTGCGTTTTGCTGGGTTTTAGGAGGGGGGACACTTGCCAATGTCGTGCGTTGCCCACCTCTCGTCCCATGTTTTGTGATGGTGCGAGGTCTAGTATTGATCGAGGAGAGCTCAATTATTTAACTTACGTCCCCCAGTTTTGGGCATGAGCGCGTCCTTCTTTTGGAAGGATTACCAGCCCCCTTGGCTTTCTCTGATGCCGTGTCTCCTTGTGGTGGTGTGTGCAGCACGATTTCAGGAGACGTGGGGGCGTACGTGCCCCTTTCCTTCTTCTCGAAACGCTGTGATTCCTACTGCTGCCTTTTTGCTGCTGCATATGTTACCTCCTGCTGGGAGCTTGACTAAGTTGGAGGCCCTTGTGATCCTTTTGCTCGTCCTATTAACCCGATTCAATTTTTCGTGTTCTATGTTTTGTGTGGAAAATTATTTTCTCATTTGTGCCTTCATCTGAACCTTCTGTGCCTTTGTCTTTTAGGCATCGCTTCTGCTCACCTACGTATGGAGATCTTGAAGGATAGTTTCCAAATTACAAAAAGAAAGATCCTTGAAGTCCTTATGTTTCTTAAGACTTGCTTGGGGCTGAGTGCTGATGTTACTTGCTTTGTGCTTTATGTTCGTCTTGGTCCTGGTGAATTGCCACTCTACCGGGTTTCTCATCTGGGCCGTGGGTTCATTGCAAGAAGGACGCCCGACTATTAGGCTTGATTAGAGTGCGTTGGGCTGATTCACAGGAAAACAAATATCACTTTTGGCAGGCAGCTTGCAACCTTTGTTTTTATTTTTTTTTGGCTCTTTGGTTTTTAGTTTTTTGGCTTAGATATCAGCGGTAGCAGCAATGAGAGTGTACAAATGCAAATATGTCTAGGCCTGCGCTCGCCAGGGTTTTCAGGCTTAAATTCTAGACTCCGTACCCATTAGAGTATTGATTTTTACCCCGCTGTCCGAATACAGTTCAGCTGGGCGCTGGCCCTCCTCCCCGAAGTGTTGGATGTCTACAGATTTCACAGGGAGGGGCACGAGCAAGCCCGGAGAGTTGGGGAGGGCGGTGGACATGTGAACAAGTGAGCAGAGGAGCACGCCCGACCCACAAGCTGCACCCGGACATGGTTGTCCCACTTCCGCGGTCCACGGGGTTCACCAAAGCAGCGGGACCTAGCCTGCTGCCCCCGCTTTTGCTTTCAAACTGCCCGTGGCTGCCCTCTTCCTCCTTGTCGGACCCTCTCCTTGGCGTCGACATCGAGATGTGTAAAGTGCAAGGGGAAGTGGAGGGAGGGTTATCCCATGTGCCCTGAGCGACCCTCCCCCACCTACACTCAGTGCTCGTAGGAGTGCCTACAAGTCATTACGGGCTCGGAGCGGGAGCTGGGCCCTTGAGTTTGGGAAGAAGCGCGGGGTGATGGAAGTAGGCGGCGACAGGATAGACAGAGCAGTGGCTGCTCACAGGTACACGGTGCGTGGGGCCACGGTCTATCAGTCTTGGCTTCTCTGCTCCTCTCTCTGTGCCGCGGCACTCCTCCTCCTCCTCCTCACGTACTGAGATATGCGTGATGTGTGTCTCCTTCCTTTTGGCAAGATCAAACAGATCTTTACAGTGGATCCCACTTTGTAATGATCCCCTCTGTCAAGGTCCCACCGAGGTCTGCATTTGCCCGGGAGCTGAGGAGGTGGTGTCTGCTTGTCCCGGGGGTGCTGGAGCGGGCTGCTGGCTCTCTGCTGCTTCCCTGGTGTCTTTGAGACCCTGGGCTATTTAAACAGACTGTGTTTACTTCAGACTTTATCTCTCACTATCTCTCGCAGGCAGCTATGCACCAGATTCATATTTGTGAAAACGTCACTGGCCAATACAACCTGTCTGCTACTACATCCAATTTATACTTTTCCTGTGTAACAAGTCACCCTGGAGCACAGATATGCAGACTCTGATGATTCTCTTACATAGTTAGTGAAACCACTGGCGTCTTGACATACTCTGTTGGTATAGCGATGACTAGTTCTGAAAAATGTCTGTTATCCACAAATAACACAGAGACGCTTTCTGTGCTTGAAAGTAAAAACACACGCAGTTGTACTGACTGCACATAAGCGACTGGTATTGGAATGCTCATTGAGCTCAAAGCTTTAGATATTATAAATGAGGTTTCTTACTGCACCACATCACTTGGAACTCCAGTATTCTCGAATTATACAACAGCCACTTCTTCAATAAACCATCTAGCATTTTCATGCCTTCAACTCCCATGTTTGATCTTTGAGGATACAATGATTAAATAAATGTTGCCTCTTACACTCCTAACAGTGATGGCTTTAAGCGAGCTGTCCTGCCAAATGTAGTGTGCCATGCACAAAGCACTGGTGCAAAATATAAAGCAGGCAGTCTACTTCTCATATTAAATGGTTGGCCTACCACCAATACCTCCGAGCAAAGTAATTTTACCTCAGTCATTCTCACATATAGTGTGATTGAAGGGTTGTATGCTCTCTGTAAAGTTTAATCAGTGAAACACCAGGCACAGCATTCAGAAGCAGGCGCTGTTACATTATACAAAAATCAAATAACTAGCCTACTCCCATCAACATCAAATAATGCAACACTACCTGTAAGTGGTGACCACATTAAGTGCAGAACAAATGTACTGTGCTCTGTGCCATACATAATTAAAAAAGCTCTACCACAAATTTGAGGCAATGTAATTACACACTCGAAACAACCTACCAACACCTACCACCAATTGCAAGCTGAATAGAGAGTGCAGTGTAATCAAGTACCTGGGCATTATCCTATATGAAGTGGGTGCAAGAAACTTGCAGAAAGGTTAATTTTAAAACTCTCAACTTGTCATTGCCCTAGTCTGCTTTTCAATAATAACTAGATAGTAAAACAATGCACTATCTCAGTAAAAGTAAAACAATGTTTTTCAATTTAGAATCTCCAAAATGGTCCTTTAAAAGAATTCACCTAATAGCTGGTTGCCTCAAAATATTCCCATAACCAACCCCCACCCTCCTCTCTGTCTGAAAGCATCCATGTAAGTGTTGCGAACAAAAGATTCAATTGCCTGAAAAATCAGCCTCTACAACTCCATTGCCTTAACTTCGAAAAATAATTTAGAGATCACCAAACTCAGAGTACAATGAAAATGTGTGTGCTTAGAGGCTGAGCCAAATTAGGTTTCAAAGGCCAAAATGGCACCTAATGTTTATGCTACGGCACATTTAATTTCCTGAATTGTGTATTGGTCATATTACGCTGGGCTGTTGCAAGTTTGAGATGGTTGGTTCTGAATGTTAAGCAAGGATAAAAAAAATTCTAGCTGACGCGTCAAGAATTTCCAATTCTATTAAGGACACGGAGGCGAGGATTATGCTGCTCCTTCTTTACTGACATAATCACAGCAGCCAATAAACTTTGAACAGCATAACCCGGAAGGACTGCCCCTCCATTGTATGCACCAATCACAAAACATGTATAGGTATAAATGTCTAACACCATACTGCTTCCTCTTTCTTTGCGAAAACCTTCAAACACAGTCCTTAAACTTGACCGTTGAACCTTGAACCTCGCTGATTCCTTCATCGACCTGAACCAGAACGTTAACCGCAGGAACATCTCCTCTTGACCCAATAAGGATTCCATCTGGACTCCTCAAGCCGGTTTACTCTGCTCTCCTGAAAATAGAATATAAGCCGTAACTTACCACTCACTGACAGTATTTTCAACATGGTTACGGGCGGGAAGAAACCCCAACATCACTATATATAACCTTACATAAAATCACAGTTGTCAATATGAACCTTTCAAATTACATAATGTATAATAACGTTTCTAGGGTGGGATAATCCTCGCCTCCGTGTCCTTAATAGAATTGAAAATTCTAGACGCGTCAGCTAGAAATGTTTTTATTCTATGGCAGTCAACGGAGGCTTCGGATTATGCTAGTTCAAAGTTGCTCCACCACCGTAGATGCCACATCAACAATTGGCTTATGATAAAACGTCTTAAAAGTAGAATCAGAAGACCAATCTGCCGCAGTCATAATGTCCTCTAATCGAGAACCTCTAGCAAAAGCTTTAGAAGCCATAGCTCCTCTCACCTAATGGGCTCCAAAAGCTGAAGTGTCAATACCTGCCAGACCTAATAACCAAGTGACCCACCTGGCTAAGGTCGCTGCAGTGACTGGGCGAAAAGGTCTCTGTAAGGAAATCAACAACTGTCCTGCAACGTCATTTCTAAATTCTCTAGTACAATCTTCATAACATTTTAAACATTGTACAACACACAATTTGCTATGATGAGGAAACGCAGGATAAGAAACACATTTAGAATTTGTTTGTTCTTTTTTGAGATAGTAAATGATACTCCTGAAGGAGTGAAAACCCTACCTGCTAAATCCAGTGCTCGTACATCCGACACTCGTCTACAGGATATCAAACATAACAACAGAGTCAGTTTTGCAGATAACTGTTTACGCGACAGACCTTCATTTGCCAGCCAATTCCTGAGAAAACGTAAAACTATATCAACATCCCGCAATTGTGAATATCGTGGTTTTGGAAGGTTCACCAACCTGATGCCTCTCACCACTTTACATACCAATGGATGTTCTCCCACCGGTTTTCCATCCCCATGAGGATGCCCTGCTGAAATAGCGGATCGGAAATTATTAACTGTGCGATAGGCCAAACCTTTTATTCGCCATTTCCGATAAAAAATTAACTATCAAATGGATTCCGGATCCCACGGGACCCCCCTGTCGTTCAGCACACCAACCAACCCACTTACGCCAAGCTGACTCGTATCGCTAATGCGCAGCGGGAGCCCAAGATTGAGACAGGAAAAACATTGCGTCCTCCGAAACTCCCGGCACTTGCCAACGTCTCCTGAAAGTTTCCATGCCATGAGGGACAACTGTTCCTGAACCACTAGCGGATGAGATTGACCCAGAGGGTCCGTCAAAATCTCTGGGAACGATATCAGACGTATTGGAGGAGCATACGACAAGGCCAGCGCTGTGGGAAACCATGCTTGTGCTCTCCAACACGGGGATATCAACATCACCTCCGCCTTCTGCCTGCGGATCTGCGCCAATACTCTCTGGATCATGAGGAACGGAGGAAATGCATACAGCATACCCGTCGTCCATGATTGAAGAAATGCGTCCGAGTTGATCGCCAGAGGATCTGGCCGCCAACTGTAAAACTGAGGCAGTTGTGTATTCAGTCTGGACGCAAACAGATCTATCAAACAAGGGCCCCACCTGTCATTCAATTGTTGGAATATTCTGGGGTGTAGTTTCCAGTCGCTGGAATCTCGCAGGAACCGTGAGTTCCAATCCACCACCACATTGGAACTGCCCGGAATGTATTCCACCGTCACCGAGATGTGGTTTAGAAGGCAGTAGTGCCAGAAGTCCTTGGCTATTTCCACTAATAGACGGGATCTCGTGCCACCCAGATGATTGATTTATCTCACTGCTGATACGTTGTCCATCCACAGTAGTATACAACAACTCGCCTTCTGTGGTGAAAGTGTCCTGATTGCAAATGAGCCCGCTAACAGTTCCAGACAATTTATATGGAGTTTCAATTCCTCCGCAGACCATCTGCCCCCCATCTCCACGGTGCCGCAATGGGCTCCCCAGCCCCATCTGCTGGCATCCGATTATATCACTACTTCCGGGACTGACGCAAAAATGGCCTTGCCATTCCATGCGTCCATGTGTTCCAACCACCAAGAAATTTCTGTCCTGGCTTCCGCGTTTAACAAAATCTGTTCCGTGTAGCTCAGGCCCTTGCGTAAATGCATAATTTTGAGCCTCTGGAGTGCTGTGTAATGAAGGGGACCCGGGAAGATAGCTTGAATCAATGAGGCTAAAAGGCCTACTAATCTGGCTAACGTCCTCAAGGATATAGTCCGAGAGGCAAGTGCTCTCCTCAACTCCTTCTTGATCGCAATTCTTTTCTTCAATGGAAGTAATAACTGCCACTATCGAGTTCACTTAGAACCCCAAAAACTCCATCGATTGCGCCGGAGTTAGTATAGATTTGTCTGAGTTGATGACGAATCCCAAATCCTGTAGGAGTTGAGTCGTCCATGCTAGATGTCGAAGAACTGTACTCACACTCTGTGCCATTATAAGGATGTCGTCCAAATAAATGAGTCTCACCCCCCTCTCTCCCTCAAGAATTGAACCACTGGTTTGAGGAGCTTGGTGAAACACCAAGGGGCGGACGAAAGTCCGAACGGCATGGCGGAGAATTCATACCATTTGGTTCGCCATTGGAACTGCAGGATCCTCCGGTGTGGAGGGAAAATAGGTACCGTTAGATACGAGTCTTTTAAAATCGAGACGCACCATCCAATCATTTTCTAAAAGCAGATCTCGAAGTAAATGTATGCCCTCCATCTTGAAGTGGCGATACACTACCCAAGAATTGAACTCCCTGAGATTTAACACCAACCTGAAGCCCAGATCCTTCTTTGGAACTAGGAACACAGTCCTGATAAAACCGTGACTGTGGGGTTCGGTCTCTACAATTGTCCCTTTGTGCACCAGAGATGCCACTTCGTTGTCTATGAAAGACCTCTCTACATGGGAAAAATGTAGCGGGAGAGGCCTGTGTGTCTGTTGTGGTGTTGCATAAGAATCTATCTGAAAGCCTTGTACTGTCTGAAGTACCCAGGGGTCGTGCGTCAAGCTCTCCCACTTGTGTAGAAACTCAGCAATCCGACCTCCCACCTTGACATCCCCACATTGAATCAGATTTACCTGAATAGGAGGTGTCTCGGTCGTTACTCTGGCCTCGATAGCCTCCCTTGTGGGATCGGCCTCTACCACCGCGGTTTCTGGTGGGATAGAAATTGGACCGCTGGGCTCCCCCACGTCCTCTCTGATCAAAGCCTCTGGAGGTCTGATTAAATCCATGGCCGGTCGCTTGACCCCTGAAGCGTCCGGCCCTGGCAAAAAGGCCAGTGTGGAAGACTTTTTTGATGTTACTTTGGGCCTTGTCGAGTGCCGAGAATGTCGCCACATATTTCCCCAACTCCTTTACGAATTTGTCCCCGAATAGTAACCCGTTCGCCAGGGTTCCAGCCTTGGTTGTGGCCATGTCCACCAGCTGGGGGTCAATTCTCATTAGGAAAGATCTTCTCCTCTCGGTTGATAATGCACAATTTGCATTGCCTAGAAAGCAGAGAGCCCTCTGTGCCCATTCCAAGGTCTCTGTTGCATCTAGTGGGGTGTTGGAATCTTTGGCCTGTATGGCCGAATCCAGGATTTTCGTGAGTGGGCCAGATACATCTAGTAGCTTATCCTGGCACCCTCTCCATGCCCTGTCCAACCCTTTCTTTGGGTCCTTAGCAAATTTCTTCATATACGTGGCCATATTAGGGTCCAACTCTGGCGTGTCCGCCACCTTACCCAGTAAGGCAGGTCTAGGGCATTCCGACCTCAACGTAGCGTGCACCTCGCGCTCAAATGCCTGCCAGAGATTCTCCTGCACGTAGTGTGCCACCTCCACACACAGCACCCATTCAGTAGATCTCGGGTGTACGATATTTCTGGGGTCAAAAAGCAGGTTTTCATTAGTGGAGAACCTGCTCACATTATGCGTTTTGCGCTTTCTTTTGGTCGCCTTTTTGTGCTCTTCTGTGTCCTGCTCAGAGTCAGAGGTGTCAGGAGCGGCAGGAGAAGACTCCTCCGCCTCCCCTGTGGTTAAAAGGGAGGAATTCCCAGAAGGGAGAGAGCCACCATAACCATGGTCTCTCATGACACTGGACGCCACCTGAGAAAGGATGTCCGCTGAGGAATGAAATGAAGGTTCACCTAGGGATGTCTTAAATTTGCGTTTACCATAATTTTTCAGGGGCTTCGTAAATGGCTGCAAAGCCTGGATCAGCGCTTTATTCACCGACCCCTGGACGTGGGTATCCAGGGCTTCCACCAATTGCTCCTCCATCTGGTGCTCGTAGGGCACCTCTTCGTATTCTGCGTAATCATCGTAGTCTACCCACTGGTCGACCTCCTCGGCGTAGTACGCCATCGTGCTATAGGAGGTGTGGAGGAGTTTCAAAGGGGGGGGGGGTAGAACCCAGGGGTGCACCAAACCCTAAATCCCTCACTAATCAGAGAATAAAATGAATTTGGCTCCAAGCCTGTCTTGCTAGAAGTTCTATATCCAAGTTGCCATGGTGTATGAGATGAGCCCCAAAACTAGCTAACTATTCCTTTTATTATAATTATTATTATTAGTGGAGTGAGCCACTCCGTCTGTTACCCCTAGGGCAGAGCCCTGCAATGTTTATTCGCCCCGTCGGGCGTTAAATCAGGACCGGCGATTGAGCGGTCCTTCCTCGCGTATACGCGTCCAGCCGCTCTGTGAAGAAAACTCAAACGGCTGATCGCGCATGCGTGAGTAGCGTGGCAAGTGAAAGCGGACTGCTCCCCGAGCGCGTCTGTCCCGCTCCACTCGAGCCACCGGCAACAATATTACCGAAGCACGCTAATAGGACCGCGCAGGTCAATCGCAACAATTATACAATTATAGAAATTCAATCAACATATCAGAAACCGTAAATCACGCTAAATAACAATAAAGGTAAAGCACTTAACTCGCTGCTGCAGCAGCAAAGAAAGAGGAAGCAGTATGGTGTTAGAGACATTTATACCTATTCATGTTATGTGATTGGTGCATACTATGGAGGGGCAGTCCTTCCGGGTTACGCTGTTCAAAGTTTATTGGCTGCTGTGATTATGTCAGTAAAGAAGGAGAAGCATAATCCGAAGCCTCCGTGGACTGCCATAGAATTAGGACATGGCTTCTTCCATAACCCATAGAAATACTGATGCAGTGTGCAGCCTTGAGGTAAATTAAATGGGTTAACTACGAGAATGGTATAAACCTACCTCCCCTGCATTACTGTACATTTGTGATCCTGATGTCCCTGGCCCAGACAGCATACCCTTCTCAGTAGAAAAGAAATTCATTCTGATCTTGGCAGAAATAAAACAGAAGTTTACAATTAGAATCTGTGCTACTTTAAACCATTATACATGATAAAAGATTGCACAAAGTTGAGATATGATAAGCCATGCAAAAAATAAAAACCTGAGATCCGTAACAAGGTCACGGAACAATAGAGTGTTTGATTTTTTGCAAAATAAAAATGTTTAAAACAAGTGCAATAACTAACTGTCTTAAATCCAAACCAAAAAAGGAACAATCAGGGGACTTCGTACCTTTATAAACAAGCTCTTCTGCTTTTTCTAGATATTCAGTTACACCCGGCAAGCCAAGGCTGTAGAAAAGTAGGTTAGGCTGTGGGAGTAAAACAGAGAATACCTTTTTGCAGATACGAAACAAAAGTCTTGTCAGTTATGAAGGAAGCCAGATTTTGATTTAGAAGGTTCTCTGCACATGTGCACATAAACTAAATTATAAATTAGGTGACACTTTCACTTACAATTCATAAAGTACAGAATAAATAAAAAATTACTCAACAAATGACTTGGTCAGAAGGTAAGAGGTATAGTGATGCTTTAACCATTTTATTTTATTAAACTGATGACACTCGTATATATAAAATATGAGTCCATTTAGTTAAGTGTCAAAATTAGGATTGAAAGAACGTCATTTTGTCTTAAATTATTATACCTCAAAAATATATTGTATCAATGCCTCCAATAAATTAAAGGCCATAGTACTCGTTTAACAAAACAAATGACATATGATACACTGTTAATTTTGAATAGGTTTTTATAACATGCGTGATAGTCTTTTTAGGTAATAAAATGCCTTCTTGTTGTTTATGCTAACATTAGTAAACTCAGCCACCATGCTTGCCAACCATACTAATTTAGGAAGTAGCTACCATTTTTGGCATACCTACAGCTTTTTCTGGGTCCACCTATTCCTTTTTTAGAGGCTGCAGGATAAACTGTTTAAGAGGTGAGACCAAGCTTTATAAGCAAGAAAATAGTTGTTAACAAGTCCCTTAAAGCACGCACCGTAGTGCTACATGCATTGTAGCTGCAACTAGTGTTATCAACTGCTATTACTACATAGCAAAGGCAGGCTTGCAAATCAAGAGATGTTTCTAATCCCATAGCATATAATGTGGATTTCTGTGATGTCATCATTACGATAAAGGAAGTGCAATGTAATTTCCAGCACTGTCATCATTAAGCTCATTAAAACTTGAACAAACATACAGCTTTTTGCTCAGAGAATGTGGTTAAGTATAGGGCACTGTTATATAAAACATGAAAGAGGAAACAGTGATTGTGTTAACAGAAGTAAGCGGATAGCTGACATTCTCCTGTAACATTATTAAAAAAAATAAAACTGTACAACTTTCTATTTTCCCCGTCTAGGTTATTGCAATTTTGTATTTAACGAGATTCTGTTGCTTAAAACGTGTGATTTCTATATACACTGCTGCCATATCTATGCGCTGTAAATAATAGGTACTATACTTATCCAATGAACCAGGGCTCAATTTAACGTGGAAGGCTTGCTGGTATTTGAACGTTAGTTGCAGATAACAGTCAGTCGTTCTGCTAGTTGGATGTAAACAAAAGTGTTTCATTATTCCCTATACATTTAATGAATACATACCAGCACTGTTCCCAATAAGGTGCGCTCGCGCGCACCTCTCTTCCTGTGAGCGCGCACTCCCATGTGTGGGGAGCGCACACACAGGACATCCCGAGAGAGAATTCGCGCCGCCGCTTTAAAAAGCGAGCGGCGCGAAAAGCACTTCCTTGATGAGGTTTTGCCAGCAGGAGTGCAGGTAAGGCTGGCTTGGGGCACTTGCTGTATGTTTTTGGCGCGGCGCTGTGCGGGGAAGACTGGGCTTTTGTTTAAGTATTCATGTTAATCACAGCCCGTGAAGGGGCTGTGATTAACATGAATACTTAAACAAAAGCCCACAGACTTCCCCGCACCGCGCTTTATCAGTGCTTAATTTGTAAAATAATAAGTGCCGGGGCCCAAAAGTACTCAGAAATCGGCCGCCTCCCCTATTCTGCCTTTCTATCTCCTGATCTTGGTCATAGTATGAAATGTAAAAAAATAAGTCCTGGTGCCAAAAAATGAAAGCTGGTGGGAAACACCTGCAACCACGGGCTCAAATGAAGCACTTCTTCAGCCTTTCCTGTGTATGTGGCTGCATAGACATGGGTGTATAGCTCAGTGTGACTCCTGTAGGGAACTGTTCAGGTATGGGGCTGCGTGCTTTGTAATGTAGAACCCTGTGCTCCCGGGCACAGACCGCAGGCATCCCTTCTGTGCTGTGCTAGAGTAGTGTGCCTGCATAGACAAGGCTTTATAGCTCAGGGGAGCGCCTGTTCCTGTGGAGAGCTGTCTGGGTAGGGGCTGCTTACTACATAGTGTAGAACCCTGTGCTTCCCGACACAGACTGCAGGGCACCTCTCCCGTGTGCCCAGGTGAAGAGGTGTACACAGATATCCTGCTGTGCTAGACTGTCTCTTCTCCGGCTGTCCTGTGTACATGGCTGCACAGACAGCGAGGCTCCAGTCCCTGTGCAGAAACCTGTATGAGCAAGGATAAAGACATTGTGGACTGTGTCTACAGAAGGTGTTGTCTGTGAGGGGTACGGTCTACAAGTGAGGCTCAATTCATCCTGAAATGGGTTACATGAGGTTAATTGTACGGCCAGGCCTGTGGTCACAGTGAATGACATGAACATGACTGAATTAGAAGTTACGTGAGCTACAGTGAAATAAAGAGGCACTATTTCTGAGCCCTTATTACCAAGTCAATGTTTCATATAGAGCGATATGCACATTTATACAGTTAATGAAATAAGGTCTAGCTGCTATAAAATAATATACACGATCACTACCATTTTAAACACATCAAATCTCGTGTCTGGGTTCCGTGTCTGTAAATCTGCCCGGCGGCCTGTACTACCTATGTGATGTACTGAGGGACTGCATCTCCTGCAGGCATTAGACAGAGGACTTTTATTTAAGGGGTCGTATTTACGGAAGAATGCACGTATGGTGTAAATGTGCGTGTTTTCTAGAGTGCATTGGATGTTTCTGTAAGTGGAGGAGTCCGTGTTTCTATAGGGCTATTGTTGAGCCCCGCCTACATTAAAAGGTTAAGCTTTTAAATCTGCTTGTTCTGCATCTGCAGAAGCGCCCAACCTGTGACCCCCCCTCCCTCTTCATTGCCAGAAGCTCTCATCTACGTGCAGAATTAATATAACACACAGCTGTATTTTCTGTGCAACTTGTGCAGGCGAAGAAAATGTATCTGGAAAGATTGGTGCACATAAGTCAATAGACCCGGCCCTGAGAAATAAGTGCCGGTGCTAAGCACCGGAAACCACCAGCAAAAATTAAGCACTGCGCTTTACTAACAAAAGGTTAGAAAAGCAACCAATCGTTTTTTTAATGAACAAGAATGTATTTTGCTCAGTGCAGAAAGATTTGGAACACCGTTTTTAATTGTAAAAACAAATTTTTTAAACACATCACTTTATATTAAAGTTGGCATTTATGAATGAAAAATACCAAACGTGCTGTTTTTGACTGATAGTTTTATTTTGTCAAATGTTTTAATTTTTGGTTCGTTTTTGTAGTATTATTGGCACTCATCTGGGTAATGTTGGCCCAAAAGATTGAGGGGCATATTATCAAGCGGAAGCGATAATTATCGCTGCCGCGCTTAGCGTGAGATTTTTTATCGCCGGCTATCGCTGGAAATTATCGCCATGCTAGCGCTGTATTAACAACGCATAGCGCAATGGCGATAATTATTCCAGCGATAGCGGTGTTTTCCATAGAACATCGCTGGTTTTCCAGCGATGTTCCATGGAAAACGGCGATAACCTTGCTGATACGACCCTGTGGTCGTATCAGCATAATCCACCTCCCATGCAAAGTATGCCTAACACTGGATTTTAGTATATGTTAAAATCCAGCGTTAATGGCCGGTTAGCGCGATTTTGTTTATCGCTACGCCGGCTGGGGCATTGTTGTAAATATTGCGAAGCTGCCTTCGCGATATTTACCCATGTAGCATATTGAGGCACGCCTACTTTGCATCTCATTAACGTTGAGATGCAAAGCGGGTGCTAAATCACGGAAACACGCGCTAGCGTGTCCTTGCTAATCTTGCGATAAAATTATCGCCGCTTTTCGGCCGAAAACGGACGCTAAAGCGGCGATAATTTTATCTCCCCCTCTTGTTAATATGCCCCCGATTTTCTTTGTCCAAACTAATGCTAACTAAAACCAGTTTAATCTTGTTATAGCAACTGTCCAGGAGCGAGAAAGGAAACAACAGTGAGGAAAGAGAGAGGTAGGGAAAAAAAAGGAAAGGAGTGATAGGGAAGGACAGGGCCTCTAGGAGAGGTGAAAGGGAGGTAAAGGCTAATGGGCAGGAGAGTTATAAGGGCAAAATGGAGGGCGAGATAAATGGAATAAGGGGAGAGGGATGAGACAAGGCGATGATAGAAACAAAGATCACGTGTGATTGAAGGATCAGGGAAAACTAGAGAAAAGGAAGGAAAAGTAGGAAAAGAGAAAAAACAAGTAAGGAGACGAGAGGTGAGGACAGAAGAAGAAAAAAGCAAAAAGACGAGGGGAGCAATGGGAGGAGTCAGAGACTAAAGGAGAAGCAAGACACATGAAAGAGAAAAGGAGAGAAAAAAGGGTTGGATTAGAAGGAGGCATAGAGTCTTTTGGGGGTCCACTGCCATTGATGTAGTATCTTAAAATAACTATCTTTCAGACGGGCCTCCCTTAACCCTCAATCATGTTCTTCTAATGGCTCCTCTGAATCCCCCTCAAAGAATTGTGTCTGTAATTGCACTTCCCTCCAATTATGAAGTGCAGTTGAGGTGGCTTGCAAGAAGATCTTAGTAATTAGAGTTGCCTATAAGCCAGAATCCGTCCCACCATATTCCTTCCAGGTGAGTAGATATTGAAGAATTGGGGACTGTGGTATGTAGATAGGTCATGGACCCCGTTTTCCACGTATTGGGTGCACCAGTAGAGCATGTCTCCACTGTTGGGTATGTGGGATATTATGAGATTGCACTAAGTCCTGGAAGGGTCTAACTAAAGTATGTCAGTTATCCCTGTCAGCTTGCAGGCTCTCCCCATCGCCCATCTAATTTCTTCTCCCCCAATTTCATTCTGACCATTCCGTTATAATGGCATTTTCAGCTGAAGAACTGCATGTACTTCAGGCAGTCTATGGACCCTCAGCCGTTGGAGTCTTGTGCTTTTCTAAACCTGAAGTGTACTTGCCTGTGTAACCAATTCATGTCATGGCGTGTGTATCCAAATTGCAAATCTGCCTTAAGCCCCTTAACGTGGGTTGTATGTGTGGAAATGCACCGTCTTTTCAGTTTTTTAAAGCAAAAGTTTGGAGTGATATTTGGCGCTGCGCACAAGCGCGGTCTGGTTCCTGGCGCACACAGCCATGGCTGCAGCGCACAGAGACCCTACACTGCCGCACACAGAGGAAAAAAATTAGAGGGAACATTGCATACCAGTAATACCGATTTAGTGGGAGCATCAGACATTTTTATGCCAATAATTATATTATTTTTGCTTTCTTACTCCTAAAACATCTTCCACTTCACTCCAAGTAAATGGTAAAAGGATTTCTCCAAAAGTAGTTTTCTACATCATTAGTGGTAACCATGTTTTGCGCCATTGTCCAATGTGGTACTGTAAATAATATTGTTTTGCACTCTACAAATGAATGGAGCGATTCTCAATTTCCCCAGAGATATAAACCGATAATTAGCGCTACCAGAAACGCGCATTAGGTCTCCCAGGGACATTGACGTAGATAAGGGTGGCACAAACCCAATGCCAATAAGGAAAATGCGCCCTCTACTCCAGTATGAAGAAAGGTCATAACTCATAACCGGGATGCAGCGGCCCTCTCACACCCCTGGACTGTGGTACTGCACTACTGATGCCCGAGCCCTGCGTAGAGTGCGGAAAGCAGCATATAAATTGTCTTACGACAAAACGTTGCTCTTATGCATTAGAACCATTCCTATTTCATTCACAATGCAAACGTTCGTTAATCATTCAAGCCAGTTGCTATTTCCATAGATAAGTATGTCATTGTGGTGGCTCAGTTTACATATCTTTACATAAACAACACTAAAATTACCATCCGTTTCTAAGTATACGCACCGTCCGTAAATTCAGCGTAACATCCGTCGTCGCTTTTTCAACGGATGTCGTGTGTACATAATTTAGCACTTCCGGTCACATAACAACCAATCCCACGGCTGAAAACGTTCTAAAATACGTCTACGGAGTGGAATTTGCTACCAGTTAGTAAGGTGACCTTAGATAAATCTAGTGCCCGCACTGAAGTAGTGCTGATTGGCTGAGATATCAGCACATGCGGACTTCGCAACCAATCGGGACTCAATAGGAAATGCTGATTGGCTGTGGTATTTCGTTGGAGGGTGGGGCTACAGTTTAGCGCGAGATTGGGTGTGTCTCGGGAAAAGCAGGTCATAGGACCCCGAGGCTGTTTCGGTTCTGGTTGGTGTTATAAGCAAGGCGGGAATAGAAAAGGCGGGTGGGGCGGAGTGGGTCCCCGCTTGGGGGGAGCGAGCGAGCGAAAATGATATCCTATTAGGCAGAGATCCTCAATCTGTGGGGTGCAACCCCCAGGGGAGTAATGGGAAGGGGACTCGCATTCCCCAGCCTTATTGTTGGCATACCAAGGGGTTTATGAAAAACTTCCCTTACTTTTTTGAAAAAGACAACCAGATAATTCCGAAAGTTAAAATGCTTCAGCTGGAGTGTCATTCTGGGAGTATCATGTTAACGACTGAGAGCGGGGTGTGGCCGTTTTTGTTGGCTACTGCATGGTTCCTTGGACTGACCGGCACGTGGGTTGCTGCTGTGGCTTGCCTGTTTCTATTAAAAAAAAATCGATTTTTTGTTGTTGCTTTTATTGACACTGGATATTGTCTGTTATGCGAAACTAGTTAATTTCGCAACTACTGTCACATTGAGCATTTCATGGCATATCAGAGTGCATATCCGACTTTGTGGCATGATTAACTGGGCAGGTACCCTTTCTCATGGCACTCATACCTAGGTCGCATCAAGGCTTTATTGCTGAAATGTGCATACTGTGAAATAGGAGCTTGACCTTAAATTGACATGCTATGTAATGTCATAACAGCATAATTATTCAGTTTATCAAATGTATTATCTTATAAGCAACACTTTATTAATTAAATGCCATGAACTTTCTACTTTGTCATGTTTCATGTAGCATTTGAATAGAATAATTTGTGCTTTTTAAACAATGATGGTTGATTCATAGCAAAAAGAATGCATTACCTAACAGTGATTTTGCCTTTTAACTAATAGTTCATTGTTCTCAAAGTGAAGCAAACTTAGATGTAGAAGGTAGATCTGTGTTTTAAGACTTATGGTAACTGAGTCTAATATTTCCAGAATCTAATTATGGAAAGCTGACTGTAGCTAACCTTGCAATAAAGAGCGCAAGCCGTATGTATGGTAGCTGAACCTGCTTACTGAGGAGGACTGCCATTCTATTGGCCAATGGAAAAGAAGCCTGATACAATGTTTTCAACATGTTTTCTTGACTTTTATATTAGCACGTGTTCCTAGATAGATGCAGCTCAGAAGAGGTTTCCCCCAGACCCCTGACAGTTGTAGCTACTGGTGCTACTGCAGGCCACTTGCTCACTCGCAATTGTGAGTAAAATGTTATCAGGTCAAGCTATTTTTAGCACCTACTAGTCCCATCTGTGGAGTGAATTTAGGCTGTAAAGGAGCAGATGTTCTGTTCAGAAAGTGAATGAGCAATAAGGATGCCATTAAATCTTGTTTTTATCTTGACACATTTGCTGTGTGCAAGGATGGAAGTCAAATGTCAGTTTCTCTTTTTTCTAACTGCTGCTTGTAAAATGGAGTTTATTTTTCTCTCTTTTACTAGAGTTAGAGGTTTTTGTCAAGTGAGCTGTCTGAAGATGTCAGTTATTTTTCTCTTACACATAACATTTAAATAAATAGCCTGTTAATGAATATTACAAATATTTCAAAATATATCGGGAATTATGAAAGCACATTGTTTGTAATTGAGAAGTGTGATGCAAACAAAAAGTTAAATAGGAGCAAAACAAACCAGAAAACTTTACTTGGTGATATGCAAATCACACATATTTGCAGAAACTCTATTTCCAAACACTATTGTTTGTACACTATATAGCAGTGCTTAATTTGTAAAACATGAAGTGCCAGGGCTAAAAGCAAAGCGGAAACTGCCACGTTCTATTCTGCAGCACTCTGCAGCCACATAAGTCCCAAATAAAGGAACAGTGCTTAATTTGTAAAACATGACGTGCTGGGGCTAAAAGCAAAACTTTAAAAATGCCCAAAAGCACGTCAAAAACATTATGAGAAACTACACTCTATATACTCCTTCCCTTAAATAAATTGTCTGCAAACTATTTGCTATTAAATAAACAAACTTGCCTATCAAAAATCAAAGAAGCAGCAACTACCACGTTTAACTTTACAGCCCTCTGCAGCCATATAAGTCCCAAATAAAGGCCTACACCCAGTGCTTAATTTGTAAAACATAAAATGCCGGGGCTAAAAGCAAAACTTTAAAAATACACAAAAACACGTCAAAAACGCCATAACACTTCTATAGCGACATAAACACAATAAATGTAAATTCAGCTGAAAAGAAGCCTCCTAAACCGGACCTGCCTATCCAAAATCAAACAAGCACCAAGTTCCACGCTGCAGTACTAGCAGCAACTGCCAAGTTCTAATCTCCAGCACTCTGCAGCCACATAAATCCCAAATTAAGGCCTACACCCAGTGCTTAATCTGTAAAACCTGAAGTGCCGGCGCTAAAATCGAAACTCTAAAAGTGCCAAAAAACACATCAAAAAACGCGATAAGAAACTACACTCAAAATACTCCTCCCTTGTAATAAATTGTCTTCAAACTATTTGCAATTAAATAAGCAGACTTGCGTATGAAAAATCAAACAAACAGCAACTGCAACGTTTTACTCTCCAGCACTCTGCAGTCACACAGTTCCCAAATAAAGGCCTACACAGCCAGTGCTTAATTTGTAAAACATGAAGTGCCGGGGCTAAATGCAAAATTTAAAAAAAAATGCCCAAAAGCACGTCCAAAACGCGATGGCAAAGTAGAGTCTAAATACTCATTCCCTTGAATGAATTGTCTTCAAACTATTTGCAATTAAATAAAAAATTACTCACTTCTATAGCAACAACCACAAAACCTGCCTATTTGGTCACATTAGACTTTCTCCAGCTCTATCTGCCTAGATGCTTCTCGAAAAGCATGCAACCTTTGATACAAACACAATAAGTGTAAATGCAGATTAAGAGAAAAATACCAAACCAGACTTGCCTATTAAAGAACAAACAAGCAGCAAGTTCCAAGCTCGAGCACTCTGCAGCCATATAAGTCCTAAATAAAAACCTACACCCACTGCTTAATTTGTAAAACATGAAGTGCCGGGGCTAAAAGCAACAGTACAATGAAAAATGGTCACAGTAGCAACGTTTTTCCAAAAACAAAGAACATAAAAAGAAACATTCATAGTACCAACTTAGCTTATTCTGCAGTGAATGGAATTTATTTTACAAAACAAAATATTCACTTCTGATATGGCAACCCAGTTGCTCTTTCTTACAATAGCAAATGAAACATTTCACGGTGCTCTAGTGATAGGAAAGGATGGGGTGGTTTGGGGTGATAGTGAGTACGTGGAGGAAGTGGACAAGGGAAAGGTACTGTGACATATAAACATCCGATTCACATTGTGAAACCAATCCGGCCTAATACAGGTCAATTGAAACACATAGCATTTTATAGACACTGATATAAAATCTCAGTCGTCAGGGCTTGTGTGGACGTAGTAGTCGACGTTTCGACCCCTCAAGAGTCCTAGGTGAGTCGGGCCTTAGTGTGGGGTCTTCATCAGGACTGTGTGACAGAGGAGCACCACAAGCACATGAATAGCGGCTGGGCAGTCATAGGAGATGGGCTCAACTGAGCTCTGATTCAAGTGAGTAATGTACGGCCAAACGTGCGCGTACGGGTCTTGGAGTTCAACTGTGGGTCAGAGGATCCCTTACAGTGACAAGATGAATCTTCAATAACACTCTTGCTTCTCCGGCTCTCAAGACACAGTTCCCAAATAAAGGCCTACACAGCCAGTGCTTAATTTGTAAAACATAAAGTGCCGGGGCTAAATGCAAAATTTAAAAAAAATGCCCAAAAGCACGTCCAAAACGCGATGGCAAAGTAGAGTCTAAATACTCATTCCCTTGAATGAATTGTCTTCAAACTATTTGCAATTAAATAAAAAAATACTCACTTCTATAGCAACAACCACAAAACCTGCCTATTTGGTCACATTAGACTTTCTCCAGCTCTATCTGCCTAGATGCTTCTCGAAAAGCATGCAACCTTTGATACAAACACAATAAATGTAAATGCAGATTAAGAGAAAAGCACCAAACCAGACTTGCCTATTAAAGAACAAACAAGCAGCAAGTTCCAAGCTCTAGCACTCTGCAGCCATATAAGTCCTAAATAAAAACCTACACCCACTGCTTAATTTTTAAAACATGAAGTGCCGGGGCTAAAAGCAAAGCAGCAACTGCCACTTTCTACTCTGCAGCACTCTGCAGCCACATAAGTCCCAAATAAAGGCCTACACGGTGTAGGCCTTTATTTGGGACCTATGTGCTATAGAGTGCCGGAGAGTAAAACGTGGCATTTGCTGCTTGTTTGATTTTTAATATGCAAGTCTGGTTATTTAATTGCAAATAGTTTGAAGACAATTCATTCAAGGGAATAAGTATTTAGAGTCTACTTTGTCATCGCATTTTTGACTTGTTTTTGGTCATTTTTAAAGCTTTGCTTTTAGCCCCGGCACTTTATGTTTTACAAATTAAGCAGTGGGTGTAGGCTTCTTTTTAGGACTTATGTGGCTGCAGAGTGCTAGAGCTTGGAACTTGCTGCTTGTTTGTTCTTTGATAGGCAAGTCCGGTTTGGTGCTTTTCTCTTAATCTGCATTTACACTTATTGTGTTTGTATCCAAGGTTGCATGTTTTTTGGGGAGCAGCTAGGCAGAAAGAGCTGGACTAAGTCTAATGTGATCAAATAGGGAGGTTAGCATAGATTAGCATTATAATGCTCTTTATTAAAAACTACAACATTAAACTCATCAATATGGCGAGACAGATTGGTATTGCCAATGCTTGTTCTATTTGTTTTCAACTTATTACTACTGCAACTGTATGCTGATTTGTTTGGATTTATTAAGACTTGGCTGAGACTTATGAGCTACTCGTTATGAGAAGTTCTGCTATTCTAATTTGGCTTGGAAGCTTTATGCTCTTCTTATCTCACTCTTTTCTTCGTTTTCAAACTCTTCATGGATTCTTGACCTTGAAACGCTGATTCTGATCTTTAGAATAGGAAATGTATTCCTAGAGATGGACAGCACTACCTGCACCAACTTTGGTGAAATACTACTACTAATATTCAAGTAAGCGCTAATTGTGAACTGAATTCACCATAATGCAAAGGGACGAACTCTGCTGTGATGTGAGGCAGTGTGCTCCCCATCCCCCTTTTATTTGATTTATGGACTAAGTGAAATAAAGCGAAAATAAAGAAAATAACTTTACTAATCTCTTAACAAGAATAAAGGTATTGGAAAAATTATCTAAACTCTCATCATTGACTGAACTTAAAACCGTTGATACTATTTAAGTTAAAGATGTCAGATTATGGTATTTGGCTCCTAATACATCATTTTTAGGTCCATCAAGAGATCGGAAGAGATTAAAAAATTTAGGGCCCAGTCCGCGCTTACAGTTTTATGGTAGCAGAGGATGGTTCAGTGTTTGGAGCAAGGAGCTATAAATAATTGCCCAAGTTAGACTACCATACCCGAATCCTGGAATCCAACGCCTAGAGCTTCATCACTTATCCAGAGATGCAATATTTCTATCTAGTTCTCGTATTCTTTTTCCAATGGGAAAGGATAGGTGAAAGGTGACTGGCTAAGGAGTGGGATGCAGAATTATGATTGGTTAACAACATGACCAATAGAGAGGTTGGAATGTTTACACATATGCTTTGACATATTTCGAAATGTGATTGGTTGAAAGTATGTAGGAAAACAGTGAAACAGTAGGGGACAAAGGATTGGAATGGTGATTAGTTTCTGGTACGAATGTTGAGGGGTAATAATGTGAGCGATATTCAATTCAATATATTTGCTAAGAATTTGGATCTCTAATGAGGTCCACATAAAATATACACACAATTATTGCAAAATAAGCATATTAAGATACGAACTCAATTAATTTCCACAGCAAATGGGATAGAGTACAAAGACAGACAATGTAGTAAAATTCTAGTGAAATTGCTTCAGAAATTCATTGAGAAGCAAAATGTAAAACTATATGGCACAGCAGATTAAGATTCAAGTTAGTCCATCATAGAAGTATCTAGGCCCTACATAACCAGGTCTGAGTTCTCCCTTATGCAGAAAAGTAAAATATCTACAAGCAGAATGCAAACAATGGCTCTAAATGAGCAAGAAAGTAGGTAAGAATATTCATCATTATGGCAGAAAACAAATGACAATACCAAAGTTAAATCCTTTACCGCAACAAATAGATCGAGTTAAATACATATGCAATATGTAAATATTGAAATACTGTCAGCAGCTTCATGATGAATCCAATTTTAAATAAAGTGCATCACGTAGCAGCAGAAGGTTATAAACCGAAAAAATTTTTAAGGAAGGAACTAACACATTTATAAATAACTCAATTTTCCATTAGCAAAAATGGTTAAAAACAAAATATGTCCCGATTTTCGTGCAAAGAGCATTTAAGTAGCTACAGTAACGTGCAAATATTAAAATACTATACAAAAGCAGCTTCATAGTGAGTCCAAATTTTAGATAAAGTGCATCATGTAGCAACGGAAGTTTATAAACCAAAAGGAAATTCTAAGGAAGAAACTAGCACCTGAGCGATATTCCAAAGTAATCTATCCTGTATAGTAAGTTTGTGAGATGAGATGAATAGAAGATAAAAATCATCTTGTTACTTAACTTATGGTCTGACTCTTGCAAAAATGAGTCCACCACTTATCCAGACACGGGATACTTCTGTCTAGTTCTCAGATTATCTTTCCGGAATGGAACGGATAGGTGAAAGAAGACTAGCTAAGGAGCGGTAGTCAGAGTTATGATTGGTTTATGGCATGACCAATAGAGAGGTTGGAACGTTTATACATATGCTTTTACGTGTCTCGAAATTTGGTTGAAAGTATGGTGGACCACAGAGAAACAGTATGAGGCGAAGGATCTGAATGATGATTAGTTTCTGGTACTGATGTGGAGGGGCAATAATGTGATCGATATTACTAAGTTACCTAATGTAAATATTGGTCACTGCCAAACCGTTAGCATGAATTGAATCGATAGAACATGTTCCTTAAGACTGATCCTAGTGTTCTTGACCTGAAATTTGTTTGTTGGTACGAATTGGACACGGAGAAAAGGTTTTTCTTGTGAAACAGAAGTATACGGCAATGTGGTTCTGATTGGATGCTCTGAAGCCGGAAGGTAGAATTGTCCTAAGGAGAAGCGAGAATGTGGATTTTGGTTACGGAATGTCTGATAGGTTGAGCCTCTTCTGCGGACCAGAGTGAAGCAGTTCAACATATAAATACTCTTGTAAGACAGTGCCCAATTGGATTACAACAAATGCCAGTTCCTGATTGGTTAGAAAAAGGTTTAAATAACGTAAGATAATTAGAGTCATTAAGCATCCGGATTCTCGACAATGGTGGTTGTCGGTTGGTACGTGCTACTGAGATAATATTAAGTTCTATGGACATTTGGTATTGCTCATGATTATGCGTGCTTGAAACGTGGGAATTTTGGCTTTAGGATCTGTTAGAAGTGGCTGGATTTACTCTTATATGATCAATGTGAAGTCTATGTTGAGAAACCGGTAATTTGAATAGACGAAGTATTTATAAGTGTGACATTGATATAGTTTACTTTTGTTGCCTTATTCTGTTATAGAGCTTGGTGGTGAAAACTTCAATTCTTTTGGTGAAGAATGTGAATATTTATTAATATATGAGAAGAATGCACTTCAACAAAAAGAAAAATAAGGATATAGATTGATCAGGATGTAAGTAGTTGGTCTGTCGACAAAGCTATCCTTAGTGCGCTTGGAGGGGCAAGTCTTAGAGCATATATTATCTATTTTTGCTCACAGAATATATCATGTGTAAGTACCTGACTACCACCAGTGAGAGAGAGATTTTTTGGGTTATACTGTGCAGGGCTTACTTAAAATTCTTCAGAAACTTGCCGTTACCTTCCAAGTGAGTTGACTTATTCTTGGGGAATATAGCTATATGAAATATGTTTCTGTAATTTATGATGGCCGGTCCATATTGTGTCTTTCATGCCTCCAACAAATCAGTCACACTAGACGAATATGTGTATTCAATTATCATAATTTCATGATTGTACTATATATAGGTGTAACAAGTGGAATATCTACTAATTTAAAATAGAGTTTCGTGTTGGTGTCATGATTTCTGTATTCATTTTCTTCTTTTTTGTGTAAAAAATATATATGTATGCGTATACAAATAGACTGGACAATTATGGGTTGAGTCAACTCTGGAGTTGGTGGTCGGTTTTGTACATACATTTTGGTGTTCATCAAGGTATAAAGATTTTAGTAGGCATTTCTTCAAATATTATTTAGTGTTGGAGTCACGGTCTTAGTGTATTTACGCTAGCATGAAAGAAATGTATGAGATTGTGGATGTAAATAAGTAAATACATTGTCCACATATTATATCAATTTTGTATTTATTTGAATTTTTTCAGCCCTGATTAAGTCCGCAAGGACGAAACGCGTTGGCTGGGCTGATTGATTATTTGTTTCAGCAAAGAATAAAAATAAATGAAGACATTTTCATCAAGACTACATGACTCTGAGTATTAATAAGAATCACTTTAGTTTATTTGAGTTGGATTCTATGTATTGAGAAAGATTCTAAAAACACAAACACAAGAAAATCACACATGTCTGAATGATGAAGAGCAATAGAAAGGCTCATTTGTCACCTACACCAGGGAGGATTACTCAACAAATGTTTATTCTAGATTAGTACATGAATATACACACGCCATGGGAGCCAAGGACTGTTATGTGTTCGCTCATTTACTGTCATCAGAAGAAGACACATTACCATATGCCGTTATGGAATCTCATGTAGTATATTACATATACTTGTATATAGACGAGAACACTTTGAATATTTCTTTTCTAACTATGAGTTAATACTTTCTAGAGTGCCTTTGATAGAAAGCATGAGTTTACACTAGCAAAGAACAAAAGTGGACACAGTCTGGTATTATTTTATGCCACATAGACCTATAGCTAGTGTTGAAGCTTATCAGAATAATTTAACCTGTTTGATGCAACCATTAGAAAAAGTTTTTATTATGTCATTAGAAGAGAGAAATGCTAACATTACCCACACTAAAGACAAACATGTTTTGAAAATGTTTGGAGGAAGATGAATTTAGAAAGAAAATGGTATATCTGAAATTAAGATTAGACAGTCAACACAAAGGGAAAGTTTGTCTTTTCGGAAGAAGGACAACAAAACGAACCAGACATGTGAGAGTTGGTAACTGTGAACACACATTTAAATTAATGCGAGGGTACCGAGTTTAATGTTTCCAGTATCTAACTACACAAGACTGTCTGTAGCTAACCTTGCGATAAAGAATACAAGCCACATGTGTTTTCAGGGGAACAGAGGAGCTGAACCATCTTACCAAAGAGGACTGTCATCTTATTGGCTTATTTAAAAGGAGCCTGATACAATGTTTTTGACGTGTTTTCTTGACTTTTATATTAGTGTGTGTTCCTAGGTAGATGCAGCTCAGAAGAGGATTGCCCCAGACCCCTGACAGTTGTGGCTACTGCTGCTACTTTTTCCATTTGCATCTTACCTTTTCAAAAGATTGCTACTGCAACTGTATGCTGATTTGTTTGGAATTATTAAGACTCGGCTGAGTCTTATGAACTACTCTTTATGGGAAGCCCTGCTATTCTAATTTGGCTTGGAAGCTTTATGCTCCTCTGATCTCAATCTTTTCTTCGATTTTCAACTCTTCATGGTTTCTTGCACTTAAAACTCTGATCTTTAGAATAGGGAATCTATTCCTTCACAGAGTATGCTTAATGCATTATATTTTTGAAGCTTTGTTCTAACCATTCTTTTAATAAGATTTCTGTAAACTTATTTGATTTATGGACTAACTGAAATAAAGACAAAATAAAGAAACAAACTTTACTAATCTTTTAATGAGAATAAAGGTATTGGAAAAGTATCTAAACTCTCATTGTTGACTGAACTTAAAACTGTTGATACTATTTAAGTTAAAGATGCCTGATTATGCTCCTTGACTCTTAATACAACATTCCAAGGTCCATCAAGAGATTGAAAGAGATTTAAAAATGTAGGGCCCAGTCCGTGCTTACATAATTTAGAGTGTGGCTTGAACATGGGGAAAAAAATGTCTGTGATTTCCATACTCTGCCACCCTACCTGTATTTTGGTTCCTCTCTGAGCTTTCTGTTATTGTATCCAGATATATAACACAAGAACTGACATGCACCTAAAATCAATGAGTATTGATTTTATCAATGGTTTTTAGCTGTTTCAGATAAATGAGTAGCAACAGCGATTATGTTGTAAATAATATTGAAAATGTTTCAGTTCTGAAATTCAGACCACATGTGAATTAAGCATGAGAGGCATGCAGAAGGAGTACTGGTCTTCAGAGTGTCTCCATCACTCCTGTTATATTCACTCTATGTTAGATATGTACGCCCTTTTTGTCTTCACATCTTGTCCATCTGCATACCTTACACCTCATCTCTTACCTCCTCAGTACCCTCTTTTTGCTCTCTCCTGAATGCTCTTCCTCACATCTTTGACTTTAACACCTTCAAAATACTCCATGCACCCATCTACCAGAATAAAACTCTTGGACAACATGTTTTTCGATTTCAGACATGTAGATGTGGAGAGTTCTGTGAGTTGCATTGGTTTCTCCAGGGCTATCATTTCTCAAGGGAGAGTAAGTAGTTGCATTTGGCCGTCATACATACTACCACTGGCAAATCAACAAAAATATATACCATTAAGTGAAGTGAGTCTTCCAAACAGACTACCCTGTCTTTTTGTCTGTGTGAAATATAAATATGTGTATTCAGTTTGTTGCAGACGGTTCGATTGCTTTTGCACCCTACCTCACTTCCTATATAACTGTAAGAAATAAGGTTATTGATTGGGGTGAGGGGTGAAACCCTACTCAAACAGGCAATGCAATCCTTGTCACGGTAAAGTCACAAGCAAACCCTAAATTAATCTGTACTAAACCCTCAGGTAGCTAGCCAAAGAGCAGTCAGGCTTAATTCCGAGACAATGTGCAAGGTATTTGTGCAAAACTTCAAATATTAACAAGTAAAAACACACCACAAAGAGGATCCAATACCAGGTTAGAAAAATAGAGTATTTTTTTTAAATAAATAGAACATGACAAAAATCCAATCAGTAGAACCGTAGAGCTGCAATTTTAAAGATCTAAGTTAAAATGGCACCAGAAAGCACAAAGTGCCAATTGTAAATATCTGCTCACGCAAAGTCACAAGTTTAGGCTGACCACGATGGAGCGGGCGGGGGGCGGCTACAGGGACACAGTTAAGCATAGTGTTGTGAGGTGCTGTATTTAGATGCAATACGTCGGTTCCAGGAAGCTGCGGGCCTGCAGTGTGAGGTCCTGCGTCGTCGTCGAGGAAGGAAGTTTGCGATGCGAAGCCCGTGTCGAGGATTAGTCACGCACTGGCTGGTGCTGAAGCGACTGTGGGGCTTGCAATGCGAGGTCCTGCTTTGTCGGCAAGACTGCTGTCAACCAGAGGTTTGCGATGCAAGGGCCTACATCAGGGATGCGTCGCCCAGCGACAATTCAAATGTGGCTGCATTGGACGAGGTCGATGCAGAGTCCTTGTGCTGAAAGAATCGTAGCAGAGGCGATGCGTTGATTCTATTCAGGCTTGTGCCACGCAGCAGAGATGATGCGTTGGTACTGCTGGATTCATAGAGGGGCTGACAGAGCACCTTCAGGACCACTTCCAAAGCTCCAGGGCTGGGGTAGAACAACTTGGAGGGTAGGACTCACAGTTGCAGAGTCCAGGTGCTGGTTAAAAAAGACTAGCCCTTGGAATCACTTTGCTGTTCCTGGGTTCTGGTTACAGGTCCAGTCCTTCTCACCCAGGCAAGAGGGCAGCAGGTCAGCACAGCCGGCAGCAGCCCTTCAGGGCAGAAGTCTAGCAGAGTGGCTGTCCTTTCAGCAGCACAGCAGTCTTTCTCCTTGGCAGAGTCTTCCACAGGTCCAGAAATGTACTGAAGAGTTGGTGTATGAGGTCCAATATTTATACCTGTGCCTCCTTTGACACGTGAGACTTTCCAGAGGTTTCCCTTTGAAATGCACAGGTTTCCTGCCTCCCCTGCCCTGGCTCAAGACTAACTACAGCAGGGCGCAGTTTATTCAGGTGTAAGTAGGGCTTGGCCTAGCTGCGCCCTCCCATCCTGCCACAGATGGCCCATACAGACTCATCAAAGCTCTCTATTGTGTGTGGCTGTCTAAGAGAATACACAAAGACCAACTGCTAACTCTACCCTGTCATGTGACCCAGAGACAGGTTGCAAGCACTAAATGACTAAGGCAGGAGAATACCAACTTTCTAAAACGGGCATTTACAAAAATGTAACCAAAAATCCAACTTTACCATAAAAGAGGATTTTTCATTGCAATTCCAAAGACAGCAGACATGAATTGTTTAACTGTCTCACTTGGAAAATACAGCGTATTAAAAGTAATAAGGTAATTCCAATGTTATCTTATGGGAGAGGTAGGCCTTGCAATAGTGAAAATGAATGTGAGAGTTTTTCACTATCAGGACATGTAAAACTTAAAAGTACATATCTTACTTTTTAAATACATTGTACACAGTCATGTGGGCTGTTAGGGCCTACACTAGGGGTGGCGTATATGTATTAAAAAGGAAGGTTTGGGCCTAGCAACAGGATTATGTTGCGAGGTCAAAATGGCAGTTTAAAACTGCCCACACAGGCTGCAATAGCAGGCTTGAGACATGTTGGAAATGGCCCTTTTTGCAGGGTTATCCCCTAACATTTTGCTTCCTTCTCCTATTTTTTCCTGACCTGTGTTTGTTGGCTATAGGACTCTGGGCACTTTACCACTTCTGATCAGTGCTAAAGTGCATATGCTCTCTGTGTAAATTGTTATTGTGATTGGTTGTCCATGATTGGCATATTTGATTTACCAGTAGGTCCCTAGTAAAGTGCACTGAGTGTGCCAGGGCTGGTAAATCAAATGCTACTAGTGGGCTTGCAGCACTGATTGTGCCACCAACATGAGTAACCTTGAAAAGATGTCTCAGGCCTGCCACCACGGTGCCTGTGCACAGTTTGTTAACTGCCATGTCGACTTGGCAAGTGCACCCACTTGCCAGGCCCTAACCTTCCCTTTTCTTACATATAGGGCACCCCTATGGTAGGCCCAAGGTACCCCTCTGGGCAGGGTGCAGTGTATGTGAAAGGTAGGACATGTACTGGTGTGTGTAACATGTCCTGATAGTGAAATACTGCCAATTTCCTTTTTCACTATTGAAAGGCTATCTTGCCCCATAGGACAGAATGGGGAATGCTTTGTAACATTTTACAAGCATATCTTTCTATAGGGATAAGATAGAAAAATGGAGTTTGGTATGCCTGAACTCAGGATTTAATAACACATCTTTTAGTAAAGATGTTTTTTAAATTGTGTGTTTGAAAATACCACTTTTAGAAAGTGGCTATTTTCTTGTTCAAGCATCCCGTGTGCCTCTGCCTGTTTGTGGATTGACTGTCTGGCTTTGAAGTGACCGGGGCTGGGGAGGTGCAGTGGCTCCAGGAGTCTGGATGAGTCAGCACTATGCTGAATAGGCCTGATCTGCATTTGGAGTGGTGGGAGGAGTAGCACCTGTACCTGAATGGCTGTGCCTGCCTTCCACAATGCTGGCTCCCCCCCCTGTGGTGTGTCTGGAGCCAAGGCTCACACTGACAATGGATGTTGTGCACTTGCAGAGTGCCCCGCAGAACTCGTTTGAACTGGGCTCAGAGCCCCTTGCACAAAGAGAACAAAGACATTTTGGAGTATAAGTATTAGACCTAAAACCCCTGAACTTTAGATCATTCCTGGAATTCAAGAGGAACCTTTGCCAAGGAGAAGAGCTGGAGAGACTGAGGAGAAGTACTGCCCTTGCTGTGTGCATGGGGTTGGCCTGCGGTTGCTGTTTCTGCCAAGGAAAGGAGAAGGACTTTGCTGTGTGCTGTGTCCCCTGCTTGAAGGAGATCTCCAAGGGCCTGTTGTAGTGGTGAGCCTCAACAAGGACTACCAGTGCTTAGGGGTTCTCCCTTCCTTGCACAGAGTCCTCAGACCAATAGGAAGAAGTTGGCACAGAAACTGGAATAGAAAAGACAGAGTTTATTAAACCTCATGAGGTGGAGCTACATTCACACAGCACCCTTCGGTAATGCATGAAGTAGCACACTGAATGGAAGGACCTTGGTCCTTTTATACCCACACAGGGGCTCAAATGAAGGCGGTACAAACACAAATGCTGGTTTTAGGTACATATAAGGTCATACAAGAAATGCACAGTCGACAAGTGGGTGGAGCTAACAGTTTCTACTTCTAGTAGACACATCCTGACATTTATAAACTCGGAACAGCTGCATGGACAGCTGCGAGCTCAACTGAGCATGTGCAAAGCAAAAAGGCTAAATATAACTCGTCTCTAGGCAGATTTCAAGAGCAGTTAACAGGAAGGTAGGACAGAGCACATGGCGAGCAGCACATGGCAACCAAAATGGCTGCCAGAAATACAAAATGGATTCCACAAAGCGGACAATTTAGCCTCTGAATACAGGATGTCTTCGGCTAATGCTTAACTTAAGTGCTGCCAAATTACAACAGACGACCCTTTCAGCATTAGCTGAAGACATTCGTTTATCTGGGGTAATCTAAATATTCATCCCGTACATCTATTAACATTATTTCGGCCACCTCTTTATTCAACATTTGTTGGGCCTTTGTTTCAGCAACGTTCCCTTTGGCAGGTATACAAGCAGAGATGCAAATGGAGCAAAGCATTGGACCACATTGGATACATACACAGCATGTAAAAAGTATCATAATCATTACACACAGGATAGTCAGTAGCTTCCAGCCCCAAGCAGAAACAAGAGTCCAAAACCATCCAGTAAAAGTCCAAGTACCAGTCTCTGGATGAATTTCTGCAGCAATCTTATGCAGTTCTGATATTGCGCCATATACTGAAGGTGAGTGATCCGGTATGAATACGCAACAGCTGCTACCGATGATGCGACATGCACCACCTCGATCAGCCAAAATCACGTTTAGCACCATCCTATTCTGGAGTGCTACAATCCTTGCAATCTGTAGTTCCTCTGTAATGTTCCCAAGTGCCATAGCTGTCTGATTGGTAACAGCTTCCACAACACGAGTTAATCGCCTGATCTTTCTGCTGTTTAATGCAGCACCCACAAAGAAAAATAAGCCCAAGTTGAAATCAACATATTGTTGTAGGGTAGTGTCGGTTTGGTCAACTTCGTCCATACTTATTGTCCTCTTATTTCTGTTTTTGGAAATATCATTGTACAGTTTAAAATCACGGTGATACAATGCAGGTGCCAGAAACACAGGGGGCAACAGAAAAGATACATAGCAGATTCCTGACCACCCAACAGGTAATTGATAATATCCGTTATTTCCACACACAAAATACGTATTATGCGAGGCTGTGAAAGTGCTGTCATTGGCACCTTCAATGGTCAGGATTACAGTACACTCGCTCCTCCCCACTGGAATTCTTCCAACGCTACAAATACACAAATCTGCTTTAGCTTTTGTCACAGAAATCACAAAAGGTCCAATGTTCTTCTTTATTCTCACATTTGTGAAGACATATGGTGTTGAAATATTGTCCGGTTGATACTCTTCCCATTCCCATTTAGTCCCTTTGGCTTGTGGATAACCTTCTTTATTTTGATAACACACTTTATTAAGTTGAAAAATAATCCCACCTACTGAAGGCTTTCCAGATGCAAACAAAAGCGCATACCAAGCTTGACAAGAACCATTGTGAGAAAATGGAAGAGGAATAAAAGGTGTTCCTCCTTTCTTTTGATGTGCAGGTATCATCCCACACACCCAACAGTTGGTAGTATTTGTAGCATTGTGAGTATGGTGCAACATCTGGATAAAGGTATTGTTTAGATAGGATTGTCGATGCTTCTGCTCACGGTAGGGAAGAGTAAAGTAGTGGTGTTCCACTGGTACTGGCGTAGTGGCAACAAAAAGCTGTCGAACAGGAGCCACCTTCTCGATGTACCACGTAATTGCTGCCATAGCCACCATAGCAACAACAAACCCTACAGCACAAATGATTCTTTTGTTATTCATTTCAGCAACAGTAATGATTGATCTTTCTAAAAACTTGTTGAAAACAATCGTTGGAGCTCTTCTCCCTGGGCAGCCGTTGATTTCTTCACCATGGGCCAAGGCGGGTGTCACTACACTAATGCAGGGCTGATCCCCCTCAAAAATGGGACGATCAAAGGGGTACATTACTAACAAAAAAAAGAGTCCTTGGGAAATTGTAGCCGCTGTACAACCAGCCAGAGGGGAGTCTTCTCCCTGTGTCCGTTTGAGCCTCACAGGCAGGCTCTTGTTGTTCCCACGGTGGAGCTGCACAACTCGCAACTTCAAGAATCACGGCCCAGTTTGAGAAGAAAAAGTCTTTCAACGATCCTGTCCAGTGTCTCAGGCAGTGCATCAGTTTTCTTCACTTTAATCTAACAGGCACCAAGGGCACAGCACCTGTACCCTAAACTCAAGTCCTTCCTTAACTCCTGTATTGCTCCGCTGGCGCACTGCTCTTTTGTTGGGGCCACAGAGTGTAGCCAGTATGCTCAGGCATCCCTTGATCAACAAACAGAGGCGCAGACTTGCATTCACTTTGGGACCAGGACTCAAGGCCTGAAGCAACCCTTGTTTCAAAGGGGGTCACCTCAAGCAAAAGCCTCCTTGCCGTCCTTATCGGTCTGTGACTCTCTCAGCTGGGCATCAAAAACTGGATCCACAGAAAGATTTCTTCATCCTGATTTGTGACCCCGTCTTTCGCCCAAGACAGTGGCAGGGGTACACACTTCACGTCCCAGTGCTTCCGGCCTTCACTGAGGTCCTAGTTGCCAGCAACGCCTGTGCTGGTTCCCTTTATCTTGACTCCAAGCTGGACTGGTGCTGACTCCCAGGCTGGATCTGATGTCCGGGCCCCTCTGGCAATGGTTGTAGGGCAGCAAATATCTATTGGTGGGCAGAACAAAAGGTCTTTAGACAAGGCACAAAAATAATCTATCAACAGAGAGGATAGTCTCAGAATACTTCCTTAGTCTTGGGATGCCCCATTCATTAGCAAGGCACCCAAGAACCACTTCATCTATCTGAGAATAAAAAAAAACACCCTAGACCTATTGGCAAGTATAAAAGGAACTTTTTGGTGAACTGACAAGAGTAATACGTCACCCAATCCCAAGCAACCAAGGAAGTCTGTGTTCATTTACTAAATTCTGAGGAAAAAAGAAAAACAATACAGACATACTCCAAATCCTTACATTTGTGCATTCCTATATTATTCATCTGAAGAACCTCAAGAAAAAGGAACTTTTCCTACACTTCTACTTATGAACCTTGCATTACTTGTACAGGACTGCAGACACTTCTAAAATACTTTCTCTTACGTAAAGACACCTACATTTTATGCCTAGGACCATGCTTTCATGTTATAGGCGCAGCGGAAAAATCTAAAACTGCTAATTTAACAGGGATTCTTATTTCATAAATAACTTTTTTTTTAAACTCAAGATAGTGGGTACATAAATTTCTCCAGCAGAACATGTTGTGACAAACAAACTCCTATAAAACAATATTTTCCTTCAAAATGTTTGCTAAGGATCACATGGGCGTCTTTCCTGCATTCTACTTTTCACGATCCGGACTATGCAACATCATTTTCAAAAGGAAAAAACCCTATCTCCAGCTCTAATAAGGGCTGTCAGCTCAATTACACAGACTAGCTAATAAAAGACTAGCAATGCCCTTGCAAAACTGTATAGAACATGAGAATAACATAAACAATAATGGTATTGCCACCTGAGATTTTTGAACAGAAACCCCCACTATACAGTTCCCTTTAAAGATCAAATAAGGGAACATCAATCTGTTCTACTCATTCTTTCATACAGGATGGGCAGTAACATAGTATATTTTTCATCATTTTATTAATTCTAACAATTTTAAAACAGTATTACTGAATAGCCAATTAAATGTCTCATGGCCATTTCCTAGACAGCTTAGACAGACTCATGAGAGAGTGAGAAAAAGAAGAGAGAAAACATAAATTTGCCTACCCTTAATTTGCCCAGGAGCTAACCTCCTTCCCCCATTTTGACAGTAGGAAAACCTGAAAACAGGTTTACCTTCTGGCAACACTATCTACCCCTATTTGTGGCAACTGGGCACAAACAAACTTGTAGGAGATATCTTAGAAAGTGGCTATTTTCTGATTCAGCCTAACACAAGCACATTGAGTTAACTTTAGAAAGCGTTAATAACCAATTACCAATTCCTTCAGCAATGGTGCTAGATTAACATGAGGGCGCATGAATGCAAACTAAAATCCATTGCCTCCTTATCTCAGCCCTTGCACAGTAATCTTTAAACTAAAACCATTATTTTTATATACATGGCAGAGCTATGCTCTACTCAGGGCCCACATACGTCACTGCTTTTCCTTCTTTTCATATGACTGCGCAAAACTTGCGTTTGCCAAAAATAGGAAGCAAAGCTTTTCTTCCTCTCTCTGCGCTGTCATCTCTTCTTTCAAAAACTGTTCGGAGGTCGAAATGTCCAAGCAAACCTTCCCCTTAGCCCTGCTAGGTAGCTAAATGCAGAACTCCGACCTTTAACCCTTTCACCAGCTGTCCATTTTTGTGCAAGGCTTTCCATGCGGTCTTTGCAATTCAAAGCAACTCTGGAGAATCACAGCTGAAAGGCAGTCCTGTCCGCCTAATAATTTTAAAGGTAGGATCTAACTTCTGCTGTGTTTTTTTTTTCTTTTCAATACTTGTCTCTATCTGTGTGCAGTGTATGGTGTGCATTCTAGCAGGTTAGAGGTCAGCTATTTGTGTTATACTTAAATGTGTGCATTTACTGAAGCCTAAGAGCAGTGTGAAAGCTGCTCTGCTTGGCAGAACTACTTTTAAATAGTGAATTTGTCCCAATTTCGACTTTGGTGGTAGGGGCACTTAAAAATGAATAACCTACAATATTGCGGCATATTAGGGATCCCCAGGGTGTCCTCTAGATATCCCAGAGATGGGGGATCAGAAATGTATAAGGTACACCCTTAAAAAAACGTTTTTATATGCCTGGATAAAGTGAAATTTCACATTGCACTCCCCACATCATGGTAAAGTGCTACTTAAATCCAACTTTGATGCTAGGAGCTATATATTATTCACAGTATGATTATCAGACATTACAAAAGATCAAAAACAATTTTAGGGCAATTATTTTTAATAAACATTTTTTTTTCTTCATATAATCAAAATTCTCCTTTTTTTTTTTTTAATAATGATCACAAACCCTTTTGATGGTTCCACATATGAAAAGCAAGCCTCATTCCTTTCCTATCACCTTTAAATGTATTTATTTATAATACGAAGCACAAAAGCCTTACTGAAACATGAAAAGTCTGCGTCACTTTTAAAGGACAGTAATCATTTAACATCAGAACCACAGATGTGCTTGTTAAAAAGGCATTAAGAAAGGAAATCCCTTTTAATCTTTTCTCTGTTATCCAAAATAATGAAACTGTCTTTTCTGACTTATAAAATCAGCAGTTTTTAATGCACGTTTTCAAACCATGTTTGCACTAACTTAAAATCTAGTTGACTCGGCAGTTTCCTTATGGCTTGGGACCAAGAATAGCCATGTGTTGTTGACACAGCTGTGTTCTGACCAGCAGGCGTCAACATCTCACGCCTTTCAAGCCAGCACAAATCTATCGTTCTGTAATGTGGTGTTTATTTCAGCAACAACCAATTCACTCAGATGATGTGAATGCCTTTCAATATTAATATATAAGGATAATACTGTAACATTTTTCATTTTAGTCCTAATTGTGTGAAAGCACACAAATTCGTTTTTTCCTACCTTTCTATGAGGCCTATTTTATTCCTATTGAATGTAAATTCTGATTTATCTGTACCAGTGTGGCAATTTGCACATATCTATAGTTTCTTACTTTATCAATTTTAATGGTAGCGTGCAGCTATTTAGCATATATTACATTATTCATTCCCTGAATTTAAAAAAATGTAGTTTTTTAAATGACATTTGCATAACAGAATGACAACAAAAACCAAATTTAGCTCATTCCAGACATTTTCAGAAGGGGGTCATACACTCATAACACACAACACAGCGCGCTTAAGGCTAGCCATTCTTACACAAAAAACATAGTCTACTTTACTGAAACAAGTACTTTCAAGCATGTCAGTCCAGAACCACATACAACAAAAAAAACAATTAACCCACAAATCAACACTTAGGGCAAAACAAGAGACAGCCTACAGACTGTACGCAAAACCAAACTATTTGTAAATACTAATTGTAAGTCATATTTACAAGAAGAGCTCTCAAAAGTAGTCCAAAAGTCTGCACCAAAACAGCCCAAAAGACTGCTCCATGTTCAAGAAGCCAAAATATACCAAATTCGCCAGTTTTGGCTGGTAGAACACTCAAAAAGCGCTCTGCCTATCACCACTTATGAATGTTACTAAGTGCACAGATCAGGATCCGTTTTATGTACATATTTAGTTCCATGGGGTACTTAGTCACCAAGAAAGAAATATCTTTTTACTATACCTAAACCTATTTAGGTATCCCCTCTGAGGGGAGTCAGCTGAGTACTTACTAAATCCATATTGGTACCTCCAAAACAGCAACACTTTCTACGAAGTGTGCTAGAAGCAGGCATGCCAAAAATATTATAGCATATATAATATTATACTCCAAGTGACACTTAACACAATGTGTGCCGTTCAAGTTTTCAAAGTTAGAGAAAAATCTCCTCATTACCTGCCTATATGTATTGCAATACATATATAATTACAAAACAGATTCCAAAATTGGCCAATCATACAAACAAAGCCACAGTAAGTGTTACTAAACTACCTTACCAATCAAAGGCATCAAACCAACAGCAAGTGCCGCAAAACGGCTCTTACCAATCAAATGGTGTCCAGGTTCCAACTGCCAAGTTCTCAAATCGACCAAATGGTCACTGCACGGCGAATCAACAGAAGAGATCTCAGGCGAGGACCGGCGCCGCCGGGATGGTCAGAACAGAAAGAAAGGAAAAACGCCATGGGTGCCAAGATTCGGGTCTCCTCAGGCAGCGATCGCGTCCAAAAGCGAGATTCCAATCCTTCGTCTCGACCAGTCCTTCGGGCATCCGAGTCGCCGATGAGCCCCACGTTGGAAGCGCCAATTTGTAGTGGTGAGCCTCAACAAGGCCTACCAGTGCTTAGGGGTTCTCCCTTCCTTGCACAGAGTCCTCAGACCAATAGGAAGAAGTTGGCACAGAAACTGGAATAGAAAAGACAGAGTTTATTAAACCTCATGAGGTGGAGCTACATTCACACAGCACCCTTCGGTAATGCATGAAGTAGCACACTGAATGGAAGGACCTTGGTCCTTTTATACCCACACGGGCTCAAATGAAGGCGGTACAAACACAAATGCTGGTTTAGGTACATATAAGGTCATACAAGAAATGCACAGTCGACAAGTGGGTGGAGCTAACAGTTTCTACTTCTAGTAGACACATCCTGACATTTATAAACTCGGAACAGCTGCATGGACAGCTGCGAGCTCAACTGAGCATTTGCAAAGCAAAAAGGCTAAATATAACTCGTCTCTAGGCATATTTCAAGAGCAGTTAACAGGAAGGTAGGACAGAGCACATGGCAGCACATGGCAACCAAAATGGCTGCCAGAAATACAAAATGGATTCCACAAAGCGGACAATTTAGCCTCTGAATACAGGATGTCTTCGGCTAATGCTTAACTTAAGTGCTGCCAAATTACAACACTGTAATGAGCTGGCCTCCTGTTCTGAAGTCTCAGGGACACAAAGACTTCACCCCCAGCTCCCCTGAACTCTGCTGCTGTGAGTTCTAGCCTGCCAAGAGGTGCCTGTGCCAGTTTTGGGCCTCTGGGGGTTGTTGCTGCTGTTTGGGAGCTGGAAGAAAGAAGAAACGTGAAGAGCTGCTAAAATCGACGCATCGCTCTTCTTGCTGCTGCTTTCTCGACGCATCTCCACAGCGCGAGAAGAATTTCCATGCATCGCCGTGCCACTGTGAAAACCGTCGCAGCGCCTGTCGCCGATGCAAGAATTGACGCATCGAGGGATCGCGGCTGAAGAGGACCGACGCAGCGCCGCTCGACGCCGCCGCATCGATCGCCGACGCAACCCGGATTTCCACGCATCACACCTGTGCGGCACGCTTTCCCGACGCATCACCTGCGAACCGGAACCGTCACGAAGAATCGACGCATCACTCCCCATGCAACTGGATTCGACGCAACTCGCCGTCTGCTTGTCGCAGAACTTTCGCATCGCCTACCCAAGTTCTCAGGAGTGTCGCATCTCTTTGTTTTCCGACTCTGTGACTGTTTGGCTTTGGAACTTTAACGCATCTACAGGTACTTTGGTGAAAAGTCACACATCCATAGCTTTCTATGGTACAAGTTCTTGAAACCTTTTTAAAGTCATATTTTTAACTGTGTATGTTGGGTTTTTTGTCGTTTTGGTCTTGTTTAGTTTAGATAAAGATACTTTATTTTTCTAAACTGGTGTGGTGTCCTTTTGTGGTGTTTTCACTGTGTTACTGTGAGTGTTGGTACAAATACTTTACACATTGCCTTTGGGATAAGCCTGTCTGCTCGTGCCAAGCTACCAAGGGGGTGAGCAGGAGTTATCTAAAGTGTGTATGCCCCTTACCCTGACTAGAAGCAAGGGTCCCTATTTGGACAAAGGTACCTACCTCTGCCAACTAGAGAACCCCATTTCTAACAAGACATGTTTGATAGGATTACATAAGTGGGCGGCACAATCAGTGCTGCTGGCCCACCAGTAGCCTTTATTTTACAGGCCCTGGGCACATGTAGTACCACTTTACCAGGGCCTTAAAAGTAAACTAAATATTCCAATTGGGTATAAGCCAATTGTCCCATGTTGTAAGGAGAGATCACATGCACTTCAGCACTGTTTAGCAGTGGTAAAGTGTGCAGAGTCCTAAGGCCAACAAAGAATATGGAGGAGAAAGGCAAAATGTCTTGGGGAATCCCTCCCTAAGGCTGACAAGTCTAACGTGTCCCCCGCACCCGACAGCTGAAAGTGGAGAGTACTACGCAACCTTTTGGTTATTTTCTTCACTAAGGCCGAAGAATGTGGATAGACCACCAGCATTGGCATGTCTGACCCAGAAAGGGATTCCACCATGAAGACCACCTCAATAGTTTGGGATTTTCACCCCTCATTTGCATGAACCATCTGTGAGGCCTGTAGTCTGTCTGAACTCGGAAGTGAGTCCCAAACAAGTATGGTCTCAGCTTCTTCAGTGCCCAGACCACAGCAAAGGCCTCCCTTTCATTCACATTCCACCTCTGTTACTGGGGAAGTAACCTCCTGCTAATAAAGACTACTAGTTGGTCTAGGTCCTCCTCATTCAACTGTGCTAAAACGTCCATGCTCTGAAGCTTCTGTCTGTACAATAAACTTTGTAGAGAAGTCAGGAGCCTTGAGACAGGTGCTGTACACCAGGACTCCTTGAGGGTGTCAAAGGCTTTCTGGCAGGCCTCTGCCCAGGTCACCCTTCTGGGATGCTTCATAGAAGTCATCTTTGTTAAGGGGCAACAATAGTGCCATATCCCTTAACAAACATCCTATAGTATCCCGTGAGGCCCAAGAAGGCCCTCACCTCAGTCAGTGTTCTAGGGGGTTTGTCAGGCTAGGATAGACTCAATCGCGGATAGAGGGGCTGCACCTTGCCCTTGTCCACTATGTGGCCCATATATACCACCGAACCCTGCCCTATCTGGCACTTAATGGCCTTGATAGTCAGGTCCACCTGGTGCATGGCTTGAAGCACCGCCTGGAGGTGGTACAGGTGTTCCTCACTGCTGGAGCTGAAGACAGCTACGTCATCTAAATAGGTGGCACAGGTGGCCTCATTCCCAGCTAGGAGCCTGTTAACCAATGTCTGAAAGGTGGCAGGGGCATTCTTTAGGTCAAAGGGCACCCTATACTGGAAGTGACCCTCTGGGGTCAAGAACGCAGACTTCTCTTTTGCCTTCTCAGTCAGAGTAATCAGCTAATACCGTGACCTGAGATCAAAAGCACTGAATAACTTGGCTGCATTCAGCCTATCTATGAGCTCACCAGCTCGGGGATGGGATGTTTGTCAGTCTTAGTGACGAAATTGAGTCCTCGGTTGTCCACGCAGAACCTGAGTTATGGAGTGGAGCTCGGTTGGGCAGCCTTGGGTAACAGCACCATAGGGCTGGACCAGGGACTGTTGGAGGACTTAATCACCCCTAACTCCAGCATCTGGGAGACTAACTCCATGATACTGGCCATTAACTTATCTGGCAACCTGCAAATTCTGTTTTTGGCAGGTGGTCTGTCTCCAATGTCTATGTCGTAGGTACACAAATGTGTTATCCCTGGGGTGAGGGAGAACAGACTAGAAACTGCCCCAACAACTGGTAACAGTCACTCTTCTGCTCTGGGTTCACAGTAGGGGAGAGATTAACACCCTCTACTGACCCATCATGCTCCTGGTAAGACAGGAGTTCAGGGAGCGGTTTATTCTCCTCTTCCACCCCTTCATCTGTCACTAGGAGCATGTTGACTTCAGACCTCTCAAAGTGGGGTTTGAGGCAGGTTATGTGGAGCACCTTTAAGTTGTTTCTAGGCATCTTGAGATACAGCAGATAGGAGAACTTACCCTTCCTCTCTTTCACTTCGAATGGACCTGTCCACCGATCCTGGAGAGCTCTGAACTTCACAAGCTCCATAACCCACAACTTCTAGCTAGGCTCAAAATCTACCAGATTGTCCTTCTGGTCATACCAGCGCTTCATTACTTCCTGACTGGGCTCAAGATTGTCCTTTGTCTTTTTCCCGAAGCGCTGCATCTGGTTGTGGAGTTTCAGCATCCACCCTATGGGGGTTTCTTGGAAGTTTGCTCCTACCTTATTCTGACAGGCTGAGAGTTCCCCTAACAGGCTGGCCATACAAGACTTAAAAAAGGGCTAAACCCAACCCTTTTCTGTGGCACCTCCCTGTATGCAAACAAAAGTCATGGTATGAGGATGTTCCACATATGCCTCACGGGCTCAGGTAGGCCCATAATCATGCTTTTAGGGTCTTGTTGAACCTCTCCACAAGCCTGTCAGTTTGGGAGTGATAGGGTGTGTAGAACTTCTAAGTCACTTCACACTCATCCCACATGAACTTCATGGAAGTTGACATGAAGTTAGAGCCTCTGTCAGACACTTCCTCTTTGGGGAACCTCTACTGGATAAAAATCCCCATCAGGGGCCTGGCCACTGTAGATGCAGTCATCAACCTCAGAGGGATGGCGTCTGGGTAGTGGGTGGCGTGGTCCACCAAGACCAGGATGAACCGGTTGCCTAAAGTTGGTTCTAGGTCGAAGGGACAAACAATGCCAATGTCTACCCTGTCAAAGGGCATGCCAACGACTAATGAGGTGAGGGGAGCCATAAGCTTTTGCCCTGACTTCCCACTGACCTAGCAGGTGGGACAGGACCTACAGAATGCATCTGAGGCCATCTTCATCCAGGGCCAATAGAAGTGGGCAACAAGCCTGGCAAAGGGCTTGTCTTTCCCCTGAGGTCTTGCCAGGGGTATATTGTGAGCCAACACCAGTAGGAAGGCCCAGTATCACTGAAGGACCACCAGCACACTGTTTGCCCCAGGTCCAGGAATCTTAAGCTCACTGTAAAGGATGTAATTCTCCCAGTAGATAAGGTGATCTCCAGAGGTATCACCTGATGCCTGAGCTTCAGTTTGCAGCCTCAAGCCCCCTAGAGGGGGGTCACTCTGCACCATCCCACAAACTTAGCCAGGTCAATCTGGGTGACAGTGTCCACCCCGGTAGGTTCAGGAGCTTCCTCCTCAGGTGCCCCATCAACCTGGACCCCAGGAACTTCAGGAGCTGGGTTCCTGCACCCATGCCCTTAATCTTCTTGGCAGCTGCCTGGGCCATTTTTCCAGGCTACTTTGACGCCCTTCTTGGGCAGCCATGAACCTTTTGGTCATGTAGACCTATTCAGGCAATCCCAACATCTCCAAGTGTGACATGAGCTCTACCTCTTTCCAGATAGTGCGCTGGAGGTCATTGCCCTACAGACAATCTATAAGCATGGCAGGGCTCACAGCTACTTTTACAGAACTTGGGACTTACCTCCCCCCACTCAAAGGGAACCAGAGCCACTGGTAGATGACTCTTGCGGTTGTCTGCGGCTATGACTTGGTGGAATGTGTTAGGGTGTACCTGCTCTGAGGACACAAGTTGACACCTCACAGTAGTCATGCTGGCTCCTGTGTCCCTCAGAGCCTCCACCTATTGCCTATTGATGGTGACTTGCTGCCTTTACTTAGAAGTATTTGCAGGCATTTGGGGTTTTTCACCATCTCCTTACCCCCCCAAGGGCACTAGGGTAACCTCTGGCTGCTCCCCAAAGCTAACTGGTACCACCTCGCCCCCATGTGCTACACTTGCCAAACCAGGTGTCTGCCCACCGGTGGGGGGCTGTGCCCTTCTGGGATATTTGCTGTGTTCCTTGGAGTGCCTATACTTGTACACTGGAGGAGACAAACCTCCCTGTCTATCAAATAACTGTTAGAAACTGGATCTCTAGTTAGTAGAGGTTTGCACACTGCAGCTAGGAACCACAATCCTAGTCAGAGTAAGCTAGATACACATTTTAAATTAACCTGTGCTCACCCTCTGGTAGATTGGCACAGAGCAGGCAGGCTTAACTTAAGAGGCAATGTGTAAAGTATTTGTGCAACACACACACACACACAGAGGAACACAATGAATACACCACAAAAATACTTCACCCAGGTTTATAAAAATAGAGAATATCTGAGTAACACAAGACCAAAAATCCAATCTGTAGAAGTCAAAATATGAATTTTTAAAGAATAAATGGAAAAACAGTGCTTTGAAGTCATTAGCGCTAAAACCTTACTTGAGATCACAAGGGCTGGGGTAAATACAAAGTTCAGGCTGACCGTGATGGAGGGCAGGCCGGCTATGAGACTCATGCAGGTCCCGCTGAAAAACTACCTTGGAGGGCGCAGTGCTTCGATCTTTTCCACGCAGTCAGGTCGCTGCATCGCTATTGAGCTCCGATGAGATAAAGACAATGTGTCATCGTCGAGCCACGCAGAATGTCGTTGGGCCGTGCAGGCTGTAGAACCACTGTTGTCAAACAGCCTCTACGTCGGCGCTGTAGGGCGGTACGTCAGTTCCGATCATTGCAAAGGTGACAGTGCATTGGTTTTGTAGCAAATCAGCTGCAGAACCCACTTCTGAGGCTCAGGACTGGAGCGGGGCACCTCCGGCATGGGTAGGACCATATGTGTATCAGAGACAGGCTGCGGGCACACCAAGCAAAGTTGAGAGCAGAGAAATGCCCACTTTCTAAGAGTGGTATTTCTAAAGTAGTAATATCAAATCCAACTTTACCACTAAAAGGGATTTATCATTACCATTCCAAAGATATAAAACATGGTCTAGCTACTCCTTTCTAATCAGGAATTACAGCTTAAAAGTGTTTTAAGGAATTCCCAATGCTAGCCTATGAGAGGAGTAGGCCTCACAGTAGTGTAAAACGAATGTAGCTGTTTGTCACTACTAGGACATGTAAAACTTAAAAGTACATGTCCTACCTTTTATGTACACAGCACCCTGCCCTTAGGGCTACCTAGGGCCTACCTTAGGGGTGACCTATATGTAATAAAAGGGGAGTTTAAGGCTTGGCAAGTGGTTTTAAATGCCAAGTCGAAGTGGCAGAAAACTGCCCACATAGGCCTTGCAATGGCAGGCTTGAGACAGGTTTGAAAGGCTACCTGTGTGGGTGGCACAATCAGTGCTGCAGGCCCACTAGTAGCATTTAGATTACAGGCCCTGGGTATATGGTATACCACTTTACAAGGGACTTATAAGTAAACTAAATTTGCCAATCAGGTATATACTAGTGTCACCATGTTTTGGGGAGAAGCACATGCACTTTAGCACTGGTTAGCTGTAGTAAAGTGCTCAGAGTCCTACGGCCAACAAAAAGATACAGCAAAAAGTGGAGGAAAACAGGCAAAAAGGTAGGGAAAGATGATCCTAAGGATGACAGATCTAACACAGAGGACCCCCCTAAGGATGACAGTTCTCACAAGAACTCTTTCTTCTTTAGCTCAGGTTGGTACTCGTTATTGCTGTTTCCTTTTGAGAACTACTTATTTTAAAGATTTTTTTCCCCCTCTTTCTTCTGGTGGGACCCCTAACCACCCTTTTGAGAGTGTCTCCTAGATGTCTTTTTGGATACTCTGCTGCTGGCCCAGAGGTTGCCTCCTCAGCAAGCTTTCTGTGGGCAGTTAGCTTGATAGCCACCAGGTGCTGGCGCATGTCTGTAAAACAAATATTGAGCATGTGCTCCCTGAGAATAAAGTTGGACAGCCTATTGTAATCATTAACCTCACTACCCCTCACCAAGCTATTCAATGCCTGCTGGAGTAGTCCAAAAATACACTCAAGACAGATTTGGGAGTTTGTGGCTGTCCCTGAACCTTTGGCAGTACTTTTCAGGGGTCAGCTGTGTGCCGGTTTTAATCAAACAACCTTGAATAAAAAGAAGAACTTTTTGGATTACTAGCGTGTTTCCTGTTTGACTCCGATCAAAGTGCACCTTCCTTTCTTGTGGACTTTCTTACCTATTTGGCATCTTTCAACAGCGGATGCCGGGAGTTGTTGCACTCATCTGTTGATATACGTAACTAGTGGAATAGAGGTGCTAGACCTTGGTCAGCTGTTGTGTGCTTTATTGTTTTACTGGATTCAAGCTAGCCTTGCTGATGAGGGCTGTTAGCCCGAAACCGGTTCCAGGATGCTTGTTTCTGGTCCAGGGAAGACATGGCTTGGCAGTTTGGGCTGGACTGTTCCCATGGGTCACTGGGTGAAGACTGATTTGCATATAGCTGTGTTTGAACTGGGGTGGCGAAGTGAGCTAAAGAACGATGATGGATTCAACCCAGATCTGTGACTGGGGGTGAGTGTCTGAAACGTTTCAGTGCTCCCTCCATCATCTCCTTGTGTTTGCTTTGGATATTGTGAGTAACCACTATGTGATGGATGTTTCTTGGCTGGTGAATTTTCTGGATAAATTCTGCATCTTTCTGATGGGTGCTTGTACCAAACACTTGAAATGGCTCTTGGAATAGCCCTTTCACACTAGCAGGTGTGACCATGGCTACATTTCATCTCCAGTTCCTGCACCCAGGCTTGATATCATGGAGCCACATAAGGCGGCATCCTGTGCGCTGACATCAGTTTATTTCCACAAACCTTTACACAGTTCTAGAGTGCTCTACTTGGATTTTCCTTCCCTTGCAGTAGCAGTGCTTGGTGTTTATGTATTAGACTTGTGCTTGCTCTCATTTTAGACTTCCTAATTGATCAGAGAGACATGGTCCCTCCTGCTCCCACACCCGGATTCACTCCGAAAGGGCTCTACTGCCAACTAATGACCGTTTCACCTCCATCCACTGGAGGGGAATTTCTCTGATCCAGACTGCTCCAGGTCACAGGAGAGGTCTCTTTATCAGCAGCCCCGTTCCCTCACTTCAGCCTTGACATCGTCCTCAAACTTGGCTCCTGTCCAGCTGAGCAGAGCCCCAGTACTGGTGGCCAACTGTTATCCAGCGTCGTGACAGATGCTGCTGTATGTTCTTCCGGCTTTCCCAGCTTCCAATACTGACTTACTTATTTGACAGTACACACTCAGGCTTTGTTGACAATGTCTGACCTTCTATCGACCCCCGCTCTGGTATGCTTTCGCACACCAAGGTGTCTTCAGATCGTTCAACATCTTTTCTGGCATTGGTCAGCCTCGCTGGTCTTGTTGATGTTGGTTCGAACTTGGCTGCTCTAATTCGGCTTTCGGAGGCTTTGTTGGTTTAAAAAACAGTGTTGGTAGCAGGGTTATCCTTGTCTCCCGCTTGCCCTGTTCCTCGGTGCTGGGAGACTGTGCTGAGTGATTTTGACTGTCATTCATGATATGTGTAGATGAAGATGTCTAGATGTGCTATCTAAGTTCCAGGACGTTGAGTGTTCTATGAGCTCTGGTAGCGACATGAGAAATTACCTATCACAGTGTTACTTCCTGGTACCACTGAGGGGGAAGCAGGAAGTGCCTTCTCCTCTGACTCTAAGGGGTTCTTCACAGATTTAAATTCTGCCAGTAGTTTGACCTCTGAGTGAGAGTTCGACCTAGACTGGTTTTCAGGACATACTATTCTTCAGTTTTACCTTGTGTACAGTGACTTCGGTTTTACCCCTGCCTATGGTGGAGTGGAGTCTCACAGGTTGACAGAAATCCTACAAGCTTGTTCTTTATCAGAAGCTTTTTGACCATCTTTGAGGCTTTCAGGGTCCCAGTTTGTGTGGTCCGAGGTAGGTCTATCTCTTCTATTACTGTCAGTGTTCAGGTCGTGTGCCAGTAAAGCTCGGATGAGGGTGGGTCCCTTTTTTTGTCTTTTGCTAACAGATTACTTGGCTTTGTCTCCCTATTTCTGCCCTGCATAATCCCTGGGATTGGCAGGACATCCTTCTGTTCTCTGCCTGAGGAGCGGTGGTATGTACATGTGGCGAGGAGGAAGATATACTTGTCAGTGGGACTCACTCTTCGTTCTTACAACGCCATGTGCTTGCTGGCCTATTACTCCAATGCACTTTGGGAGATGGCATAAAAAGAGGTTCCACTCCTTCCATATAAAGCCAGTGACCTCTTCGCAGCAGTGGTGTGAAATGGGTTTTCCACTGCCATCTAACTTCCACAAACTGGTGTTGATTTGGCAGAGTTTGTCACCTGGTGTGTGGGTTTTTCTGTGTCTCTGTGTCACTTTGCTGATCTGTGCCACTCACACATCTCTGTGGAGATAGTGGAGTCGTTCTTTCATGGAACTCTCTGCCAAAGAAGGGAGCAGTGTTTCCTCACATAGCCTGTCCCCAGAGGAGCTGGCGGAGAGAGAGTTCAGGCTACAGATGACCAACCTTAAAATGGAGAAGGTGGCCCTGGAGGAGAACAGATTGGCTCATGAGAGGAGCCTCAGAGAGCTGGACTTTAAAGCTAGAGAAGCAGAGTCCATCAGCAATGGTGGCAGCATACACTCAGTTTAGGTTTGCATACCTAAAGATCAGGCGCCCAATTATGTGGTGGGAGATGACATAGATAAGTGGTTTTCTGCTTATGAGGTGACCCCGAGGGTGCACAAGATCCCAGGGGAGGACTGGGGGAGGGGGGGGGTGGCTTGTGGGAAGATATGCCTCCAGTGGGGAGTGAAGTGTCAAGGTATGAAGAATAACTTGACAGACAAGGTAGGTATTTCATAAGTATTTATTGTGGTAAAAAGGCCCGCAGTCATCTCATTACGGAACAGGTCTCGATGACAGCTGATGCGGGAAAAGCTGGGTACGCCCCACGGTGACGTGAGTTAAATAGTGTTAAGGGATTGGAAGTGACGTGGAGAGAAACAGCCAATAGGGAACATTGATGACCAAACCACCAAAGATAAACTAGAAGGTGAACAATATACTACATCTCCCTTTCTTTAACAAACAAAATTAATACATTACATAATCTCTAAACGCATTAGGCAAGCGGGAAATTCTTCCAGTACTGGTGCAAGCACCCTCAAACACATTTGTCATAACTGTCTCATTGTTAGCCCTATGCGCGCTTTCTGTAACTATGAAACCAGGTATATGCGCCTCTTGGACAGTTGAAGGACATGAAATATTATCATCACAAATATTTTCATTCCGTAAACCCTCTGATGATAGGAGCTCTGACTTCAAGCTTGTAGTTGCAATATCCCTATTGGATTCAACATTAACATAATTGTCATAACTTGTACCATAACCATTATCATTGGAATCCAAGTCGAACCAAACACTATTGGGTTTGGAAACTGCCTCTTCATTACATGCTTTCATTATGAGATCTTTTTGTCCATCTTTGAGCTTGATGACATCACTTTTGTTTCTCCACCCAAACTTGAACAAACGAACAGAACCACTAGAGACGTCCAAAACTTCGCTTGGTTCATAGTATTTGGATTCTCCTTTCTGCTTGACAAACGGCTTCCTGACAATGACCCAATCACCTATGCAGATGTCTTTAACTGTGGCTCTATGGATCTTGTCGTGGTACTCCTTAGACTTTAATTGCTGCTCCTGAATTCTCTCTCTCACTCTAAGCTGAGAATCTTCAATTTTGACAACATCAGAACCTCTTTCCTGATGTATGGCAAACTTTGGAGTGATTGCCGTGTTCCCTTGCCTTCCTCTCATGAGAAAAAACGGAGAATGTCCGGTCACACTATTGACTGTATTGTTGTACATATCAACCCTCTCTTGAGTAAATTCTTTTACTGAAAAACCTGCTGACAGTGCCATTTGAATACCCTCTTTGATGAAACGGTTGACTCTCTCTACTTGTCCATTAGATTTTGGGGAATAACAGGGAGTTTTCTCCTGACATATTCCGTTCTTCCTCAAAAATGATGTCATCATTTCTGAGGTTAATTGTTTCCCATTGTCAGACACCAAAATATGCGGCAAGCCTTCTAAGGAAAAACATGACTCCAAAAATTCTATTACACATTTGGAGTCTATGGTTGACACAAATTTGAAAATTATCCATTTACTATAGTAATCACACAACACAATAATAAACCTTGAGTTATGTTCCAAAGCATTGAACGGACCGGCAAAATCAATTGCAATCTTGCTCCAAGGTGTTTTGGGAATACTGACCAATTGCATTTCTTGCACTCTTGGCTTCCAATGTTTGTCAGCCTTCAAACAAATATGACAACTATCAACAAATATATTGACATCTGTATCCAATCCAGGCCACCAATAATATTGTTTTAACAGTTTTTTTGTCATGGTTGACCCTAAATGAGATTTGTGAGCCACTTCAATTAGATCCCTCCTTACTTTTGTTGGTGGAATTAATAAATCCCCCTTAACAGAAAACCCTTTTCAATGCACAACTCATCAGCAACTTGCACATAAGTTTTTAACTCTGTATATACATTTCTGATAGGCGGCCACTTACTCAATATGTACTCTTTTACCTTTAAAAGTACTGGGTCTTTGCCAATTAAACTCAACCATTCGCTCTCATTGCAGACTTGTATTGATTGGTTGAAATTACTTACATACGACACTACACATTCGGTGTCTTCTTCCGTTTTAGATTCGGCACTGTTAATAGGGAGACGTGAAAGAAAATCTGCTTTCACATTATCTTTGCCTGCAATATGTTTTATAGTAAAATTATACTCTTGAAGTTTTGCTAACAACCTGACTAGCCTTGCAGAAGCTTTGCCATTACCCCTGCCGCACCCATCCATTAAGAAGGTCAAAGGTTTGTGATCGGTGATCAACTCAAATGGTTTACCCCATAAGTACATCTTGAGTATCTCGACAGCCCAAACACATGCAAGTGCTTCCCTTTCTATTGTACTGTAGTGAATCTCTGCGTCAAGTAAACGTCTGGAAATGAAAGCAATAGTAAATAAGTTCCCTGAAACTTTCTGAGTGAACACTGCACCTATACCTACTGAGCTTGCATCCACTGTGATGATATTAATACCATCGGGATCATAAGGTTTCAAAGTAGGGGCTTTCACGATGGCATCTTTGATGTCTGTGAATGCCGAATCATGAATATCTGACCACTCATACTTTTCCCCTTTGCGTAGTAACACGCGCAAAGGCTCAACTATTTCAGAATAATTTTCCACGAAACGTGAATAGTATTCGCTGAGACCCAAAAAGGATCTCAGTGTATCTTTATCTGTTGGTTTTGGAGCATCAGTTATGGCTTTAACCAGGTTGAGTTTTGGTTTGATACCATTACTACTTAAGACATGGCCCAAATATTCTATTTCAGTTTGTAGGAACTTACATTTGTCTTTAGCAACTGTCATGCCTCTCTCGCTTAATCTGTTAAGTACAGTGTCTAAGATTTCATTATGCTTTTCAACAGAACTAGCGTGAATAAGGATGTCGTCTTGAAACTTCTGCACCCCTATTACTCCTTTTAACATACATTCCATTAATTTTTGGAATACACTTGCAGAAGAAGCCAAACCAAAAGGGAGTCTCATAAATCTATACGCACCAAACGGAGTAATGAACGTGGTGTAATCTTTGGGGTCTTCTGAAAGTTGGACTTGGTGATACGCAGACTTGAGATCAATTAATGAAAAATATCGTGAACCTTTGGTGGCAGCTAGAATCTCTTGGATTTTGGGTAATGGAAAACAATCTACCAAGATATTCTTGTTCAATGATCTCAAATCTGCGCATAGACGGACCTCGCCATTTTTTTTTTAAATTAAAACTATAGCTGAAACCGATTCTGCTGAATTAGTCTGTTCAATGACACCTTCATCTACCAACTTGTTGAGAAGAGTTTGCAAGTCAGTTTTAACTGACAAAGGAATGGATCTTACCTTATGCCTAACCGGTATTGCATTTTTCTTTAATTTAATAGAATGTTCAAAACCTCTGACACATCCAATCCTGTCTTCAAAAAGGGAATCATACTTGCTTAAAATATACTCCACACTGTCTATAGATGACACTGAATCAAAAGAAGATACAGAATAAACAAAAGCTTCGTCCAAAACAATAGGATCATCTGCGCCTGGTTTAAGGATAATTCCCAACCGTGCCAAATCTTTCCATCCTACGATATCCCTGCCCCGCTCTGCCACGTAAACTTTCGTAGAAATAGATCTCCCCTTGATATTTAACTCATCTTGAAAATAACCCAACATATTTATGTCAAATTCGCCGAATGCTTTAGGATTGACGTCAGAAACCAGTAAATCTGTATTAGGCCAATACATTTCATACTTCTTGTCGGAAATAATGGTAATAGGCGAACCAGAATCCGCCATAATATTCAATTCAACTTTGCCTATGTACGCAATACCAAGTGGACCCTTAATGGAATTTCCAAGATCATCAATAGACAACACAATATTAGAACACATATCTTCTCCAAACTCATCAACCGCGCTAACTTTAACTCTCTGGAATCTTTGCGGTTTGAAATTATTACATACACCCGCAAAATGCCCTACCTTGAAGCATTTGGTGCATTTCTTCCCTTGTGCGGGACATGCCGGGAAATCCGCCTTATGATTCCTTGAACCACACCTATAACAAATAAAAACATTAGGTTCTGTATTTTTGTCACTTTTGCCTTTTTTGTAATATGAGGCTATATTTTTCCTATTCACTTGAACATTGAATACATCAGCTTTAGAATTCCTTTCAGAAAAGATTTCCTTTGAGCTTTCGAGAGATCGCTCAATACCCTTAGCTATGTCTATTGTTTCCTGGAGAGACGGGTTCCTGCAAGCCAAAAGTCTCTCCTGTATTTTTTTTCAAAACAATAAAAAACAAACTGGTCTCTTATATATACATCGACCATGTCATTAAATTCACATTTAGTTGCTAAAACACGCAAACATGCAATGTACTCTTCGATAGTCTCATTTTCCAGCTGTTTGCGTAAAGCAAAACGATGTCTGCCTATCATTATGTTGGGTTCTTCTCCAAATTGCTTTTCTAAACGTTTTGTAGCTTCCAGGTATTCATCCAGAGGTGCTTCTTGATCTAAAGGCCCCTTACAGTCTGGCAAACTGTCAAAAATGTCTTGACCTGCTGCACCCAACAATCCGAACAATATTGCTTTTTTCCTTTCTGGCTCATATTTCTTCCCATGTATTGCGACTAAGTAGTTCTCGAACGCCCTTAACCAGTTTTTCCATTTCATAACCGGTTTACCAGGATCACTTAAAAACTCTGCAGGCGTGCTGATGTTTGAATTACTAGACATAACTGTGCCAGAAACAACTTTCCTCTATCTTTTTTTTTCTCTTTAATTTATCTCTGAAAACAATATTGAAAACGTTTAGAACAGAAGCGCTGCATAAATCATGAACTGTAATGGAAAATGCAATGACTTGAAAACCACCAATCAACACTATTACGTTTTCAAAAGAAAAAAAAAAAAAAATCGAATTTCAACAAGAGGAAAAGCTGAATATTACTTGTAGCAGGAGCGTATTTTTAATACTTGGCTTACTTAAAGTTTGTAAATACCTTAAATCTCTGAAGAAAATGAAGAACTGTGCGCAACAATAAACTGTTCAAAATAAATGCTATCGGCACTTACTTGAAGCCTGATAAGCACAAAATGGAGTCACGTAGCGTAATTACATGCGTGAATGCGTAGGCAGTGAATCGTGCGTCACAACAAAGTCAGTTACAGCTGATACTGACGTCGGAAATTGACAGTTGCAGCTGAGCACATTTCTGCCGTTAACGGACTTCCAACGGCAATCGGAAACTCCACAGAAACTAAAATATACGAAATTAACATGCACGAAGCGTTCGAAAGTTAATAACTATTCACTTCGAAAGCAGACAAGAATATGTAGTAACTTGCCTGAAGTAATCTTTTGTAGGACTTGACTCACGACGAAAACTGAATATCATCTGATTCTAGCTTGACGCTACGACAAAGCAGAGTCACATGGAACATGTAGAAAATTAGTGACAAATCAACTCGAAGTAACCGAATCAAATAGTAACTTGCCTGAGTAAAAGCTTTTGAAGTCCTCAATAACTTCTTCCAAAAACGAATTTCAGCTGCAGCGGACCTTTTCTTCAAAATTCGTATCCCGAACTCGTCGCCAATTGAAGTGTCAAGGTATGAAGAATAACTTGACAGACAAGGTAGGTATTTCATAAGTATTTATTGTGGTAAAAAGGCCCGCAGTCATCTCATTACGGAACAGGTCTCGATGACAGCTGATGCGGGAAAAGCTGGGTACGCCCCACGGTGACGTGAGTTAAATAGTGTTAAGGGATTGGAAGTGACGTGGAGAGAAACAGCCAATAGGGAACATTGATGACCAAACCACCAAAGATAAACTAGAAGGTGAACAATATATTACAGGGAGGAACACCCTTCTTACACTAGAAGTAGAGGACCAAACCAGGTACACACCCAGAAAAGCCATACTTTTCGCAAAATTTGGGCTGACCCCTGAAGACTGAATTGCATAAAGCTGGGTCTGAACTGAGTTGGTGAAGTGAGCTAAAGAATGATGATGGATTCAACCCAGATCTGTGACTGGGGGTGAGAGTCTCAAAAGTTTCAGCGCCCCGTCCATCATCTCCTTGTGTTTGCTTTGTTCGCCCTAAGTTGGCAGGGTATGCCCAGACGTGGGTCCCTTGCTCACTTTGCCACTGGATTCAAGCTAGCCTGGCTGATGAAGGGTGTTACCCAGAAACCGGTCCCAGGATGCTTGTTTCCGGTTCAGGAAAGACCTGGCTTGGCAGTTCGGGCTGGACTGTTCCCATGAGGCACAGGGTCAAGACTGATTTGCATATAGCTGGGTCTGAACTGAGGTGGCGAAGTGAGCTAAAGATTAATGATGGATTCAACCCAGATTTGTGACTGGGGGTGAGTGTCTGAAAAGTTTCAGCACTCCGTCCATCATCTCTTTGTGTTTGCTTTACTCACAATATCCTGCAATATGATGCTGTCATTGGTGTTAGCTTTATCAGTGGGGCCTGTCTTGTTCAGGATCAGATCCAGGGTACAATTCCAGTCTCCTCCTATCACAAAATCAAACCTGACTAGCACTCTGGGTACTGAGGGGAAAAAGTGTGTCTTAGAATTGTTCCGAGCATAGACTGAATCTACGAACAGCAACTGGTCCAAAGTGTCCAACTTCACAAATCCATGTCTTCTATCTGGGTCTGTTCAGAACACTTAAAGGAGAAAGATACCATTCTTTTGACAGCGTAATCACCAATACTGGTGGTGTAAGTTATTAGCTTGTGGAAGGCTGGGCAGCATACATCTTTTAGAATTTTTAGGTGCTTCATTACAGAATTTATCATCAATCGGTCTTTCAAATGGACTATATTCTTCTTGTGCTGGTGTCATTCACCCTGACATGCAGCCCTTCAGGGCTTCCATCCTTTTCTTCTGACTAGTCAAGTAGATGGTAGAAGAAGGTGATGCCTGTGCAAAACAGATTTGATGTCAGATATAATTTCTGACATTTTGCCTTCCGACGCCTTCACTACGGTAACCACTGCAGGCATTTTTTTCACAATAGTCTCTAGAGTGATTGGTGACATCTTAGTAGGGACACCGTGTGGACCATTTTACTGATGGCTATTGCGTCCAAGAATGGCACCTGTCTGGACAGACATGAGGAATATATTTGCTAATGGGATGTATGGGGAAGGTGGTGCCTATTGAGTTTGTCAAGAGAGAACGACTTCAGTTGGTAATAGTGTCCAAGGTTCTCAGTGCAATCACAGCTGAAGCAATCAGGTACAGTAACAGGCAGCAGAGCAGAACTTAAGGGACATTATAAACATCACTACAACATGGGGCAGTGTTGGCAAAGCCAAGTATCTTTTGCAGCACTCGCTCTCAAGGGCTTAGTGGTAATGTGCACTCATGCTGGCATTAAGAAGAAGGATGCATTCATCGTCCCCAGATAAAACCAAAGTAGCATTACCCACCAGTGGGGAGATAAAAAAGATAAAAAGTGACTCCCAAGAGACAAGTATTTGCAGTGGATATTAGATGACAGGTCTAACACAGGCCTGTCCAACACCAGATAGTGCAGAGAAGTCGTCTATGGAGGTAGAGCAGAGTGAGGTGTATCAACCCAATAGAAAGACAGGTGATACAATGTAAAAGGAGAAACTCGATATTCCCCATCTCCACTAACCTGTCAGACCTCATTCATCTAAGTGTCAATCACATGAGTGAATAAGAACGTTAGGAATTGGACATCTTATATACTAGAGCCACTGTTTAAGGTAATCCTATTAGACATGGCAGCAGTCAGCCAGAGTGTGGCCAACAGCGATGGAGTAGGTGTTATGGTGACTTCTAGGTATAGTCGTTACCAAAACACATCATTGTGTAGTCCTGCATTAACCCAATATGGCTTCCTGTACCCAGGCCAGGGGTGGTTTCAGTTGGATTTGGTCCACACATCATACATGTGTCCCAGCTATCTATCTGGGGCTGACTCAAGAGGGAGACCGAAATGAGGCAGAATAAAAATATAATGACGTATGGCAATGTGGGAGATTATTTTACTCTAATAGGGATGTGTGATAAAAATGTTTGTGGTGCATATTTTATTCATTCTCTTAATGTTCATTATTACAGAGTAGTTGGAGGGTATGAAAAGAACCGTCTGTTGTCCTTTTCTTTGCTATGGCTATGTAGACCTCTTGGGGCCTTAGCATGTCTACCCAGGTGTAAACCCTAAAAAGAGAGAGCACATGATGGGACTCCAGAAACCAAACCCTTTCAAGATGGAGTGGCAGCATTCTCTTGCCCCATCATCTCCATTACAGAGTTCACTGCAAATCTCTGTATGAGCCGTTATTTTTGGTGAAAAGTTTGTTTACTGGCTCACACTTAATTATATTCTTGTTTCAGTAGCGAAATCTTAGATGGGTTCCCTGGGAATTGAAATTTGTTTTTGTAAATTGCCGCAGGTTTATGTTCAATTGCCTTTTTTCTTTTTTAGTTCGATGGTGAACCATGCTTAAAGTTTGAAGGGCTGGTGCCCTTTGTCTCCCTTTGCACCGGAATGTTTCATGCAGGATTTCACTAGTTTGCGCCACTCTGTAATTTTGTCCGAGACTACTGACAGACTGGCGAGGTTGGTCAATTTAGCTCTCATGCTTAAGTCATATTTCTAGACTGGCCAAAGTGCTGAGAAGACAGTTTACCATTTCAATTTTTTGTTGTAATCCCTCTGAGAGACCTCCCAAGTTGCTTAAGTTGCCTAAGGGTTATCGAACCCGAATGATTGAGGAGCATGATCACTTTCTAATCTGGGGATTATGCAGAATTCAGTGCAAAGTTGAAAGAGAGGGAGTAATCGAAGGTGTAATCCATACCACAGCATGGCCCAACAAGAAGTGTTTGTAGGGGATAGGGATGCCCTGGAGGATTCTTCCATTTAGGGCCTGTAATCTCAGGCCATGTAGTGATGCGGCTAACCTTTCCTCATCCCGATCTGCCTTTTAGCCTGTTTGGAAGGTCTGAGAGATAGTCCAATAGATGTTGCTTCATGGCACTATTTCGTCTTCAGTGGGTTCTTAACAAAGTTTGGCAATGAAATCTCTGGTGAGGAGAATGTATGATGTGGCAGTGTTGATCCCAAGGTGGCTAGAAAGTCTATCTGCTGGGCAGAGATACTATGCTTGGAGAATTAGTTTGATTTCATGTATGTGGTTATTTCTAGAGGGATAGATTCTGAGTCCTTATGCTCATCCACAAGTAAGATAGCTTGAAAGTTTGGGTTTTCAATGGGCAGCTCCCCTATTAAAGTCAAAATGAGTTTTGCCCTCCCAAAGTATGTGAATTTGACTCCTTCCGTGGTTTAAAAAAATAGTAGCCTTTCATTGGGATAAGGCCCATGCCTCCTGAAAACATAGTAGATCATATCCCTCTAAAAATGATATAGCATTGTCCTGTTCTATGAGTCTCTCCGAACTTGCCACATTCCAAGAAAGTATTCTACATGGATGAGATTTCTGACTTTGGTATCTTTTACCTCTAGCCTCAAAAATCTCTGTTGGTTCCAGCATGGAGTGTTGTAGCCAGTCAGCTCCAATTCTCTTTTCTGGGGGGGTTATCCTCAGTGGTTGAGCGGGTACTTCTCCCACTTGGTGCTTTCTGAATGATTAAGTTGCAATTGAGTATGGCCTCCCCAATGCCATGCCTCGTGCACCTTTCAAGTTAGAGGACGGGCCTGAGGTCTACGGTTAATTTAAAATAAAACTAAAAAACTTCATGATATATTGTGGGAATGATTGCTTTGACTATAAATGCCTATTTTTTTTAGATTTTTTTTATTCACAATAAAAAAAACAGATTTGGATGCATATGTGTCTTTTGACGGTTCTTTTTGGTCTGCGGAGTTTGACTTTTGAAGTTCTGTGTCTCTTGAAGTTAAATGGCGCAAATCCAGATGGGAGCCTAACAGTTGCAGTACTTTTGCCCAGTTCAGAATGTCATCCTAATCTTGCGATGGATATTGAGGAGATAATTTTACTGCCTTAAGCAGCGACTGTGTAGGCTTCTGAAATATTTTGTAGTTAGCCCGCCAACTCTTACAAATGCCTGGCTCCTCTACATTTTTTGTATGTTGTCTGTTCTGATACGTGGTAGTAGCATGTGATGATAGCTTGTGGAGTGGCACACTCGGACAATGATGGATTTTTCACACATCCTCCGATTAGAAGGTGGAAAGTGGGTTTATAATAATTTTGGAGTAACTTAAGTGTTGTTGATTTTATAGACTCTGAGACCGCCACATTAGGTTGTGGTTTCCTAGAGGACTTGTATGAACAATGGCTGGTGAGATAAGGACTTGGCTTGCACCTTCTTGTCATCTCCGCTGGGTTCCATGGTTGAAAGTAGTTGTGTGTTTAAGCTGGTTGTAGCGCAGGATGCTTTCTTAAGCAGTGAGTATGATGGAGCAAGGTCTCGTAAGAAAGAGACTTGCTCGGAGGCAATCCGCTCGTTTAACTCATTAAGAAGTTATTAAACGTAATCTGTGAATAACTAATACGCACCACATGAACACGCGGGTTAGTGAAGCTTGCTTATGTGTGTACTAACGCGGATAACAATGAAAACGGACTAATACCGCTTTAAACGGGGAAACTGTTGTGCGCATGCGTCAACTGCATCTATGCAATATGACGAGCTAACGCTTGGAGGGAAATTGTAGCGCATGAGCAGAAGGCACTAAAATGGAGTCTTGAAGACTCGCATGCATGGCATCTGCTTAGCTGAAACTAAAACAGGCTATTTTACTAATGCTAATGCGGGGAAAGTATTAATAAGAGAACGGGACTAGAGTAGAGGTGGGAGGTATACAGTGAGACCATTTATTTTGTGAAAATAACATTTGTCTTTTGACTTTATTATTAGTGCGCATTTGGGCTTCTCTTGTATGACCGGACTAGATGAAATCACACAATGCCTGCGCATGCCTACTGAGTGAAGCTATGAAGGTCAATGACAAAACACTTGAATGGAGGCCAAATTGGAGCGCCATGCCCTGGGAACGGATGGTGAAAAGTTCAGCAATGTGATGTTCTATTCTTCGAAGTGTCATTAATGTTGCAAATTGGATACATGTAGTGGATGGGAATAAAGTTTTGAATAAAAATGAAGGGGATGGGTTTGCGAACAATGGTTTAACAGAATATAGTGACATGTAAGCATGGTGTGATGATCATCCCCCCTTGCCTGACCAATTATATTTCGTATTTTTACGATATTGTAACTTTAGTGGGTGGAACATGATTATATGAAGGTATAATTAAGGTAGCTTTAGTTAGTTAATATAGCAGAGCTCGGGATGCTGTCTGGGAGTCGGGGATGCTGTTGCTGGAGAGATGCTGTGAGGTGCTGATGAAGACTCGAATGCAGACGCTGAAGAAGAACTTTCTATCCTAACTTAATTGGGTTAGATCAGAAGATCGTGGAAGAATCTCGAGGAGGAAGAGAGTGTCAGAGAGGGGTGCGACGCAATTCATCAGTATTCTAGAGAGGTCATCTATCCTGTCCTGAATCCTGTCCTGAAGTCTTTGTCTCCTGACCTATCCTGGGGACCCTTACCAGCCCTTTGGCCAGGGGGTTGGTCTTTCACACCATTCTTGGTAATTATAATTTCACGTTATCTGCCAATGTTCTTTTCTCTCTGTCCTCTCCCTTTCTGAGCATTAATTATTGTATGAGTCCGAAGTATATGTTTTGATGTTTAATCAATTGAATTTTTCTCTCCTAAGAATGAGGGTGACTGTACTGTATTTTTGAAATGGTTCACATGCACTTAATTTAGATAAAGATTTTAAACCTTCCTGAGTCTGTGATTATTTTCATCAAACCAAGAATAGTTAAGGGTTAAGTTAATTATCACCATCAACTAGTTCAACTAATTGTCCATCGACCAGAGGAAAGAACTATTTGATCAGTGAAAGGTTAGTTAAGAAAATTGAATAACTAATCCCGAATATTGTGAAGTATAAATATAAAACTTTAACCACTCCAGCGGTTTACTCAATGTGTGTGTGTTTTATGGGCCCAGGTGAGTATATGGTAGTGGAGTATCTGTTGTTGGTTTACCGCTGGATCAGGTAGACAGCAGATTTCGGCAAGTCTGTCTTCCTGGTGTTGTTTCCAGAGAACTGCACAAAATACACTTTGATTGAATTTATTGTTTTTTAAAAAACTTTTTAGTTTTTACGAGACAAAGGAGGTTTTTTTTGTCCTCATCACCACTGTTCACACTATGGACTGACTGTGCATAGTAGCACCCCCACGAGGGGGGAGGGAAAGGGAAGGTAGGGCCACAGCATCTTCTCCTATAAAGGCACATTCACTGAACTCAGTAGATACTTGGAATTGTGAAATAATCATCGGACTTTATATGTTATGCCCATAACTCTATAGCCAAGAAATTAACGGCTGCCAAAATCTCACACGTTCACTCAAGAAACAAATAGCGCTAACTCTTCTTAACTCCTTCACCCACTCCTTCACATCGGGCGGGCCTCCTCCATCCCAACTTTACAGATGATGTGTCTAGCGACGACCATTAAATAAAACAGCAGCATCTTCTCTAACTTGCAGAATCTCCAGCGAGTCCATATCTATAACAAACATTACAGTTATTGGTCTTCCCTTTACTCTTTGGCCAAGCACTTCAGATGCAATTTTACTTACGGGACCCAAAAGGGAGATTATTTCATGCAGGTGGCGAACACATGCACATCGTCCGTCGTGAGCTCACCACACTTCCTACAGTTGGGCACGGAGCTCTTCGCCCACCTCGCCATCCTTTGTGAAGTCCAATATACTCTGTGAAGGATAAACAAGTGATTGTTTTTTAGGGGTGCTGGGGTGACTGTAGCATAAAGTGTATTCAAAGATTCTTGCCATAACAATTGTAACTCTGTGTCCAGCAAGCATCTGTTCCAAATGTGATATAAGGCAGGTCTCTCCATGTCTAAGTCACACAGGTAGGCATACCATCTTGCCACCTTCTGGACAGTTGGTATGTGCATGTCTTCCAGGGGGTCTTTTGAGGGAACCTCTTTATCACTTTTGCTCCCCTTTGTTTGCCTTAAACAATGAGGAGATCTGGATATATTTAAACCTGGACACCCCCCACCCCCCACTGGCTGTGCTTAATGCGTCCAAGATCGTATGCTTTCCATATCGATCAAGTCACCCTAAAAATTGATATTGGTATTCCGCAGAGACTTGCTCAACGTTTCTAAAAGAAACTCCAGAGTGCCAGGTGAACCCCAAATTGGAGCTAACTCCATGTAATATGAGATCCCACATCCATCCCTGACCCAAACTCTGATTGTAGTCTGCAGCACCTTGAGCCTTACTTTTAAAAAATATTTCGGAGACCTAAACTTGAGGAGAAAGCCACTTCTGACACTCAAGGAGGAGATCATAGCCTTATACAGCCTTCCCCTGTTTGACCAATCTGGTTGACCAAGAAAGGTCTAAAACCTTAAGCTGATAAGCACAACAATAATAATGCAAGTCAGAGAGTTGCAACTCTCCTTTCTTTAGCTTACCCCTCAATTTATCCATGAGATTCTGGGGACTTTAGAGGATCAACACAATTATTAAGCATGATTGCAGCCTATTGGTCACTTTCACATTAAACAACTGAGGAATATTGTTGAAAAAGAGGGGGTTCTTTGGGAGGATGCACATCTTAATGAGATTTACTCTACCAATGATCGTATGGGGAAGATCGTTCCATTTAGCCAAAAGTGTCCTCTCCTCCTCCGCAACCCTGGCTAAATTTTCTATGAGGATAGAGGCCAAGTCGGGGTAGAGCTGGAGACCCAAATACCTCATTTTTGGGTTTCGCCTGCACAGAATGTGAAATCTATTGCATTAAATATAAATCTTAAAAGGGGCTTACATCCCACCCCTGCTTTTCATTGGTTTGTGTGCCTGCCACTTACTTTTCCTCCATTTCTATTGGCTGTAGGATACTATTTCCTGTTGTTCCTCATGTGTTTCTCATCTCAGTGTAGCCTTGGCCCAAGTACTGTTTTCATCCGCTTTGCTGGAACTTCTTTTAAGAGTGTCAGCACCTATGCGTGCTTTGTGGGAAGCCAACGCTTGGATCACAATGCGCTCTCACCAGTCCCCTGGGGCCGAAGCAGGGACCCACTCTAGTGCTCCCTTTTGTTTACAAACCGAGCAGCGCACTCACCAGTCCTCCCGAGGTCGAAGCAGGGACACACTCTAGTGCTCCCTTCACCAGTCTCCCTAGGGCCGAAGCAGAGACCCACTCTAGTGCTCCTTTCACAGTGAATCAACTCAAGTGCAGTCAGGCCTGCTGCAAGTTTGCTACAGTATCTGTGCTTCTAAATTCCAGTGCGTTCCCTAGGCAGCACCAGCTGTATCCTTATAATTTGCATGCAGTTGCTCTCACAATGCCAAACACTGACTGAGGCGAGCTACCTTCTTCTGCACTGAAAAAAAGAGGTAATTCCTACTACTGCTAAAACCAGACCATTCAACAGCTGAACATGCGGGTTACTGTAAGGTAGGGAACTTCACACATTGTTGTCTTCTCTTGCTGCTGCTGAATGCAGCATTGTCCCAGGTTCCCTGGATACTCTGTTAACTGACACTGACCCACGTATGGAAATAGGAGGAGGCAATAGTGATAGGGTCGGGGAGGCCCGCTTTAATGTAGTACACAAGTTTAATAGGAGTCACGAAGTCTTCACGGGCCATGTAATGACGCAGGGATAAAGGAAAACAGTCTTTTGGTGCCTCTATGACTTCCGGACGGCAAGGACAGCTGCGGCTTCCTTCCAGCTCCAGCAGCAAAGCGTCGCGTTGGTCCGTAGGAAGGGGGGGAAACAAAATAGAGCCACAGGTCACTGGGCTGTGTCACGAAGGGACACGGCAAGAGGGAAGGGTCGGTGCGAGGGGTCACCCAGACTGCCACCAATTGAACGGTGAAAGAGAAAGAGTGCGGTGCCCTCCCTAATTAACTACCCGTTCCCGCCCCGTGTTAAAGAAAACCCCCGTAGACGCTGACGTACCTGCTCCAGCCACACTCCTCCTGGAGCGTGGCGGGGCGCTGCGCGGTGTCGTTGGCCTCCTGGCACTGGTCCGGTTTCCGTAGTCGTCTCCTCCGCTTCCCGACCTCCGGGTGGTGCAGACCTCCGTGACGGCTCCTCCGGCTCTCTTTCTCCGTTGTCCTCCTCCTCTGGGTCTCCAGTCTCGGCGCGCCTTCCGGGTTCCTGTCCTTTCCGTATATCCGTGATGGAGTCACCTGATAGGCGGGGAGGATCCGATGACCCGCCTCCGGACCCAACCTCCGCCGGCTCCCAAGTCGGATTTAAAGGGCCAGGCCAGTCCTGTTTGCGAAGGAGGCATAAATCGTCAATGCCCTGTTCGGAGTGTGGGGCCCACCCGGGGACATCGTGACACAACCCCCCCCCCTGGGATTCCCCGATCGGGGGAAAGAGGGTAGCGGGAAAGAAAGTCAGCGTTTCCCTGCTCCGAGCCCTTACGGTGACGAACCTCGAACTGGAAGGGCTGCAGAGCCAAGAACCAGCGGAGCAAGCGGTCGTTACAACCCTTGTTCCGCTGCAGCCAGGTCAGAGCAGCATGGTCGGTGAATAGAACAAAGGGCCTCCCCTCGAGGTAGTAGCGTAGCTTGTCAATACCCCACCTCACCGCAAGACATTCCTTCTCAATCGTAGGATAGGCCTTCTCCCTGGGAAACAACTTCCTACTGATGTAAACAACAGGCCGTTCCGCCCCTTCACTGTCGAGCTGGGATAACACGGCCCTGATACCCGCCCCAGAGGCGTCCGTCTGAAGAAGGAAGGGTTTTTGGAAGTCGGGGGCCATGAGGACAGGGGAAGTTGTCAAGGAGGTTTTAAGGGAACAAAAGGCCTGGCGTTCATGGTCTGTGGGGGTGCGCAATCGTGAAGGAGAAACAGACTTCTGTAGGAGATCTGTGAGGGGAGCAGCAAGCTTTGAAAACTGGGGAATAAACCGTCGGTAATAACCGACTAACCCCAGGAAAGCCCTGAGCTTGCGTCTCGTAGAAGGGAAGGGAGTGTTCTGGATGGCCTTCACTTTCTCCGTCTGGGGTTCTATCATGCCTTTCCCCAGGACGTACCCCAAATATTTGACCTTCTGGAATGCGAACCTGGACTTCTTCGCGTTGATGTGTAAGTGGGCAAGTCCGAGTTCGTGAAGGACGGCCCGGAGATGTTGTAGATGTTCGTGCCATGAATTGCTATATACCACTATGTCGTCCAGATAGGCCGCGGCGTAAGACAAGTGTGGTGCTAAGACTTTGTCCATCAGCCTCTGAAAACTGGCCGGCGCCCCATGCAGCCCAAATGGGAGGACGGTAAAGTGGTATAAGCCCTCAGGTGTAGCAAACGCTGTTTTCTCCTGGTCTAGAGGATTTAAGGGTATTTGCCAATACCCCTTGGTGAGGTCGATTGTGGAGATGTACCGGGCCTCACCAAGGCGTTCTATCAACTCGTCAACCCGAGGTAGGGGATACCCGTCTTGTTTCGAGATACGGTTTACCGCTCGAAAGTCAATACAAAACCGGATGCTGCCATCCGGTTTAGGTACCAGTACAACCGGGGAACACCAATTGCTCCTTGAGGGTACTATGACACCGGTTTTGAGCATTTGTGAGATCTCGTTCTGGAGAGCCCGTCGTCTAGCTTCGGGAACCCTATAGGGTTTTTGTCTGACGACCACACCTTCCTGGGTCGGGATGGAGTGTTCTGCCAAATGGGTCCTACCCGGGAGATCGGAAAAAACGTTCTTGTGGCTAAGGAGGAGCTGTTTGATCTCTTTGTCCTCTCGGTCTGTCAAGTCTTTGTTGATCAAGGTGTCACGGACAGTGTGGTCGGGACACTCTACCGTGGAAATGCTATGTGTCTGGGCCGGTGGAGGTCCCAGCCATTTTTTAAGCAAATTTATGTGATACATCTGTGTTTTTCGGCGTGTCAGGGTTAGGATATAGGTGGTTTTGCTTATCTTTCTCTTGACCTGGAACGGTCCCTGCCATTCTTTCCTCAACTTATGTGATGATGATGGAAGGAGTACTAAGGCCCAGTCCCCTACGTCTAGCTCACGCCATTTTTTCCCTCTATCGTAAAAGTGTTTCTGCCTTCGTTGGGCCTCTGCTAGGGTTTCGTGAGCCAGGGTTCTCAATTTATGCAAACGGGATTTGACTTGGTTTGCATAATCGAGCAAGGCCTGGGCTTCCCGTACCCCCTCCTTTTCCCAGCTCTCCCTTGTTATCTCCAGCAGTGTTCTAGGTTTTCTACCAAAAAGGAGCTCAAAAGGGGACATCCCGAGACTGCTTTGTGTTTGGCTTCGAAGCACAAAGAGTGCTAAAGGCAGTAGCTGGTCCCAGTTTCTCCCATCCCCAGTCAGCATTTTTTTAAGGGTGAGCTTAAGAGTGCCGTTGTAGCGTTCTACGAGGCCGTCAGTCTGAGGATGGTAGACTGATGTTTTTATATGTCGAATGTTAAGCTCCTTGCATACCTGCTTCATCAGTTTCGAGACAAAGGGAGACCCTTGGTCGGTAATAATGTCACGGGGAAACCCCATTCTTGAGAAAACCTCAATGAGCCGTTGTGCTATTGCATTGGTCGTGACTGCCCTCAAGGGAAACGCCTCTGGGTATCTTGTGGCGTAGTCGACTATGGCTAGAGCGTATATGTAGCCGTGGCGAGATTTGGGAAGGGGTCCTATCAAATCCATTCCTATTCTGTCGAATGGCTTTCCGATGATGGGGAGGGGATTTAGTGGCACGCTCGGGGGGACATACGGATTTTTCTTCTGGCATATCTGACACTCCTGACAGTATTTACGTACTTGTGCATGGACCCCAGGCCAGAAGAAGTTCTGCAGTATGGACTGTGCTGTTTTTTCGGCCCCGCAATGTCCGGCTAGGAGATGAGCCTGGGCAAGAAAGAGAACCTGATCCCTGAATTCGATAGGCACCAATAGTTGAGGGTCTACTCCGTCTTTGGCCACCCTGTAAAGCAGTCCATCTTTCTCAAGAAAACAAGGATAAGTCCTTTGTTGGGACTGTCGTGTTTCCTTAGCGTTCTGCCAGGCATTGGTGAGAGTAGCGTCGTTGAGTTGGGCCGTCCTGAAATGAGTGTCGATGGCCCAGGGTTCGGAGGTCAGGAGGCTGTCATGAGGCCGGCCAGTCTGTGAAGAAGATGACAGCGCTTCCAGCATAAGGGTAGGAAAACAGGGGTTGTCTATTCCTAGAATTAAGGACTCAGGGAGATAAGGCAAAACCCCCACGTCTATCTGGACCCCAACCCCCAGTTTTGTTGTGAGAGAAACTCGAGCCAAGGGATACTCTTTCGTATCGCCGTACACACACCTTATCCTGACTGATCTATTGGGAAGGAGTGAAGAGGAGGACAGGAGATCCTTTCTCAGTACGGACTGTTTACAGCCTGAATCTAGAAGTGCTGTTATAGGTTGTCCATTCACACAAACACTCACATAAAAAACCGGCCCCGTTTCCTGGGCGTAAAGGATGGAGCGAGGAAGGTAGCTCACGTCCATAGGTTCGTCATCCGTCCTTTCCCTTTTCTTCCTACAGTACCTGGCAATATGTCCCCACTCCCCGCACTCAAAGCACTGAGGTCCAGGGATCGGAAGGGCTTTAGGCTTTCCATATCGGAACTTATGAGGTTCGTATGGTTGTTTTGCGGCTTTCTTTTCCGGCTTCCCAGCAAGCGTCAACCTGGTCTGTCTCTCTGGTTCCCTCAAAGGTGCTCGACCCTGTGCCCTTGAAAAAGAAGTAGCCATCTCTATGGCATGTGTCAATGTTAAACCGGCATGTTGTCTGTGAGAAGTTGGCCTGGCATATGCTGTCCACTAATTATAGTGGGCACCTTGCACCAGTCCAAACAACCCCTTATTGGAGATAGGTTAAAGACAACCTTATTGAAAGCTATCCTAGTGGTAGCTATGGAGAGCAGCCTTCAGGCTAAGTCTTGAAGGAATGTAAAGCAGCTTGTTTTACCAGTCTATAATCTCTTGAGTGACCAAATGAAAGAGCACCACACCAGGTATATATTCAAAATATATGTATTTATTGCTAAACACACCCCTCTAGTCTCTTTATGGGGCTAGAGTTCGAAGTACACAAGTTATAAGTTATTTAAACGCAGTAATAGCACAAATACACGTTTGGGCCCTAGGGGCGTACCAAACCATATACCAATAAAGTGGTATAAGAACCACGACTGAACTAGACACTAGGCCTAGAGCCTCTAGAAGTGCTTGGACCACAAGGAACCACCCAAGGTAGTGACACAGGGGACCCACGGGGGACGCGTGCAGTGTAAATACACAACCGCGATACGCCGTTAACTTCTATGGAGAAAGTCACGATCAGGAAATTAAAGAAAAGGGACACTTAAAGGAGGACTTGGAGCAAACCCTTTGAGAACTAGGTCGTTCTAGAGTCTCTACCCACGGGAGCACCGGAGTACTCGTGTTACCTCACCCAGGGAAGCCGGGTGCATAGGTGCCTTTCGGGGTCGGGTTTCGTCGTCGATTTGAATGGCGATCTGCTGCAAAGTGCTGCTGGCGACCAAGTGGAAAGTGTCCGGGTGGATCCAAGAGTGGATCGGAGATCTGAAGAACCTGAAAGCAGAGGGGACAGAGTCTGGGTCACTAGCCAGTGACCAGGAAGGCGATGGACAGGTGCCCACCGATGTCGCTTGCTTCAAGTGCGTTGACGGTCGTCTTGACTCTTCAACCACGAGGTCCAGGAGGCGTTGTCGGCGACCAGGAGCAGGATTCGGGCTGGTACACGATGTCTGTCGAGTGCTGAGGTGTCGGCAACCGGATTGGACCCAACAAGCCTTGGCAACGGCAAGTCTCGGTGAAGATGAAGATCGTCGATGGTGCAGACCAGCAAGGTCTGAGGAACTCACCCAGCGAGGGTAAGTGAGGGCAGGCCTGGAGCAACCAGGGTGCCCGAGATGAAAAGGATTGGCCTTCGTGAAGGGCTACTAGCCAACGGGCTAGCAACCGCGAAGGAGCCTCGAGACGTCGCACGGGGATCTGGCTCACAGGACACTCGTGGAGTGGAGGCCAGTGATCTTCGGTGCAGTTGGTGCTGGATGCTAGTGCTACTCGGAGCCCAAAGCACGACTTCGTGGGAGACCCAGAAGAGGATGCACTAGCAAATGCGTGCGGTGTCCAGGGGTCACGGTTCCACGTTACCCACGACAGCTACGGGCCTCAGCTTTGCTGGGGACTCAGGGCAGCCTCGGGGAAGTCTGGAAATCTACCTCTGGTGATGCAAAGACTTCGGCGTCCGACGGGAGCTTAGGCGATGCAGACCGGACAATTGCTTCTTTGGTGCCTGCCAAGCAGGGGAGTCACTCCTTGACCCCAAGGGAGATTCTTCTGTCCTCTAGTCTTTAGTAGAGCGTCGAAGGTCCAGGATTCTGTTTCAGAGTTTCGTCCAGGGATAATCTAAAGTCCTAAGGACTGGGTTCCTATACTTATACCAAGTTTAGGGGTTGGACTACTCTGTGGCCCCACCTATGGGTGGGTCAGGGCAGAGGGGTGGCTACACCCTTTCCCTTTGTCCAGTTCGCGCCAAAGCAGGGGCTGCAAGCCCCTGATCCGGTTTGAACTGGGGTATGCACAGGGACACCAAATGTGCCCCCAGTGCAGGACTTCAAAGCACCCGAAAGTGCTCCCGCCCAGCCCCAATACACAATATCCTGTCTGGGGAGGTGGTCACACCTCCCTGGGACAGGAAACCTATTGTCTAGGCCTCCCTGCCGGAGTTTCGTCCAGCAGCAGGAGGCCAGACTCGTGTCTGTGGCAGCAGCATCCATTTTGTGATGCCAGGGCTTTAGAAAGAAGTTACCGGCCAGGCCAGGGTTAACATGTCTCTCCCTCTAGAAGGGTGGAATGCTACCCCCGCCGCCAGAATTGGCGGGGGGTAGTATTCCAAGATGTTTGACAGCAAACACAACATGTTTAGGTGCAGCCATTCCAAAGTTAGCATTTAACGCGAGGTTATAATGCGCTTAAGAGTATATGGTCAGGCTGCACTACAAACAGCATCAGAGAAGGGTCTCCGACCGCTGCAAAGGGGCCCTGCTCATGCAGGGGCACCCTCTCACATAGGAACCACGCACTCTGCCTTCAGGATTGATAAGGCCTGCCATAGGAGTGACTTATAGGTTTATATGTGTGTATGTATTTAGTGATATAGGTAACTTATATCACAGTAAGGGGTGCATGCATCACCTTACCCAGGCTGCAGTAGCAGACCTGTGGTGTCAGTTTGGATGGCCTTCCAGGGGTGGCATAATACATGCTGCAGCCCCTGGTAGGCCTCTGAGGTACCTATGCCCTTGGTACATAGTATACCATATACTAGGGACTTATAAGGGCACTCCAGATTCCAATCAGTGATGTGCCTAAGGCACATGGAAACCATTTTACAGAGAAAGCAGATAGACTGGGGCCCTGAATAGCAGGATCCCAGTCCAACTAAGTCATAAACCAGCAAAACACCATAAAAAAAGTGGGGGCAACCATATAGTCAGATTCCACCTTCCTACATAACCCCCCAAACGAAAGGAGATAAGGCTAACCTTGGCCAGTTGAGCCTTTATTGACTAAGTGGCCATATAAGGAAGCACCTGCACTAGCATGGTTGCCCCCCTGTCTTATGGTCCACTAAGCAATCCCTCACCCTAAGGGTATGAGAGGGTCTCCACCATGGGGAATCACTACCTGTGGTGTGCTTAGGTAAAGTACAAGGGTGGTGAGGTGTCTGAGTAGGGAAGTGAGGCCCTAGGAATGTTGGTCTCAGCTTCCTCAGATCACTGGTCACCATGTATGCCTGTCTTTCCATGACTGAGTTGCACTTTGCTCTAAGGGTCAACCTTTGGCTGCCTACAGCTGGGGGTTGGGTCCCTTTGGATGGAACACTGGAGGGACATGGCAGGTTTGGAACCTTCTGGTCCCAGGTTTGCCCTTGCCTACCAGAGTCCTTCTGGGGGAGGTCCATACATAAAGGTATGGGGGATCCCTCAGTGTGTAGAGGAGTTTTCACCTGGCTAGGGCTACTAGCCTGGGTGCCCCTAATCTGCTGATGGGGGGTTCCTCTGGACAGGGGGCCCTGGGGGTCCACTGACCTCCCTGACCTCTGCAGCCCTGGGCTGACTGAGGCAGGGTAGAGAGGGGCAGGTTACCTGCTCCAGACTGGGTACCACCTTGGAAGGGTCCTCTGCCATCAGGGGTGTGGCCAGGCCAGGCCTGACTACCTCTGTGGCAGTTCCTTCACTAGGGGTAGGGTCAGTTCCCTGAGGAGGCTGACCCTTACCTACTGTCTGGGGGAAGAAGACTTTTCTTCAACCCTTGTGCTCTCTTTGGGGGAGAGTGGGCCATTCTTTCAGGCTCCATCTCTCCAAATTCTTGGGCTGGGGCTGTGGCCATCACAGCCCCACTAACCTTTACAGGGACGCCCAACATCCTAAGGTGGGTTTGGTGTTCAACTTCAGCCCAGGCTGAAATCTCCAGATCATTGCCCATCAGGCAATCTACAGGTAAGGTGGGGGACACTGCAACTCTCTTTGGGCCTGTGACCCCCTCCCAGCTGAGATTGACTATGGCCATGGGGTGATCTGTTCTGACACCATCAATGTTGGTCACCTGGTATTTAAACTCAGGTAAAAGCTGGGGAGGGGGGACTAGTTTCCCTGCCACCATGGTGACACTAGCCCCTGTGTCCCGAAATGCCACAGCTTTCTGACCATTAATCATTGGCTCCTGTCTGTACCTGCCCATTGCTGTGGGACCCATGGTAAAGGTGGCAAATCCTACACCACCATCAGAGTCAGAGGAGTCTGTTGAGGGGTCCCTGTCTAAACCAGGGGCCACCTCTGTTCCTGTTGCAAAAGCACCTAACTTTTTGGGTGCACCACTCCCAACTGGAGGATTACTACTGGTAGTACCAGGAGGGGTGGTAGTAGTTGTTGGAGGAACATTTTCTTTATTGCCAATCCTGGGGCAACTGGGATCAGATTTCCAGTGCCCAGGCGTTTTACATACATGGCAATATGATTTCTTTTCAGGAGAGGAAGGAGTTTGGGACCCACCCCCAGAAGAGGAATTTTGGGGCCCTGTAGTGGACTTAACCTTGGATTTATCCCCACCTTTCTCTTGGGACTTAGTAGAATCTTTCTTCTGGTCACCACCCTGATTTTTAGTTTTTACTCTGGTTCTGACCCATTTGTCTGCCTTCTTTCCCAATTCTTGGGGAGAGGTCAGATCAGAGTCCACCAGATACTGGTGCAAAAGCTGGTTTTGACAATTATTAAGGATCTGCTCCCTCATAACCAAATTGTACAATCCTAAAAAGTCATGCACTTTGTTGCCATGTATCCAACCTTCCAGAGCCTTAGTAGCACAATCTACAAAATCAACCCAGTCTTGAGTCTGAGCTTTTGGGTGTCTCTGAACTTCAACCTATACTGTTCAGTGGTTAGGCCAAACCCATCTATCAGAGCACTCTTCAAGACTGTGTAATTGTCAGCATCCTCTTCTCTTACAGTGAGGAGCTTGTCTCTACCTTTGTCTGCAAAGGAGAGCCACAAGATTGCTGCCCACTGCTTCTGGGGGACCCTCTGAACTTTACAGGCCCTCTCCAGTGCAGTTATCTATTTGTGGATGTCATCCCCACTCTGGTAGGGAGGGACAATCTTGTTTAGGTTTCTATGGTCATAAGACCTTTCCCTATCTTTAGGGATATTGCTGCCACCATGGGACTCTAGTCCCAACTTTTTCTCTCTTTGTAGAGATCTAGGGACTCCTGTCTATAGCCAGTTGCTGTTTTCTGAGTTCAAGCTGAGCTTCCTCATATTGAATCAGCCTCTTTCTCCTCTCATGAGAGGATTCCCTCCTATGAGAGGAGACAGAGGTCCCTATTGAGGTGCCAGAGTGGTTAGACTCCTGAGAAGGAGACCTAGACCTTCTGGGCACACTCATAATCCTTCCTGGGGGGACAAAGTGGGGATCATTCTGATCTTCCTCCTCATCTTCCACAGGAGGGATTGGGTTATCCAGGTCAGGGTCATTGTCACCCTCCTGGCCAGTTTCAGAGGTGGGGGCTGGGGGTATTTCTACCCCTGGCCCCATCCTCATCTTCTGCCCCACCCTCAGCTCCTACCCCTTCAGTCCCCAAGGGCTTTCTGAGATCATAAGCTTCCAACATCTCTCTAAGATGTTGGGTGGTGGGACTTTGTCCTGTCTTCAGTTTCCTCAAGTTACATAATGCTCTCAATTCCAAGAATGGGAGTGTATCATACTTGGAGGGGAGAAGCCCATGGGCTTCTGGCAAGGACTCACTGGGTCCTGGCTTTGAAGACATCACTAGTGAGGTGTGGTGTATGCACTACCTACTCTAGTGTGGCCTACTAAACTCTCTTGAGTTGTAGAAAGGGTGTGCTATCCCTTAACACACAACTCTAAGTTCAGTAGAACTTACTGTATTCTAAGCTTAAATTGTATGTACCTTAGGTACCTTTAGTGGTTTTCAGTTGATCAATTCAATTGAGATTATCTGGTAAAACAATAGCAAGCTGGAATCCCACACGTTGCACACCAATGTGAGAAGTTGGCCTGGCATATGCTGTCCACTAATTATAGTGGGCACCTTGCACCAGTCCAAACAACCCCTTATTGGAGATAGGTTAAAGACAACCTTATTGAAAGCTATCCTAGTGGTAGCTATGGAGAGCAGCCTTCAGGCTAAGTCTTGAAGGAATGTAAAGCAGCTTGTTTTACCAGTCTATAATCTCTTGAGTGACCAAATGAAAGAGCACCACACCAGGTATATATTCAAAATATATGTATTTATTGCTAAACACACCCCTCTAGTCTCTTTATGAGGCTAGAGTTCGAAGTACACAAGTTATAAGTTATTTAAACGCAGTAATAGCACAAATACACGTTTGGGCCCTAGGGGCGTACCAAACCATATACCAATAAAGTGGTATAAGAACCACGACTGAACTAGACACTAGGCCTAGAGCCTCTAGAAGTGCTTGGACCACAAGGAACCACCCAAGGTAGTGACACAGGGGACCCACGGGGGACGCGTGCAGTGTAAATACACAACCGCGATACGCCGTTAACTTCTATGGAGAAAGTCGCGATCAGGAAATTAAAGAAAAGGGACACTTAAAGGAGGACTTGGAGCAAACCCTTTGAGAACTAGGTCGTTCTAGAGTCTCTACCCACGGGAGCACCGGAGTACTCGTGTTACCTCACCCAGGGAAGCCGGGTGCATAGGTGCCTTTCGGGGTCGGGTTTCGTCGTCGATTTGAATGGCGATCTGCTGCAAAGTGCTGCTGGCGACCAAGTGGAAAGTGTCCGGGTGGATCCAAGAGTGGATCGGAGATCTGAAGAACCTGAAAGCAGAGAGGACAGAGTCTGGGTCACTAGCCAGTGACCAGGAAGGCGATGGACAGGTGCCCACCGATGTCGCTTGCTTCAAGTGCGTTGACGGTCGTCTTGACTCTTCAGCCACGAGGTCCAGGAGGCGTTGTCGGCAACCAGGAGCAGGATTCGGGCTGGTACACGATGTCTGTCGAGTGCTGAGGTGTCGGCGACCGGATTGGACCCAACAAGCCTTGGCAACGGCAAGTCTCGGTGAAGATAAAGATCGTCGATGGTGCAGACCAGCAAGGACTGAGGAACTCACCCAGCGAGGGTAAGTGAGGGCAGGCCTGGAGCAACCAGGGTGCCCGAGAAGAAAAGAATTGGCCTTCGTGAAGGGCTACTAGCCAACGGGCTGGCGACCGCGAAGGAGCCTTGAGACGTCGCACGGGGATCTGGCTCATAGGAGACTCGTGGAGTGGAGGCCAGTGATCTTCGGTGCAGTTGGTGCTGGAGGCTAGGGCTACTTGGAGCCCAAAGCACGACTTCGTGGGAGACCCAGAAGAGGATGCACTAGCAAATGCGTGCGGTGTCCAGGGGTCATGGTTCCACGTTACCCACAACAGCTACGGGCCTCAGCTTTGCTGGGGACTCAGGGCAGCCTCGGGGAAGTCTGGAAATCCACCTCTGGTGATGCAAAGACTTCGGCGTCCGACGGGAGCTTAGGCGATGCAGACCGGACAATTGCTTCTTTGGTGCCTGCCAAGCAGGGGAGTCACTCATTGACCCCAAGGGAGATTCTTCTGTCCTCTAGTCTTTAGTAGAGCGTCGAAGGTCCAGGATTCTGTTTCAGAGTTTCGTCCAGGGATAATCTAAAGTCCTAAGGACTGGGTTCCTATACTTATACCAAGTTTAGGGGTTGGACTACTCTGTGGCCCCACCTATGGGTGGGTCAGGGCAGAGGGGTGGCTACACCCCTTTCCCTTTGTCCAGTTCGCGCCAAAGCAGGGGCTGCAAGCCCCTGATCCGGTTTGAACTGGGGTATGCACAGGGACACCAAATGTGCCCCCAGTGCAGGACTTCCTCCCCTGCCGCAGTTTCGTCCAGCAGCAGGAGGCCAGACTCGTGTCTGTGGCAGCAGCATCCATTTTGTGATGCCAGGGCTTTAGAAAGAAGTTACCGGCCAGGCCAGGGTTAACATGTCTCTCCCTCTAGAAGGGTGGAATGCTACCCCCGCCGCCAGAATTGGCGGGGGGGTAGTATTCCAAGATGTTTGACACCAAACACAACATGTTTAGGTGCAGCCATTCCAAAGTTAGCATTTAACGCGAGGTTATAATGCGCTTAAGAGTATATGGTCAGGCTGCACTACAAACAGCATCAGAGAAGGGTCTCCGAACGCTGCAGAGGGGCCCTGCTCATGCAGGGGCACCCTCTCACATAGGAACCACGCACTCTGCCTTCAGGATTGATAAGGCCTGCCATAGGAGTGACTTATAGGTTTATATGTGTGTATGTATTTAGTGATATAGGTAACCTATATCACAGTAAGGGGTGCATGCACCACCTTACCCAGGCTGCAGTAGCAGACCTGTGGTGTCAGTTTGGATGGCCTTCCAGGGGTGGCATAATACATTCTGCAGCCCCTGGTAGGCCTCTGAGGTACCTATGCCCTTGGTACATAGTATACCATATACTAGGGACTTATAAGGGCACTCCAGATTCCAATCAGTGATGTGCCTAAGGCACATGGAAACCATTTTACAGAGAAAGCAGATAGACTGGGGCCCTGAATAGCAGGATCCCAGTCCAACTAAGTCATAAACCAGCAAAACACCATAAAAAAAGTGGGGGCAACCATATAGTCAGATTCCACCTTCCTACATTGTCGTAACCACCGTTGTGTACCGTATGGCAGAGCCTCAAGGAATTGTTCTAAATATATCTTGTCCATGATCTCCTCATGGGTGGAGTCTAAGGGTTTCAGCCAACGGTCTGCAGCGTCTTTCAGTCTATAGAACAACGTTTTCGGGTTGTCACCCGGCAGACCCCTTTCTTGTCTGAATCTCAGACGATGGGCTTCTTCGTCGACTCCCAGCCTATCCAGGATGAACTGTTTTATGTGGCCGTAGACTGCAGTCCCGTCTCTATTGGCCATCTAGTAAGCGGCCTGAGCTTCGCCAGTGAGTAAAGGCGCCAAATAGAACGGCCATCGATCCCCAGGCCATGCACTGGCCCTGGCAGCCCTTTCAAAGTTAAGAAAAAAAGAAATGGGATCGTCGCCGGGTACGTATTTTTGCAGAGGGACTACTGTACCGGCCACTGAGGCTGTTCTTCCTTGCCCCAGGGCTGCCACCAGCTGAGACTGACCCTCGGCTAATTTGGTGAGGTGCTCCGCCTGTGTCTGTATGGCGGACGTAAAGACGGCTCTGTCCGCTTCCGCTTGATTGGCGGTTTCTACCAAGGCATGCTCCAGATTGCTCTGTCCCTCCTTCATCTGGGCAATAAGGAGTTCCATCTTGTGTCAGATGGCGGTCTTCTCTCTCCTATCTGGCTCACCACTTTGTCCCAGGTTCCCTGGATACTCTGTTAACTGACACTGACCCACGTATGGAAATAGGAGGAGGCAATAGTGATAGGGTCGGGGAGGCCCGCTTTAATGCAGTACACAAGTATAATAGGAGTCACGAAGTCTTCACGGGCCATGTAATGACGCAGGGATAAAGGAAAACAGTCTTTTGGTGCCTCTGTGACTTCCGGACGGCAAGGACAGCTGCGGCTTCCTTCCAGCTCCAGCAGCAAAGCGTCGCGTTGGTCCGTAGGAAGGGGGGGGGAAACAAAATAGAGCCACAGGTCACTGGTGTGAGAAGTTGGCCTGGCATATGCTGTCCACTAATTATAGTGGGCACCTTGCACCAGTCCAAACAACCCCTTATTGGAGATAGGTTAAAGACAACCTTATTGAAAGCTATCCTAGTGGTAGCTATGGAGAGCAGCCTTCAGGCTAAGTCTTGAAGGAATGTAAAGCAGCTTGTTTTACCAGTCTATAATCTCTTGAGTGACCAAATGAAAGAGCACCACACCAGGTATATATTCAAAATATATGTATTTATTACTAAACACACCCCTCTAGTCTCTTTATGAGGCTAGAGTTCGAAGTACATAAGTTATAAGTTATTTAAACACAGTAATAGCACAAATACACGTTTGGGCCCTAGGGGCGTACCAAACCATATACCAATAAAGTGGTATAAGAACCACGACTGAGCTAGACACTAGGCCTAGAGCCTCTAGAAGTTCTTGGACCACAAGGAACCACCCAAGGTAGTGACACAGGGGACCCACGGGGGACGCGTGCAGTGTAATTACACAGCCGCGAATCGCCGTTAACTTCTATGGAGAAAGTCGCGGTTTGGAAATTAAAGAAAAGGGACACTTAAAGAAGGACTTGGAGCAAACCCTTTGAGAACTAGGTCGTTCTAGAGTCTCTACCCACGGGAGCACTGGAGTACTCTTGTTACCTCACCCAGGGAAGCCGGGTGCATAGGTGCCTTTCGGGGTCGGGTTTCGTCGTCGATTTGAATGGCGATCTGCTGCAAAGTGCTGCTGGCGACCAAGTGGAAAGTGTCCGGGTGGATCCAAAGGTGGATCGGAGATCTGAAGAACCTGAAAGCAGAGGGGACAGAGTCTGGGTCACTAGCCAGTGACCAGGAAGGCGATGAGCAGATGCCCACCGATGTCGAGTGCTTCAGGTAGGTTGACGGTCGTCTTGACTCTTCAGCCACGAGGTCCAGGAGGCGTTGTCGGCGACCAGGAGCAGGATTCGGGCTGGTACACGATGTCTGTCGAGTGCTGAGGTGTCGGCGACCGGATTGGACCCAACAAGCCTTGGCAACGGCAAGTCTCGATGTAGATGAAGATTGACGATGATGCAGACCAGCAAGGTCTGAGGAACTCACCCAGCGAGGGTAAGTGAGGGAAAGCCTGGAGCAACCAGGGAGCCCAAGTAGAAAAATATTGGCCTTCGTGAAGGGCTACTAGCCAATGGGCTAGCGACCGCAAAGGAGCCTCGAGACGGTGCACGTGGAGCTGGCTCACAGGACACTCGTGGAGTGGAGGCCAGTGATCTTCGGTGCAGTTGGTGCTGGAGGCTAGGGCTACTCGGAGCCAAAAGCACGACTTCGTGGGAGACCCAGAAGAGGATGCACTTGCAAATGCGTGCGGTGTCCAGGGGTCACGGTTCCACATTACCCACGACAGTTACGGGCCTCAGCTTTGCTGGGGACTCAGGGCAGCCTCGGGGAAGTCTGGAAATCTACCTCTGGTGATGCAAAGACTTCGGCGTCCGACGGGAGCTTAGGCGATGCAGACCGGACAATTGCTTCTTTGGTGCCTGCCAAGCAGGGGAGTCACTCCTTGACCCCAAGGGAGATTCTTCTGTCCTCTAATCTTGTAGTAGAGCGTCGAAGGTCCAGGATTCTGTGTCAGAGTTTCGTCCAGGGATAATCTAAAGTCCTAAGGACTGGGTTCCTATACTTATACTAAGTTTAGGGGTTGGACTTACTCTGTGGCCCCACCTATGGGTGGGTCAGGGCAGAGGGGTGGCTACACCCCTTTCCCTTTGTCCAGTTCGCACCAAAGCAGGGGCTGCAAGCCCCTGATCCGGTTTGAACTGGGGTATGCACAGGGACACCAAGTGTGCCCCCAGTGCAGGACTTCAAAGCACCCGAAAGTGCTCCCGCCCAGCCCCAATACACACAATCCTGTCTGGGGAGGTGGTCACACCTCCCTGGGACAGGAAACCTACTGTCCAGGCCTCCCCTGCCGGAGTTTCGTCCAGCAGCAGGAGGCCAGACTTGTGTCTGTGGCAGCAGCATCCATTTTGTGATGCCAGGGCTTTAGAAAGAAGTTACCGGCCAGGCCAGGGTTAACATGTCTCTCCCTCTAGAAAGGTGGAATGCTACCCCCGCCGCCAGAATTGGCGGGGGTAGTATTCCAAGATGTTTGACACCAAACACGACATGTTTCGGTGCAGCCATTCCAAAGTTAGCATTTAACGCGAGGTTATAATGCGCTTAAGAGTATATGGTCAGGCTGCACTACAAACAGCATCAGAGAAGGGTCTCCGAACACTGCAGAGGGGCCCTGCTCATGCAGGGGCACCCTCTCACATAGGAACCACGCACTCTGCCTTCAGGATTGATAAGGCCTGCCATAGGAGTGACTTATAGGTTTATATGTGTGTATGTATATAGTGATATAGGTAGCCTATCTCACAGTAAGGGGTGCATGCACCACCTTACCCAGGCTGCAGTAGCAGACCTGTGGTGTCAGTTTGGATGGCCTTCCAGGGGTGGCATAATACATGCTGCAGCCCCTGGTAGGCCTCTGAGGTACCTATGCCCTGGGTACATAGTATACCATATACTAGGGACTTATAAGGGCACTCCAGATTCCAATCAGAGATGTGCCTAAGGCACATGGAAACCATTTTAGAGAGGAAGCAGCTAGGCTGGGGTTCTGATTAGCAGGGCCCCAGCCAGACTAAGGTCGAAAAACAGTGAAGCATCAGCAAAAAGTGGGGGTACCCATGTGAAGCAGATCCTACTCTCCTACACAACCCCCCTAAACGTAGGGACATTAAACTAACCTTGCCCAGTTAAGTATTCATGTTCTAAGTGGAAGTACCTAGAGAGTCCATCTGCATTGGCATGGTTACTCCCAGGTCTATGTTCCACTGTGAAGTCCATCCCCTGTAGGGAAATGGACCACCTAAGCAGTTTGGGGTTTTCACCCTTCATTTGTTTTAGCCATAAGAGGGGCTTAAGGTCTGTTTGAACAAGGAAGTGAGTACCAAACAAGTATGGCCTCAACTTCTTCAGAGCCCAGACCACAGCAAAGGCCTCCCTCTCAATGGCTGACCAACGTTTCTCTCTAGGGGTCAGCCTTCTGCTAATGAAAGCTACTGGCTGATCCTGACCTTCTTCATTCAATTGTGACAGTACAGCCCCTACCCCCAATTCAGATCCATCAGTTTGAACAATGAACTTCTTGGAGTAATCAGGACTCTGTAGAATGGGAGCAGTGCACATGGCCTGCTTCAGGTCATCAAATGCCTTTTGACAGCTAACTGTCCACTGAACCTTTTGGGCATTTTCTTGGAAGTTAAGTCATTCAGGGGTGTCACTATTGATCCATACCCCTTGACAAATCTCCTATAGTACCCAGTCAGGCCTAAGAAGGCTCTCACCTGAGTCTGGGTAGTTGGAGCAGTCCAGTCCATGATGGTCTGGATCTTGCTCTGCAAGGGTTGAACCTGGCCTCCACCCACAAGGTGGCCCAGGTACACAACCTGACTCTGCCCTATCTGGCACTTGGTGGCCTTGATAGTCAGGCCTGCCTTTTGCAGGGCCTGTAAAACATTCCTGAGGTGGACCAGGTGATCCTCCCAGGTGGAGCTAAAGACAGCAATATCATCTAGATATGCTGCACTATAGGCTTCCAGACCTGTGAGGACTGTATTCACCAACCTCTGAAAAGTGGCAGGTGCATTCTTCAGACCAAAGGGCATCACCACAAATTGGTAATGCCCACTAGGGGTTGAGAATGCTGTTTTTGGCTTTGCAGCATCAGCTAGTCTGATCTGCCAGTAGCCAGCTGTCAAGTCAAATGTGCTTAGATACTTGGCTGAGGCCAAAGTGTCTATTAGCTCATCTGCCCTTGGTATTGGATGGGCATTAGTCCTAGTGACTGCATTGAGACCCCTGTAGTCCACACAAAACCTCATCTCTCTTTTTCCACCACTGGTGTGAGGTTTTGGCACAAGGACCACTGGACTAGCCCAAGGGCTATCTGAGGGTTCAATAACTCCCAAATCCAACATTTTCTGGACTTCAGTCCTGATACAGTCCCTGACATGGTCAGGTTGCCTATAAATCTTATTTTTAATAGGCAGACTGTCCCCAGTGTCCACTTCATGAGTGCACCAGGTGGTCTGACTGGGTGTCAGTGAAAACATGTGTCTAAACTGATTGAGCACCTGTCTACAATCAGTTTGCTGCTGGGTAGTGAGGCTGCCTGACAAGGCTACACCATCTACTGACCCATCGTCAGGGTTCTGTGAGAGCAGGTCAGGGAGTGGGTCACTCTCTTCCTCCTGCCCTTCATCAGTAGCCATGAGCAAGCCCATGTCTGCCCTGTCCACATATGGTTTTAACCTGTTGACATGGAGAACCCTGTGGGGACTCCTGGGTGTTCCTAGGTCTACTAAGTAGGTAACCTCACCCTTCTGCTCAACAATAGTGTGGGGTCCACTCCATTTGTCTTGGAGAGCTGCTGGGGCCACTGGCTCCAACACCCACACCTTCTGTCCTGGCTGGTAAACAGTCAGTACAGCCTTTGGTCATGCCAGGCCTTTTGAAGTTCCTGGCTAGCCTCAAGGTTTTTAGTTGCCTTTTTCATATACTCAGCCATCCGGGAGCGGAGACCAAGTACATAGTCCACTATGTCTTGCTTTGGGGGCTTGAGAGGTAACTCCCATCCTTCCTTCACCAAGCACAGTGGACCCCTGACAGGGTGGCCAAACAAAAGTTCAAAAGGGCTGTAGCCAACCCCCTTCTGAGGCACCTCCCTATATGCAAATAAAAGGCAGGGCAAGAGTATGTCCCATCTTCGCCTAAGCTTTTCTGGGAGCCCTTTAATCATGCCGTTCAAGGTTTTGTTGAATCTCTCAACTAAACCATTGCACTGTGGGTGATAGGGTGTGGTGAACTTGTAAGTCACTCCACACTCCTTCCACATTGCTTTTAAGTATCCAGACATAAAGTTAGCACCCCTGTCTGATACTACCTCCTTAGGAAAGCCCACTCTTGAGAAAATTCCCAGGAGGGCCCTTGCCACTACAGGTGCTGTAGTGGTCCTAAGGGGAATAGCCTCTGGGTACCTGGTGGCATGATCCACTACCACCAGGATAAACCTGTGCCCAGATGCTGTTTGGGGATCCATGGGACCAACAATGTCAATCCCCACCCTTTCAAAGGGAACCCCCACCACAGGTAGTGGTATCAGGGGGCCTTTGTAGTGCCACCTGCCTTGCCACTGGCCTGGCAGGTTACACAGGAGCGACAAAACTCCTTGGTGTCTTCAGACATGTGGGGCCAGTGAAAGTGAGGGACAATTCTGTCCCAAGTCATGTTCTGGCCCAGGTGACCTGCTAAGGGAATATCATGGGCTAGGGTCAATAGGAAGCCCCTGAACTTTAGAGGTATAACCAACCTCCTGGTAGCACCAGGCTTGGGGTCTCTACACTCTGAGTACAAGAGTCCATCATCCCAATACACAGTATGGGGACCACTAGCTTTCCCAGCAGCCTCAGCAGCAGCTTGCTGTCTGAGGGGTTCAAGAGAGGGGCAGCTCTGCTGCTCCTGGCTCAGATCTGCCCTGGAAGGTCCCCCTGTCCCCAAGAACTCAACCTGGTCAGGTTCAAGCTCCTCTGGGACAGTTCCTTCCTCAGGACTGAGATCATCCCCCTCAAGGGACTGATCTTCCTTCTGAGCCAAGGGGGAAGGCACTGCCTTTACCCTACTACTCCTCCTCTTGGAAGGCACTTGGTCCATTATTCCAGAATCCAAGGCCTGTTCAGTGCTAGACATTTTGGCTTGTGACCTGGTCACAGCAAACACATCTGCAGGGATCCCCAGCATTTCTGCATGGGTCCTGAGCTCCACTTCTGCCCAAGCTGAAGTTTCTAAGTCATTGCCAAGCAAGCATTCAACTGGTAGGTCTGCACTTACCACAACCTTCTTAAGGCCAGTTACCCCTCCCCAGGAGAAGTTAACAACTGCCAGAGTATGGTCTGTTCTGACATTGCTAGCATTGGTCACTTGGTACATCTCACCAAGTATAACTTGCCCAGGATTCACAAGGTCTTGTGTCACCATGGTGACACTTGCCCCTGTGTCCCTAAATGCCAAAGCCTCTCGTCCATTGATTAAAGGCTGTTGTCTGTACTTGCCCAGATTACTGGGACTCACAGAGGAGGTCACATCCATGCCTCCATCACAGACTAACACAGCCTGAGTGAGTTCTCTGACTAGGTCAGAGCCCATCTCAGTACCCAGGGTCAACCCTACTAAACCCTTGGCTGTAGTACTCCCACCACCAACTGTAACTGTACTAGGGGGAACAGGTGCCTTAGGGGCATTGGTGGGGGCTGGACTTGAGTCTTTGGACTTGGTGCAATCACTGGTCCAGTGGGTCTTTTGCTTACAGACCTTGCACCATGGTTTTCTTTGGCCTTTCCCTTTGGTAGACTGTGAATCCCCACCTGAAGAAGATTTTTGGGGGCCTTGTGAAGACTTTTGATCTTTACCCTTCTCCCCACCCTTATCAGAGTTCTTAGAATCTTGCTTCTTAGGGTCACCACCTTGGTTCTGTACCTTCTGCCTCACCCTGGTTCTGACCTATTTGTCTGCCTTCTTTCCCAATTCTTGGGGAGAGGTCAGATCAGAGTCCACCAGGTACTGATGCAACAGCTGATTTTGACAGTTATTAAGAATCTGCTCCCTCATTATCAGATTGTACAATCCTGTGAAGTCACACACCTTACTGCCCATCAACCAGCCTTCCAGAGCCTTAGCAGAACAATCCACATAGTCTACCCAGCCTTGAGTCTGTGCTTTTTGAGCATCTCTGAACTTCAACCTGTATTGTTCAGTTGTTAGGCCAAACCCATCAATAAGAGCACTCTTCAAGACCTTGTAATTATCAGCATCCTCTTCTCTTACAGTGAGGAGCTTGTCTCTACCTTTGTCTGCAAAGGAGAGCCACAAGATTGCTGCCCACTGCTCCTGAGGGACCTTCTGTACTTTACAGGCCCTCTCTAGAGCAGTTATCCATTTGTGGATGTCATCCCCACTCTGGTAGGGAGGGACAATCTTGCTCAGGTTTCTATGGTCATAAGACCTTTCCCTATCTTTAGGGATATTGTTGCCACCATGGGACTCTAGTCCCAACTTTCTTCTCTCTCTGTAGAGATCTAGGGACTCCCTGTCTATAGCCAATTGCTGTTTTCTGAGTTCAAGCTGAGCTTCCTCATACTGAATCAGCCTCTTTCTCCTCTCATGAGAGGATTCCCTCCTATGAGAGGAGACAGAGGTCCCTATTGAGGTGCCAGAGTGGTTAGACTCCTGAGAAGGAGATCTAGACCTTCTAGGCACAATCACAATCCTTCCTGGGGGACAAAGTGGAGGTCATCCTGAGCCTCCTCCTCATCCACAGGAGGAATTGGGTTTTCCAGGTCAGGGTCATTGTCACCCTCCTGGTCAGTTCCAGAAGGGGGGCTGGGGGTGTTGCTACCCCTGGCCCCATCCTCATCTTCTGCCCCACCCTCTGCACCTACCACTTCAGTCCCTAAGGGCCTGTTGAGATCATCAGCCATTAACATCTCTCTCAGATGTTGGGTGGTGGGACTTTGGCCTGTCTTCAGTTTCCTCTCATTGCATATTGCTCTCAATTCCAAGAATGGGAGTGTATCATACTTGGAGGGAAGAAGCCCAGGGGCTTCTGGCAAGGACTCACTGGGTCCTGGCTTTGAAGACATCACTAGTGAGGTGTGGTGTATGCACTACCTACTCTAGTGTGGCCTACTAAACTCTCTTGAGTTGTAGAAAGGGTGTGCTATCCCTTAACACACAACTCTAAGTTCAGTAGAACTTACTGTATACTAAGCTTAATTTATATGTACCTTAGGTACCTTTAGTGGTTTTCAGTTGATCAATTCAATTGAGATTATCTGGTAAAACAATAGCAAGCTGGAATCCCACACGCTGCCACCAATGTGAGAAGTTGGCCTGGCATATGCTGTCCACTAATTATAGTGGGCACCTTGCACCAGTTCAAACAACCCCTTATTGGAGATAGGTTAAAGACAACCTTATTGAAAGCTATCCTAGTGGTAGCTATGGAGAGCAGCCTTCAGGCTAAGTCTTGAAGGAATGTAAAGCAGCTTGTTTTACCAGTCTATAATCTCTTGAGTGACCAAATGAAAGAGCACCACACCAGGTATATATTCAAAATATATGTATTTATTACTAAACACACCCCTCTAGTCTCTTTATGAGGCTAGAGTTCGAAGTACATAAGTTATAAGTTATTTAAACACAGTAATAGCACAAATACACGTTTGGGCCCTAGGGGCGTACCAAACCATATACCAATAAAGTGGTATAAGAACCACGACTGAGCTAGACACTAGGCCTAGAGCCTCTAGAAGTGCTTGGACCACAAGGAACCACCCAAGGTAGTGACACAGGGGACCCACTGGGGACGCGTGCAGTGTAATTACACAGCCGCGAATCGCCGTTAACTTCTATGGAGAAAGTCGCGGTTTGGAAATTAAAGAAAAGGGACACTTAAAGAAGGACTTGGAGCAAACCCTTTGAGAACTAGGTCGTTCTAGAGTCTCTACCCACGGGAGCACCGGAGTACTCTTGTTACCTCACCCAGGGAAGCCGGGTGCATAGGTGCCTTTCGGGGTCGGGTTTCGTCGTCGATTTGAATGGCGATCTGCTGCAAAGTGCTGCTGGCGACCAAGTGGAAAGTGTCCGGGTGGATCGGAGATCTGAAGAACCTGAAAGTAGAGGGGACAGAGTCTGGGTCACTAGCCAGTGACCAGGAAGGCGATGAGCAGATGCCCACCGATGTCGAGTGCTTCAGGTAGGTTGACGGTCATCTTGACTCTTCAGCCACGAGGTCCAGGAGGCGTTGTCGGTGACCAGGAGCAGGATTCGGGCTGGTACACAATGTCTGTCGAGTGCTGAGGTGTCGGCAACCGGATTGGACCCAACAAGCCTTGGCAACGGCAAGTCTCGATGTAGATGAAGATTGACGATGATGCAGACCAGCAAGGTCTGAGGAACTCACCCAGCAAGGGTAAGTGAGGGCAAGCCTGGAGCAACCAGGGAGCCCAAGTAGAAAAAGATTGGCCTTCGTGAAGGGCTACTAGCCAACGGGCTAGCGACCGCGAAGGAGCCTCGAGACGGTGCACGTGGAGCTGGCTTACAGGACACTCGTGGAGTGGAGGCCAGTGATCTTCGGTGCAGTTGGTGCTGGAGGCTAGGGCTACTCGGAGCCCAAAGCACGACTTCGTGAGAAACCCAGAAGAGGATGCACTTGCAAATGCGTGCGGTGTCCAGGGGTCACGGTTCCACGTTACCCACGACAGCTACGGGCCTTAGCTTTGCTGGGGACTCAGGGCAGCCTCGGGGAAGTCTGGAAATCCACCTCTGGTGATGCAAAGACTTCGGCGTCCGACGGGAGCTTAGGCGATGCAGACCGGACAATTGCTTCTTTGGTGCCTGCCAAGCAGGGAGTCACTCCTTGACCCCAAGGGAGATTCTTCTGTCCTCTAATCTTGTAGTAGAGCGTCGAAGGTCCAGGATTCTGTGTCAGAGTTTCGTCCAGGGATAATCTAAAGTCCTAAGGACTGGGTTCCTATACTTATACTAAGTTTAGGGGTTGGACTTACTCTGTGGCCCCACCTATGGGTGGGTCAGGGCAGAGGGGTGGCTACACCCCTTTCCCTTTGTCCAGTTCGCGTCAAAGCAGTGGCTGCAAGCCCCTGATCCGGTTTGAACTGGGGTATGCACAGGGACACCAAGTGTGCCCCCAGTGCAGGACTTCAAAGCACCCAAAAGTGCTCCCGCCCAGCCCCAATACACACTATCCTGTCTGGGGATGTGGTCACACCTCCCTGGGACAGGAAACCTATTGTCCAGGCCTCCCTGCCGGAGTTTCGTCCAGCAGCAGGAGGCCAGACTTGTGTCTGTGGCAGCAGCATCCATTTTGTGATGCCAGGGCTTTAGAAAGAAGTTACCGGCCAGGCCAGGGTTAACATGTCTCTCCTCTAGAAGGGTGGAATGCTACCCCCGCCGCCAGAATTGGCGGGGGGTAGTATTCCAAGATGTTTAACACCAAACACGACATGTTTCGGTGCAGCCATTCCAAAGTTAGCATTTAACGCGAGGTTATAATGCGCTTAAGAGTATATGGTCAGGCTGCACTACAAACAGCATCAGAGAAGGGTCTCCGAACGCTGCAGAGGGGCCCTGCTCATGCAGGGGCACCCTCTCACATAGGAACCACGCACTCTGCCTTCAGGATTGATAAGGCCTGCCATAGGAGTGACTTATAGGTTTATATGTGTGTATGTATATAGTGATATAGGTAGCCTATATCACAGTAAGGGGTGCATGCACCACCTTACCCAGGCTGCAGTAGCAGACCTGTGGTGTCAGTTTGGATGGCCTTCCAGGGGTGGCATAATACATGCTGCAGCCCCTGGTAGGCCTCAGAGGTACCTATGCCCTGGGTACATAGTATACCATATACTAGGGACTTATAAGGGCACTCCAGATTCCAATCAGAGATGTGCCTAAGGCACATGGAAACCATTTTAGAGAGGAAGCAGCTAGGCTGGGGTTCTGATTAGCAGGGCCCCAGCCAGACTAAGGTCGAAAAACAGTGAAGCATCAGCAAAAAGTGGGGGTACCCATGTGAAGCAGATCCTACTCTCCTACAACTGGGGTGTGTCACGAAGGGACACGGCAAGAGGGAAGGGTCGGTGCGAGGGGTCACCCAGACTGCCACCAATTGAACGGTGAAAGAGAAAGAGTGCGGTGCCCTCCTTAATTAACTACCCGTTCCCGCCCCGTGTTAAAGAAAACCCCGTAGACGCTGACGTACCTGCTCCAGCCACACTCCTCCTGGAGCGTGGCGGGGCGCTGCGCGGTGTCGTTGGCCTCCTGGCACTGGTCCGGTTTCCGTAGTCGTCTCCTCCGCTTCCCGACCTCCGGGTGGTGCAGACCTCCGTGACGGCTCCTCCGGCTCTCTTTCTCCGTTGTCCTCCTCCTCTGGATCTCCAGTCTCGGCGCGCCTTCCGGGTTCCTGTCCTTTCCGTATATCCGTGATGGAGTCACCTGATAGGCGGGGAGGATCCGATGACCCGCCTCCGGACCCAACCTCCGCCGGCTCCCAAGTCGGATTTAAAGGGCCAGGCCAGTCCTGTTTGCGAAGGAGGCATAAATCGTCAATGCCCTGTTCGGAGTGTGGGGCCCACCCGGGGACATCGTGACAAGCATCCACTACACTTACCGATCCTCTCCCATGGAGCCTACCCCCGCTTCACAGATCGAGTGAAACAGGATTAGTGCGAGCCCTCGCTCCCAGAGACGTGACACGTGTTGCTTGCTAGAAGCAAGCAGCAAGTGGGAGCATCGCTAGTTGTCTTCTTCCTGTTTATTTCTCTCCCCCTCTCACTACATTCCTCATTATGGCTCTTCTATCTTTTCTTTCCACTTCCTTAAACATATCTAATGGAGTGATAGCACTGGGCCCGTACTGGCATGGTGAGCTGTTCCTCCAACCTAATGATCTCCCTTTGCAGCATCGTCTCTTCATACCTCTCCTGCCTTATGAAATGTGTGGACCAAGAAGTTATCGTACCTCTCATATACACCTTATACGAGTCCCATGCTACAAAAATAGCTATACTAGCCAGATTCTCCTTAAAAAATAGTTGGGTGTGCTGCTGCAAAATCCTTGCCATATCTGGTAGCGTGGTCAGTCTCCTCTCCATCGGCCCTCTCTGACTTATTTGTTTCCACCCAAGATACATCTCCAACCCTATTACCGCATGATCTGAAACAAAAGACAGCACATAGACAACTTCGTTTACCTGCTGTAGTATTCTTCTATCTATTAGTCAGAAATCTATCCTGGAGCTATGCCTATACTTTAAACTGTGGAAATACCAGACCCTCTCCTGCCCATTTTTGACCCACCAGACATCCTAAAGCCCTAGGTCCTGCATTATATTTTTCAAACACCTCTCTGACCTGGGGGTGTTGTAGTGCGGGTGGGAAGTAGATCGATCAAGGATATTATTCAGCAATGTATTGAAGTCTCCGCCCCACAGGATGGGAGCCTCATACTCTAACAATTTTCCCAGTAATTGCACAAGGGCCGTCGGATCATCTTAATTAGGAACGTATACACCACACAGAGATAATGTTGGCTTTCACACTGTACTAATGCAATTATCCACCTCCCCACTGGTTCAGTCTCTGAGCTAATGATCTTTATCCCAGTGTTCCCTGACCAGAAGTGCAACCCCTGTATCGCACCCTCTCTGTGAGATGCAGATCACCTCCTGCACCCAGGAGTGACTTTTAATGAGGCATCTCTTCTCTTCCTAGGCAGAATGTGTCTCCTGTATTATGACTACCTGAGCCCCAGTCAACTTCAAACACTCAAGGATTAGCCTCTGCCTTTTCTTAACCCTCAAGCCGTTAATGTTCAAATGGCCAATTTGGTTAGCCTTCTTCTCGTGTTAACTGACTTAACCCCCTCTTAGCCCCTCCCCAAGCGTACACTATCTCAGTGAAAAGGACGGTTTTAAATAGTTTTTTTCCCAACTTCCTCCCCACCCAGTGAGCCCAGAACACCCTCCTCCCGAGGGAACCCACCATCAGTCCTTCGGCCATCTCAGCCGATGCAAGAGCCCTTAAAGTCCCCCCACACTCCTCCCTCCACAGCGCTCAACATATACTAATCAACTTTAACATCTACATAATTCCACCTAACAAGGACCATTGTATGTCTCTCAGCTTTTGAAGCATTTCCTCTATCTTATTGTTCCACATGACCCTTAATGTGGCCCGGAATTTCAGTTGCACTTAACTCCAAGGCCCCGGCACTCATCCATTATCTTGCCCAGAAACCATTGCCTGTCTTCAGTCACGTGGCATATGTCCAATCTAATCACACATGCCTCCATCTGATAATCACTTGATCTCATTTTCAATGCTTCACTCAAGATTGCCTCTTTCTCCAAGAAAGACCCAAAATTGACCAAGATCTTTCTGGGATGGTTCCGATTTGAGTTTAATCTATATGGGTCTCTGTGCACACTCAGGATCTCAGCATCTAGATTCTCTCTCAATTAAGCTACATCACCCTTAAACACCCCATCCTTGATTAGGCCAATCACAAACGCTTTGATGTCAATACCTTCTAAGACCTCAATCCCTAGTCAGGGTAGACAAACCTCTTCCCTAAAAGAACTGCCACAGGAACAGCAGCAGATCTAGAGGTTCATCACTCTGTCGAGAGCATACCAGGCCCAGAAGTCCTGGGGGTTCAGGTGCATACGGAGGAGACAGAGTGCCCTTAGTATCTCTCTCAGCCGGAAATACGTGCCCCCCACGGTTTTCTGGTGACTTGCTTAGTTAGGAAATCCAGGGAAAGCAGAGTCCCAGGGCAAAGCACTTAATGGAAATTCAAGCGGGTCTTCCTAAATCTAGCTGTTTCAAAGCCTTCGGATTTAAGAACCACATGGTTGACGGAGAGTATGGGGGTATGATGGATAGTGAGAAGAGTGGGGGCACGTTAGCACCTCGTGTTCAGGAAAGAACTGCTCATAGATCTGATGTACCTGGAGGTGGTGCTCCCCCTTTGCAGGGTGCAGATATTCCCCAAGTAGGAAATCTGGTCACGACTTCAGTGGCGTGGGTCTCAGCAAGTTTAGATATAGTTGCTAATGTGCCTCTGGGAGACAAATTGCAAGCTTAGAAAGGATCTTTAGGAATTAAAAAACAATTTACGATCTCAGAGGCAAACCGGCTGTGGATTCAGGAGAAGTGTAATGCGCTGGAAGGAAAAATGGCAAACTTGACCTGTAGAACTACTCATCTGGAGGAGGTGGTGACCAAGACAATGCAACAAGTTGAGGCGCACTCAAGGGAGATGCTAAAAGTAAAGGCCAGTGTGAGGGCCGTAAATGAGACCTTGAAAAGGATTGAAATCCAGCCAGGAGGAACAGTATCAGAATAATGAGACAATGGAGTTTGCTGACAGGAGATTTGAACCAGTTCAGTAGATTAAGTGATCCTTGGTTTAACTGGGCCGAGCATGATTTTTGAGTTAGTGAGTCACCCTTGATGACATTAGCTTTTATGCTGGAGTCTCACAGTAGATTAGAATTTGGCACGGCCATTGTTCATGGCTTCGAAGTCATGGACCAGGGACTGCAACTTGCATGACTGGATGTCTGGAGTAGAGCAGTTGCAATTAGTTCTAGTCATTACCCCCAGGTCCCTCCTGTCCTCGTCCCCTTCATAATAACAAGTGAGATAATCCTATCTCATCAACAGAAAAAAAGAACGAAGGAATGCTGGTACTACCCCTCCCCCTGGGAGTACATAATCGTTCTAGTCCCAGCATTCCCCCTGTTCTTTTTTTCTGTCTACCGACAGTTGAGGACAAGCAGGAGCCTGTGAGGCTCCTGCATTTCTTACCTTTTCTGCTGCTGGGCGGCGGGAAAGTCGCTTGTCTCCTTGTCTCCCTCCCTGCCGGGCTTGGAGGGGGTCATGCTGGCTCCTCTGATCAGGGATCGTCGTTATCATATTCGCATCGTTCTCCTGGTTGTATTGGGATTTTCAGGCTGGAGGTGTCTGCACCGCGCCTCCCGGGTTGCCGGGCACTTTGGGGGCGCGGCGAGTTGCTCTTTCGATGGATTCCTGTCCCGGCGGCCCTCTGGTGGTGGGGCGCTTCCGCTGGATGTGGCAGGAAGTCAGGCATATCAGGATCGGCCGGCTGAGCAGTTTGGAAGTCTGTAAAGACCAGCCTGCACGTGAGTACCCCATAGCGGTTTGGTTCTTGTTCAGTGAAGCCTTGTGTTGTGCAGGCTTTTGCTTTTTTTTCCTGGGTTACTTAAGCTGCACGTTTTGTTGCTGATTGCAGATATATTCCGTCCTTTTTGCTTGGGGTCCTTACTTCCTGGATGGGGTGTGCCTATTCCCCTGTGGTGTGCCTTGCCACGGTTTCCCTAGTGGTGCTTCAGTGCAACTGTGACTTTTGTTTCTACGGCAGTGTGTCATCCCTGGGTCAAATTTGGGGCACCTGGTGTTCCGGTGGCTCCCTGGTTTGGTGCTCCTTGTGTCTACCTTTCTTGGGTCCGTGGTCTGTTTCTTCTGCCTCGCCCTCGCTTTCCAAACGGCGCAGGGAGGGTGATGATGCCAGGATTAAGCGATTGATAAAAGAAACCTTGCAGGAGATGGGGGGTGGTCCTCGTTCCAAAAGCTCTGTGCGTGTTCTACTTTCACATTCTTCCGACTCTGAGGAGGATTGGATTGGGGGTGAGGAGCATAAGGGCAAATATATTGATAAAGACATGCTGCCGTACTTGCTGAAGCATGTCAAGTCCAACATGGGGTTTCCTTGTGATGATGCCCCCTGTACTTCGGGGGTTCCATGCTGCACCAGTTTCAGATCACTGCTGCGGTGGATGTCCCGGTCCATCCCAACATCCATGAGGTGCTTAAGAGGGAGTGGAAAGACCCTGATCGCATCATGCTTCCAAGGTTCATGGCGAAATTATACCCTCTTCAGGATATGTCTAAAGAGTTGCCAGACTCCATTCCTATTGATTCTTTTGTAGCGAGTCTGGTGGGTTGTACTTCTTTGGCTGAGGATGCAGTGGTCTGGGATCCCGTAGACAAGAAGGTGGATGCTTCCCTTCGTAAAGTTTACTCTGGTTCCGATCTGGCTCTCAGGGCAGGCATTTATGGGACTTACGTTGCTCAGTCACTGATTTCGGATATCAAGGCTCTCTATGGTTCAATGGATGATACGTCAGACTGTTTGGGACTCCTGGAACATATTGAATGACAGGTGGAGTTCCTCTCTGATGTTTCCTTTGACGTTGTGAGGGCGTCAGCCCTATCTGGGGGGGCTTGTGTAGCGGCCCGCCGCAATTTGGTTCTAAAGGACTGGAAGACGAATTCTGCCCAGAAGTCTTCGGCCCTTCTCTTGCCTTTTCAGGGTACCATGATGTTTGGTGAGGAGTTGGAGGGCAAACTGCATCTGCTTTTTAAGGAAAAGAAGCATTCCTTCTCCTTTAAACACTCCAACTCTGCTTCAGTTCCTTCTAAGCATAAATCCTTCTTCCATCCCCCTGCTAGAAGGCAGTTTTCTCGTGGTCATGGGAGGTTTTCTTTCTGGTAGGGGTCGGGACAAGAAAGCTAAATCCCCTCCTGTGAAGCCTCGTTCCTGACTATCTGGCGGCCGACGCCGGATTCTTGGTCGGAGGTCGGCTTCAGTTCTTTCTCCCGGCATGGGTGCAATCCTGTTCAGATGTGTGGGTCCTGGACATTGTGAGACTGGGTTATCTCATCGAATTCTCAGAGACTCCTCCGGACTCTGGGGTCCGCCCGACTCCTTGGCCATCTTGTCTGAGCAAGAGGTCCGAGCTGTCTCTGGGGATCCAGGCTCTGTTGGAGAAGGGGGCTGTTCAGGAGGTTCCTCCTCTGGAGGTGGGGAAGGGGTTTTACTCCCTCATTTTCCTGGTACCCAAGGTGACTGGGGTTTCGTCTTGTCCTGGATTTGAAGGCCCTGAACAAATTGTGTTACATCTGCCTTTCAAGATGGAGACGCTCCAACGGGTGATTTCCCTGGTTCTCCCGGGTCATTTCATGTGCACCCTACATCTCCAGGACGCCTATTATCATGTACCTGTCCACCGGAGTTCTCGCAGGTTCCTGAGGTTTTGCCTTCGGGCCGACATTATCAGTTTCAGGTTCTGCCTTTCGGTCTGAGGTCTGCCCCCAAGAGTTTTCACCAAAGTTATGGCACCATTGGTGGCTTCATTCCATCTTCGGGGGGTCCTGATTTACCCGTACTTGGACGATTGGCTGATCCATGCTCCTTCCTGGGATCTGTTGTTGCAGGATCAGGAGTTGGTGTGTTCAGCATTGAGGGATCATGGGTTTCTGCTGAATCTCCCCAAGTGTCAGCTGGAGCCCTCCCAGGACTTAACGTTCATAGGGGCTCGTTTCCGCACCGATCTGAATCGGGTGTTTCTTCCTGTCTCTCGGTCAATGACCTTGTGTTCCCTTGCTCGTCATTTTCTGGAGGGGTGTTCCTTTCCGGTCCGTCTCTGGTTGCGTCTTCTGGGTCTTATGGCGGCGGCTGTGTTCACCGTCCCTTCGGCACGGTTTAATCTGCGGCCTCTTTGGTCCCATCTGTTGTCACATTGGGATCCTTTGTCTCGCAATATGGCCCTCTTGATTCCGGTGTCTCTGTCGATTCTTCCTGCCCTGCGCTGGTGGACGGTGTCGGACAATCTCGCCGGGGTCTGCCTCTGCAGCCCTCTCCTCCTGTTGTCTTGACAATGGATGCCAGTGCCATGGGGTGGGGTGCGACATTGGGGTCGGATTCCCTTCAGGGTCGTTGGTCCCTTCTGGAGGGGAGGAGATCTTCCAATTGGCACGAATTGTCGGCTGTCTTCCGGGCTGTCATGGGATTCCGGGAGAGCTTGTTGAATCGCAATGTGGTGGTTCATTCAGACAACATGGTGACGGTGGCCTACCTGAATCATCAGGGGGGTATTCGGTCCAAGTCCCTGAATGCAGTCGTGTTCCCGTTGTTTTGTTGGGCGGAGGGGCACCTGTTGTCTCTGTCATCTGCTCATATCTGGGGAGTGGACAATGGGGTAGTGGATGGTCTCAGTCGTTATTTCCCCGCCTCGCAGGAGTTGTCTCTGACTCCTGTGGCCTTTTGCCTGGTGTGCGAGAAGTTTGGTCTTCCCTTTCTCGACCTCTTTGCTTCCCGGCACAATGCTCAGCTTCCTCGCTTCTGCTCCCGGGTACGTCAGGAGGGGGATTGGGGGGTGGATGCTCTCACCATCCTTTGGCCGTCTCACCTGTTGTATGCCTTTCCTTCCCTGGCTCTGATCCTCAGGTTTCTGGCTCGCCTGGTGTTGGAGGATCGGGAGGTGGTGGTGCCCTTTTGGCCCCGGCGATCTTGGTTTCCCACTCTTCGGTTGTTGGCTGTTCAGGGTCTTTGGTTGTTTCCGTTCTTTCCATCTCCCCTGCGGTCGTCCCCGATGTTATGCCTCCAGCGGCTTCAGCTGTCGGTCTGGAGGTTGAGAGGCAGGGGTGGAGGAGCCGGGGTCTCCCCGAGCATTTAGCTTTGGCTCTTCAACAGTCCAGGAGACCTTCTACTCTCAAGTGCTACTGTCGACATTGGGGTAATTTCCAGCGTTGGTGTCAGAATCTGGCTTTGTCCCCTCTGGTTTGCCCTCTGACTGATGTCCTTCAGTTTCTCTGGGAGGGGTTTGAGAAAGGGTTGTCTGTCTCCACTTTGCGTGCTCAGTGGGCTGCTCTCAGGGCTTTTCGTTCCCCTTGGGGAAATTTGTCTGATGTGAACGACTTGGTTTCTAAGTTGCTGCGCAGTTTTTCCTCGTCCCGTCCTATGGTGCGGCCTTCTTTTCCTCTTTGGGACCTCCCTCTAGTCTTGCGGGCTTTGGTGGCCTCTCTTTTTGAGCCTTTATTGGAGGTGAATGTGAAATTTGTCACTTTCAAAGTCGTCTTTTTGGTGGCCATTACTTCGGCCAGGCGCCTTGGTGAGCTGGGTGCTTTGATGGCTTGTGAGCCTTTTTTTATCTTTTTCTGACGATGGGGTGGTCCTTCGGTTGGATTCTTCCTTTGTTCCCAAAGTTCCGTCTCAGTTCCATCGCTCCCAGGAGTTGGTCCTGCCTGCTTTGTGCTCGGAGCAGGGTCCTGATGATGATCTTCCTCGGGTATTGCTCGATGTCTGTCGGGCCTTGCGGGTCTATTTGGATCGCACTCGTCCTTTTCGGAAGTCTGACTCCCTGTTTGTGTCTCTCGGGGTTTCCTCTTGTGGGGGCCGGGCTTCTTCCTCTTCCATTGGTTGCTGGCTGAAGCGGGTCATCATGTTGGCCTACTCCTTTTCTGGATTCCCTCCTCCGGCTGGTGTGCAGGGCCGTTCTACTCGTGGGATGGCGGCCTCTTGGGCTGAGGTCCGTGGGGTGTCCCTGTCTGAGATCTGTAGGGCGGCCACCTGGGCGTCTTCCAATATGTTTGTACGGCATTATCGCATTCAGAATGTTCTGGGGGATGATGCTAATTTTGGTTTGGGGGTTCTTAAGGCTGTTTGCTCCTGATTTCCCTTTCTTTTTTTGTTGCCTGTTTTCAATAAATCACTGGGTTTTGCCGTTTATCCTGTGTCCTGGTCCATCAACAAACTTGATGGATGTTGGCCAGCTGCTGCTTGGGTATTCTCACTTGTTATTATGAAGGGGACGAGGACAGGAGGGACCTGGGGGTAATGTCCTATTACTTACAGGTAATCTTCATTACTCCTGGTGCCGTTGTCCTCGTCCCCTTCATTACATCCCTCCCTCTCTCCCTCCCGGACTTGCCGGCCTTCATCTGTGGCTTGGTAGTTCAGGGGGAATGCTGGGACTAGTATGATTATGTACTCCCAGGGGGGGGGGTAGGGGTAGTACCAGCATTCCATCGTTCTTTTTTTCTTTTGGTGAGATAGGATTATCTCACTTGTTATTATAAAGGGGACGAGGACAACTGGACCAGGAGTAATGAAGATTACCGGTAAGTAATAGGACATTGTTTCTTCCCCAATCTCGTGCAAATTGGTTGCCATTTTGCCTAGTTTTTGGTCTATTGAGGTCACATAAACTACAAGAAACTGGAAAGAGTTGTACTTCTATTTTAAACTTGTCCGAGTGCCACTTTATGGCTCTATTCGTAGCTTCTAGCATCTGGCAAAGTGTAAGTGTTGCTTTCGGGTGGTCATCTCGAACGGGGTTTGAGTCTCTGTAAGGATTTTTTTGCTCGAGCTATTCCTGAAGATACTTACATCAAGAGGGCTGTTTATCCCTACCCTTAGTATAAGGATCTTAGATGAGGACATTCATGAAACAACCTCCAGGGCATATTTATATATCTCCCCGTTCATTAGCTGCCACTTAAAGTGGAGGTGACAATTAGTAAATTCTCTGCAAACGTTGTGGCTCCAGGAATGTTTTGTGTCTGGATGTCCATTATTTTGAGTTGTTTTGGTGGAGGTGTTCTCCTGGTATGTTCCCTAAATCCTGGTGGATTATGAATCTGAACATTCACAAGAAACCTATTTTTCATTGTACATGGCGGCAAATGTGTTCCATTGGCTACCTAAGGGAGTTGCTGGTGATATAGCTCTTCTTAGATCAGTAATCACCGCTGCATTTGCCACTGTTGGCTAAAGAACTTTAACAAAGGAAACAGTGGTGCTGGAAATAGGGGTCTGAAAGGTGCTGAAGCACTCCCACAGAACCTGGGGAGATTTCAAGATGATAATTGGCACTACCGGGGCTAATTATTTGTTTTCTATTGCAGCTGTTGCTCTGTGTTTAAAGGCTGCCAAATGTTAGTTGTAATTAAGTCAAGTAGGTACAGCTTTTATTACAAACTGCCACCTATTCCTTTTTCATTTACATCTTTATTTATATGGGTCTTGCGGCAAAGTGAGTAAATTTTACAGTTTGATCTGTAGTGACAGTTGCTGAGATCAAGAAGAGGGTAAAATCCAGAAAGAATACCAAGTTTTCCAAAACTTCATTCATGTAAAAAGTGTTGGCTAGCATCCTTTTTAAAGTTTCCAAATTATTCAAAATATAGATTGGCAACATGGGACGTTCAAATAAGGCAATTAATTCTCAAATGTCGAATGTTACCAGAAAAAATAATTTGAGTAGGGTCAAAAAGTATGCTTGTTCTTTTTCAGTTGAAAGTCAGACCATTTCATATATAATTTTTTTATTGAAATCCACAGTATCGAGCCAATTAATACAAATAAATCACAAACCAAGATACAATAATGGAAAAGAATCAATCAATTCATACCATTCCCCAGGAAAATTACTTTCAACAGGTCAAGTGTTCAAGCATAGCCCCCATATGTACATACCAAGCTTTCGCTTTCTTGGCCCCTTGACAGAGTATAAACTAAACTCCATGTTGAATGTATTGTAAAACCTTGCGCCCCACATTTCAAAAGAAGGTGCCTCAGGATGGAGCCATGTGGATGCTATGCACAATCGTGTAACAGCCAGCAGCGATAAAAACAAGATACCTAGACTTATACATCGGCCTCCCTAGCTGTAAATCTTCCCCAATCCCGAGCAGCATAATAGAAGCCGACATTTTTATACTCTACTCCGGTGACCTCTGTTAACAACCTCTTAATGTGCTGTAAAAGCACCGTCAGTTTGGTACAAGAGTAGAAAACATGAGAGATATCGGCGTCATCTGCGCCACATCGGAAACATTTCCCATCATAGACACCCCCCCCCATTTCTTCATCTTTGCAGGAGTATGATATAAGTTAAATATTGTTTTATAATTTTGGGTTTTTAAATTCGCCGCCATAAGAATTTTCCCTGCTATATCGTTCGATTTCTCTAGGGACACAGATTGCTCTCCTAGAACGTTCCCACATTTTAGATTATGTTTCTCTAGATCGTCTACTTTGAAAGCTTGCAGCTCTTTATAGAGAACCCCGATTTTTTCCTGACGTCTAATGGTTTCAACTATCTTATGTTGTTTTAGCGATCATTACATGTTTACTTAAGAAATCACGTATCTGCAAAAACTTAAAAATTGGCTATTGGGTAGCTGATACTTATCCGCCAAGTTTGAAAAGGAGGAGAGGGAGCCCCCGGCCTCCATAAGATGCCCCAATTGCGTAATGCCAGAGAGTCTCCACTTTCCTGCCACATGGTCATGAAATATCAATGGAAGGATCCCTGCGGCAGACATAGGAGTATAAAATGATAATCCTTCAATCTGAAGATTTTTTCGCACGATCTTCCAAACCTTGAAGACTGCGCCCAAGATTTTAAAGCGGGTTCTTTTATAATAACTGCCATCGATTCTTTTAAACAAGCAGTTTTTAGCCTAAGTCCCCAACACCATCTGATAAATTGATGGAGCCTCAGCAAGGTTATTGACTCCTTCACCAGTCAATAGTAGACGTATGTTTGCTAGATTACAAGCATAATAATATAATGCAAAGTCAGGAACTGACCACCCCCCTTTATCCCTAGGCATAGTCATGAACCGTGCAGCTCTCCGTGGTTTCCCCGAGGCCCACAGGAATCTAGAGCAAAGTTGTTGAAGCTGTTGTAATTGCAGGTGAGATATCTCCAAAGGTAAAAGATCTGAAAAAATATAGCACTTTCGGCAGTATGTTCATTTTAAGAATATTAGCTCTACCTACCAAAGACAGATGAAGACATTCCCATCTCCCAAGGGCATGTTTAATCTTTCCAATAATGGCCCCCAGTTGACATCGACAAGTTCTTTTCAGGCACACCCGTATCTTAATACCCAGATATATAACCTCGTTAACAGCTCTCGGATCGCTATCCATAATTTGATTAGTACAGAGGATCTGGATTTTAGAAGTATTAAGCTTATAGCCAGACAAGCGGCCAAATTCATGTGCCAGGTGTTCAATTTCAGGTAGAGCCATCACTGGATCAGATGTTACAATAGCTATGTCATCCGCATACGCGAAGACATAGAACTGATCCTGCCCTACCATAAACGGTCTTATCCTGGAACTCCTCTCCAGCATATCCAGGAAGGGGTTGATATACAACGCAAACAGAGCGGGGAGCAGGGGCACCCCTGGCGTGTACCTCTAGAGATTAGAACTGGTTCAGATGTCAATCCCATAGAACAGATCTTAGCTACAGGAGAGCGATATAAAACCTGCAAAGATTGAATATACCCCTGACCAAACCCCATCAGATGTAAAATCCCCAAAGGAAGTCCCACGACACACGGTTGAACGCCTTCTCGGCATCGAGGAGCACTATTCCTAGATCTCTAGACTCAACCTGGGCGATGTCGTGTTAAAAAGCTCCAGATCACTGACATCCCGCTCTATCTCTTGATCTGTATAAAGCTCTTGATAAAAATTATGAAAGATCGCTATAATCTGATGGGGATCATGTACCACACTACCGGACAGATTCTTCATGCCTTCTATTCTTTGTGCAGCCTCTTTAGAGCGTAATCTTTGAACTAGACAGTGCCCTGTCGCCTCCCCGTATTCATAACATTCTTTTTTAAAAAGCTGATATTTTGTAGCAATTTCTTTACTCCATACCAAATTATTATTGGCTTTACATCTAGCAACATGTGTTTGCAGTTCGATGATGTTATTTAATTGCATGATCCCATATGCGAGATTTTCTTCAGCAGCTTTAAGTTTGTTGTACAGCTCCTGGACTATGCATTTAGCTTGCTTTTGCTTATATAATCCGAAGCTTAGCACTTCCCCTCTAAAGCAGGCTTTGAAGGTATCCCAAACAATCCCATACCTCGTAGAGTGACGATTATTTTGAAAGAAATCCCTGATCCAATTTCTCATATATTCAATAAAAATGTTATCTAACAGAAGCTTCCTATCAAAAGTAAATCCCCTTGGGACAGCATTCATACCCAGAGCAGGAATGTCCAAAACCACTGGAGCATGATCAGAAGTGATTCTGGGGAAGACTTGTATCTGAGCTTCTGTAAGTAATAGAGGCGAAATAAAAAAATAATCGAGCCGTACTAGTTTGCTATGCGGATAAGAATAAAACGTATGTCCAGAATTCGGCGTATTAAGCGTACCCCAGACATCTATCAAACCATGATCCGACAATAAATGATATAGAGCCTTAAACACCCTAGATTTCCTACCGCTATACCTCTGAACACCTGCTTGTAGTTCCCCCCCACCAAGTTAATATTTAAATCCCCACATAACACAAGTGGGGTGGGCCATAATGCTAGCTCGAGATTTAGTTGTTCAAGAACTAGGGTTTCATCGAGATTAGAACTGTACACTGTACACAGCGTGAACCTAGAACCCCCCACCATGCATTCCACAATTGCCCACCGCCCATGGCTATCAGTTAAGGTGCGTCCAGAAGATTGCATGGTCAATTTGGCCTGCACCGCTACCCCGCGATTCATTGTCGTTTGCTGTGAAGCAGCTAAAACCACATATCCCATTTCTGATAGAACCTTACGCTTCCCCCAGGGTATATGTGTCTCCTGTAAACAGACTAGGTCAGGATGAATCACCCGGAGTTCTGCAGCGATCCTCTGTCTTTTGTTATAGTTATTAAGCCCACAGACATTTAACAAACATATTTGGAGCCCTACCTTTGCCATAAGATAGACATGTGTACCATCCCTTGCTCAATTCCCTTAAATAACTTCTGATATCTCTGAATTTTCACAGGCTTAGCAATACTGTGGATTAATTTCCTTTTTTTACCCCCACACATCCGCCCCCCTCTTACCCGCGCCCCCACACCCCCCCCGGACCACCCCACCACCTCCCCCTCGACCCCCCTCCCAAAGTCAGACCATTTCAATCTGTTCATGGTGCTCCCATATGGACTAAGCACATTTACATAGCATATAATATTAACAATCATTGGCCAAGCCAGTAGGTATGGCTTTATTTTTGAGTCCTAACTAAATTATTAAAAAGAGTGACGAGAAATTAAAGCAAAAAGAAAACAATTGCTTTCTGTTTAAAACATGTCTATGATATAATTAACTTGATGATTCAGTGTACTTCTGAGATGTAAAATAGTGTCTTATGAATTACAATGCAAGCACTCTATAAAAAGCAATATATCAAAGTACCAATAAACTGAGGTGAAAGAAAAATACTCCTTTGCGTGGAACCAAGGCTCCAACCAGAGAGGTCTTTTACGTTGTTTACACTCTCCTAGTTGGCATACGAAATGTATCACTAACATAAGGCCAGGATTAATGAAGATAAATATATGTGCAAAAGTCAAAGTAACTTTCACTCATGAAAAGTTAAATCAACATTCCCAAAGTCAGGATCTGAAGAATTTTAGGACTTTGAAATGTCCACCCTGTGCATGGAAATTCAACAATTGTGAATGACAATAATAGGGAATATCAACACAGTCAGAAGTTCGTGGATATTCACAGTCATGTCTTCCTCACCCGTATCAGCACCTCTGAAATTTCACCTAAATTAATCAGAAGTGAGTCATTTCGTAAGAGTGGAAAGGTGCGCAAAAACTTATTTTTTCACAGGAAACCTGGAGAGTGGAAAAGCCTTCATGGCAAATAATTTGCTATGAAAGAAAAATAGAACAGCAACTATAGTTTCACATTTTTTTAATCTTCTTACTCTATACTTTGAAATAAATTGAACAATATTTTTTTCATTCCAGTACAGAAAATGTTTCCACTAAAAGTCTTTCTTTCAAAATGATCCCTTTACAATGGATTTGTAGTAGCTTTCTGAAAATGTGCAAATGTGTAATATCCGTGAAAATTGATGGTTTTAAAGATGCATAGAGTTGCAATTGATGAGTTAATGATGTGGCACTTGAAACAAATGTATTATGACACTTGGAAATGTAATTAATACTGTGAAGTAGTAATGCCATATTTTCATGGAGACACCATTTATTTTAATATGAATGCAGTTTCTGGTATTCTGCTCATCTCGCTCCTGCTCATTCCCCGCCCAATGAGTGTCCAGATGCAAACAATCTCTCCTATCGTTTCTGTGGAGCACCAAGTGAATGGCGTCAAGGATTCAAAGATGAACAACTGGAAGTGTGTATTGTGAAGGAAGCTTCCATCGTGTATTTAAAATTTCATATTCAAGGACTTTCGCTGGAAGTTCCGTTGAAGGCGTGCTAAGTCTATGGGAAACATCCTTTACATCGCGGTGATTACACCGCGATGCATTTAGAACGCTGCCATTACAACGCAAGCGTTACATCGACTTGCACTGGAGGGCGCTATAACCTAAGGTAAGATTTACTATTCCAACACCTTCCCTACTGTACGTAGACTGGTGTTGGACTGAGTAAATCTTACTACTCCGAAGTCCAGCGCCCTCCAGCGCAAGTCGTTAGTAACGACTTGCGTTGTAAAAACTGCGATGTTACATACCGCGATCATTTTGATCGCGTTGTAACAACACATATTCAAGTCTATGAGCCATTGCTTAAGAAATGTTTCATTTTGTGCTTAACATCTCCAGAGTGCAGTTGCTGAAGGAGTAGGTGAAAGATTTCTCTTACCTTAAGAAATGGGTTAGTATTAAAGATTTAAAGTATTACATTGTTGGTTCTGATTTACCAATGAGACCCTAACTATGACCATACCATGCTGAATTTGCAGAATCTATTAATAGGTTGTGTGATTTGTGTATAAAAATGTTTGGGTTTTGGAATCGCAGGGGTCATTATCATTGTTGTTTCTAGGGTTGCTGTAGCATCAGCTGTTGCTGGGGAGATATTTCATTTCAAGACCAGTTAAAATCGTTGACTTATTGTTGTTAGTTTGCTTGCAACGGGGTCTGATTACACATTGTAATGGTGTTGTTTTTATAATCTGTAGCGAACTCCTGATGAAGGGCGAGGAAAAGCCCGAAATGCATTGAGTAACATCGCTGAGGCTGTTTGATGTAGACGACGTACTATAAAAGAGGCCTGGATTGGCACATCTACAGTATTTGAAACCTTTTGAAAACATCCACGTCTCCTGTGTGACAGGTTGAATTAGGACTGAACTGTTATGGAATTACTGATTAACCCACAATAAATATGATCTTTTGAACTTGAAAAACTTGCGATATTTTTGAGAGCCCAAAGGGGATTACGCTGTGCGTCCGATACTGGGGCGAGATGCCGCTCCAATCATGTGTTGATGTTCTTAAGTGAGTGGTGTGAGGCAAACCACAATATATCTGGACTGCACGCAAAAAAGGAAAAACAGCAATATTCAAGGAACTTTTACACAACGTCGGAAGAAACTGGTGTGCATTTCGTCACTCTTGGTTTGATTATTTATATGGACCATTTTGAAAACTCCTATATCTTCAGTAACAACAATCCCTTTAACAACAAGGTGACCCTGTGGAAGAGGTACATAGATGACATCCTCATGATCTGGACTGGCGATCCAGTGGAGTTGGATCTCTTCCGTACATGGCTCAATCAGAGAAGTGAGGACATTCAATTCACTATACACTTTGATCCCAGAGAAATAGATTTCCTCGATATCTCTATTAGAAATGAGAACAACATACACACTATATCGGAAGCCAGCGGAACGGAATTCACTGCTCCGCTATAATAGCCATCACCCAAGAGGCCTAAGAGACAATTTGCCCTTTGGGCAATTCCTGCGGATCCGTCGGAACTGTTCAAGGAAGGAAGACTTCATGTCAGAATCAGAAGAGCTGTCTGATCAACTTCTACAAAGAGGTTACCCGAAGAGAGTGGTGAAAAGAGCACGCAAGAGGGCTTGGTTCAGCCCTAGAGAAACATTGCTGGCACCAAGAGAAAGGGAGTGTAATCCTACACAGAGGATGATCTGCGTCACCACTTTTTCAACTCATAGTAACGCAATCAAGAAGGTGGTCAATCAACATTGGGGCCTAATATCAGATGATGTGGAACTACCAGACCTCCCAATGCATTCCTTCAAGAAAGCTAAAAGTGTGAAGGATCATGTGGTATGTTCATTCCTAGATTCACCTGAGGAACCGTCTCTTCAATCCCTGTGGAATTTACCCCCCACTATAGGCCATTTCAAGTGTGGACACTGCAAGGCCTGCAAAATCACGATTCAAACAAAGCAGTTTGTCCATAAACAACACAAGATTGATCTTAAGTCCTTTACTAACTGCAATACATCCAAAGAATCATCTGCCCGTGTGACAAAATATATGTGGGCCAAACACAGCAGAAGGTAAAAGCCTGAATACTGCAGCATTGCAGTAGAATACGATGCGGAGTGCAAGGTGCGCCCCTGGTGGAGCATTTTAGAGATGCAAAACATGGCCCGACGAGCTCAAATGGTTAGTCTTGGAGAAGGCTACTTTCGGTCCTAGGGGGGGCAATATGGAAACCATCTTGAATGTTAGAGAATGCAAATGGATGTATTGTTTGGACTCTATACACAATGACCTCAACGAATTGGACGTTAGCCACACACAGCTTTCTTGCCTAGTATCAGAATATATTTGTACGGCCTAGAATAGTTCTGGTACATTTCAGATCCTCCCTCCAATATGCCTGTTACAGACACATAGGTCCTATCCCAAGTGGTTGCCAGCCTTGCAGAGGTTCTCCACCCGGCAATAGAACATCTAATGGCACTATCAGTACTTAGACTATCAGATACAAGACTATTGTTTGATTATACATGACGATCAAGTTTTATGTTCCGTCTTATCCGTGTAATATGTGATAAAATGTATATGATGCTGGACATGTATCTTCGTTATGTATATGATGCTAAACACGATGGGATATGCCTGTCAATCTGGCAACAATCTATTGAATGGGTCATGTGGCTTATATCCCTTTGTAAGATCATGTAATAGCCACACACTAGGACTTCCGTTGAATTTGTCAGTTTCATCCATATTTGTAAGGGATATACTCCCTCCCGTTGATCTGCTCGATCCAGTGAGTTTAATGGCAAATGCCTGCCTGCTTACAAACCCCTTTTTTTGTTGTTGGAACCATCGCCTTTTTACTCTGATTAATAATGTTCCCACTATTTGTATAAAAATCCTGTTTCTAACTCCTTCTTTGGAACGTTGCCGAAATGAATCTTTTTTCCGTGGCAAGGCCGTGATGACTTGTCATTTTCGACAAGCATCGAGCGTCTACGATGACGCGGCCGCGCGTCCACCAGGAAGAAGGGCCCCTGCTATTTAACAGCAGGCGTGGCAGTGCTCCCGTTCCCTTGCGAGAGACGGATGCACTTCAAACATTAAAGGTAAGCCCGAGACCGCTGTTCATCCACAGAGCACACCATACCCCTGTCATAGTCAGGCCCTCTGGACCCCGTCCGTTTGATTAAGGAGAGTTCTTTCCTTTCCATTTTTTTAGACTGAACATACTCAGTGGCTTTGAAAATCGGTGACCGATTAAAGACAATTTGGGTAAACTTTTCTTTCTCTGCCTAATATGGAATACGGGCATTTTTGCATAGAGTGTGATTATTTCTGTCAACTGAGTGGTAGTTGACCTTCGGTCCTTCTCTCTTTTTCTTTTTCATTTCCTTTAGATTTAACACAATTTATGGAACGCTCTGATCCAAGTTTAACCAACTATTTTACTGGGAAAATGGATGATCCCCTTTAAATTCGAACTTAGTAAGTCTGATTTTCACTTGCGCTCGACAGTCCAATTGACTAATACAAACATATAAGATACAATCTGATGGCCCTCACTTTGTTTTCCAGGTGCATCTATCCGCTCTCTGTCCCTTGGAGCCTACAGGCCCACACACAACGGTACCACCTTCATTCAAGGGTGGCACATGGTAATTTTAGCTTCAACGTACCCCTCCTTTTCTGTATAAATAACATCCCTCTAACTTCATACTAAGGGTTTCTTTTGTTAATTCCCCAGGTGCCCCCCCACCCTTCTTTTCAGTCCTGAGGAAAACCCTGGCGTAAGGAATTAAGCAACCTACCTTATCTTTGGGGGTCGAAACGTCGACTGCGTTACTGTTACATGCCAGTTTTGTTCAACAGTGCTTTTCTCACTGTGACAGTATACTCATAATCATGGCTATGTGTATTTTTCTAACATTTGACTGTGAGGCTTAAGAAAAGCCGTTTTTATTGTAAATAATTACGTGATGAATATAATGACACTATCTTTTCTTTTCACCTTTCCAACCCTCTCTTGAAGCACACTACCTGTCCCCCTTGTTTTTTTCCCCTATACGTGGGGCACTTGTTTGACATGTTCTTGATTCATTCGCTGATTCGTAAGCATTTGAAATGTTCAATGTGATTAAATAACATTGGACTTGAATTCACGTTGTATTAGTGTATTTGTGCCTATTGTGTTTTCAAACTCTGTGTTCTCTTAAGAATTGTTCCACTGGGACCATTTCTCTACTGTACTGTCTAAGCCATTTGAGGCAATTAAACTTTTTTTTTTTTTTTTTTTGAGTTGCATGCTTTTTTGATTTTTAGCTGTGAATGGTTGTCCTTCTTATGACCCAAGTGGTCATTAAGTGATCACCTCTGGTTAAGATTTGTGAGATGGTGAGCTCCAACCTCAAATTCTTCTGCATTATGTGAGACAAGGGGTCGGTCAGTATCCCTTATATTTTATTTCAGGGGTTTTTGGGAGGTCAGATTGGTGGCTGCTTCAGCTGCGCACTTTCATTTCAGTTCTTTTCAGACCTATGACGTTGGTTATAACAGAATTACCCAGCTCACCTGCTCTGTAGCTTGGGGACTGTGTCTGGATACCTGTATGCTTCTACCTCCTCTCCTCCGCTTCCCTCTCTCCTTCATTCAGGCATCATGAGCACCAGGGGTAGAAGGTAGGTGGCATGGGTACTACTGTGATCCACACTGTGAGCCGCCTCCCTCCTGGCCAAGGCTGAAGGTTGCTTTGATTCTCACTCTAGCTGACTGATCCGGTGGTAAGCTGTCATGCCATGGTGCTTATGCTGTGCTCCCTTTGGCTCCTCAGCTCTCAAATCAGCCTAGAGTAGAGACTGGGGGCCGGAGTGCAGCCTGAAGCATGGCTACGACACACCATTGACAACTGACTGCAGCTGAGTGACATAGGAAGGAGCACAAGAGCAAACAGATGTACATCAGAATGATCTGCCTAGTGACCACTGGGGCTTACTACAACAAGTACAGAAAACCCTTCTGTACTCATGACAATAAAGGTATCCTACAACCATATTCCTTCAGTCAATTCTCCGACAGAGTAGCAGTTCCAGTGATCCTGTATTGTTTTCTTTGTCCTAAAAAACATAATACAGGGCCATTGGTCCTGGAGCTGTTACTCAGGGAATTGGCTGATGAATTATGGCTTTAGTGTGACGATTTCAGATTGGGAGAAAGTATCCTACATTTCAAAGAAATCTCTCGCCCCTTCCCAGAGTAATCTAGGATGTGGACTATCCACTGTTGTTGTGAATCCTTCTGTACTGTCAGTGATGTTCACCAACACCTGATGTTCCAAGGTCCAGACGCCATATGGTCTCTTGGGATACCAAGCTGGCACCAGCCAGATTGATGCAAAAATCCTTATCGCCCCGGCTTCTTGTGAACTGTGACATAAAACTCCTCTCCTGGAGGCCTTCCTTCCTAACGGCCATACCTATGGCATGGCATAATTGTAAGCTCAGGCCCTAGGTTCATCTGACCCAAACACCCCCTTTAAGCAGAACAAAGTGATTCTGACAATTCATCCCGTTTTGTGCCTATACTAGTGACTGAGGTTCACTTGAAGGAAAGTTTGTGTTTTGCACCACTTGCCTCCTTAGCTTATGAAACACCCTAAAACCTCAAGGTCAAGGATACCTTATTGTTTCACTTGGGTAGCACCAGGCTTCTGTGTTTTAAATCCCACCTCATTGTGTCTTTTGGAAGGACTGATGCTGGCTAAGTTTCAGGTACGGTTGCCATTTTCAGAATAATCATTACTATATTTCTTCTGCTCCACTCTACATGTGGGAGACTGACTATCCAGTGTCAAAGCATAATTCAGCAAACCACAGATTTTACCTGTCGCATAAATATGACGAATTGCTGAGTGGGCTACAACAAACTTCAAATCAGTTTATTATTATTTGTTATTATCACTTAAATTCAACACAAATATACAAAATCAAATTTTATTGTTTTTTAAATCAGTACTGCGTTTTGTAACATGCCAAGGCAGTCAATGAAGACAAACCATCTTTTGCATTAAAATGCATTTTTGGAGGGGGGGGGGCAGAGGATTCAGCGTGGAGTATCTTGGACTGATCAGGCGAGGGCAAACAAATATGCCTTGATAGTAATTTCCACATTGAAGTTTCCACATAAATAACAGTGTATTAGCGGTGGCCCCTCTTTGCCAAAACCAGTCTAACTCTTCTGATTGGAAGAAACCCCTGATTAGAATTAAGATAGAAACACCATACTTCTCTAAGCAGTTGTATTAAGCCTTTAAGAACAGCGTTCTAGCAATTGTGATTTGCAGAAATGACCACCTATTCCACCTTTCTTTCTCAAGCCTCAAAAAGTGGAAAGTGACTAGTCATTGTCTTTCAGGAATCAGTATTTTGTATTTTTTTTAAAGGTAGTGCTGCCTAGATTCACATTCACTAGAACATTTGAACCATGAGCCACTGAAGAAATCATATCCATAAGCAGATAAATATTGTATTTTTGTATTCTTTCCTTCTCTCAAAGGTTGCCAAAGCGTCAAGATATTAGTAATGACTTTAAATGTTATACTTGTAATAACAGGTTTGTGTCTTAAAGCTAGAAGAGAGGCTACGACACATGGAGGCAATATATTCAAAGGTTTCCTCCATAAAGTGAAACACACATTGTGGAAGTAGGTTTCCTTGAAATTTGATTGCCGAGGCCTAAGCTGCGATTGCTGCCTTTACTTTCTCTTCATTCTCAATGCTGTTAAACATACCTACAACAGGGGAATATGAGGCATCCATCTTTGTATGATGAAGTTACCTTTGTGGTGACGAAGAGAGTCCGATCATAGGAGTATGAGCAGCAATGGCGGGCGGTGACCCTCAACGCTGGAGGGGAGTTGGGGGGACCGAGAGATAAACCCACAGGTAGGCAAAAAGATAATTATTTAAAAAAAAAAAAAATGTAATTACCCGTGTTTTGCTCTCAATGTTTTCTTCTTTCTTCTAGAGTCGGCGCGACGCCACCTCATGGAGCCTCAGGAAACCCCCTTCTGAAAATCCCGACGCTGCTCTCATGTTGCAGATGAGCAGCATGAGAGCAGCGCTGGGATTAGCTGGAGCGGGCTGCCTCAACGCTCTAGCAGGCACATCGGGCTTGTGCCTGCTCTCCACCCAGCTGTCTGATACAGTTAGGTGGAGAGGTTTATACTGTTCTTGTCAGGCTGGCCGTTGCAAGACAGCCGGTCAAAGTGACTTGCGTAAACTGGTGGAGTGAGCACCACTCTCATGCTGCCAGTCAGTTAGCAATGCCCCGACCCCAAACACTGCTCTGGCTGGGAGCAGTGAAAAATAAAATAGTAATTCATTTTATTACAGTTTTATTTTTCACTTTTGCTGCACTGGCAGCAGGGCGACAACGCTCCTCCGCCCTAATGGGGGGGGGGGGGCGCCGCTGATGATAAGGTTCCCTTTATGATGATGCCGCCACTCCTAATTAGTAAGTGCACTGTCATTGCCCTCGAATCAAGTCCTTAACCTTTGACGGAAAATATATAACTGTTGTCTTAATTACTGATATAGTAACTGTCAAGGGTGTGCCCTTTCAAGGAGGGTGACCACATGTGAATGTTTCCCGACGTACATATCTCTATTATAAATGCCACATGGAAATTCTATAGGTCATGTGAAAACTAGATTAACATTCAGGGAAATGAGTGCCATATTGTACGAGAATCTCAACTGTAAAATGTATTTTATTCTCATTGTCTTTGGCTTAGATAATTGAAATGTGCATTTTTCTATTTTGATATATTGTTACAAGCATCTCAAAGCGATTAACTTGTACTTTGGTTTTATTTTGTACAAAAAAATCCAACTGATTACTATTTTTTGAATTTGCACTTCTTCACAGAAATAACACGGTCACAAATGGAAAACAGATACAAAATTACCTTTATAGCAACCACCTCCAAATACAAATCACATCTCATAATGACTGGAATTAAAAAAATACTAGTATAGTAATAATGAGTTAAATAAACAAGCATTTAAATGTGCAAGTAGTTCATTGATTACACGATCATACATTTTTAATTGTTAGAAATAATTCTTTTATGTAATAAAGTGATATGTTTACATCTGCTTCTCTTAATGAACATGGATGTGTTGTTTTTTTATCACAGTAAACAGTAGGAAAGTTACATTCCAGAGCATTAACTGGATCCTGTTTTTAGAAAGACACAGAAGTTATTGATTGAAACTGTGCTGAATGATGCTAATTTTCTTAGAAAAGGGTTTACTCTGTCATCTGAACAGTATTATGATGGTCACCATTCATATTCCGTTGTACAGCATCCTGTTATTGAATACATTTTCCATAATTTTGTTTCGTTTTTGAAAGCTACAATCAACATGTTCAAAGCTTAGGTGGGTCCTTTTCATACCATCGGCCTAAGAGTGTCGCTGTTAAAAGAGACTTGTTCGACACTGTGCTTCTGCTCACTAAGCGTCCATCCTGTAAAACCTGATTTTAAAAAAAGAGAATGCAGTATTATTGAACTCTCCTATGGAATGATCAAACCAATCTTCCTAAGTATGTCATGCATGTAGGAGGACTATGGGCCATAGGTACAAAAGCATCTTTGCAGTCGGAAATGGCCCAATTCGCAGAATCTAACAGTTTCTGACGGCAAACATGCGTTTTCATATCTACAAAACCCAAATTGCAATTTGGTAACATGTTACAAAATCGCAATTTGTGTTTAGCGATTTGGTATTTGGAAGGGGGCTTTTTGGGTGTCTGTTCCACATACCGAATTGCAGTGCTATGTATGAATGTTTTGCAACCGAATTAGGGTCGCAAACTGTCATTTTTTACTGACATCTCAAGGGTGGTGTAAACCATTCGCAAATGGGAATGGGTCCCCACGGGTCCACTTCTCTTTTGTGAATGTTGAAACAAATATGATTTAAGAGCATGCAGCAGTCTAAAGGAAAAAAATAAAACTTGAACATTTCATTTAATTTTTTTAACTGCATCCTGTTTCACTTTAAGGAAAGCGGGCTGCATTTAGGAAAAAAAATGGTTTATTAAAAAGCAAGCAGACATTGTGGTCTGCTGGCCTCAGCAGGCCACCATTCCTGTGAGGGCTGCAATTCCTAATGTGTTGCAAATTGCGACCTACCTCATTAATATTCATGAGGAAGGTCTATTTGCGTACCTATTAGAAATTGTTATCTGAAGTTTTCTTACATTTGTAAATTGTGATATCCTAATTGTGAGTTGGTAAACATCTCAATTAGGAAATCACAATCCCTAGTTTTCGTACATATGGCCCTATATTTTCCTCTAAGATATCTGTGTGCTTAAAAATGTGCTTACAATCTTACAAAATTAAAAAGGAGGTATACATTCCTCTCCCCTGTGTTCCATATTTTCCACATCCTGCAAAGCCTTTGAACTTTATAGATTGGTAGATTCGCAGTATGAGGAGATTTGTGCATGAGGAGGCATCTTTCAGGCTCAGAATGGCTTTGGTTGCACCCAAAACGAGGCCACCAGAGTTTGACGTCTGTTAGGCCTTAAATGGGACACTGATCTGGTGGGAGGGCGGAGTACAGATATTCCTTACGACCAATGGCGGCTGGTGAGGTTTGAGAGTGGTGCGGCTGGGCTTGGTCGGGGGAGGGGTTTGGGGTGGACGGGACTCCTGGAACCAAAGGTTCAGGAAACTCTGCCCCAGGGCTCACCATGGACCTGCCTTCACCTCTGCAGTAATCTCCAGACTCCTTCATAGACACCCTGATGCAAGTCCTTTCCATGACTCCACAACCCCACATCAGGTTGTTTTCTTACATTCTAGCTCCTACAGGATCCATTGTATACCCAGTGGGGGGCACTGCCTGTGGTAGGGGTGCTGACTCTGGCAGAGCTTGGGCCTGTCTTCTTACACGCAGCCGGTGTCATTTATGACATGTTACACTGCTAAATTTGTGTAAATGAGAGTCCGGTGCCCAAAGCTCTGCTCTGAAACCTGCTGCTGGTACAATAAAGGTTGTCATAAATCCACCTCAGACCTCTTTATTCCACTATCAGATACTCCATGCCTCTTCAGCTCACTCCTGCAAGGTCCTGCCTTCTCCCTTTGTGATGGTTTTCACACCTTTTTCTTCCTCCGCCTTCCCCCTTTGTGCGTTTTGTCTAGGCCCTCGTAGCACCTACCTGATCTCTAACTTTACCCTCAGACCCTCCTTTCAACCACCACTGTCCTGCGCCACAGGCCCCCTGAAATGAATGTACTAGTGTTGCCCTCTGCCATCCCTCATGGGGGCTCTGTCTGAAGTTAATCTCTTACTGTACTACTTCTAGGACACCACACACTCAGTCTCCATCCTCGCCTTATTCTAAGTTTACACAGCAGGTAAAAGCTGCTGCCTTTTCTATGCGATCTGTCTACTTTACGCATAAGGGGACCCTGTTGCATCTCCTGCATTGGGAGGTTCTCCAGCGGACTTGGTGGCAACTGCTGTACCCAGGGTTATAAAATCCTGCCTGGCTGAGGCTCCTGTTGGCTGAGTCACAGATTTGGAGAGAGTGCAGCAGAGTGCACCACAATGTCAATGTCCAGGTGAGGAGAATCTGGGACGAATAGCGGAGGAGGCCCGGGGGTCGAGTCGGGACCAGGCCTAGCGCCTGTGGGTGATGCACCCCCAGTGGCGGCTCCTCCGCTATGGCGGAAGAGCATCGCCCCACTGCTTTCAAGCAGTGCAAGAAGAGGAAACAACATGATGATAACTTTCTGATATTCTCATGCTATGTTTCCTTTGCGGGTGGGAGGGTGGGTGGGGCTGCTCTACTCACGGAGCAGGGCAGGGGCGGAGTGGTATGCCCACTCAAGTGCGCAATGACTGTTTGGTCGGCCCGCTCAGGCCGCCCGAAGCAGTCATGTCTACTTCCCTGTTCGCAATGCAGGCAGCATTACAGCCTCCATGGAGAACATGCCCACCCCTCCAACCCCTGGCTGAATGCCTTGTCACGGCGCTCAAGAACAATCACAACGCCGCATTGCAGCATTGTGATTGGCTTAGGGGAGGGAGCCTGGCTGCCTGCTTCCTGTCCTGGAAGCAGACTCTGGAGAGCAGGAGCACCGAAGATGCAGGACCCGGCCTCGAGGTAAGATTTAAAAAACTATATATTTACAACCCCCGCTCGTCCCGCCCCCTCCAGTGTTCTTTCCCACATTTCCCACCTACCAGCTGTCCAGTCAACCCCGCAGCACTACTTAATGGCGGCCGCTGTGCGGCCATGCGCAGCAGGCGTACCACTGGTGCACCAAAGGCAAGCCCGTCTGCGTCCGTCTGCCCCTGGACCGCGACCAGCACCAAGGACCCTTCCTCTCGGACACTTCACCACTACGACGCCAGCACCCTCCTCGCCATCAGCCCTGGACGCCACATCGCCTGCCATCTAGCATCACTGTAGAATTCCCTTGCACCCTGCGCCTGCCGAAACTGCAAACGCACCTTCTGCCACATCAGCACACCAGTGCCTCCTGTCGCCCAGCTGACCAACAGCACAGCTGACCGGCTCAACTGCATCCTCCTCAACAGAAATCTGGGACCTCCTCAACGCCACCTCTTCAGACATCGCCTTGTTCACGGAAAGCTGGAGCAACCTCTGCTCCGGACCGGACATGGCCATCACCATCCATGACGGCTACAAATTCACCCGCACAGACTACCACGAGCGCCCAAGAGAAGTAATGGCCATTGTCTAAAAAAGCACACTCTGACTGACCACACACTCTAATGACCCGACGGCTACCATGGAACACCTCCACTTCCAGATCCGGACCAACCCCAACCCCACCCTCCACGGCATCCTCGTCTACAGGCCCCCCCAGCCCATGAACCCCCATTCACCGATGCCATTGTAGACTTCATCGCACCTCAGGCTCTCCCATCCACTGACTACATCCTACTTGGACACCTCAACTTCCACCTGGACAACCCCAGTGACCAGAACACCACCACCCTCCTGGCGAACCTCGCCAACATCGGACTCAAGCAGCTAATTACTGCACCAACCCACATAGCCGGACACACACTCGACCGCGTCTTCTCCACCAGCGGGAACTTCAACTACAGCCACACCACCGGAACTCTCCTGGACCGACCATTATAGTATGCAGCACTCCTTCACCACGCCCACCGTACACCACTGCCATCATCGCCTCCCCCAGCCGCAGCTGGATCAAGGCCATCAAAGAACTTTTCAGCAACTCCCTCAGCACCACCACTCCGCCAACGCTAACAGACACCAACACCGCAGCGCGCAAACTCCACCGATGGAGCTCCAACTGCACCGACACCATGGCAGCTCCTCCGTGTCAGTGGACTGAGCATCTGGGTGTCGCTGGTCGCCAGGGAAGGTGACAGCAGGCACCCTGGATGCCAAACTAGACACTGTACAAAGGGACGCATCCAGGCACATGCGTGACCTTGTGAACCCCTTTGCCAGATTATACCTGCGTCAGGTAGGATGTATGCAGGGTGGCATTCCCACGCAACAAAGCCTCATAGGAGGGGGCGCATCTATGAGATTTCACTGCAACAATTCTAAGACGCCACTGCATCAAAACCTTACGCCTGCCTCATGGCGGGCGTAAGGGTGACGCACTGCCATAGGGATAGGCCTGTCCCATGCATTGCTGGAGTTGCGTCATGCTGGCGACAAAATTGCAGCAATGAGTGACTTTAGTGCCAATAGATACATCAGGAATATTGACATATCCGTAAATCCTTGCGACATGTAGCACCGTACAGTAAATACGGCGCATCCATGGTGTCGCAAGGAGGGCGCAGTGAAAAGTGTGCCAACACTGTTTTGTTGCAGCGATGCAACACTTTTCATGAATGAGGCCCAGGACTGCGCCCTATCTTATTGTGGCGATACAAAAGGGGATGATGGATTTTGTATCGCTATCTTATTGTGGGGCGCATTCCTGAGCCTTTGTTTTGGCTCAGGGCAGCGCAGCAATATTCTCTGCTGCGCTGTCCAGCACAAAAACATCTGAAAAGTGTTTGTACCAATTTTAAGACCAGCTATTTTCTTGTCTTAAAAAACTGCCTCTAACTGAATTTAGAGGCAGTTTTTTGGATTTTGCACCATACAAGGAATTCCTTGTAAATATTGCGAAGTGGGGTTAGCAGCAGTTTTTTCACAGGAACGCCCACCTTTCATCTCATTTCATTAACTCTCGCTAACAGAAGTGGCGACCTTTAAAATTCACGTTTTCGCCGGAAAAGTGCCGCTAACTCCAGCTAGCGGGAACTTGTAAATAAGGCGATAAAAAAATAGCCGTAGTAACAGCTAAAAATTGACGCTACGGCGGCGTTAAGTCCTTGTACATATGCCCCTGTGTCTTCAAAAGTCTTGAGGAGAAACTGCGCAGACTTCATTTCTCGGCTTTCCGTCTGCAGCTAACCACGTCCTTTCCCTATTTGTCACAGGTCCCCAACCTCCTGTGACGAGTTGGGAAAGGGTGGGGTGACCATGATGTCCACTCCCTGATTGACGTGAAGACCCAGCGCACCAGGACTTCATTTTAGAACGCCCGGGGCTAATTTCACCTCCACGTCATCAGGGGGTGGAGACTGGTCTTCAATGCTATGTCTTTGCTGAGCTGTTGACCTCACAGGCCTCAGGGCTGAGAGATCATCAGCCCGGCAACCACTATAGACTTTAGGCGTGTCTGTTGCAGTGTGTCATGACGAGTCCTCATCACAGCAACAAACAAGCAGGGTGAGTGTCAGTATGCACAGCCCCGGGCCTCAGCAAGAGATGTGTGTCTTTTTTTGTTTGAAGAAGCAAATTGAAAGACTCTCCTTTCATTTAGGAAATGGGCTTTCCTGGGGGTTAAATTAAAGGGGGTGGAGCCCCTACGCCCATGAAGAGAAACCGCCGCTGCCTACGACCCCTGCCTATAAATGAATATTTCTGGGATCATTAACTAAACTACTGAAGTGTTATATTAACAACAGTGCTAATCATATGTGTTTTAACATCATACATCCCTCCCGCAGTAGTGGGACTTAGTCAGGGAGAGCATAAAGTTTGAAGGGGAAAGAGAAGTAGGATGTTAATTAATGGGTAAGGAAATGCAAGCAGAATTTTTTTTAAAAAAACCCTTCAAGGCACAAGAGATGCATGTTAAGAATGGAGTACAAAGATGGAAAAGGAAATGAGAGCGTGTCCCAGGAGAATAGAATTAGGCAGAGTTAAAGGGTGGTAAATGGGGAAAGGGGATCAGAAGTAAACTGTCCTTCCATCTTGTAGAACTGTAGAATGAATATTTAAACACTGTGTATGGGTGGTATCACAATAGTCTTAAAAGCCATGAAACAAACTTAAATAAACACAAATACAGTGCACGGATCAGGAGACTTGATTAACAAGTGGGAGGACACATTGTTTCAACAGATGAACGGTAGCTACCATTAGGCCTGAATGTGCAATGACACTGGAGCCCAGGCATGTGAGGGGCCCACCGCACTCAAATTATGTATGAGTTTTACTAGCCAACTCAGGAGTTGATGGCTTTTTCCCTTGCTTCTGTTATGTCCTGTGGCAACCTTGCTATGCCACTGCTCAATGGCTGCAAGATCAAGAGCACTTAAATATAATCAGCCCAATTAATAGGTGTGATTACTAGAGCCCCAGGGACACATTCTGCAGCATGAAAGTGGTAAATTGATAAATGTTGGAGCTTTACAGAAATGCAGGTATATGGGGGGTTTGTGGAAATAACTGAAAGATAAATTGAAACAATCATAAAGACATTTTAATAACATAGATCAACCATTCTCATCCTTTTGACTTCTGTGGACCCCCACTTAGTCACTACTGGAGGCTAGGAACCTGGCCTCAGCAATTTCTAGTATTTGAACCTCAAAACAATACACAAAAATAAAGAAACGAATATACATCAGAAAAATACACATATTATGAACTATTTTATTTAATTCACAAACAAAAAATATACAAAAACAAAATTTGTTGAAGGTTGAAGCTTTTGAAAGTTTGGTTTATTTCTAAAAGATGAAGCAATATGCTATACTCTAGCATTTCACTTTGTCTTTTTTTCCCCAATGCATGCTCTTTTTTTTGTGGCACATGCCAATGTCAATTGACGCCACCATTCGTCCAAACTAGATTCTGTTTGTTGTACTTGCACTGCTCCTACAGATCAAGCTACGGGTATGCACTTAATTTTTAGACTCCAGTTTCGAATTCTCTGACATTTATATAGTGTTTTCAAATGTTAAATTTTACATTTTGCTTTTTATGTATAAAGACTTTATTAATCTGCTAATATTTGATTTTCTAAAAATTCACAGGCCTCCTAAGTAGGCATTGAAGACCCCAGGTTAAGAACCACTGATCTAGAGGTAACATGACAGAATATAAACAAGGGGAGCTGAGGACAAGCATACTAAGCTGTAGGAGAAAACATGGCTACATGAAAAGTTACCTAGTCAAAATTGATGGTGCAATATTATTGAAATAAAAAAATAGAAGTGCCACATAGACATATATATATTTTTTTTAATTGAGTACGCTGTAAACCAGGGGTATCCACCATAGGCCCAGGGGAGCAAGATGCAAACCAGATTTTCAGGCTATCCTCATAAATAATTGTACATAAACTTGTTCCAAATAGAGATTATTCACATAGGTCCCGATTAGGATGTCAGGCGCTCCGCCACCGACAGGCCATCGGTGGCGGTCCGCCCGACAGCTATGATAGTGGTCTGACCACCACATTATGATGTGGTTGGTCGGAGCACGGCGGGCAGATGGACCTACGACACCTCCGACAGGCTGAAGGAGCCCTTTGTTTCTACAATGGAGGCTAGGGGGGCACATGTGATTCCCTCCCCAAACATCCATGCACCATGTGCCAGGCACCATCTGGTGCCTGACACACGGTGCATGGATTTCTGCAAAATACCTTTTCCCATTGCGGCTTGTACTGCAGCTCTTTTCCGGGCCGCAGCACAAGCCGCAATGGAAAAAGGCATTTTTCCGACTGCCTACACGGCGGTTGCATCGTAATTAGGCGGGTGGAACTGCCGACTACATGTCGGGTGGTTCCATTCCCAAGGGGATGGCGGTCGGACGCTCTTCCGACTGTCATCGTAATCAGGGCCATAGTGAGAGATTTTCCAGAAAACCTGGCAGGAACTTGGATGGACCCCCACTTGTAATTAAAGCAAACATTGTTGGTTCCAATCTTTTTGGCTTTTGTACATTGAAGGTGCAAGCTTCAGTAATACACAGAAGCGGTAACACCTGGATATCAGTGGTGGAAGTGCATTTTCTCTGCATAGTGACAGTTTGTGTTCTATATGCTGTAATTCAAGCTCTACCTGTGTTGTCGGCTAACGAGCATTAGTAAATATATTTATCAGTATATAAATGACAAAATGATTGACACTATTAGCGGAGTGGAAGTGGAGTAGTCTGAGAGCATCGAAGGTTTCAACGGAGCAGCACAAGATCTAAGAGGACTAGGAGGCTGAAAGAGTGCAGGATGCAATGTGCAGAGCTTGGTACAAGGTGGATCAGTACAAGATCCCAGGTCAGTGTAGCACATGGTTCAGGGGTGGAGGAGGCAGAACAGCACATTATCAAGTGTGCAGTACAAGGTCCCAGTAAACTACATCAGGACTAGCGGTAGTTGTAGCACACGAAAAATAAATGAAAATGGTCCTCCAATGTAAACTGTAAAGGTAATTTTCTCTTGACGAAGCTGACGCCTAATAACGATGGACCAGATTTACAAAGAGTTAATGCAATTCAGCGCAGCAAATAAAGTTGCTGCTTTGCGTGAACGGGAGAGACCAGAACTGCACTATATGCCCTAAGACATGGTGCATTCTCTTCCTGTGCTGGTGCACTTTTGGCAGCTATGCCCCAATGCAGGCACCTTTGTGACATAGTGCAAATGTGCTTGTGTTGTGATCAGCATAGTTTTTGTGCAGGAAGGGGACATTTCCTTTCCAAAAACTATGCTTCAAGGCATTTTGTATGTGTGCTGTAGAATGTGCACACATGCAGAGAAAAACAAAATGAGGAGCAATGAAAACATTTTTCTTTGTTATGCCTGCCTCAGGGAAGCGTAGCAATTTGGCGCAAATCCCGGTCTACAATCCTTTGTACATAGGGATTTGTGCCAAAATCCTTAGATCTCCCTCTTAAGGCAAAGTAACATTACATCGGTTTACAATCCAATGCAAATCACCTTTTGCGTTGGAATGTTCTTGCCTCATTGCCGAGACGGGAGCATTTTTGGCATCCAAGGCGTGATTTTTTCAAAAACTTCTGCACTTGTAGAAACTCTGGGGCATATTTACAAGCCCCTTGCGCCACTTTTGCGTCATTTTTTAACATGGGAAAAGTGACGTACGGGTGGCGCAAGGGACTTGTAAATAAGCCCCTCTGTACATATGTTTCTACTTTTTGAATGTTGTCCGTACTTACCCCTGCACTTGTCCCCTAGAATAGTGAAACTCTTGAACATGCGACCTATCAGGGGCAGCTGGTGTTCATGGGCGAAATGGGCGCCGCCCTGCCAACCTTGGGGGATTAAAAAAATGTGAGCTGGAACACCGAGCAGCTAGCAATAAATTGTGCTGGCTGCTCGGTGAACAAACATGGGCAAATCCGGAGTTTTCTTTGAGGAGGTGGGGGGGATGATGGCTCTTGGCTCTGCTGCGCATGCTTTTGGCTGGGTGAAGATGTCTTCGACCTGGAGCCAGAAAGCAGAGCAGTGACAACACACAGGTGGGCAGGATCTGTGTATCACCACCATAATACAGCTTTTAATTTGGGCGTTATTTGTACAGCCCAGGGAGGAGTCAGAAGCTCCCCATTAATTCCAATGGCTGGGGTCAGGCCACTGAGGCCAGTCCGGCTTCGGGAAAGTAGTGGGGTGTGGCAGTGGCCTCTGCCTCTTCCTCGTCGAGACCCAGTAACAGTTGTTGTTTACTGAAGTGATTGGTGTGCTGGGGTCTGGGGGAGGGGTCAATCCAGCATTTTCCAGTTTGTTTGGGATGTGCCTGCCTGCGTCATTGCCACGCTGTCTTCTGCACTCTGTAGTCACGAGTCTCACGACTCGGAGTCGGAGCCCGGCGCGAGAGAACATATTGAGCTCCTAGGATTAAGGTAGCTGTGTTTAGTTTGACTATTTTTTCATCCTCCACCCCTGTGGCCTCTCGTCTAACCCCTAACACGCAGCACCTGGCCTGTGGCCTCTCTGCGTCAGTCGTCAAAGCCTGCACACCGCAGCCTCTCCTCTGATCCTGGACAGCCTGGGTTACATACTTCACCAGGGAGGGTTCATGCTAAAGAGGGAGTGAACTAGAAGTGAGGGTCAAGACTCAGAAGTTTTGAAAGTCTTTCTCCACTGCATCGAACCCAAGCGTCGGGAGAGGCTGCCTCTTTAGGAGCTCACCCTACGAAGGCATCACAGAGGGTGCACTTCTGGAAAGGTTCAGCCTCGCCCCACGCCTGCAGCCACCCTTCCAGGAGCCCTCCCGGTGCCACAGACACAGCCCCGCCCTGAAGGGTGCTGCAGACGGACCGCACTAGGCGGGTTTCCCCTCCCGGGGATAACAAATACAAAGCGAGCGGCAGGCACGCAGCTGCTCCTTACACCTTGCATCTAGCCATCTGTATCTTTGATACTTAGGGGAAGCTGCTGCCAGTGGTTCATGCCCTAAGAGGCCGTTGCATGCTTTGACATTGTTATTCAGCTGGCCGGTTCAAGAAAAACCAGACAGTTTTGTACACGCCGCACTTGGCCTCTCTGCGTCAGTCGAAGCCTGCACCCCGCGGCCTCTCCTGTGATCCCTAACATGTCGCACTTGGCCGAGGTATCTGCCCGTGAGTGCGGTATGGTTGGCGTGTTGAGTGCGGTGTGATCAAAGTGGCAGTGGCATAAGTGCACAGTATGGTCGGACTTACAGTGTACAGGCGCCCTGTCATCTCCCAGGTTAGAGTGTACCTGTCTTTGGCATAAGTTTACCTCAACGGGGCAGTACTCGCTGCTCAGGGGGGGGGGGGTGAGGCTATGTGTAGTGTACACGTGTTTGGGCATTCCTTTCTGCAATGGTTCTTTGTGCGGGGCGTCAAGAAGGAAGAAAGCCAGCATACTGCCTAGTTCTTCCCCGAGTACCAAACAACCTTTCCCCACACACAATTCCTTCTTCTAGAAATTAAGCAGCAAGATGCAATGTATTTTGCAGTGCCCTGGTCGGCAAGCCACATTTATTGTACACGAGCTGCAGCAGGTTTACCCATGACAGTAAATTTCTGGCCTGTCTTTCATTCTGCGGTGCATGTATTTATATACGTCCTTAATTTATGTCAGCTGCCTCTTTCCTGCTATTGTATTTCTCGGCGACAGGGACCCCTCTGATGGCCCACAGAAAGACAAAGTACGCCAGTTCCATATGGACATATTAGAATAGGTACGTCTTTCGTACCTAACATTCCAGACCATTTACAATGTTTTCTTAATTCATAAAAATTTGAATTTACCGGCAGTAATTCTAATGAACGAACTCCGGTTGCGTGCTGGAAACTGCAGGTGGCACCATTACCAGCCACGTGAATGTTTGGATACGGTATCCACTTTCTTCCTGCAAATGACTTGTGACCAGCAACTGCTGCCACTCACTCCAAACACAGCCATTTGCAAAATCCTCGTCCCCAGTGACTTGGCTTTGTGATTTAGATTGTGCTGCACTTCTGTCCAGCACTGTAAGTGTCTCCAAGACTTGTGATTTAGTGACTAAAATATCTATGGTTTATTTAAATAGCACTTTATTTCATTTAGTCTGAGCATAACTCATTGTCACAGTGAGGTAAACTGCAAATACAACAAGTCTAATATTTATTTTGCAAGCTCCCAGGGCAAGCTTGACTTTTAAGCGAGCCTTTTCGTTAGGTATTTTTTTGCATGTTCCCTACATTTAAAGAGGCAGCCCCATAGTTATATTTGTTACGTTTGGCAATGGAGAACTAATGTGCTGTTATGACATAGTAATGTCAAGGGATTTGTGAATAAATGGTGCACATTTTATTTGTATCTGCGCAGTTTCCAAACAGGGTGAAATCTTAGCTCGCCATTGAAATGTCAGGAAATGATGTCACGAGGAGAAAGGACTCGCAGCGTTTCTCTAATCCAGTGCTTGTTCAAAGCCATTACGCAATTTACATTTTGCTGCCTCCTCCCCCACCGGCCATGCACGCGCCACGCCAGACGTCATTATTTCAATGAAGCCCTAGTAGCTGTCGAAAATATTCACTTAGTAGCCATGACGAAAAACAAATGACGACTGATGGTAAGTTTAAATAAGATATCTACCTTCAACGGCTGTGCTTCTTGCTGCACTCAACCTGTAAGTCACTGAAACAATAAGCGCATCAGACTCAAGGGAGTCTAAAAACACGTCTCAGCCCGCTACTCCGGGAATATCACATGTTATAGGCCAGAAGCCATAGGCAAGGGCCTGTGACGAGGAACAGTGTATTTAAAACCAGTATAGCCTTTGTTGCCATGACCCTCCCCCATTGTCTTCAATGGAGCGCAAAGTCGTCCATGTTCTACCAAAGCTTCGGGTCAGTAGTCATCAATCGTGCAGGTAGAGCTGCCACCTTTCCAACTAAAAACATACCAGCTATTTGTTCACGTTTTAAGATTCTGCGAAGGGCCACAAATGATACATAAATAGAATTTAATATAAGATAATCTGCATTCGCTTTTAACATGACCTCTCTGTCACTGTTTACTTGTATTAAGGTAGCGCTAGAGCACATTTTAAAGTGGTTTTTTTCTTATTTTTACTGTTTAAATGATATATTGACAAGGGGTCTAAATATCAGCTTTAGGTGATTTGCCAAAGTTTTGTACTGTGAGGGGCATTCAAATACTGGTCATGAAAGTAGAAATCCTGCCAGGTGACAGACAACTTAGGTGCAGGTAGTGTGTTGGCACCAGGGCCCAAACGTCTACTGCACCCTGGCTATGGCGGGATTTTACTATCAATGTAGGAGGTGTGTGTGTGTGTGTGGGTGGTGGGAGTTCATAGCTCCTATTGCCCATGGCATCCATAATATGCTACTGCTTGTGCTGAAAAAGCACAGTTAACTTTTGCGAATGAACAGTTTCTGCCACAAGGTCAGAAAGTCTGTAAACCGTAGGTTCCAGCTGAAATTTGGCATAAGGGATTAATGACTGAAGGCTGTCATGTGGAATGTAGGCATCCTATGAAAAATGAACTGATCGCTCACAGGCCATAGTTTCATCACAGACCAACTGGCGGGGGCCAAATAGATAGAAAGAGGAGACCGTGTCTCTGGCTCTTGCACCCTTATTAAAGGGCCATCGCAGCAAAGTTGCATACAAGAGCCATTCTGCCAAAATGTTCACTTCTCCTTCAGACTAGCACATTATGCAGATGGGCACAAGCCAAAGTTGAACATTTACAATACTGCACAAATTTTAGGAAATGTGACCAGCACCACCACCTAAAAGCCAATTCAATTGGTTGATCTCGAGGCCGGAGCCATGTGTACTCAGCAAAAGAAATAAACCTGAATTGTAGATCACCACTTCAGGGTCAACTGTTAGCCCTGTCTACCAATGACCTCTCTATTTTTACAACCTTTACCTGCCTAGACTCAGCTGCTCTGCAGACGTTAAAGGTGAAGGTACCTAAATTCTTCTGCTATGAAGCAAAACACATTGACTGAATGTGTGCAGCAGATATCCAAAGAGACAGAAACCTAACCCCCTACCCAACAAAGAGACCATGGTAAAGAAAAAAGCATTTTCATATAAAATGTATTTACCTAAAAATTATTCAAGCATACTGATATTTTAAGGATTTTTTTTTTGATTCAGGCGATACAAATTTTCAACTGGAGCCCATAATACCGATTGTAGGAGAGTAGGATCTGCTTCACATGGGTACCCCTACTTTTTGCTGATGCTTCACTGTTTTTCGACATTAGTCTGGCTGGGGCCCTGCTAATCAGAACCCCAGCCTAGCTGCTTCCTCTCTAAAATGGTTTCCATGTGCCTTAGGCACATCACTGATTGGAATCTGGAGTGCCCTTATAAGTCCCTAGTATATGGTATACTATGTACCAAGGGCATAGGTACCTCAGAGGCCTGCCAGGGGCTGCAGCATGTATTATGCCACCCCTGGAAGGCCATCCAAACTGACACCACAGGTCTGCTACTGCAGCCTGGGTAAGGTGGTGCATGCACCCCTTACTGTGATATAGGTTACCTATATCACTAAATACATACACACATATAAACCTATAAGTCACTCCTAAGGCAGGCCTTATCAATCCTAAAGGCAGAGTGCATGGTTCCTATGTGAGAGGGTGCCCCTGCATGAGCAGGGCCCCTCTGCAGCGTTCGGAGACCCTTCTCTGATGCTGTTTGTAGTGCAGCCTGACCATATACTCTTAAGCGCATTATAACCTCGCGTTAAATGCTAACTTTGGAATGGCTGCACCTAAACATGTCGTGTTTGGTGTCAAACATCTTGGAATACTACCCCCGCCAATTCTGGCGGCGGGGTAGCATTCCACCCTTCTAGAGGGAAAGACATGTTAACTCTGGCTAGCCAGGTAACTTCTTTCCAAAGCCCTGGCATCACAAAATGGATGCTGCTGCCACAGACACGAGTCTGGCCTCCTGCTGCTGGACGAAACTCCGGCAGGGAGGCCTGGACAATAGGTTTCCTGTCCCAGGGAGGTGTGACCACCTCCCCAGACAGGATAATGTGTATTGGGGCTGGGCGGGAGCACTTTCGGGTGCTTTGAAGTCCTGCACTGGGGGCACACTTGGTGTCCCTGTGCATACCCAGTTCAAACCGGATCAGGGGCTTGCAGCCCCTGCTTTGGCGTGAACTGGACAAAGGAAAGGGTGTAGCCACCCCTCTGCCCTGACCCACCCATAGGTGGGGCCACAGAGTAGTCCAACCCCTATCCTTAGTATAAGTATAGGAACCCAGTCCTTAGGACTTTAGATTATCCCTGGACAAAACTCTGAAACTGAATCCTGGACCTTCGACGCTCTACTCACGATTAGAGGACAGAAGAATCTCCCTTGGGGTCAAGGAGTGACTCCCCTGCTTGGCAGGCACCAAAGAAGCATCTGTCCGGTTCGCATTTCTGAAGCTCCCGTCGGACGCCGAAGTCATCGCATCACCAGAGGTGGATTCTCAGACTGCCCCGAGGCTACCCTGAGTCCCCAGCAAAGCTGAGGCCTGTAGCTATTGTGGGTGACTTGAGACCGTGACCCCTGGACACCGAGCACATTTGCAAGTGCATCCTCTTCTGGGTCTCCCACGAAGTCGTGCTTTGGGCTCCGAGTAGCCCTAGCCTCTAGCACCAACTGCACCGAAGATCACTGGCCTCCACTCCACAAGTGTCCTGTGAGCCAGATCCACGTGCGACGTCTCGAGGCTCCTTCGCGGTCGCTAGCCCGTTGGCTAGTAGCCCTTAACGAAGGCCAATCTTTTTCTTACTTGGCATCCTGGTTGCTCCAGGCCTGCCCTCACTTACCCTTGCTGGGTGAGTTCCCCAGACCTTGCTGGTCTGCACCATCGACGATCTTCCTCTGCATCGAGACTTGCCGTTGCCAAGGCTTGTTGGGTCCAATCCGGTCGCCGACACCTCAGCACTCGACAGACATCGTGTACCAGCCCGAATCCTGCTCCTGGTCGCCGACAACGCCTCCTGAACCTCGTGGCTGAAGAGTCAAGACGACCGTCAACGCACCTGAAGCACTCGACATCGGTGGGCATCTGTCCATCGCCTTCCTGGTCACTGGCTAGTTACCCAGACTCTGTCCCCTCTGCTTTCAGGTTCTTCAGAACTCCGATCCACTCTTGGATCCACCCGGACACTTTTCACTTGGTCGCCAGCAGCACTTTGCAGCAGATCGCCATTCAAATCGACGACGAAACCCGACCCCGAAAGGCACCTATGCACCCGGCTTCCCTGGGTGAGGTAACACGAGTACTCCGGTGCTCCCGTGGGTAGAGACCCTTCAAAGTCCTAGATCTCAAAGGGTTTGCTCCAAGTCCTCCTTTAAGTGTCCCTTTTCTTTAATTTCCCGATCACGCATTTATTTTTATCTTTCAAAGTTATGGATTATTGCAGGAAAACCAATCAGTGGAACATTTAGCATTTTATGACCCTCTTCTTTTCTAAGGTCTTGCTATGTTTGCCCTCGCAAGGAAGCATTTGCCAAACAAAGCAGTCTAACATCCAAAAGACTAGCAAACCCTGCCCACCACAAACCATGCGCGGCCTTTCGTTTCATTTCTACCATGCCTCCCTCCATATACAAAAGAAACACCCACACACTTCTGTGTGTGCAGGGCTTTAAGTGGGATGAAAAAACTGGGGGGTTCTCTCGTAGGGGCAGCTGATGTAATTATGAGCGTGGCTTAAAACTGTTAAGCTAAAAATTTGTACTTAGCATAGTGTACTGCCCCACTGGTATTGTGCTTCTTCTGTCATTGCCTCCAGATATATAATACGAGTGACATTAAACCTACAACCAGCCAGCAGGACTATAGGCTTTGTCAGTGGTTGTAAGTTGCATAAGATAAATAAGAACAAACTGCAGCATTTTCATTATTATTTACAATGAAAACATAGGTGGTTCAGAGATGTGTTACAGGTGGGAAACACTTAGAGGGCCTGTTTCCGTTGGTTGTATGTGCTTGGCTTGGGGTCATTTTGCAAGCAGACCAGTTTGAGGATTGGGCACATTTTTGATTTGATTCTAATGTTTTCTTCACACTTGTGCTTCAAAATGCTATATTTGGATCCCCCTTTTTTCAACAATTTGCAGTAAATATGTGGTGTAAAACCCACCATTTGAATTCATTTTTTCAAAATGTTCTTGCGGGGGGAGAACCCCCCCCCCCGCACCCTCCTTTTGCAGTTCGGGCTCGCTCGCTTCGCTCGCTTATTACATAAGTACAACATTTTTCACCCCACCACTTTCAAAATCCACCAACCGCCACTGCGACCTATTCGAAAAGTTTCTGAAGTTAGGTGTAAAGGAGTGTGTTGGCTGTCCTCAGGGAGCTTTAATCTTCAACTCATGGGTCACCCTGCTCAATTCTTTTGTGATTCACAGTTTTAATACATGCATTTACAGACTCAAATGAAAGGTCGATTCTGAGGTTTTCTTCAACAACTGATAAACCATGGATACACGTGGTTTGTCCATAAACATAACTCTGGGACCAGTGTTCCCACAGTATAATACTGTTTAAATGCAGCTGTTGAAGAAACGAAAACCACTATTTCAGCCACTCCGTCTTCTCGTAATTGTCTTAGTTTTGGGAGTGTTAATTACAAAAGAAAGATGCCTACCTGGAAGTCTTCGAGCCCCGGCTCAATGCCATTATACAGGACCTCTGGGAAAACATGCTTTGTACCAAAACTGCCACTCAGGGAGAATGATTCAAACTTTGTGGAACTTTCTTCTGCAGGTTGTCCACATGTTTTCAAATCGGTGCTTTTGCACTTCAATAACGTGCAAATCTATTAGTAAGGAAGAAAACATATGAATTAAATTATTTGAAATAATGCAGCCGGTGAAAAAATAATTTTAACATTTCTAACTACAATAAGCAGGTAAGTAATCAAAAAGATTTACTGAGCATCCCATACAAGCAGGTCACAAATTCATTGTTTAAATAAATTTGACAGCGTTACCAGAAATAAAAGTGTTCTGCTAGGGAGTCGTACAAAAACACTCCATTCTGTAACAGTGTTTCCTTTAAATATCGAAAACATCGCAAATTTGGATATTGCTGTATTAGATTCTGAAATCCACATTTACCTGGCTCTGAAGGCTAATGCTTTTCTATGTTTACACCATATTTTGCACTGTCCAACAGCATAATAAAAATATCAGCTTTAAAAGACCCCTGATTTAGAATGTTTAACACACTGTTGTAGAGGGCACACCATCACTATATTAATGTACTCATGGTTTTATCAAGGTTTTATTTTAAATCTTGCAACAAGTAGCCTCCAACAAACTCAACAGAAGATACTATTTCATGCCGTTTATTGTTCTGTTTCTTGTGTGTTTCCCATTTTGTTTTTCTTTGCTACTACTTGCATATTTTTGACATATTAGATAAACAACCTCTTTCAAATGTGTTACCTTCTCCCATGGAACTCTCAAATTAAGACTTTAAAATGATAATGACAGTGACATTATTTTAAAAGCAAATAGAAATGACAGAACAGGGTCTGCCCAAGAATTGCCAGGCTCAAAACCTAATGGGAACACAAATGGGACAATGTAGCCTTCCTTAAAATTATATGGAATTGATGGACAGCCCATCCAAGCAATGGAAAAGCATGAAAACAATGTAAGAGTAAATGGCTGAAGAGGTTAACCCAGAACTCATATTTCTTACTTTTGGCCTGACCAGGGCCCTATACTTCATGTATTTGTTGCAGAACTGATGACATAAGGTCTGATTAATTTAAGCTGTCTGCAGCCAGGCTAAAAAATCACTAAAGAAACCTAAACGTAGTTGCAACTGGAATCAATTGGAGTTTTTTCTATTGTAGTTTAATAGATGTCCAAAACCCCACATCCACGCATACCAAATTGTGTGGTTTCTATCACTCCATTACTTATATACTGTATATGTCATACTTTAAATGTCGGCCCAATTACCCATAAAATAAGAGGACATGGTTAGGTGTGTACGTTAGTGGGAAATAACATTAAATTATTTGTACCACCTCACTTGCTTAATTTATTTCTTTTATATGGCACTACACACCAAAATGTAAAAGAGCGCTTTACAAGAAACAAGAAGACTGTAACCCAGACAACACGTTTTTACAAATAAAGGACATTAAATGACATAATAAATGAGGTGGGGACGACCACAGTTCATTCAGAAAATTGAGGGTAACAGTCATAGCTGTTGAGATATTTTCAAACAGCAATGTGTTGAGGGTTTTCTCGAGGAACAAGGTGTCAGCATAGGGCAAAGGTTTGAATATAAGGTGTTCCGTATTTTGCTATTGTTTACAGACACCCCGGCAAAATCAGGCTATCGACTTTCGTACCGAGTCATGATTCAAACAACGAATGCATAGTCTTCCCCCATCCCTTAGACATTGTTAAAGATTGCCATATTGGGGACTCTTTGCTATTGTTGTGGGGGCCACCTACCTTCTCATTCATCGGCCCACATCACCCTGGTGGGACTTCCAGTCCCAGGGTGCAACTGCCAGTGCCGCTGATGTCACGGAGGATGTGTGGTTACCGTGCTCTTAGCGCTGCCTCTCCACTCGTGGCACGGGACGCTTTGCTGTTGTTGTGGGGGCCACCTACCTTCTCCTTCCTCTCCCCGCATAACCCTGGTGGGACTTCCAGCCCGGGCCAAGGGCGGGCCCATCCGCGCCCGTAAGAGGCTGGGCTGGGCCACTCCCCTAAGGACTGCTCTCCGCTACAAAAGGTACTGTGTGTGCACGGGTGCTAAGCACCGAACTGTTGGGAAGGCTAGCCAACGCCCCAAGTGGCAAGTGGCTGAATTTCCTTCTTCCCCCCTCTACTCTGACTGTTAAAAACTAAGGGGGCTCTGGGGAAAAGGAAAGCAGTGGAGGGAGGGACAGGGGCGGCACATAAGGTAAATAAAAAAATCGAAGAAAACCCTAAGACATGCAGGGGGGAACTGTGTACTCGACCGCATCGACGACATGCTGGTCAAATGCGAAGAAATCTTAGATCCTCCAGCACTTGACCACGACCCTAGCCCAAAGATTTTTAGAACTAATTGGAGCCCCTCAGCAAACAAATGTATTCCATTCTTGTTTAGGAGAGTGAGTACAAGCAGCCAGATCCCTGAGCAAACCGTCACTGCTAACAAAGAATTACCAAACGCTCTGAAATTGAAGCACTTAGGTCCATAATAGAAGTCCTCACAGAGCAGGTGAACCAGCTGCTTGAGAGAGAAGGGGGATCAGTGCTATAGGCCAACTGACAGCCCAGATATTCTTGCAGTCAAATCGAAGGGTGACACAGGCTATACTCTTGACATCGACAATGTCTATGCAAGAGGCACTGGGGGGGGGAGATCAGCCACCCTACAATCTCTCGAAGAGATCCTTGACAATAAGGGGATCTCATATCCATTGATTGCGGCGGGTGTCTTTAATATAACCTTTGAGCCTTTAGACAGGGTTGACATTTGTGAAGTCAAAGAGGAGGATGAACTCTGGTCCATCCCACCTCTCGACTTACCCCCCATCAAGAAGTGGACCCAACCGGCCTTACAACTTAATGCCTTGGTCCTAGAGCATAGGCTGAGAGCTACCAATGCTAGGTCAAAATCAGACAAAGGAGGAGAAAACACCTTTATTGGTTGCATTGACTACATTTTACTCAACCTAAGGCTTTGGACAAGCCTAATGGACATGTCCGTGGGAAAAAGGCACTGACAGTGACCACAACCCCCTAAACCTGAGCCTGGCATCCCCCTGGAGCAACTCACTTAGTGCTCCCAGGGACCATCTTATAACCAAAGAGCTGTACCCAACTAATGATAAGCTTCGCCTTAAGTGTCATAGCATATGTGGGGACGAAAGTAAACTTGAGACCATCAAGCAGGACCTACTAACCTATGCAGCAGAGATTGAAGCTCAGTTAGAAAACCTGGGAGGGAGGGATGCTATTAGCGATATGCATGCTCGCTATTTTGAACAGTTGGCACAACATTACGTTGTTCACTCGCACCGCTCAAAGCGTAGATTGGGGAAAGAGAAGCAGCATTCCTGGTTCTCACGAGAGTGCAGACTCCTAAGGAGCCAACTCGCAACGGCAATTAAAACAAAGAGCAAGGCTGCTGTGAATCCTAAGGAGGTCCTACAAAATAACCGTAAATAGAGCAAAGAGGGAGTGGGACGAGGTCGAATGGAGACAAATTGGAGAAGCATGTATCCTTAAAGATTAAAAAAAAATTGGACGTTAATGGCAAGGGGTGATCTGGAGATCCAAACATCGCTTGCCAATAACATCTCAGCTGGTGCCTGGCAAGAACACTTTAATATCCTATATACTAGCCCACACCATTCCATCACGCAGGCAACCCACTTAGATCTACCAATAGTCAAAACTGTGGACCTTTTTACTAAAAGTGAAATTTTGACCTCAATCGAGTCAATCATCCCATTAAAAGCCCCAGGCCCTGACGGAATCACAGGGGATCTATTTCGACATGATAAAGCTAACTGGTCCAGCTATATATTGGCACTCTCAAACGCCATCACAGGTGGTGCCCCAATCCCCGATTCAGTGAAGGGAGCGGAAGTAATTACCATCTTCAAGAAAGGCGAGAGGAGCCTCCCGAGCAACTATAGGCCCATAAGCCTCCTAGAGTCCCTACAGAAGATATTTTGTCGTACCCTTCTGGCTAGGATTCAGGAATGGATATGTGATTACCACATCCTGTCTCCTTTCCAAGCGGGGTTTCGTCAGAAGACAGGGATAAAAGACCAGGTCTTTCGCTTCCTCCTCCTATATTGGGAGGTAGTGACCATTGGCAAAGTCTTTATGTTGCATTCATTGACTTGAAGACAGCTTTTGACCGTGTGCCTCAAAACACCCTCTGGCAAGTACTAAGAGATATGGGGATGCCCATGGAAATTCTGACTCTAATTATCCGCCTCCATGAGGATAACTATGCCAAAGTGCACTGAGGCGAACAAGGCCAACTCTTCGATGCTATTCAAATCAATAGAGGTGTACGCCAAGGGTGCGTTTTGGCACCTACCTTATTCTTGCTCTACATCAACCAAGTAATTGAATATCTATTATCGATCCCAGCAGATGCACCAATATTAGGGCGGGGAAAATTTGTAACGCTATTATTTGCGGATGACACTCTTTTAGTCTCAAAAACACCTGGGGGCCTCCAGACGCTTTTAAATCAATTCGAAGCTTTTTGCGACATGCGAGGCCTAGAGATTAATACAACAAAAACAAAGTACATGACGCTAAACCTGCACAAATCATACAGAGGGCAACCAACTCTAGGTGGTGTCCTGCTAGAGAGGGTGGGCAGCTTTGAATTCTTGGACATCAAATTTACGGAAGGTATGTCTTGGAAACCTCATCTAAACAAGGCAAACTTGAAGTACAAACAAATAGTTGGTGCCCTAAAGAAAGAACACTGCTGCTCATATACTAAACCTGTCGCAGCCGCCCTAGAGATATATAACTCTAAAGCGGTGAGCTGTGCCTGATATGTGGCGGAACTGTGGGGCTTCGAAAGACTGGAAGATCTTAACATGTCAGAGAATAAATTTTTAAGGAGACTGGTGTCACTTTCCCCGAGCACATCACTCCATCCTTTGAGGTTGGATATGGGCCAGAAATCTATTGCCGACTTAGTCAAACTACGCCCACTGCTCTTTTGGCCAGGATTAAGAACAACACCCAAATTGTCCTCCTATGCCACTGCCCTTGAGGAAGAATTCTCTGGACACATCCAACAAGATAGGTTGGCGAAAAAATACTGAATGCCTACTAGAAAATTTGGGCGTCAAGGGCCAATGGGTTACTGGTAGCCCCCAAGTGCCACCCAGCAAAAAACAAGTGAAAGCCCTGTTTTGGGACTGGGTAGCCCAGATCGAATCCAGGAACACTAGGAAGGGTAGGCTAACAGCAGAATTTATTGATTTTAAAATTACTAGATCCCTGGAAGGCTACCTCGACCTTATCCTGTCACCTACGGACAGGAAATATACATCTAATTTAGATTTGGCACACTCCCCTTGAATTCTTTCGCAAGCACCTGGTCTGGCAACCAAACAAATTCCAAGTCCTGTCCTGGCTGCTCTGCTCCTAACGAATCACTTGCACATGTCCTTTTCGCCTGTCAGGCGTATTCCCACCCAAGAGTCAGGTGGCTCACGCCCATATGCAAGCAGTTGGGAACTAGCGAGCATGGTGTGGCCCTGAGCATCCTTAAATCTGACGCAAGAACACTGTTTGCCTGCTCACTTGCAAATTCTTTGGACCATATGTGGGGAATTAGGAGGAAAGCACAAACGCCTCATATTTTGCCTTTGTAATCGGTCTTAATATGTATGATTTTATGTCAGCCTACCCTTTTATCAAATTAGGGAGCTCTCAATGTAGCTCTCATATGCACATAGGAAGTCTAGACAGCATAGTGGATCCTATCGCCTAGTCGTTGGCTACTAGTGGTTTTTGCTGCCATTGCTCCGAGTGCTTAGTTGGTAGGCTTTTATCTGTATTTTAGTCGGGCAGCAATCTTAACAAATTCTGCGCAAGGGCTGTGTGAATTAATTTGCCTGTTTTTACATTTTCCACGCATTTGTATATAATGTATTTATAGCACATCACACTTTTATGGTCAGATGACCGAAATAAAGTCTTTGATTGATTGATTGATTGATTGGCTACTGTTTTTAAAAAAACTGCAATAATTCGCAAATATAGAAATTCAAATGAAAACATACACAACAATTTTTTGGTTTTTAAGAGGAACATGACCAGAGTGGGCAGGAGGTTTACGGCCTGCCTATCATTTGTTATTAAACACCAGTGAAATAGTTCCTTGTGTAAGGATTATAAATGTTCCTATTTTAAATTTAAATTATTTGAATAATAAAAAACATAATTTAGACTAAGTCAATTGACCATTTCCAATGTTCCTTTGATTTGATGTAAGAGTTTGAAAAGTGTTTAGATCGTAAGACCTTAAAGTACTAATTATCCAAACAATAGTATTGGGTTGTAGTAGAATTCGTATAGGGCTTTCCGTCAATGTGAAAATAAAATAGGCATTGGTGGTCGAGCAGTATGAAATATCAAACACACCACACACAATAAAATGTACCTGCAGATAAAATGCATTAGTTGCTGTATGCATCCCATCGAATGCACCGAGGGCATAAACTTCATCATCTTGTTTGGCCACCATGCTGTAACTCAAATGGCAGCACAGCTCATTATGGCATACAGTGTAATTCCCTTGTTCCTTTGTTAGCTCAGTGAAGGTGAAGTTGTCATAGATAACCATCGCGTTGAACTCATTCTCGCCTGCTGGAAATCTTGGTAAGTTTGTCGCGTATTGGCTCCAGTTCACAGTAGAATGCATTGGCCGACCTCGAGGTTGATGAGATACTTGGGCTACCACCAGGTGACCCTCCTCATCTTTGCTATTGTAATAATATTCTGCTTCTCCGTGAACAGGGAACACACCACTTCCTGCAGAGAAAATACAAAAAGAGATCCCATGCAATCAAAAGTGGGGGGTTCTTTTCCACTATTACTTTTAATTTGAAAGCATAAAACATATGTTTCTTTTTTGGTTTATTGTTTATTATTTAAACATCGGTAGTTTGTCTTCATCCAAAGCTCACAGAGTACAAACCTAGTGAATTGTGAGCAATGGGTGTGTCAGGGGAGAGAAACAGACCATTTGGGAGAGTGGGAAGCAGGAAGTGAACAGAGCGACTGCTGGAGACCAGGAAAGGTTGAGGAGTGGGTTGTATGACAGAAGAGACTGTCTTGAAAACAGGAGTGCAGATTCCTGTTCTAGATTGCTAGTGCATTAAAGAGCAACCACATTGGCTGAGGGCCAAATAAGAACCTAAAGCTGCATGTGGTGTCACAGGAGAGTAGAAATTTGTACTTAAGTCTTGCTAGGAAGTGTTGAATAGACTCACGACAAATGCTATGGATGACTTAAAGACGAAGAAGTGAATTTTGTGGTTCATCTGCTCTACTGCAATTTTAGAGATCAGGTACGAGTCCAATGAATATGACGTCTATATGATGTGTGGTGTATGCTGTGTGAATGATGTGTGTATGATGTGTGGCCCTAATTACTAATTCTCATTTTAATTCTATTGGGCAAAATTCTTTGTATGCTTGTCATTCCCATAGGGTCTTTTATCATTCTATAGGGCCATCTCTATTTTTTATTTCTGTGGCAACTCAGAGGGGAGATATGGGGCCCAATCTATCAATACATTTTGTGGTTGCAAAGCCCGTGATGCTCAAGAATGCAGCCTATAAAAGGCATTTTGTATCTTGAAATGCCTTTCCGATTCTCTTTATAAATGATAATTAGAAGGGGGCATGACCTGGTGTCTCCTCCTAATTACGATTCATAATGAAATGAATCCCGGGTTTCTGACTGCAATTACAGTCACAGGCCATTGATTTGATAACCAAGTTAGTGTGGTATCCGAAATGCAAAAGGGAAGCTGTGCCCATGGGACAGCTCCCCTTTAGTGAGTCATTTAGGGCGGCGTAATGGAAAGCAGGGTCCATAATGCCCCTCTCTACTCACCCGATGTCTTCTGGAAACAATTTTTTCTAAAACAACACTTGTGCACTTATCCGACACAAGCCTCTACTGTATTAGTTTATTGACAGTAATCTCACTGGTTACAAATTTGATAGAAACCTAAATAGTCCATGTAGTAAAAAGGAATTCCATCATTAATTTTTGGAGAAAAATTCTGTCTTTTAAAGCTAGCAAACATTACACCACTGCCATTTTCTCAAACAGTTGAGTTTTTTTAATGCAGATAGTAATCATGATTCCTACTGGATGGCTGAGAGTCAAGCACTTGCCACAGATATCTTGTGTTCTGCGGATGAAGAGTTGGAATACTGACAAAGCCAACTCCTCCTTCACTGCTTCTGAGTTAAAAAATGGAGTACCCCTTACAGGGGTAATAGAATCATCTGTTATTTTCAGCGCTTATGTATGTATTATCCTGTTCGTGTTCAGGATCTTACCTGTCCACTTCAGGCTCTTATTGTTGATATTAGCAGAGAGAAGGTTGACGCCCATGGCCTTTGCCCATGCCGGATGGATCTCGATTGCACTAAAGTGTGGCAAAACATTCATCCATGCTGTGGGAAGCGCGATACTGTCCACACGCTGCTCATCAACCAGCGCCACTGCTGGATCGTAGAAGAGGATATCGAAGCAGGTGAATAAGCCAAAGTTCCCAAACGGTGTGTTGAACGTCACACGCTGTGGTTTCTCTGGTCTGTTGAAGTAATCTTCGAAAAAAAGATGGTACTGCCAAAAAATAATACATATTGTGTAATTTCAATGAGAATTCACTGAGTACACTTTTTCTTTCTTTAATTTATATTTAGTCGAAAAGACCAAAAAAGCACATAAAATACGGTCAAAAGCAGAATACGATAAGAGGAAGAAACCTTGTACAGAACAATAATTAATTAAACCTGTCGTACATAGGTAAAATCATATGTCATATCAAAGAAGCATAAAAATGACAATTAAAAAACAGTCATTTAAACAGCATTGAGTTACAAAGCCTAACGACAGATGTTAATAATAGGCCTAGTGCGTAGAGACTGCAAATAAATTTAAGCAGCTGTACCATTTTTAATCTCAGTTTTCTGGCTCGCTGGGATAAGCAGGCCCTTTGACAAATGTTTATCAAATCTAAAAAAAAAGATAAAGTGCAATAGGGTTTGGTCAGATGATTGATTGCAAGGGCAATGGCTGTTGATGGTAACATCGTATTGACCGAGAGGGAAACATAGTTTCCATCTAACTGAGCCCAGGTGAAATCTAGTGAGTAGCAATATCTCCCAGGGATGATTGACCCATTCCAAATATGGCTAAATTCCAGGATACGTTTGAATCGTCGCATAACTTATAAGGGTGTCAGATGCAAACATTGCCAAATCCCTATCCCTGGCCCTCTCCTACAAAAAAATTCCTTTACCCATAACTTGTCTGCCTTCTTGATGGAGGTTGGGTCGGAGATGAGGGTAGGTCTCCCTAAACTGGAGAAGTTTGGCTGGATATACCTAAGCCAGGGTATCGAAGATCCCATGGAACACGTCAAGCAATCCTCTCTATTAAAGGAGACCTGAACATTACGCCAGATGAAACACCAGAGTAACAGAAGGGCCAGCTTAATACTATCTTCTATGTATTCTAAGCCAAGCTCTTCTTGCACCATAAGGTTATGACTGCTGAGAGCTGCTCAAATAATCTTTGGCGTACAAAGGAGACAAGGACCACCCTACTCACACGGAACTAGGGTACATATTACATAACATGGAAACAATGGTACCTGTGGAAATAATCCTAATATTTCTAATATTGATACTAATTCAGCACAATGGCAATAATCTAGGAGAAGATGTAGTAATTTTCAACAAAGCACTTGGAAAGCCCAGTAGGTAAAATGCATTGTAATTTATATTAAAAAATCCACAAAATTTACAAGAAACGTGTACGGTGTCCCAAGTGAAAAGTGAAACCTATAAACCAAGGTGCCAAGTTGTGACATACATAAAGGTTTCTTAATACTACAAAGAAGCAAAAGCGACCATCTAATTAATTTTGCAATAAACATTCACAGTCTCCTGTAACAATGACGAAGGCTGAATACAGTGGTTCGCTTTGCAATTGTGTCGATGACGTTTCGACCTCTTAAGAAATACGAGACCTCATCAGGACCTATGAATGTGGGACACCTAAAATCAAATGAAAAGGAAAATAAATGGCTAAATAGGAGTGGTAGTGAAGGATCAAAAGAGTTTGGAAAAAGATTCAACTCTGATACCTGGCTTCGAATGGATATACTGTCTGATGGTAATGCAAACACCCAAGGGAAAAGTGACTCAGTGGGATGGGGAGGTAGTACTTACATAGGGCCCAGCCGGGCGCTATAGAGAGGGAACAAGAAGGTTGAGAGGAGTTGTAAGCAGGAATGGCTGCATACAAGGGATATTGCAAAATTGGTAGATATTGCAATAATATGAACACCTTACCCCTGTAAGTGTGAGGGATCTGACAATATAAATAGCGTGTATCCAGTTACACGTCTGTATTGGGAACGGATAGAGCGAAAAATCCTTTTCTGTATGAACGTCTGGAGAGGTATATAAAAAGTCTTAATCAATATAATGAGTAGTGCGGAAACAAATTGATTCTCATTGAGCATGTTAGGCGCGTTAAAAAGGGCTCACTGCATGGAAGAGGCGGTTAATCAATACGAAGTGTAAGCGAGTTCAAGACAATTAATGTCCAGGTGGCTCCAGAATGAATGGCCGCTACGGGGAGAACCGCATCAGTTCATCTCCTGCATAGATCAGACCCAAATGCGGTGTGCGGCATGGAAATAGTTTCCAGTCGCGTCTTGGGCAAAAGAGACAGCACTAGCAATCGAGATAGTCGATTCGCTAGGCTGTACTAAGATCAGGAATGCCGATCTGTTTGTTCGTGGCTGGAATTGAATAAAGTTGGAGCAGATGGAAATCCGGATGTGACATGCAGCAAAAGAATATTGCCGGTCACGTCTGAATGAAACAGACAGTGCTAGCAATCGAGGAGATCGATTTGCCAGACTGTACTGTGAGCGGAATACCGATCTATGTGCTTGGTGTTGGTGCTCATTAAATATGTTAAGGATGCAAAAGATGTAGGCTGGACTCTGCTATTATCGAAATCACAGATCTTGTGGCTCAATACTTATACGGAATAAAGCAAGGATGGTAACAGTGATATGTTGTACCCTCTAATTAGAGGAAAACTGAAACCAGCCACGAACAAACGGATCAGCATTCCTGATCCTAGTACAGCCTAGCGAATCGACTAAATCAGTGACCCTGACATTTTTCGTATGAATGTTTTTCTTCACAAGTCCCAGGGACACAAAGGAGTTAACTATGATTTGCCTATCAACTTCAAGAGAGAGGCAGTCTACAATATTCCTCAGGTTGCCAGCCATGAGCCTGTTTAAAATTTGTGTGATATCTGTATGTCTCCATACCAATCTGCTCAGGTTATCCTTGGCCAGATGTATTTGACTTTTCTTAGCACTGTGCACTTTAGACTCTCTAAGTTGAGGTCAAATATTAACAACTGTGATTAACCTGTCTCTTTACTGTTTGCATTTTAATGAGAAATTCATCTGAAAAATGGGAATTAGCATTGTGCACCTTTGGGGTTTTGAAGATTTAACTAATTGAAAAGATCGAAAAATGATGTTTCTCACTGCTTTTATTCCTTTGAAACTATTATAGTATTTAAGGAAATGGACACCTTTCAATAATAATGAGTCTGATTTTATCATTACTTGAATTTATCATAGGAATATATTTTGTTTTATTTTCAGAGGAGTATTTACCAAGTGGGAATTAAGGGCCTCATTAGGATGGCGGTGAGACTCAGGCTGTCGGTGGCGGTCCCACCACCATCCATAGAAGCCGTCCGAACGCCGGATTATGATCCGGCGGTTGGAGGCATCAGTCATAGGGGCAGACCGCTGCTTTTCTGACAGGCTCGAGGAGTCAGGTGGGGCAGCAGTTGGACCGTAATACCTACAATAAGGGAGGTGCCTGTTCAGGCACTGCCGTAGGGATTTCGATGTTTGTTTCCCTTGTCCTGTACATGGTGGTCAGACCGCCATGTACAGGCAGACGGAAAGGGACTTTGGGGGCCCCTAGCAGGGCACCCGTCACCCATTGGCCTCCGCTATGGGGCTTGTGGGGCACATGTGGTGCCCCCCCAAACATCGGCGGACCATGTGTCAGACACCTCATGATGCCTGGCACATGGTGCATTGATGTTTAAAACATGCCTGTTTCCATTGTGGCTTGTGCTGCAGCCCTTTTCCCGGCCTCTGCACAAGCCACAATAGAAAGCGGCATGTTTCCGACTGCCTGCACGGGCGTCGGATCGTAATTTGGCTGGTGGAACCACCGACTACTTATAAGCCGGTATCGATCATGCAATGATGGCGGTCAGACGCTCATCCACCACCATCATAATAAGGCCCTATGTCTTGACTTATTGTATTGTACCAACTGTATTATGATGGAATGTTTTTAAATGGGTGCTTTTATGGTTTATGAATGCAATGAACCGAATAAAGTTTATTTGATTTGATCCTTGACCACTAACAGTGAGTTACCCACAATAACCCCCCCTTTTGCTTTTCACAGGCTGGCTGATAGAGAGGTGCAGAGGATTGAGGTCACTAAAAACATTTTCAACTCCACCATCAACAATTCTAGTCGACAAGTTTCTTGTGACAAAAACGTTATCTATGGTTAAGCACTGACCTCTCCCAGTAAATGTGGCTACCTTTTCATCACCATAATCAGAGAACTCAAGAGCATTACATATATCATGATTGGAGAGCATAGGAAAGAGCATGGCACCCCTGGCGCCACGACTCTTGCAGGAGTATTCAAACCAGGATGTTTCAAAGAGTTGTGACCCAAAGAGACATGAAGTATCCCTCAACTTGGCATTGTAATCTCCAGCTATCAACAAATTCAAATATCCCCCTTTAAACAAGTGGCTAGCACACAAGGAATTGATAAAAGAAAAAAGGGCAATATAATTCTTGTTGGTACCTAAAGAAAAATAATCATTATAAAAATTCACAATAAACAGCCCAAAGTTGGATGGCCATTTTAAGTAAAAAAAAAAGCTTGGAAAAGCCTGCTTCTTGTGTCAATGTTTGTTATAGAACAGTCAAGGGTAAGATTAAACCAGGCTAAGAGACCAGCGCTAGCCCGCCCAGAAGGTGATGGCAGGGCATGTAGAGCAAAGCCCACAAAACGTCACAAAATACATCCTCAGAAGCTCAGGTCTCCTGTAACAAACTGATGTCAAACTGCTGAACAAAATTCAACCAAACCTGGGACTCACTCTTTACTTTTACCCCTGCAATATTCCAGCTAAGAACGTTAAAGCAGTATTTGGTAGCTTGATCTTTTTCTAAGAAGTTAGTACCGTTGCTCTACCCGGTGAAGACTTAGGAACAATTAAGCTAGCTAATGGATCTATGAGAGGTCCCTCTGAAACCAGGGAATTGTTCATAATGCTAATAGCAGCAGGCTTGGCCTTGCTAGGCACACGTTCTACAAGTCAGTCCACCGCGGCCAGATTTGAAAGAGGCTCAAAACAGCTAGAGATGGGGATCCCCTGGTATTGTGGCACATTTGTTGGGGCGGCCAGTCTTGCCACAGTGGGATACAGATTAGTGTAGAAGATTAGAGGCACACGCTTGATCACCTTCGACTTAACCAGACACGATTTAGCCTGGTGGCTCAAACCGTCGACAACCTTAGGCCGATTAAAAGAAACAACGGCACAGGCCCCATCGAAGCGTTTGGATCATGAACCGACCTACCCGACTCTGCGAACCATTAAGATATCATCAGGGAGACAGAAAAATTTGCATTCTGACTTGGCCAATGAGTGACCATATTTTTTAGCTGGGAGATGGTTTCAAAAGACCCATGTGTCAGCCCAGGGACATTAGCCAGAACTAACATATATGGGCAGCATGCAGGCAGTAGGTGCAATGCAGGCTCTCCCTCCTCTCGTGTATGTTGCACCCGTGCCCCCAATTCCTGTATCTGGGTGCTACCTAAGAAGGCACCCCTCCTAGAGTGGGCAGTGTTCTCAACTCTATGTTGGCCAGCCTCCGAAACCACTGGAAGGCTAGAAATTCCAACAGTTAAATTACAACCGCCCACTGCGAAATTGGCAGGACAGCTATTAACAGAAGTAGGGTTTACACAACTTCCAGGCTCGCCCAGACAATGTACAGCAGCAATACTAGGCCTCACTCCATTTCACTCTAGTGCTATGTTCAATCTAGCTTCAATAGTAGCCAGTCTTAGATTGATGGAGTCAAATTTGACACTTGGTAAAGCATCAAGCTTAGCCCTCAATAAATCAACCAGATCGTCCACAGATTTCAAGTCCTGCTATTGAGTACCCATGGTTTGTGTCTCTGCATTAGTCATAGTGGGTTTCACCTTAAATTTGGCAAACCTCTTCCTACACTTTATCGCAGGGCTCAAACAGTGTGAACGAGGAGACACCTGTGCAGTTCCAATTACATGGTCTGACTCTGGTGAAAGACGTGGGTTTAGCTGGGAGAAGAAAATGACAGCCAGAGTGGATGTCTCAAGTTCATCCTGCGCAGGGCAAGATATGGGGTTGGCCAGAGGTGGAGTAATGGTCAAGAGCTGAGAAAGGAGGCTATCCTCAGTCAAAGAGAGGCGGCGCTTCACAAGTTCTATCTCCTTTGAAATGACCCCCACAGCATGTACCAAAAGCCCATCAATAGTCGAAGCTCTCAGAGTGCCAAGGAGGGTGGGGGGTGGGGGGCGGAGGATTGTTAGGATCAGCCTTCTTTTGCCTATACTTCAGGCAAGCAAGCTGCTATCAAAATATCAGATAAACAAGCAACCAAATCGAGAGATACCTGCAACGGTCTTTGGGAGAGAGCCAAGGGGGGTGGCCCAGTCGCTGTGGGGCGATGACAGGCAAAGAGGCGCCTGATTTTTACCTGGGCGCATCCTGAGCTGTGGAATAGAAAAGCTCCTTATCAAGTGCCCTAACCCGCGCAGTGCTCAGTGCCTCCCACTTGGAAGCAGGGCTCTCTGGGCACGTAGTCTGGCCCCTTCTGCTGCTGGCATTCCACGCAGTGGGACAGAAAAGCTCCTTTTCAAGCAACCGACCGACATGGTGCTCAGTGACTCCCACCTGGAAGCAGGACTCCCTGAGGCATGTAGTCCAGCCCCTGCTGCTGCTGGCATCCCATGCTGTGGTTTAGAAAAGCTCCTTATCAAGCGCCTGACTGGTGCAGTGCTCAGTTCTTCCCACCTGGAAGCAGGGCTCTATGGGGCATGTTGTTCAGCCCCTGCTGCTGCTGAGTACACTTTTTACCTTCACTTAACCCTGTTTATGATAGTTTTTGTAAAACATCTAAGCCAGCTTTGAAGAGCAAGCCGGGGAGTCTCCAGGACGTACATGCATCAGTGAGAGGGTATATGGGGTGGGTAGGGGGGTAAAACAAAAGCACACGCACCGCATCCACTCACTTTCAGCAGGTATCCACACCTTGACATGGGAAAGCCAGTGCTTACGATTGGGCAGGTATCCTTTTAAAGGGAACCAATACCAGGAGGAGGGTGTGCTCCCTCCCCTCTCACCCCCGGAAACATAAAAGGCTGAGAACCGGGATCAGCGGTCAGTTGCTGACTACAAATGTTGTGCCCCCGAAGCTGTTCGCAGTGAGCGTGGCAGAGGTTTGGGCTTTGCATTGGTTTTGCTAAGGTGACCGTGGGACACAAATGAGGTAGGCTGACATATTGTCTTAGTCGCAAGATGTTAAATTATGGCCGAAATGGCAGTTTTTCTGGTTAGCCAGTAGCGACTTACCAGCAAGTCATGCCACTGATATGTCTCTGCCCCGCGTCGCATGGGTCTGGTACAGGGGGACCGTGAATGACCCTGTCCCCTTTGGTTAGGGTGCCGCACAGTACTGGCTTCCTAGCAGTTAGAGGGTTTTAAGACCAGCCACATGTGTTGGGTTTCAGCACACATTATGGGGTTTATCTGCAGAAACAGGCTCCCACAGTGAATGATCCAGGTTCTGAGGCAGGCGGGGCACAACAAGCAGCAGACACCCCAGAGATGACACCGAACATGGGGAGATTCGGGCAGCCCAGGCGTTCTTTGGCATAAGCCAGTCTCCGGGTGAGCAGGGGCCCTGGGATCCAGTCAGCCCCGGCGGTCCAGGAGCAGACTCTGCACAGTCAGGGGTAACCCTCGCCCCCACATCCAACCAACCTTGACTACTTGTACCGGCAGGCAGCACATTTATGCGCCTCCTGCAGGGCTGATGTAACAAAGCAACAATGTCTCAACTGGTAGTCATTAGGGAGGACAATTATAAAGGTAGTATAAATCACTGGAAAGAGGAAAAAAGGAATGGAGACCACAAAGGGATTTCGTAGGGTATAAAGTAATATTTGTAAGTAGTTGTAACAGCACTACAGTACAGTTTTATATACAGTAACCATAACACACAAGTGTGCACTGAACGTGCTAGTGACGGTGAACGGCGCAGTGACACAGGGGTGAAAAACAGCATGAGCGGCGAAAAAATACTAAGAGCAAGTAAACTTTTGGTCAATGATACAATGCAGATATGTACAAAGTAAGTATTTCGATTCAGGCTGAATTGATTGACCACAACAACGCCACAGTTCTGCGCTCGGTAGTCGACGGCGTTTCGACCTGTTCAATTCCAGGTCATCATCAGGGCAATGGTCACTAAATTCAGAGTAGTGCTTACAGAGAAAACGGGGAAAGAAGCACAGGATGAGCAAATGAGGGCCCGGGTACAGGTAAGTTATAGCAGTTAGTGATGGATGATAGAAAAAAGGGTCAGGGGATGAAAAAAACTACCTGATGGGTAGTACAGCAATAAATCCAGTCGCTAGGGGCGGTCGTAAGGGTCCGGCAAGGTAGAGGATCACGGAGAGACCACTGGCGGGAAAATGAGAGGGATGTCAACTAAGGGCCCTGAGCGACCAGAGAAGGCCGAAGAGGAACAAAGGCGACAGGGGCGGAATTAATATGTACCTGTTTATACTCCGGCACGGAAAATCAAGGTTCAGTTGGGAATCAAATTACCATAACCTGTGAATACAAGCAGGGTCTGGGATAAAAGTTCTGAATGACTCACTGGCGGACCAAAAGGTGGGAGCAAGGTGCAGAAGCAAGTACCTGTTTGGTTAGTGTAGGGTGATTCAGAAGGGGTTCCGAAGGATCCGGGGGCAAACGCGACCTGTGGGGACAAGGAGGGAAGGGGTGTCAGGCCGGAGTAGGGGAAGAAGGGTGGACCGCGTATGGATGGGCGGCCAGGGCCATACCTGAATGCGGGGAGAAGAGCTATCCAGGGCAGCAGAGATCCGATCTCAGGGCAAGCGGGAGGATGGCCGCTGTTGATCCGGTGGACGATTGAAGCGTCCAAGAGCTTGGTGAAAATAGCTGTGAACCGGCAAGGGAGGCCGGAAGAGATAGGATGCAGCGTGGGTCACGTGGGCGCAAGAAACTAGACGGGGCGGAGAGTGGCCACGGCTAGTGCCCGGGGGGGGGGGACACGTGATAACACGCGCTAGGAGGAGAAAAAGGTTGAAAGCACCGAATGCGAGCGTGACAAATTACAATGGAGAATCTGGCAACGAATATGCACCGTATTCTATAGCGAAATGAAATCAAATACAATAAAGTGCCAAACTGAGTGTTGGAGACAAAGTATATGAGTAGGTGTCAATTGCTGAATAAGGGGACATGAATTTAAGAATACAACATATCATCAAATTAAAGAAGTGCCACTAATCAGCGTATAGACAAAAAGGATGGCAAGTTTAAAAAGGCATAATTGAATGGTTATATAAAGCTGCAGTGTCAAAATAAATAAACAAGGGATGGATACAATATACAATGGTGTATTTGCAGGGTAACAACGGGGAAGCAGAGGATTAAAATTACAAGGTCAGAAAAAATAATAAATAAATGAGGGATAAACACAATACACATTAGTGTATAGGTAGGGTAACAGAGGGGGAGGGTGGAAGGAGAAAAGGTGATGAAGGAGTGGAGGGGGGAGGGTGGGGTGGGTCGGTGGGGTAGGGGTTTGGGGGCGGGGGTTGGAACTGTGAGGAGGAGGAATAATATGAGTGCAGACAAAATGAGTATATTAACAATGAGGATCATATTCAGTGTGCATACTGGAGACAATGAAGAAACGATATCAGGGTGGAAAATGCCTAAACCAGGGGTGGTCAGTGATGTCAAGGCACAGCGATAACCGTATTCCATTCGTCCAGTGTGTTAAGACCATTATTGACAGAATCACAACATGCAATCCACCTGCACTCGCATTTATTCAGAAGAAGTTGCAAGTTCCCACCGCGGATCGGAAGTTCCGGGCGGTCAATTACTTGCCAGACTAAGTCAGTTTCAGAGTGTTTTTTTTCTTTGAAGTGTACAAGTGGTGCTGTCTCGATGTTGCATCTTATGCAGCTTTTATGTTTTATGTTTATGTTTTACGCTGCTTTACCATCTGTGTGGTTTGGCCAATGTACAATAGATTGCAGGGACAACGTATGGCGTAGATCACGTTGGATGTGCGGCAGTTAGAGAATTGTTTCAGTTGGTATGTGTGATCAGTGGTGACAAATTCCTTTGTGTTAAGGGTGAGATCGCACATTGAGCAGGATTGGCATTTGTAATGGCCGATAATCGGTGGTAACCCCCACATGGAGGTCACGGATTGGGTTTTCTTTTCATTTTTAGGCCAAGTAATAGCATGGACCAACTTGTCTGAAAGGTTATTGCCCCTCTTGTATGAGAAGAGGGGAGGTTCCTTGAAGGGGGCATGGGTCCGAAGTATGGACCAGTTTTTTTTTAATCACCTTGCTGACCTTGTTGTTACTCGCCCCTTCTGACAAAGCAGAGAGGATATAGCTGATCATAAGTACCTGGAAGCATTACCTAAGCAATTGGCACTACTGCTGGAGATTCAAGTACTCAATAGCGAATATCTGCTCAGACCGCCCACTTTACTGGGCCAGAGTCACACTAAACAAACTGAAAGCTTAATACGCTCTACAAATGTGAAGGAATTTGAAGCGGGAGGCAAGAAGCTTGTTGCAATCCATATATTAATCTGCAGGAGCAGCATAAGGGCTGCACAAGGAATCTAGTATGGGTGATGGGCAGTCCCAAGTGTTCATGAGGCACAAATTCCGACTTATATGTCAGCAAGTGATATTCACAGCTGAACTAGCCCAAATCACGGCCTTGCCACTCAACAGCTGCCACTTCACCCCATTAGGATGGGGCGGTGACATCTCACAAAGGAGCAGGGCTTCACCTTGAGGCAAGAAAGAAGGATTGTTGGGTGGGGCAGATGCTAGAAGCACTATGTGCAGGGCATAATTTGAGTCAGTGGGTTATGGTATGCCACACTGGCACTTAATTGTTAACATCGGCACTTAAGGCAGTCTGCTACGTGGTGGCACTGTTTGCCGAATTGGGAGCTATACATTAAAAATGACTAATACCTACCGCCAGAGCCATTCTTATATCTTTGGGGGCCTAGAATAGTCTGCATTGTCACATTTGCAGAAGTGTGAGGTTACGTAATTATGCTGGTACTGTCATTGGTAGGGTCAATAGGTGTGCAAGCTGTATAGGCGTCCCGAGGAGGGCCCACGCAATTATTCATTTACAAATTAAACACCTGTTATGGATGCCCTAATACGAGAGGAATACATTTGTGTGCACCGGGGATTTAAATTACAGATGTTCGATCTCCTGTCAGCTGTGTTGCCTGCTCCAAATGGAGGGTGCAGACAATCACAGTGTGGTAGAACAATTACACGACCGCCTCCTGCTGAGACTTCGGGAGTGTGGGTTTGGTGGAACGGTATTCAATTGGTTTACCTCCTTTTTAAAGGATCGCCAGCAAACAGTGTGGGCTCCACCTTTTGCTGCCCCTATCCCCCCTCTTGAGGTGGGTGTGCCCCAGGGCTCTATTTTGAGCCCCATACTTTTTAATTTGTTTATGACTCCTCTTGCTACTCTGGCTGAGAACCATGGAGCAAAAATAATTTCGTATGCAGACGATACGCAGCTGCTCTTCACCTGTAACAAAGACGCGGACCTTAGGGGTGACATGATTAACAGCTGTCTTCCTGAAGTATTCTCCTGGCTCCAGTGCAACCAGCTGAAATGTAATCCTGGTAAATCGGGGATTATCTTCTTTGGCCACCGCCCCAGCGATCTTTGGCACAGTTGGTGACATGTCCCCCCCCACGTCCCCCGTACAGATAGTGAAGAATTTGGGGGTGAAGCTGGATGAGAACATCTCCATGCAGGCACAGATCCAATCAGTGACCGGTTCCTGCTTTGGCCTGCTCAAAATGCTGAAACAGTTCCTGCCCCTCCTGTCTATCACCAACAGAAAAATGGTGGTCCAGGCATTAATTCTCTCCAGGCTGGACTACGTGAATGTACTTTACCTGGGGCTGCCTGAGTATCTACTGGCAAGACTGCAGGTGACTCAGAACGCCGCAGCAAGAGCGATACTCATGCTTGGCCCCAGAGCTCGTATGTCCACACAGTTGAAATCCTTACACTGGCTCCCTGTCCGAAAAAGGATCCATTTCAAGGCTATGGTTTTGGCTTTTAAGGCTCTACATGGCATAGGTGCTGGGTACATTATGAAGAGAGTTCAATTTTACCACCCTCCCCGTGCACTTAGGTCTTCAGCGCTTCAGCTAGCACTGACCCCCAGATACCTACGGACACGTATCGGGGGCCGCTCCTTCCAGGTGCAAGCAGCAAAACTGTGGAACAATTTACCAGTGGATTTAAGGTTGACCCAGGATCTCCTTGCATTTCGGAAATCATTAAAAACTTGGCTCTTTCAGCTTTAACATCTAATGCGGGGATCTCACTCCTTAGCTAGGCCTCATCCTGCTTCAGCGCCGGGACACTCAATTGAGTAGCTGCGCGCTCTATAAATAGTCATTTAACATAACATAACAAAGGGCGATGAGTAGGTTTTTTTATGGTCTGGGAGTGCATCAGGCACCAGCTCAGCAACCTGAGAGTGCCAGGGTACTCTGCAAAAGGCAGGGTCCACCTGGCTGGTGTAGGCATGGTCAGACTCCAACTCAACATCCCAGGCACCACTGGGGCTGGGAGGGCTGCTCTTAGAGGAGTAGGGCTGAGCAACAGAGGTGGAGCTACCATCTGGGTGCTCTCAAACCAGCGGGCTGCTCTTAAGCAAAAAGGGGCTAGCACGAAGGAGGAGCTGCCAATTGTCATGAAGCCACCGGCAGCGTGAAAGAGGTAGCAAAGTTAAATTGCATCAATAACACACTGCATTGTTGCACATCACTTGGTGCTTGGTGTTTGGCGCCAGGTCTCTCAGCGGACATCAGTACCTGCCCCTAGCAACGCAAGTCGCAAGACGCAGGGCACCAACCACGTGCCCACCGCCCAAAATGGTCAGCAGCTGGTGACTGCTGAAGAGTGAGCCCTCACTAGGGCAGCGGAGGCAGCGGAGGTGCCCACCCAGGCTGGGCGCAGCTGTCAAGAAGACACCAAGCTCCATTCATATCAGATCGCCACAGCATATCATGAGATCAGGCTGCGTACGAGGAGGCCCCACCCTCAAAAGCAACTCAAACAAGCGCAAAAGGAAGCGCCAGCCATTAGAGGGCACCATGGATGAACCACAGTTGCAAATCAGGCCAGATCCACAGTTAGACAGTTCCTTAATAGAAATAGACCTTGACACAGCCGACCCAAACGGCGCCTCCCTGGGAAGGGGAAAAACCATCGCTTCAAAGCATCGTCCTGCTCTTCTTCAGCCAAAGATCCATACCAAATTTTGCTTTCTGAAAAATGCGGGAGACACTCTCCTCTCAAGCACCACTGCAGCCCAGGGCCTCCAGACACCTCTCCAACCACTTCAAATACACCAACCACATGATAGTGGCAACAACAGGGAAAGCCCAGGCACTGGGGCGGAACAATCTATGCCAGCCGCCATAGGGCAGAGTCCACAGTGCCAAATCACACTCCGATCTCAGAATCCCCAGCTCGCGGTCAAGCTGGTCTTGGCCGATGTAACGGCTACCCGAGAGCATGGTCTGAAGCAAGCGAGGCGACCCTCCCCTGAGCGGGCTGATGGCAGCAAAACAGAGCTGCTCACCTCTGGAAGCACGCTTGAGAGGAGGAATAAGGGAGGCAATTGCACCACAACTGAGGCACTAACTATATGGTAGTTGGACAGCCCACGGTCGCATGAACTGCCGCACAAACTAAATCGGACCTCCCCAAAAGAATCAGAGCCTAAATCTGCACTACCAACGAACAGCTCTGAAAGAGAACACAAAACACCACCACCACCAACTAAACCAGTGAGGACACAAAGACATGAGCCTGAGGACCCAGAACAGCTTTCGTACCTCGGCACGGAAGAATGGGAGGACCTGCTGGTGACCTACACTCAGGACTCACCAGCTAAATACGAGAGTGTCGCCTTAGGAGAGCTGAATGCACGAGGGCATCAGGAAGCAGGAGAGACCCACGCGGCGGACAAACCAACCACAGACACAGGACCAGGAGGACCACCTGAGGAGGTGCACAAAACAGACCTTGGAAGCGCGTGGACAAGCCTGCTAAAAACAGTGCAACTCGTGGTGGAGGCTCTTCAATATCAATCAGATAAAATGGACATGCAGCTAACCTTACTGAACACCTTGGCAGTTTTTGTGGTAGCTATCGACGGGAAGCTAGGAGCTCTAAATACCTTTCTTCAAAACACACAGGATTACACACAAGCCAACAAACCAAGCTGTGGATGTGGCCCCATTGTGGACAAAATAGCTTCCCTCCCCTCCATGCTGAGCAACCTGTGCACACAACTCAAAAGAGCATCCCAGTGCCCAAGCATGCCATCTCCAGAAGACAAACCCATCACAGCGACACAAGAAATGACAGCAACACATCAGGCTACACACCAGGCTACCACCCAGGAAGAAGCGCCCCACTTTTTAACAAATAAAACAGGGACGGAAAAAAGAAACAAAACGTAATCAACTTGTAGGACCTTTCCCGAGCGACCAACAGAAAAAAATAAATAAACGCAAGGCAAAGACGCGCCCAAAGAAGGAAAGGTCGAAATCAAAAACCAGACCCAAATCAGGAAGGCCTCTGGCGCCTTTTTAGGCCAATATCAGCTGCAAACCAGACAACTCAAGAAACTCCAAATACACCGGAAGGGAGCCACAATCACACCATAGATGCCGAATCGAGATCTAACCAAAACCACACCAGAGAAACGTCCTGTGCAGAAACGTTGCGGCTATCCATGAAGGACGTGAAGGAAGATATACAACCTTTCTACTTCAACAGCAACATCAATAACTGCCAAAGAGAGGAAGACATAGCAGGAAACACCACTAACAGCCCACTGGCCTAAACAAACTCAACGCACCCGCAACCTAGCAACTTATTAATAACATCCTCCAACTATCGAACTGACATGGCCCTCCAGGCAACCACGACAAGATCGAATAGCCACAACCACCTAAACTCAGACTCCAGGGAGCCAAACTGCACAAAGATAAACTGCTTCCATCATACAACCAAGAATTCAAGGGAGGCCGGAAGCTCCGGCCCTACCAAAGCAAGATCAGAACACATTGGGAACCCTCTGGCTGGGAAACATGGGTCAATCACCCAGAATCGAACCCAACCTAAACAATCAAAACAGAGAAGGAAGCATGGCAGCCATCACGCACCCAGCCTTACCAGGAGCATCAGGCAACGAGATTATCGTTCAGTCCTTAAAAAAACATAAGACCACCCTGACCAGGAACCCTGGCAGGGAAGCCAACACCCTCAGGTTCATACCTGAATATACATCAAAAGGCCCACACGACATCCTGAATTGAGGGAACATATTACGCTTTCTGTCTCACATACCAACTTTGACTGATGTAATGACTTCAGATCTGGTGTCAATAGAATTCATCCGACGTAAAGACTCCTTGGTGGGTGAAGACACAAAGACAACATGGAGAGTGTCATCCACCGCACAAAAAATACTCTCAGAAAGCGGCACCTTCAGAAGCTGGGGGATAAGCATCACTCCTTATACCGAGCCCGGCTACCCTGCCTTGTTAATCCCAGTACAAAAATAATGGTCACAGTGGAAATCTGTATTAACAAGGAATCAAATCATCACCTTAATAAATCAATTAATTTGATTTATTTCATATTCATGATGTACTTATGTACAAATTCAATAGCAGCACACATATCTGTACAATTCTAAAAAGGTGCTCTAAGGGAGGGAAGGAAAAGGTACTCAAAAAGGAGTGCGCTTGTGAGGGTTATAGAGAAGGAAAGGCGATGTGCAATATAAACATCACAGACCAATAGTGACCTATCCAGCCACTCTAAAGGCTAAATATGCAACAACATAGTATACTCATGACACAGTAACACAATTACTGTTGTCTATACATGAGAAAACGAGAAAGACCGTCAACGTTTCGACCCCCTTGATGCATGTAGGGTATTTTATCCTTAAAATGGGGTCTTCATCAGGACATAGGGAGACACCTAGGGGTAATTTGAAATGGTCTTAATTAATTTAGGTGATGAATCAAGCAACTACAGTCAATTACACAAAGAAGGCAATGAATGTTACCCTTAAGGTCACCCAGAAGAATCAGGCACGAAAATTGAAGATATGGGCCCGTAGGCTCCTGCGGCGTAGAGGCGAGTAGAGAGGACTTACAGCCCGCTGGAAATTAAATTAAATTTGTTTCAGCACCAGGACAGTCAAGGAAACTCAGCTCATAGCTATTGAACTGACTTACTTAATTGTGAGTCAGTGTAGCGTCAAAGTTATGGCCCCTCTGTTTGAAATCCAAAACGCTCTGAAAGGGAGACATAAGCCCTTAGGTTGCTTAATAGGATCCCTAAAGATCCAAGAGAAGATATAGGTGCAGTTAGAGGCACTTGCACTCACTTGATAAAATGAGGTATATTCAAAAACGGGGATGTGTCCTTAAAGCAATCTAAAAGGGAACACGAGAGTAAGGGTTAAACTCATGTAAAACTGATTAGATTAAGCATGAGAATATGTAGGAGAAAGTTAAAAGGCGTGACACACCTGTGTGGCAAATCGCGGTGAATCAGCGAATTTAATGGATGGATACATGAATTATTCCATCCTGGACCTGGAAAGATCAAGAAAGGGTCATCGGAGTATTAATCATGGGAAACTCCGTCATATGGGGCCTCAAAGACAATCCAAGAAGAAATAACATAAAAGTAGGCTTAGAGCTGCGACATACCTGTCAGCTCTCATCCGTGGCGATCAGGATCTGACGAGCGGGGCCGGAAAGTGCCGCTGGCTATGTCAGAAACGGAAGCGTGCACGCCCTCCAAAGAGCCGCTTGATGCAGGCTGCGCCGTTCTGACACGGCGTGTGTCATCTGTAACGATGACGCTGTCATCAAATGTGGTACAATACTCTGATAGTAATAAACCCATCCGGGTTGGATAAGGAATAATAACAGTGTCTCCTTAGGCATAGTTAAATCAGATTAAAAGGTGGCTGATATCAAGCAATTCCCAGGGCACATAAACGCCGCACAAGCAGACCCAAAAAGAACTGCAACATCACTGCTTAGAGGAGCAGCAGGGCACTCTCCAACTAATAAAGGACATCCTCAAGACATTAGCAGAAGCTGCCTGGAACCCGCACCGCCACTGTTTTGGCAAACGGCCCTGAGATGGATTTCGAAGACAATAAACAATCAAAAAAATTGACAACACAGTCATCAATCACCAAAAACCAGTGTCAAAAGCTCCCTACGGATATGCTCATGGAATATCAATGGACTGGCCAGCAAAATGTCAGACCCAGATTTTCCACCTATCAAAGGACATTCGACATCATAGCACTACAGGAAACCTGGCTGACAGACCCTCCGCACCTTTAAGGATATCTGCGCTTTTAACCCCAGCCCTTAGGGGGCAAAATTCGGCCACCTCCAGGGCGACCTTGCAACTTACATCTCCAATACAAGTACATCTACGGCTCACGCAGTCGGCCCCGCCTCTCCAGCAACCATGGCAATACATTTACTAACCCCGTCCACAACACCAGGAAAAAAAGAGCACCAACATCATAATAATAAACGCTTATGTCCACCCAAAAAGGAAAACCAAGGCAGCAAAGAACTTGAGCGAGTGCCTGGAGGCATGCATAAGCGAAGGGGCAACAACAGACATTATTCTCACTCAGGACTTAAACCTTAATCTAATGGGCTCCTCTACAGATGACGAAATGTCCACTCAAAACTTAACCTAGAACATTCCGCCGCAGGGGAAACCCCCACCAGGTCGCCCAACCAAAACTGGCAAGCGCCTACTTGAGGACCTTGAATACCTCAACCTCAGAGAATCAACAGCAGATCTGCCGGCAACAACCCTCCTGCAAACACTCACTATTCATCTACAGTAAATTCTATATTAGATTACACTTTTGTCTCCTTAACTTTATTCAACCAAATCGCCTCATTCCAGCTGGGCGATAAAGCTGACAGCGATCGCCGCCCTCAAGAAATTACGCTCTGAAAAAACATGCCTACGCTTGACAGGTCTCAGACCCTCCAAGGAACAGAGTTTACAACCAACTACAGAAGAATCAAATTTGCACAAGCAGCAGACGGGTGCCTGTTGCAAAACGCAACATTCCACTTTGAGTTACATGTCGGATCAAGCGAAACGGAGAAGTGGGAGAGCTTCACTACAACAATGGCGTCATACGCCGTCCCGACCAAATCAAGGGCACCACAGAGCCACAAGCATGAAGCACATGTCAAAATCACAAAAAAATGAAATCAAGCTCATGAAAAACTCAACTTATCGCACAATGAGACATCTCCGATACAATCCAACTGACAAAAGACACCTAGCTTTGCTACGACAGCAAAAGGTGCAGTTAAGGAGACAAAAATGGGAGTCAAATAGATCCAAACAGAATGATAGTGCAAGATTCTGGGGAACAATAAACCGTTTCATCTGTCCCTCACATGAGGGAATCTCATCTATTATCTCGGAAGAAGACTGGGCAAGCTACCTCAAGGCCCATTTCCATCAAGAAAACAAACCACTGGCCACAGAATCAGAAACCACACTCAACTCAGGAAGTGAGCCACTGGAGATTCACCGGGCGGAATGCAGAGCAACAGAACCTGAAGCACTAGGGGGGAACCTGCCAATGGCTGCAACCTTAAGCAGCAAAATCGGGACAATCAAGCAGCAAATAGGAAAGGGAAGGAGAGAGGGGGCCCCAGGCCCCAATGGAATTCCACTGGTTCTGTATAAACAGGATGCAGACCTCGGAGCCAAGGCCCTCGAACCTCTCTTCACCGAAATAAGACTACTGGGCACACTCCCACGCTCCTGGAGAGGCTCGATAATCTCCCCAATCTTCAAGTCAGGCGACAAGTCTTTGCCAAATAACTACAGACTAGTGGCACTCCTGGGTAACGAGGCAAAATACTTTGCGGGAACACTATTAGAAGAGCTTCAGGCATGGGCCAACGAGAAATCAGCTATTCCTCTAAACCAGACCGGCTTTGCAAAATCCGTCGGAACAACAACAAACATCCTAGCCATGGCAATGCTAATCGACAAGGCGTAATCAACAAAAATGCCATTACACCTATGTTTCATTGACTAGAGGGCCACCTTTGACCATGTAAATCGTAACAACCTGTGGGCTAAATTTGGGAGCTGGGGCATACCACAGACTATTAAACCTGATAAATAATTTGCACACAGACACATGGGTCTAGATAAAGCTGGGTGACGGATCATTTCTGTCAAGGCGCATACCGACTGAGAAGGGGCTCAAACAGGGAAGTGTTTTAGCCCCGATCCTGTTCAACCTGTTCCTAGCAGACCTCTTTCCGGCACTAAATGCCTTCAACTCACACGCACCAAGATTAGGTGACTTAGTACTCTACCATGCCTCCTCTACGTGGACGACATAGTCCTGATCAGCCATACACAAGTGGGTCTACAACATCTCCTCACCACCATGCAGGAGTACTCCGAAGCCCATGGCGTAATCATCAACCTGGAGAAAACAAGGACTATGACGATCAGGAAAAACCTAAAGAAATCTCCAACTTGGTTCTGGGGCAGCACACACATTGAATCTGCACTGGAATATAAATATCTAGGCGTGACTATTGATAAAGAAGGCTACTTCACTGCCCAGAAAAACTGCATCAGCCGCAAAGGCCTGGCCCTGGCAGTCTCATTAAAGGACATTAACTCCAAACTCCAAACTGAGCGGCCCATCGATATTGCCCTTGGCCCAGGTGGTACGCGCCAAGCTCCTTCTAACAATCGCCTACGGCTGCGAAGCACAGAGGGGCAGGGACTCAAAAGTACTGGACAGTACAGTCCCAACAGCGTACATGATCATTTTCGGCTTGCCCAAATACACCTGGCCTGCACAGATCAGGCTAGAATTTGGCCTACAGAAACAGTCCCGGGCAAGACAAGGGGCGTATATAATCACCTGGGACAAAGTCCGGAAAGCCGCACCAGGATCTCTCAATCAATACTTGTGGAAAGAGCTACTACTGCAAGCTGCATCACCCGCTTCAAAATACCTCAAAAACAGCCTGACCAACACGGGGCTAACTCAGCTTTGGGACACTCCCACCAACAATACTACTTTAAAAAAACTGGTATGGAAAACGGTCAAGCATCCCTCATGGATCGAGGACAAGGCTTCCCTCTCAAAAAGGGCGCAAGGCTGGATGGCTCTGAGCACCTATACAGCCCCAGATCCTCAGAATTATTTTGATTTGGGGTACGCCAAAGCCACTAAAATTAAGTTTTTGAAGTATAGAGTAGGCCTTCTACCCTGCGTACCACACCTCCCTCACGGGCTCAAGGAAACAACGGGCACTATCTGCTGCTTATGTGGCTTAGCACCAGACGGCCTGCTGCACCTCCTATGCTCATGTAAAGAACTTTCGGAAGAAAGGAAACAACTACTAAAACCTAATTTAAACCAACGAGGGATTCGCACTCGGAGACAAGCAGTGCTGGCTTGTTTTGCACCTATAGACCCACAGTTGAACTGCTGTCTGGTGAAGTTTCTGAGACTGGTGGAAAAAAAATGCCAGATTAATGGATGACCAAGGGAAGTTTCCTCGGAACAATTTTAAACCTTTCCCGCAGCGAGCACTGTGCCTCAAGATGCAGTACTCACACACAGAGATTAAAGCATAATATTTCCAAGTGAAACACCATGCTTGCAAAGGCGCTAGAAAACAAAAAAAGAGGCCTCTTCAAACAAGCAAATCACAAATCTGTGCATCCGCAAGAGTGTAATACTGCTTGCCCTTAAAGTACTGGGCACCATCAATCGTTCAGTAAATCTATCTCACTCTAATTTACTTATAAGGCAGTCTACACTCTAGTGGGGGGCAATTTCAAACATCATATTCAGCCCCAACCAACGTCACCTAGCCCGAGTAAATCATGCTGGAACGAAACATAGACTAGCACTTTAAAAATACCTCAAGCACTAAGAGCACTAAGAGCACTTTGTAACATCAGGTTGGATGTGAAGAGCCGGGTTGTAACCATCAATGTTGCTCCCTCCAACCGCATTGAACCAACAATAGAATGTTTTACGAAGATTTACTTGTTTTAATTGCCTTAAGTCTGCAAAGGACTTTTTTTTTTTAGCAGACATCAACGTGCAGCTGTAATATTATTATTATGTGAATTAATGACTTTATTGGTTGACTCATTGCATTGCAATAGGTTTGTGCATCTGTAAGACTGTAATACTGCTTGCCCTTAAAGTACTGGGCACCACAACCGTGCAGTAAATCTATCTCACTCAAATTTACTTATAGTCGACACTCTAGCGGGGGGCAATTTCAAACATCATATTCAGCCCTGACCAATGTCACCTAGCCCGAGTAAATCATGCTGGGACGAAACATGAGATTAGCACTTTAAAAATACCTCAAGCGCTTTTTGCACTAAGAGCACTTTGTAACATTAGGCCGGACGTGAAGAGTCGGGTCGTAACCTGTCAATGCTGCTCCCTCCAAACGCACTGAAGCAACAATAGAACGTTTTACGAAGAGTTACTTGTTTTAGTTGCCTTAAGTCTGCAAAGGGCATTTTTTAGCAGACATGAACGCGCAGCTGTAATTTTATTATTATGTGTACTAATGATTTTATTGGTTGACTCATTGTATTGCAATGGTTTTTGGTAACTATGCAAATAAATTAAACTTAAACTTAAACTAGAAGCTGCTGTGTGCAACCTTCACATCCAGCTCATGGACAGGAACCTGGGTCTGATGGTGCTGTCAAAGATGAGTTACGGTGTTGCCAAACTGGTTTAAGACCGGGTATCACTGATTTATGACTGTATGATTGATTTATGATGATGTTCTTGCATGGTTTATGGCATATATCAATAATCAATTACTGTCAGGATGATTTATGACCCTCTCAAGATTTATGACTTAATGTTAATAAACTGCTACCTTTTACCTCCACCCAGAGTCTCTGACTATTATTGAAAGAAGAGCGGGTGGAGGGGAAGGACAGTCAAGGGCCCAGTAGAACCAGGTAGCCCTGGCTGGGGCGGGTTGAAGGAGGGTCCAAACTGTTGAGGCACGCTATTGAGGAGATGGCGCAAATACATTCATAAAATCCCTTTTCCCTGCCTTGTAGATACATTAGGTGGAATATGGGAATACTGTTATAGCGAAAAGTGTGAGAAACAAGTAAAATGTCCGCAAGGTTGTATGGGGCATTAAAATTACTATGATAGACTTGTCAAATTTGTCTTTTCATTGATGTGGGTTTTCATTGTGAGAAGATGGGCATACTTGTGCGCCCCGGGCATCCTTCCACACAGCTGCCCGCAAGAAGCCACTTTATTTCCATATTAAAGACCCAACATGTGTAAGAGGTTAGAAACTCTGGAACTCTTTCACCTTAAAATACGTAAAAGGTTTGTAGAGGCACTGAATAAACACCTGAGTTCCCAATTAGGTTAAAAGTTGCGTTTTCAATGGTTTATTTCGATTTGAAAATCTAGAATAATTCATAATTGATATCTTTGTTTCGAGATCATTATGTCATCAGTTCAGCTAGCAGGTGTTGTGCGACACACCTGATCACTTTGTCAAGGCTTTGGAGAGTCAACTTAAAACTAATGATTACTCAAAATGGATCAGAAATTCATGCTATAAAGCCCACGATTTAGACAAAGGCAAATACACTGCATTCCACAGCATGTAGGCGCTAAATGAGTAAACTGAATTAGGCTTTTAGCTCCTGAAGTGTTTTATTTTCAAGTATTTTATTTTGGCAAATTATTGTACTAAGGAGTAAGGGTGGATGCATGAGTGCTCCTCAAGACAAGCGATGGAACACAGTTGCATCTCAACCCAATCATACCCCCTTTTTAAAATTCATATAACTTTAATATTTTTGGGACGAATGCCATCAAAGCAGCTCAGTGATTGTAAAGATAATATGGGGAGGCAGGCAGCCCACTAACAGCCGTACATGGATTAATAAATGTTGAGAGGGTGTTGCAAACCCCACCCAGGAGGCTCACACACCGCAGTGAATGCTATCAAACTCCTCCCATGCACATAAGCTACCCAGATATACTATCAGCCCCCTCTCTCTCCTTCACACGAGGAGAATCCTCTATGTGAAGGTAACACTGGTGATTGTGCTCACAAAAATATCAGTTGGTGCTAGCTAGGGAGAGTATACCACCATCTATGGGCTTCATTTACAATGAGGCTGCGCCACCAAAGCGTCACTTTTTGCGACGCTCTGGTGGCGCTGGGGCCCCCTCCATATTTACCAGGCAGCACTAAGCCACTTTGTGTGGCTTAATGCAGCCTTGTAACTATCGTTCCCTTTAACGCAGTTTTCGGCGTTAAAGGGGAATGCAATGTGTGTTCCTGTGGGCGTTCCCAGCAACACCCATGGCTTTTTGACACTGCCCCAGATTTATGAGGAATCGTAACTCTGAACCGGTGCCAAAAACTTTACGCCTCCAAAGGCGCAACGAGAATAAATACCATTATTTCTCCTCGTTTTTGCAGCATTCTGCAGCACACATAGAGGAAAAAGCATCTTGTGTTTGTTTTTGTGCAGGAAGGTTTCCCTTCCTGCACAAAAACAATCATCCCCGCAACGCAGGCACCCTTGCACCATGGCGCAAAGATGCCTACGTTGGTGCATGGCAGCCCATTGTGCGCCAGCACAGGGGAAAAGGAAAGGAATGCGTCATAAATGATAGATAAGGCACATTTCTGCCATTTTCTTTTGCCATAGTGCAGTGCGCAGGAAGGCCTGCGGCGCTGCCCTACGCCAAAATCTTGTAAATAAGGCCCTAAGAATCTTGGTTGCAACAATATGGCTGTGTGATGCCTTCTGCAGGTGGAAGATGGGTTTTGGAGCACGTTTGTGCCAACAGAAAAGACCAGGTACATGGTGTCCTCACGCAGTTGTACTGCTTAAGGAGGCCTTCTTGCGGTACGCATGTACACAACACAGTATTCACTAGTCTAGCACACCAGCGCCTTACCTTGGTGAACTGCCGCCATAGCTGCCATTTTAATATGGGCAGTTGAGGAGAGGGAGGCAGATCATTCATCTGCCCCCATTTCAGCCCACCCCACCGAGCTTGGCCATGATGCAGTGAGTTGTTGTGCTACAAATTCCATACTCATTACAATATGATATCGCACAACATTTTATGCAGAAAATCGAGCTTATCTATGACAAGATTATCTCGTCAGGGAGCCAGCCTCCGGTTGTTATGGCATACGACCCGCCAGTACATGTAAACACTCAGCTGTTAGAGAGATTCCCCCCTCTGACTTCGGCAGACGTGGAAGCATTACTTCGTACTGTAAAATCTGGCTCCCCCCTTGATATTATCCCGGCCAAAATCGTTGCCTCCTTGTCCCGTCAACTGTCTTCACCCATAGGGTCTCTTCTCAATCTTTCCATGAGAGAGGGTCGTCTTCCTTTGGAATGGAAGGCAGCACAGGTTATGCCTGTCCGCAAGAACACCAAAGCTCCCCTGGCAGATCTCTCCAATCTCCGTCCCATCTCGCTACTTCCTCTCCTGAGCAAGTTACTAGAAAAACATATCAATAAACATCTGTCTGACCATGTCGAACTTACTGGCAGCCTGGATGCCTCCCAGTCAGGTTTTAGGCCCAAATATAGCACAGAATCTGCCCTGCTCGCGGTCACGGATAACATCAGGATGACCTTAGACAGGGGCCAATCTACGATTCTGGTGCTGTTGGACCTTTCTGCCGCGTTCGACACGGTCTCCCATCAGATATTGCTCAGGAGACTGGAGGAGATTGGACTCAGAGACACTGCCCTTCAGTGGATGACGAGCTTCCTATCCTCCCGTTCCCAGACCATCAATCTCGACCCGTACCGTTCGGCGACTATGGAACTGACCAAGGGAGTACCTCAGGGCTCTTGCCTGAGCCCTACCCTGTTTAATATCTATGTTGCTCCCTTGGCCAATCTCCTCAGGACCTGTGGTTTCATTCCCATTTCATACGCCGACGATAAGCAGCTCCTATTTCCTTTCAGCAAATTCACCTCATCTGTTCAGTCGGCTTTCTCCTCTGGTATGAGGGCTATTTCAAATTGGATGAGATGTAATTTTCTCCAATTTAACGTTGGGAAGACTGAGATTATGCTTTTCGGCGAGGCCCCCTTGCTGTGGACTCCCGAATGGTGGCCGGTGGACCTTGGTGCTCCCCCCGCCCCCAAGTCCCTGGTAAAGAACCTGGGCATCCGCTTGGACCCGACTCTCACTTTGAAGGAGCACGTTGCTCAGACAGCTGGCTCCTTCTTTCATACGCTTGGTCTTTTACACCGAGTTTTTCCTCTGCTTCCTGATTCCACTCGGAAAACCTTGACTCAGGCCCTTATACTGAGTCATCTGGACTACTGCAATGTCCTCCTGGTCTCAGCCAATGAGTCCTCGCTATGTAGAATGCAGGTGGTTCAGAACACCGCAGCGCGCCTGGTCCTGAATGCCCCCCCTAAGTCCGCTTCGCTCCCTCTCCTCCATCAGCTCCATTGGCTCCCAGTGCGTAAGCGGGTAAAGTTTAAAGTCTGCTGCACTGTCCACAAAGCCTTACACAACATTGGTCCTTCATATCTTGCTGAGAAATTCACGCCCTATGCGCCTTCCAGGACCCTCCGCTCAGGAACCAAATCTCTTCTTGTGGTCCCTCGAGTCAGGAAAGCTAGGCTGGGTGGGAAGGCATTCTCCCACCTTGGCCCTCTCTACTGGAATCAGCTCCCTATTCATCTGAGACAATGTCCCGATCATCTCCAATTTAGGAAGCTCCTTAAGACCATCCTATTCTGATCCCCTCTCAGCTTTTTCTGCAGCCCTGGCCGTAGCGCAGAGATACCCCTTCGGGGGTCGATTCAGGCGCTATATAAATAAATAAATAAGTAAATAAATAAATACAAAGAGGAATCACAGAGTTGAAAATATTTACTAGTTAGTTATAAGTTTGCAAAGCCAAAGATCCATGCAGTGATGGGCACTGCTCCTCAGTCGCTCTGTGACACGGACAAAGCTGAGAAAGTGCTGGAAGTCTTGTGAATAAATTGCAGTGGGGATTTCGCACGTTGTGGACTTTTGAAATGATATTTAGGAAATGTTTGCTTTGAACTAAGCAGACACATAACTTCCACATTCTTACAGATTCCTCAGAAAAGCCACATGGACTCGAAATGCCGAAGTAGTCCTACATCATCGGAGACTGCATTAGTCTGAGTGAAAAACGGCCTTACTCGGATTTATAAATTGATGTGTGCTGAAGGACCTTTACTATAGTGTAACAAGATGTTAATTATCCAATTTGTGTGTTCCATTAGAGAATAGGAACTGTCAGTGCTGGTTGCGCCTACATTTTGATGCACAAAACAGTGTATTCATCTGCTGTAGATATGTCATGTGTCTCATAAACACTTAACACAATTTCCTATCTTGCCCCTTCTTACTGTTTCTCTCTCGTAGCACTAGCTGCTTTTCACTGTTTACAGAAGTCTCTCTAACTTTACCTGTCCAACAGACCTAGAGTGCAAACTATGAGACCAGTTCTCTAAAAATTCAAAAATCTAGGAAGATGTAGGGGCATGCTTACAAGTTGCAAGCATTTCTGCATTTTTATTGATTTGGGCATTCACGGTGGTGAGCTTCCCTTGCATGCCTTGGAAATGTCTTTTCCCAAACTCATAGCAAGGTTGGCGATCTCCAGGAAAGTTGTAACTTTGTGGGCATTCCCCACATTGGCTTGGTCACCTCCCATGTTAAACCAATGGGAACAGACAGTTTCCTGACTACCAACCCCTTCCAATATCATGACTACATAAAAACCCTGTCAGCTGCCGTATTTGTCACTAGGAATGAGTGAAACCTCAATCTTAGTCTCAGTATCTGAATTTTGCATAAACTAATTTTTGAGCAACTGTATTTCACATAGGTGTGCAAAATGTTTTTAGTATCAGAACCTTTGTACCCTAAAATGTCTGACTATTATAGGTTCAGTTTTTCAAGTCATCTTAATTTTCAGGAATTCGTATACTCAAGGCAAAAGCAATTTTTGATTAACAAAAGCAATTGTATTCAATTCAGATCATCATCACCTTGTGGTATCGTGCGACAAGTTTTCCTCTGGAATCAAATGCAACAAGAGTGTTGTAGAAGAACTGGCCATCCTCAGGGCATGAATCCTTACTGAGATTGCAGGGCTTTTTGTCTCCAACATTCGCAACCACATATATATTATTTGTCTTTGCCATGCAGCTAAGCCTTTCCTGGACAGGAGCTGGACCAAACCTTATTCATGAAGAGGGGAAAAAAGAGAAAAATGTAAGCAAACTGATCATCTAAACTACATTGGAGGCAAAACAGAATGGTCACACATTAGACATTGTCTATCGAAGCAAAATGGTCGGTATTAAAAATGAGTTCTTCAAAGCAAGTGCTTTCAAATGGAATACCAGCTGCAAGATAAGAACCAGAAGGGAATTCAGTAGAGGATGTGTGCCCTCTGGCTCAGATGACTATTTCACGTCACGAGATCCCACGTTTCTGGTGTTGCATGTGGTGAGTTTAAGAGTAACCACTTCTGCACCTGAGAGAAACTCACTATCACCAAGTCTGATATGAATGAAAAACCAAGACAAGACACAACAAGACTTCAAGTTATGCCAGTTGAATAATTTGTTGTTGTTATTCGATTGCTCAGTGAGTGCCATGGGAAATCAGATTCCTACTTGGCTATATGTATATTCTACAGTGTACCAAATGTGTTACGTGCATGGCATCCTGGACATTTACCACTTGTATTCTATTAAGTGTAGTACGAAATGTGAACCTGGTCTATGTCAGATACTTCCAGGGGCGGCTCCTCCACTAGGGCGGAGGAGCGTCGCCCACTGCTAGCTCGCAGTGCGAGAAGCAGAAACATAAAATGGTAATAACTACCATTTTATGTTTCTGCTTCTCGCACTGCGAGAAAGCAGGAGGGTTTGGTTGCAGGCGGGCGGGTGGGCGGGGCTGCTCTGCGAGCAGGGCTGGGCAGGGAAGGAGTGGTGTGCCCACTCCTGAGTGCGCATGACTGGTTTGGTCGGCCCTCTGGAGAACATGGCTGGGCGATTAGCCCCTGGCTGGGCGGCGTCCCGACCAATCATAACGCTGCTTGGAGCGTTGTGATTGGCTTAGGGGTGGGAGCCTGGCTGCCTGCTTCCTGTTCCTGCAGGAGGGCAGGTCAGGAGCAGAGACGACGCGGGACCCGGCCGGCGGGAAGGTAAGTTTAATTTTTTTATTATTATTATTAAATGAACCCCCCACGTGACCCCCTCCCCGCGTGACTCCCTCCCCTTGCGGCCCCCCACCCGCGAGTCATGCCGTCCCCGACTGGATACTTCCGATCAGAACCATCATGGTAGGGATTTGGCACACTGACATTCCTCAGCATAAAAAAGAGCTAGCAATGAAGACTGTGAGACACTAGGGGGGATATTTACAATAAAATGTCGGAGCGTGGGCCACGCTCTGACATTTTTAAAACTCAGGGATGCACCGTATTCACAAGAATACGGTGTACCCCTGTGTTTCCCCTAGCGCTTGCGCAAAAAAACTGCCTAGTGCCAGCACAGGCCCCCTGCTGCCATGTTGCAAGGATACCTGCGCTGCAGAGACGATTGTTTATGTGCTGAAAGGAACACCTTCCTGCACATAAACAAACAATAATGACGATTTGCACCTTCTATGTGTGCTGCATTCTGCAGCACACATGGAAAAAGCAAAAAACGAGGCGAAATTAATAATTTCTCCTCGTATCGACATTATAATGGCTGATATTCCATGGCGTTAGTTTTTGGGGCTGCCTCAGCTGTCTAAATCTGAGGCAGCGTCAAAATGTAATGGGTGTTGTGGTGGAAAGCGGTGTAATGCTCACAACAACACCCATTGTACGCCCCTTTGCGGCAGAGGAATGCGGCGGAAATGGGCATATTTACAAGGTAGCGTTAAGCCACGCAAAGTGGCTTAGCCCCACCTTGTAAGTATGGAAGATGGCGCTACACCACCGGAGTGTTAAAAAAAGTGATGCTCCAGTGGTGGTGAGGGCTTGTAAATATGCCCCTATATTTTTGTGGTGCTCCGAGGTCAGTTCAAATACAAAGTCAGTAAGCAGAGTGCAGTTTATAACAGGGAAGGGGTAATCACACACACACAATGAACTTACCACACAACAGTGCATCTTCACTGTGTGATGTAACCCATACTAATGCTTCTATGACAGAGGGTCTGATCTTCAGATTCAAATTAAAGTTACCTAAAGTACATTGTGGGGTGTCTGAGATTTTTGGATGTGCCCGAGCCTGACACTACACTGTTTGAGTGCCCCAATACACAACAGCTCATTCTTAGTTCCATATCCAACTGGGGTGATAGAGGAAGTATTATGGAATACACATTTATCATGGCATGCCTGAGTATTATGGGATGTTGAAACAGGAGGCAGGTCTGCTGCTGACCTGTCAGCATCAAAGATATTTTGTGAGGCGATTCCAGAAAGAGCTTCCACCGCAATTATGCGGATTCTCCTATAAGAGGCAGCTCAGTTTCTCTCATTATCACTCATTCGTTCAGGATTTTCTTAGATATATTCCATTCACTACTTAAGAAGGGTGGAAGAGCAGAGCGGGAACTCAGAGTTGCAATTGTTTATTTATTGCTACAAAATTAATACATTGTGTTCACGGTATGGTAACAAATGTTGAGATGTTATTCTTCAACTTGAGAAGATAAAATGTATACTGGCAACCTGCAGAATGGTAAAACATATGGAGATTCACATCTGAAATACATGTACACGATGGTCTAATGTCTAAGTGCAGCTTAGGACTTTCCATCCCATAGGAGGGGGGCAATTGAACATGCAGGAAGAGAAAAAAGAAAGTTAAAGAAACGGGAACACAAGGGCATATGAATGAATTCATGGATTACAAAGGGACTGGTAAATTGTGGGCAACAGCCATGGCATGCCAGCATTTTCTTCTTCCCTACAGGATAATTTTTTAAGAAGACTTGGCAGGACCAATCTCGTGCGCTTTGCCAATTCTGCTAGTGGCTTTACCAATGATTGTGCAATGCAAGCATTGGCTTTGCCAATGCCATCGGATGGTATCTTCAAATTCAATCTTTTCTATTGTTTATTAAAGTTATTTTATCTCAAATGGCTGCCATATTGTGCCTGAACATCACATTGCATCAGATTACATGTAGACATCTGGCCCAAAACTGTTGTGGCCTTCTTGGAATTCTGTTATTTTTATTGCTTATTAAAGAATTCCAATATGGCTACCATGTTGTCTGCAGACACACTGTGATGCAATATGGTGGCCATTTTTGAATTCTACTATTCTATCTTTTTATTGTGATCATACCATTCCAAGATGTCCACCACGTTGTTTCTAGATACACCAAGTCGCAATGCAGTGGCCGTATTGGATTGGTATAACGCAAGTAAAAAAATACAGAATATAGAACTAAAAGTTGGCCAACCAACAGTATAGACTTAGTCAATGCTTGCGGCACAACTGTACAAACATTGACTAACAGGTGGCAGCAGTGCCCAGAGCTTAATTAGTTCCATGACATCAGCTCTGGAAGGATACACTCAATCACTCAAAAAGCAGGGCGAAACATAAATGTTTCACAGGGCAGACAATCACAAGAATATGAAGAAATTACATTGAATAGGGAGCCTTGAATTGAATGGACAAGAATGCCATACAATCATAAGCAAGGGGCAGATCAAAGTTACACCTAAGTAAATGTTGAAGTATGGGATACAATGTTCTCTGAGCTGCCTGAAGTGAAGCCACAAAAATGACAAACAAGCTGAAATAATTTAAATTACAATGCAGTAGCATTAGAGTAATTAGACACTTACAGCCATACATTTTGCACATATGTTGGAGCATGTGTGGAGCAAACACAAGGAGATGATGGACAGAGCGCTGAAACATTTCAGACACTCACCCCCAGTCACAGATCTGGGTTGAATCCATCATTGTTCTTTAGCTCACTTCGCCACCTCAGTTCAGACCCAGGTATATGCAAATCAGTCTTGACCCCGTGCCTCATGGGAACAGTCCAGCCCGAACTGCCAAGCCACGTCTTCCTTGAACCGAAAACAAACATCCTGGGACCGGTTTCGGGGTAACACCACTCATCAGCCAGGCTAACTTGACTCCAGTGGCAAAGTGAGCAAGCAACCCACGTCTGGGCATACCCTGCCAACTTAGGGCGAACAATGCAAACAAAAGGAGATGATGGACGGAGCACTGAAACTTTTTCGATACTCACCCCCAGTCACAGATCTGGGATGAATCCATCATTCTTCTTTAGCTCACCTCACCACCTCAGTTCAGACCCAACAATATGCAATTCAGTCTTGACCCTGTGCCTCATGGGAACAGTCTAGCCCGAACTGCCAAGCCAGGTCTTCCTTGAACCGGAAACAAGCATCCTGGGACCGGTTTCGGGGTAACACCCCTCATCAGCCAAGCTAGCTTGAATCCAGTGGCAAGGTGAGCAAGGGACCCACATCTGGGCGTACCCTGCCAACTTAGGGTGAACAAAGCAAATACAAGGAGATAATGGGAGAGCGCTGAAACTTTTCAGACACTCACCCCCAGTCACAGATCTGGGTTGAATCCATCATCGTTCTTTAGCACAGAGGACCGTTATACATGGCTGTGCTCCCCCATTACACACAAGGATGTGGTTATGAAAAAACATGCTATTTATCTAACCATTTGAAACTGTGCAAAGGCATACCTGTTTGGATCAGTGCAAGGAATCCAGTTCACATCAGGATCTGGGATATTTTCAAGATATGGAAAAATGGTCTGTCTCGTAAAACCCCATCCATATATAGCAAGCTCGGGGGTCACAATGATCTGTGCATTCTGTTAAAATAAAAATACATTTTTAACTAAACTTCAACACAAAGAGAACATCAGTGCTCTAAAACAGACTTGCTGGTGTGTACTTGGGAAGTCAAAATAAGTTATAGATGGAATTTTATGTATCCCTAGCTTTCACTTCTCATTCTTGTGATGAGGATGCCTTTATAAGAACAGTTTACTCATACAGAATGTATATAAGTAGCTTACATTTTATGCATATTGTTCATACAAGACCACACGTGCATAACACAACTTCCCCTCAAATGTTCATCATATCACGTATGGAGGTGGTCCAACAGGAAGTATCTTTGCAAGTATAAAAACAATATCTCTAAAAGGGTATTTCATTGTTTGTAAAGTTTGAAGTATGTATATTTGTGCGTAGGGAGGAGATGTAAACATTCATACATGAACTCCATACAGAAACTGTACCTGACATTGGATTACAGAACTTCTTTGTTGGCTCATTAACCCTCCCTTCCAAAAAGTCAAACTAAAGTTTGGTTGTGACAGGTCCCAGAGGTCCCATGCCACCCAACTCCCTTTCAATCTCCAAATGTAAACCTTGTTGTAGTATTTATATGTACATCCAACCTGCTCTTTCTGTGTAGAGACAATTAGGACAAACCTTTGCTTCATAAACAGAATGTTTATATACTGATGGTGTCAACTATTTCAGTTATTTCCTGTAAAACACAATACTGTACCACAGGATTACCTCAACAGTAAGAGTTGTAAATCAACTACAGTGTTAAGCAGAAATCTTTTGAGTTGCTCGAGCAACTAAATGTAGAACTCTAAAGTAAGCATCAGCAAATAAAACATCTCACTAAATATTTGCTACTCACGCCTGCACTGCTATGAGCAAATATGGATGGGCACTGGATTGGCACTCCAAGTTAGGTTGGCCACGCTGTTAATGTGGATCAGTATGCAGGTGCTGTAAATTGCCATAAATTGCCATGTTGACATGTATGATCCGATGTAAATAAAAGTGTGTGATTTCCTATTTCAGGATGGTGATGCTACAAGGACCCTCATTGAATCCACAGAGATATTCTATACACTGACTAGTGGATGCTTAGAGAACAACTAATTGACTGGCAGGTGTGTTGTCTGGGCACAGCTATTAATTATTATCTATTTGTGGTGGAAGGAGCTGGCAAATATTTCATCTCCCATAAGAAGATTAGAGTTTTTATGGTTCTGCAGCTCTGGATCACACAAAACTGGAGAATAAGAGGAAGATATAACAATCAGAAAATTAATGTTGATGAAGACATAAAAACCCAAATCAGACCATAAACGGTAAGAATGGTTTCTTAATGGATAGAGAACGAGATACATTAGGTTTGAAAATTCTTATGCACATCTCACTATGGTCTCCATAAAATGTTAATTAAAGCCCCATAATGGATCCTCGCTTCCAACATAAAAAGACAGTGAAATCTGAAAACCAACAGTGGAATCTGGGAACACTGGTGACTCTTATTCCTCAGATCAGAATATTTTCTAAGCATGAAATCTGGGTACATTATTTCTCTGATTCCCCCTAAATTTACAGGCTGTTGAAATGAAATAATCAACTAACCTGGTAGATGAAGCAAGGGGCCAGATTTATCATTGTATTGTGTGCTTCCTGCATCACGCATGGTGTTGAAGGGCAACCTTACCTGGCCCTGCGTTGCTTGGTAAATCTGGAGTAACACAAGGCAGCGCAAGCCACTGCCTTGTGTTACACTGCGCTGGAAAAGCGTTACATTAATGGAGAGTGGGTGTTCCCACGCATCCACCCATGGAGTTTGGCGCATTCCCAGATTTACCAAGACTGGCGCGTTTACAGATTTACCAGTCTTGGTAAATCTGACAATGCGCCAAAACCATGGGTGGAGCATGGGAATATTGTAATTGCACATATATAACACTTGATACCTCTGATGTAGCACATAAGTACTTTACAGTGAGCAGCACACTATTTTTGAGGCCAAGCTTAGTGGTAGTAGGGTAGATTGGTTGTTATTTGTTTATTCTTATGTTCTTGGAAATCTCATGCATTTACTGTCAGTTTTGTGACTAGAAGAAGACTAATAAGATTTACTGGTGTGTCATTAATGTAGAAAGAATGATGTGTGCCCATGTTAGCTGGATGAGTGGATAATGTGAGAGTAGCTTGATATGTAGTTAAGAGAGACTATGGAAGTCTGGAGCCAATGGAAGATGTCAGAGAGAGTGGAAGAAAGAAGATTTGGGTGCAGAAACAGGAGTGCAAGGAAAGAATGGGTGGCAGATCAGGGTAAGCACACTGCTCAGAAGAAAGTTTTTTTTGAGGGCTGTATACACACATATACAGGCATATACATATATATCATTACCAAGTGGTAGTCGCCACTAGGTCAATAAACGTAGGTGTCACCAGAAAAGAAAAAAATAGAGCAAAAAAAGCTGCGATCCCATGAGACTATTGTGGAATCGGAAACAAAAATGTCGGCCAGGCGTCACTGATCTCCCTAATGCCCCAGGGAGCCTACGCCGAGGCTGATTTCATATAGGGGAGGGGGGCTGCATGGCCCTCCTCCTCGAGCCTCCAAAGCCCACTCCCAGGGCTGAAAACTGTTTATATGGGGAGGGAAGGACGGGAAACTGTTTATATGCAGAGGGAGAACATGCGGCCCCCCTCTCCAAACTGCCAGGTAGGAGCAATGCCGGCTCCCGCCGGATGCGGGGAGCTGGCTGGGGTCGCAGGGGCCTTGGAGCTCCTCCCACAGCCCCCAACACTATGGCGTATGCCCTGAGTGGGCACAAGGGCACCCACCTTTTATTGCACCGGGGCCCAGGGGATGTGGTCCCCAGGGCAAAAGCCGGTCCGGAGAGGGAGCCCTGTGCCCCCTCCCCATAAATTGCGCCAGACCCCAGGGGATTGGGTCCCTGGGGCTGAAATTGGCCCAGGAAGGGAAGCCGCGTGCCAACGTCCCCTCAGAAATTGTGCTGGGCCCCATGAGATGGGCTCTATGGGGCCTTTGCCCCCCTGCCCCTATAATAAAGCCGGGCCATGGACGATGGGGTCCTCAGGGCCAAACTCAGCCCCTCATAGAACATGTCATGAGTGATGTCATGTGTGAGGTCATAAACAGTGCATGGCAGGGGCGCAAGTTATAGTTAGCGCTGTTAACTATAACTGGTGAATTTCTGTGGTTTATTTTAGTTCAAAACGTTAGTGTCATCACTGGCATATTCACCTAACTATTGCGCTACTTTAACCTTTGTTCTTTTCAGCATATATTATATATATATTTGCACACACATATATATATGTATATTATCTACTGGCGGTCGCCAGTAGATAGTTATAGTTACAACCTATTATCCATAGGAAATCCGCGACATTCTATTTGAAATAACTCTCTTGCCGGTTGACGTATCTTTGCGAAATTTTCAAACTTCGTGGGGCGCTCCGGTCCGCTCCTACCCTGAAAGTCTCGGGGTGATACGTCAAGTGGGGGCCGAGAAAAAGGGGGTCCCAAACGCGTTTTCCCCATGCATTTTTCCATAGGAAACTTTAGACACGGCTACAGCCCGAACTGCTGAACGGAATTACACCAAATTTGGCAAAGAGGTAGTTCTTGGTTCAGAAAGAACCCTTTTGTTAAATGGTGTAAATCCGTTCAGTAGTTGCTGAGAAAATGAAAAGTAAAAAGTTAGTGATATCTATGGGCACGGAGGATTCGCGCACCCTCAGCGCACCCTGCGCGCACCGTCCCGATCACGAGCTGCATTTTAATTGGCTGTCAACATTCCGATTCAGGAAATGTTGGCAGCCATTTTGTCCCTCGGTAGAACCGAGGGACAGAAACAAGTGCGCAAAGCGCACAAAGGGAGCAGGGTAGAAACACCCTGACCCCTAGGTTTGCTCAGGGGTCCCACAAGGACCCCCTGGGCAAAAAATTTTTTTTTTTTTAAAATCGGCAGGATGCGCTCAGGGTGCGCGAATCCTGCCGAAAAATCGAAGCGCGGTCTCCCGCGCTTCGATGTTAATTGGCCCCGGGTGGCCCAAGTCCCGGGGGCATGGTGGGGGATAATTTAATGTGTGGGGGCCTCAAAGGGCCCCCAAGCCCCGGGGACCGCCACCCCCGGGGCTTTTTTAAAAATGGTGCGGGAGGGCTCTGAGCCCTCCCGCAGCCCCGAGGACCACCACCTCCCCGGGGCTTTTTTAAAATTAATGACAACCTGTGTGGGGGGCTCCAGCCCCCCACACGCCCGGGACCGCCACCTCCCCGGGGCACTAAACATTTAAATATGGGGTCCGTTACGGACCCCAGAGCCCCGGGGACCACCACCTCCCGGGGCTTTGAACTGAATTGGAGGGGGCCGCGCGCCCCCCTCCTGGAGCCCTTGATGGCCCTGGGGACCACCACCCCCAGGGCCGGCTCCTGCAGTGTCCCGGGGTGCCTACCCCGGGACACTGTAGTTTGCTATGGCAGGACGGGAGCCTCGCGGCTCCCGTCCTGCCCATAGCAAACTGCTTTGGATATTGGAAGAGAGAGCAGGGAAACCTGCTCTCTCTTCCAATATCCAAAGCACATTGCTTTCCACATGGGGAGCAACATGTCAGCTGCTCCCCATGTGGAAAGCAATGCCGGCTCCCAAGGGACGCGGGAGCCGGCGGGACTGTGGGGGATTGGGGACCCCCACAGTCCCCAACGGAGAGCCCAGCCCCGGGGGATGGGGTCCCCGGGGCAAGTAGTGGCCCGGGAGGGGACCACGCGGCCCCCTCCCCAAAAAAAAAAAAAAAAAAATTTTAAAAATAGAAAGGCCAGCCCCGGGGGATGGGGTCCCCGGGGCCTTAAAATGGCCAGAGGAGGGGGCCACGCTGCCCCCTCAAAATAATAAATAAAGAGGCCATGCCCCAGGGGATGGGGTCCCCGGGGCCAATACAGGCCAAGGGAAGGGGGCCACGCGGCCCCCTTCCCGTTTTTTTTTGGTAATTAAAAAGGGGTAAGGCCCTGGGGGATGGGGTCCCCAGGGCCCAAAAACAGAAAAAAGGAAGGTGGGCCACACAGCCCCCTTCAGGGGACAAAAAAACAAAACAAAAAAAAACGATCGGGCCCGCAGGCCCCGCCCCCTACTTCACCACTCTGCAAACGCGCCCCTGGCGCGTTTGCAGAGGGGAACAAATTCACCTTGAATACTGGGGGTCCCTGGGGCCAACTAGCCCACCAGGAACCTCCAGTATGCGCCAGGGGGCTGCCTTGCAGAGACGTGTAGAGAGGCCACACCCCTTTTACACCTCTCTGCAACGCAGCTCTGTGGCGCTTTTTGGAGGTATATGGTGGGCTAGTTGGACTCCGGGGACCCTCAGGATTCAAGGGGACTTAATCCCCCAAATTAAAACGCGCCACGGGGCGCGTTTGCACAGTGGTGAAGGGAGGGGCGGGGCTTCAGGTGACATGTGTGCAAACAGGCCCCGTGGCGCGTTTTAAGATGGGGAATTAAATCCCTTCAATCCTGAGGGTCCCTGGGGGCCAACTAGCCCAACAGGTACATCCAGAATGCGCCACAGAGCTGCGTTGCAGAGAGGTGTAAAGGGTGTGGCCTCTCTACACGTCTCTGCAACGCAGCCCCTGGCGCATATTGGAGGTTCCTGGTGGTCTAGTTGGCCCCTAGGGACCCTCAGGATTCAAGGGGACTTAATCCCCCAACTTAAAATGCGCCACGGGGCGCGTTTGCAAAGATGTCACCTCAGGCCCCGCCCCTCCCTTCACCATTGTGCAAATATTCCTCTAAAATCAGCCGAAATAGGAATTCCGATTTACTCACCTGTTATAAGGAGAGACCTCAGTGCTGTATCTTTCAGCCCAGTACTGGTCCTGAAAAGTAATTTTAACCGTACTTACCAGTAACTTGAATTTCCTTCCATAGGCTAACATTGACTGGTTTCACTTGGAAATTCTTCTAAGTGTGGAGTTTTGGAACTTTAAAATATTCCTCTAAAATCAGCCGAAATACGAATTCCGATTTACTCACCTGCCATCAGGAGAGACCTCAGTGCTGCATCTTTCAGCCCAGTACTGGTCCTGAAAAGTAATTTTAACCGTACTTACCGGTAACTTGAATTTCCTTCATAGGCTAACATTGACTGGTTTCACTTGGAAATTCTTCTAAGTGTGGAGTTTTGGAACTTTAAAATATTCCTCTAAAATCAGCCGAAATACGAATTCCGATTTACTCACCTGTTATCAGGAGAGACCTCAGTGCTGCATCTTTAAGCCCAGTACTGATCCTGAAAAGTAATTTTAACCGTACTTACCGGTAACTTGAATTTCCTTCATAGGCTAACATTGACTGGTTTCACTTGGAAATTCTTCTAAGTGTGGAGTTTTGGAACTTTAAAATATTCCTCTAAAATCAGCCGAAATACGAATTCCGATTTACTCACCTGTTATCAGGAGAGACCTCAGTGCTGCATCTTTCAGCCCAGTACTGATCCTGAAAAGTAATTTTAACCGTACTTACCGGTAACTTGAATTTCCTTCATAGGCTAACATTGACTGGTTTCACTTGGAAATTCTTCTAAGTGTGGAGTTTTGGAACTTTAAAATATTCCTCTAAAATCAGCCGAAATACGAATTCCGATTTACTCACCTGTTATCAGGAGAGACCTCAGTGCTGCATGTTTCAGCCCAGTACTGATCCTCAAAAGAAATTTTAACCGTACTTACCGGTAACTTGAATTTCCTTCATAGGCTAACATTGACTGGTTTTCAGCAAAAAGTTTCAAAGTGTTGATTTTCACAAACTACAAATATTCCTTAAAAATCGCCTGTATGACTTAAACGCATTCTTTCAACTGTTTACAGGAGATGCACCAGTGCTGGATCCAGGATCCAACACTGAGTAAGAAAAAGTAACGATAACAGTTTTTACCTGCTAAGTGAATTTCCTTCCATAGGATAACATTGGTGATTCTATGAGAAAAAGTTTCTAAGTGTCAACTTTTAAAATACAATAATATTCCTTAAAAATCACGACTGTAACCAAAACGCTTTTACTCAACTGTTTACAGGAGATGTACCAGGACTGAATCTAGGATCCAGTCCTGTGGTTAGAAAAGTAATCCATAAAGTAACTAATTGCATTTAACTAGAAATTCACATTGAGCTGAATGTTGCATTGTGTTTGAAAATGTGTTGCCCATTGCAACAACTGTAACTACTGTACTTAAAAGTCTATTGCCTATCTGCAAAGTATTTAAACTAAAGTAATTCATTAAGAGAAAGTATTTTTTGTAATGTAATGTATAATGTAATTACAATGTAATTTAAAAATAAAATATGTAAAAAAAATTGTTTCTAAAAATGTACTAAATCAGTATGAAAAAAATTAATATAACAATTAATACATTTAAAAATTGTCATTTACAAAACCTTTGAAATTTACTAAAAAAACGTAGGTTTCAGGCACGTTATAGTTAGAAATTAGCATTTAAAAAACCTTTGAAATTCACTGAAAAAACCATAGGTTTCAGACACGTTATAGTTACAAATTAGCATTTAAAAACCTTTGAAATTCACTGAAAAAACCATAGGTTTCAGACACGTTATAGTTACAAATTAGCATTTAAAAAACCTTTGAAATTCACTGAAAAAACCATAGGTTTTAGGGACAGTTATAGTTACTTGGACATTGCACTCGTACAAAACCCGTGAAATTCCCCCGTTATAGTTAGTTCAGCTAACTATAACTCGCGCCCCGCAATGCACTGCTGATGACGTCACATATTACATCACTCATGACATGGTCAGTGACATCACTGATGACATCACTGATGACATCTCAAATGACATCACTGATGACATCATCCACGTGATAATCTGATGCACCTCCTCACACCCTAATATAATCTTTGATACACCCACTCTAAATTACAGACTGCCATTCGCAAAACCATAGACACTCCAACACCAATAACCACATACCCACTCACTGATTCTTAGGTCTACACACACACATCCACTCACTCACCCGTACAGTCACTCATACTTACGGTCACTCAGTACAGGACTATCATATGCACTCTTACTCCTATATAGACACTCAAACAACGCCACTCATCCATAGAGGTACTCACACACCTAGTCAGTCATGCAAATAATTAAACACACTGCCATTTACTCACCTATACAGTTATACACACACCAGCTCACTTACTCATACAAATAGTAGCACATTGTTACGCTCTTATACAATCACTGATACAAGCACACACTCATCCATACAGCCACTATCACAATCACTCACTCTCGCTTATAGCTATTTATATACTCCAACACACATATATACTGCCTTTCACATATGTAGTTACTCACACATGTACCACTGGGACATACATTCACTCACTAACACACTCTTACACACACTTACCCACCCATACAGTCTATCACAGATGCACTCTTGAAACCATCCACCCAGTGAATCACCCACTCACACATCTATGCACAGAGTCGCACACACCCCTCCCACACAAACACTCAGGCACCCATACAGATACTCACACAAGCATTCAATAACTCAAATAGACACTCATGTAGCTATTCACAAACACATGCAGCCACTTACACAGCAACAGACAGACGGATACAGACATTCACCCAGTTTAGTCACTAACCCATGCATTCAGTACGATACGTTAAATCACTCACTTATACAGTCAGTCACGCACCTACTAAATCATCCATACAGACACTTACACACCCACTCATTCTTCAATACGTCTTTTCCTATATATATTAAAAATATTTAAACTTTAGAGAAACACACAGTCACTGGATGATGTCATCAGTGATGTCATTTGAGATGTCATCAGTGATGTCATCAGTGATGTCACTGACCATGTCATGAGTGATGTAATATGTGACGTCATCAGCAGTGCATTGCGGGGCGCGAGTTATAGTTAGCTGAACTAACTATAACAGGGGAATTTCACGGGTTTTGTACGAGTGCAATGTCCAAGTAACTATAACTGTCCCTAAAACCTATGGTTTTTTCAGTGAATTTCAAAGGTTTTTTAAATGCTAATTTGTAACTATAACGTGTCTGAAACCTATGGTTTTTTCAGTGAATATATATATATATATATATATATGTGTGCAAATATTATCTACTGGCGGTCGCCAGTAGATAGTTATAGTTAGGACCTAGTTTCCATAGGAAAAGCGTTTTTTCTTTTCCCAATAACTTTGGCGCCGGTTGACGAATCTTCGCGAAATTTTCAAAACTTGTGGCCCGCTCCGGTCAGCTCCTATCCTGAAAGTTTCGGGGTGATTCGCCAAGCGGGAGCCAAGAAAAAGGGGGTCCCAAAACATGTTTTCTCCATGTTATTTTCCATAGGAAACTTTAGACACGGCTACAGCCCGAACTGCTGAACGGAATTACACCAAATTTGGCAAAAGGTAGCCCTTGGTTCAGAAAGAGCCCTTTTGTTAAATGGTGTAAATCCGTTCAGTAGTTCCTGAGAAATTGAAAAAAAAAGAGGTCGGAAAATGAATTTCCCATAGGAAACTTTAGACACGGCTACAGCTCGAACTGCTGAACGGAATTACACCAAATTTGGCAAAAAGGTAGTGCTTGAATCAGAAAGCGCCCTTTTTTTTAAATGGTGTAAATCCGTTGAGTAGTTGCTGAGAAAATCAAAAAATAAAAGTTTCGATATTTAGAGGCACGGAGGATCCGCGGACCCTCCCGACCACGAGCTTTATTCTAATTGGCTGTCAACACTCCAAACCAGGAAGTGTTGGCAGCCATCTTGTGACTTGGTAGAACCGAGTCACAAGAAAAGAGAAAAACAAACGCGAAAAACAAGAAAAGGTGGCAGGGTAGAAACACCCTGACCCCCTAGGCCTGCTCAGGGGGTCCCACAAGGACCCCCAGGTCCCAAAAAAGCATTTTAAAAAAAATAAAAATCGTCCGAATTTGCGCTGGGTGCGCGAATCCGGCCGAGAAAATTTTTAAAAAATGAAGCGCGGGCTCCCGCGCTTCGTTGTATTGAAGCCCCCGGGTGGGCCAGGTCCCGAGGGCACTGAAAAAATGTGTGGGGGGGCCCCCAATCCCCCCCCCACACTGCCCCGGGGACCGCCACCTCCCGGGGCTTGATTTATGAGTTGCAGGGGGGCACGCAGCCCTCCCGCAGCCCCGGGGACCGCCACCCCCCGGGGCTAATTTTTAAATGTGTGGGGGGCCTCCAAGGCCCCCCAAGCCCTGGGGACTGCCACCCCGGGGCTTTCATTAATTATTTGCGGAGGGGCACACTGCCCCCCGCAGCCCCGGGGACCGCCACCCCCCGGGGCTTGTTTTAAAAAAAAAAATAAACCTGTGTGGGGGGGCTCGAGCCCCCCCACACACCCCAGGCACCGCCACCTCCCCGGGGCACTAAAATGCAAATTTGGGGGTCCGTTACGGACCCCCGAGCCCCGGGGACCACCACCTCTCCGGGGCTTTGTAATTGAAGGGAGGGGGCCGCGCGGCCCCCTCCTGGAGCCCGTGATGGCCCTGGGGACCGCCACCCCCAGGGCCGGCTCCTGCAGTGTCCTGGGGTGCCCACCCCAGGACACTGCTGTTTGCTATGGCAGGACGGAGCCTCGCGGCTCCCGTCCTGCCATAGCAAACTTGCTTTGGATTTTGGAAGCGAGAGCAGGAAACCTGCTCTTGCTTCCAAAATGCAAAGCAGATTGCTTTTCCACACGGGGAGCTGCATGTCAGCAGCTCCCCATGTGGAAAGCAATGCCGGCTCCTGCAGGACGCGGGGAGCCGGCGGGACCGTGGGGGCATTGGGGCTCCCCCCACGGTCCCCAACGGATAGGGCCTGCCCCGGGGGATGGGGTCCCCGGGGCTAGAAGTGGCCCAGGAGGGGGGCCACGCAGCCCCCCCCAATTTTTTTTTTTAAAAACACGCAGAGGCCGGCCCTGGGGGATGGGGTCCCCGGGGCCATAAATGGCCTGAGGAGGGGGGCCACGCAGCCCCCCTTCAAATATATTTTAAAAATAAATAAACACTGGCCATGCCCCGGGGGATGGGGTCCCCGGGGCCGAATATGGCCTCGGGAGGGGGGCCACGCGGCCCCCTTCCATTTTTGAAAAAAATAGGGTTCAGGCCCTGGGGGATGGGGTCCCCAGGGCCCAAAAAAAGGAAAAAGAAGGGGGGCCACACAGCCCCCCTTCTAAAAAAAAAAATAATTAAAAAAAGACGGGATCGTGCCGGAGGCCCCGCCCCCTCCCAGCAACACTCTGTGGCGCGTTTTAAATTGGGGAATTAATTCCCCTTCAATACTGGGGGTCCCTGGGGGCCAACTAGCCCACCAGGTACCTCCAGTAAGCCCCACAGGCCTGCGTTGCAGAGAGGTGGTCCAGGCCACGCCCTTTTTACACCTCTCTGCAACGCAGCTCTGTGGCACTTACTGGAGGTACCTGGTGGGCTAGTTGGACCCCAGGGACCCTCAGGGTTCAAGGGGACTTTATCCCCCAACTTAAAACGCGCCACGGGGCGCGTTTGCACATTGGTGAAGGGAGGGGGCGGGGCCTGAGGTGACATGTGTGCAAACACGCCCTGTGGCGTGTTTTAAGTTGGGGAATTAATTCCCCTTCAATCCTGAGGGCCCCTGGGGGCCAACTAGCCCACCAGGTACCTCCAGTAAGCGCCACAGGCCTGCGTTGCAGAGAGGTGGTCCAGGCCATGCCCCTTTTTACACCTTTCTGCAACGCAGCTCTGTGGCGCTTACTTGAGGTACCTGGTGGGCTAGTTGGACCCCAGGGACCGTCAGGATTCAAGGGGACTTATTCCCCCAACTTACAATGCGCCAGGGGGCGTGTTTGCAGAGTGGTGGAGAAAGGGGGCATGGCCTTTGTCTACCTCTCACCAATCCCACTGCATGGGGCTTACTGGAGGTAAAAGGTAGGCTAGTTGGCCCCTACCTTTTACCACTGTGAAGCAGTGAAGGGGACTTCAATCCCCATCCAAGAGTGTGCCAGGGAGCGCGTTTGTAGAGTGGTGGGCAAAGTGGGCGTGGCCTGGTACGAGTACTTACCAGTGCTGCTGTGTGGGACTGACTGGAGGTAATAGTTTGGGAAGTTGGCCCCCAAGGATGTCCTTGGGGGCCAACTACCCTCTTGTTACCTCCAGTAAGTCCCACACAGTGGGATTGCTAAGACGTCTTCGGAGGCCATGGCCCCTTTCTCTACCACTCTGCAAACGTGCCTCATGGCAAACTACGGGATGGGGGATGAAGTCCAATTTAGTCCTGAGGGAGTTTGGGGGCCAAGAATCCCTCCTGGTACCTCCTGTAAGTCCTACGCAGCGGAATTCCTGAGCGTTGGTTGGACGCCCAGCACCCTTTCTCCACCACTCTGCAAACGTGACTACTAGTTAAAGTAGCATATTTCTGCACCTCTGACTTAGAGGTAGTTTTAATCCCCCTGCCCTATTATGTACTAGGGCCTTACAGAGGAGGTCATGCTAATCACAGGGGTACCCCAACGCATAGTGTTCCCTAGTGTATGTAGGTGCTATCACTGTATTCTAAGTGTCTTTTAGCATAGCACTGGCTCTAGGCCTGGTTAGTCAGAGTCAGTTACCACCAGTACCCGTCTGAAAAAGTTGTGGGCACAGGATGATTTTGCAACAAGGCCTCTTTCTGCTCCTCTGTTGGTTCTTTCTGCATATGTCTTGCTTCTTCCTGCACTTTTGTTCGTCTTTGTGGACTTCTGTTGCTTCTTTCTGCATTTCTTTTGCTTCTTTCTGTGCGTTTTTTCTTCTTTCTTCACATGTCCTACCTCTGTAGGCTTAGTTAGAAACTAGCATTTAAAAAACCTTTGAAATTCACTTAAAAAACCATAGGTTTCAGGCACGTTATAGTTAGAAATTAGCATTTAAAAAACCTTTGAAATTCACTGAAAAACCATAGGTTTCAGACACGTTATAGTTAGAAATTAGCATTTAAAAAACCTTAGAAATTCACTGAAAAAACCATAGGTTTTAGGGAAAGTTATAGTTAGTTGGACATTTCACTCGTACAAAACCAGAGAAATTCCCCCGTTATAGTTAGTTCAGCTAACTATAACTCGCACCCCCACAATGCACTGCTGATGACGTCACATATTACATCACTCATGACATGGTCAGTGACATCACTGATGACATCACTGATGACATCTCAAATGACATCACTGATGACATCATCCATGTGATAATTTGATGTATCTTCTCACACCCTAATATAACCTTTGATACACCCACTCTAAATTACAGACTGCCATTCTCAAAACCATAGACACTCCAACACCAATAACTATATACCCACTCACTGATTCTTAGGTCTACACACACATCCACTCACTCACCCGTACAGTCACTCATACTTACGGTCACTCAGTACAGGACTATCATATGCACTCATACACCTATATAGACACTCACACACCGCCACTCATCCATAGAGGTACTCACACACCTAGTCAGTCATGCAAATAATTAATCACACTGCCATTTACTCACCTATACAGTTATACACACACCAGCTCACTTACTCATACAAATACTAGCACATTCTTACGCTCTTATACAATCACTGATACAAGCACACACTCATCCATACAGCCACTCTCACAATCACACACTCTCACTTATAGCCATTTATATACTCCAACACACATATATACTGCCTTTCCCATATGTAGCTACTCACACATGTACCACTGAGATATACATTCACTCACTAACACACCCATACACACACTCACCCACCCATACAGTCCATCACAGATGCACTCTTGAAACCATGCACCCAGTGAATCACCCACTCACACATCTATGCACAGAGTCACACACACCCCACCCACACAAACACTCAGGCACCCATACAGATACTCAGACAACCAATCAATAACCCATATAGACACTCATGTAGCTATTCACAAACCCATGCAGCCGCTTACACACCAACAGACAGACGGATACAGACATTCACACAGTTTAGTCACTAACCCATGTATTCAGTAAGATACGTTTAATCACTTACTTATAGAGTCAGTCATGCACCTACTAAATCATCCATTCAGACACTTATACACCCACTCATTCTTCAATACGCCTTTCCCTATATATATTAAACATATTTAAACTTTACAGAAACACACAGTCACTGGATGATGTCATCAGTGATGTCATCAGTGATGTCATTTGAGATGTCATCAGTGATGTCACTGACCATGTCATGAGTGATGTAATATGTGACGTCATCAGCAGTGCATTGCTGGGCGCGAGTTATAGTTAGCTGAACTAACTATAACGGGGGAATTTCTCTGGTTTTGTACGAGTGAAATGTCCAACTAACTATAACTCTATAACTTTCCCTAAAACCTATGGTTTTTTCAGTGAATATATATATATATATATGTGTGCAAATATATATATTACCTACTGGCGGTCGTCAGTAGGTAGTTATAGTTAGGACCTATTTTCCATAGGAAATTCACAACATTCTATTTCCAATAACTTTGGCGCCGGTTGATGAATCTTCGCGAAATTTTCAAAACCCGTGGGGCGCTCTGGTCTGCTCCTATCCTGAAAGTTTCGGGGTGAGTCTGCACTCGGGGGCCGAGAAAAAAGGGGGGTCCCAAAACGTGTTTTCCCCATGCAATTTTCCATAGGAAATTTTAGACACGTCTACAGCCCGAACTGCTGAACGGAATTACACCAAATTTGGCAAAGAGGTAGTTCTTGGTTCAGAAAGAACCCTTTTTGTTAAATGGTGTAAATCCGTTCAGTAGTTCCTGAGAAATTTGAAAAAGAAAACATTGATATCTGGGCGGAGCCTAACCACACATGTCATCGTGAGATCTGATTGGCTGTCAGCACTTCATCCTGGAATTGCTGGCAGCCATCTTGGGACCAATATAAATGATAGTACCCCATTGAAATGCATTGTAGTGAATCGAAGATTTTGAGGGTTACCAAAAGGAGAACTATAAAGGGTGATAACAGACTTTAGTTACATTAGAATTCATTTGTTGATGGTACCATACTAATTTCAGGAATTGTGGTGTGTTCTAAGGTGATTTTACCCTGTGAAAAACATTCTGCTGGGATATCATGAATCATGTTTGAGAGAAAACTATTTTCACATGCTTGTCCCATACAGTTTTGGAAGGTGCTCCAGAAGCTAAAATGAGAGCATATTTTCTGTAAATTCACATTATCTTTCTCAGTCATATGAGAATGAAGTCTGACATTCTCAGTAAAACATGTACATCCAACAAGGGCAGAGACTGTCAGTTGATTCCTTTGTGTTCTACTGCAGCTTCCCAGAGTGTTCTAAAGAACAACTAGAGCGCTAACAGTCTTACTTATGACAAAAGTATGGCACACCTGAAGCCATCTTGATTGGAATAAACTGGTAACACTTAAAACATTTAATTTAAAAAGGAACAAAATGAGGGGTTCATTTTGTCATAGAAATTATGGTTAGTGCTGTAGAAAGAAAAATTAGGACGTTTTAAGTGAGATCTCAAATATCTTCCTGTTATATTTCAACAGGAGCAGCCTGTCAGTTGATGCCTTTGTGTTCTACTGCAGCTTCCCAGAGTGTTCTAAAGAACAACTAGAGCGCTAACAGTCTTACTTATGACAAAAGTATGGCACACCTGAAGCCATCTTGATTGGAATAAACTGGTAACACTTAAAACATTTAATTTAAAATTGAACAAAATGAGGGGGTTCATTTTGCCATAGAAATTATGGTTAGTGCTGCAGAAAGAAAATTTAGGGCATGTTTTAAGTGAGATCTCAAATCCTCTTCTATTTCATTAGAAAATTCTGACATGCAGACTGAAACAATCACTTTCAATACCAGCAGTAGACTTCCAGTTAACTCCTGGTGAGCAGTAGCTTTACTACAGTGATCTAATGAACAACTAGAGTGCTAACATTCTGAATTTATGGCAAATGTGTGACACATCTGAATGCCTTCTTGATGGAATCAAAGTAAAAACTGAAAGCATTTCCTACTGAGGAGACTGCAGTAAATGACGAAATTAGGAAACTTCATAACAAATAAGTCTCCCAAGATGGCCACCAGAGAAAAAAGAGCCCAAATGTAGCACAAATATCACCCAGATGTAGCCCACATATATCCCAATGACAGAAGTGTGCAAAACACTTTTTATTTTTACTTTTTCTGCAGTTTTATATAGTGCAAACTGGTCAGGTATTGGAGCGTTACATCTTACTTGGACCCCTTATTGCGCATTTTGCACGAAGTACATGAGATTGATCTTGCGAAACATTGAACTTTACGATTCTGTTAACCTGAAGTTGCTCTGAACCGGGCTTTGTAACACCCGTTTTTACCTACTGGTTTTAATTAATTCTCACTGTATTGTATTAGGAAAGAGGATTTACTGTTTTTATGTACACTTTTATGATCTATGTTTCTAAATCAGATCAAATAAAGTTTAATGAATTCTATGGCAGGACGGAGGCGAGGAATATGCATATCTTTCCTCACTTTATTTGCATAGCAGTTCAAAGAAAACGTAACACAACAATCATTAAACAAAAGACTACACAACCCATGAACCATTAGGGGGTAGTCTCCAAGGCAACTATAGTCCAATCATATCACAGTCCATCGTATATAATATCGTGACGTCCCTTCCACTTCCTCTTTCTTCACTGCTCGTCAGTTAAGTGCATTCCTTACATTCTTGGCTTAATCTGACGTTGTTGCTGTTTGTATAGCGGTTTCTTGTGCACGTTATTAGCATTATTGCCTTGGTATTGTTTCATATTCCCTGCGCAGCAGGCTCTTGCCCGAGCACGTTCTCCCCCTCGCAGTTTCTCCCGCTGTGTGCTCTGCGCGCGGTGAGATCCTGTCAGGCGCGTCTGGTCCGAGCGAGGCAGCTCCGTCGAGCGCTCCCGCTGGTCTTTATGCGCATTTGGGAATCCGGTCACTCCTTTAGTGGGGGCTGCCTTAAGGATTTTAAGGGCATTTGTTCTGTGCTCACACCCTCTGCTATCATGTCTTCTCCAGAAGACCATTTTTACTCCTCCTACCAGGAAGTGGAGGAGGAATGGCCCCCCAACTTCTCCCTCCAGCAGTGGACCAAGCCCTCTCTCTGGCTATTTCTAGGGCGCTGGCTCCTCTTAGGGATCAGGTTGATAAGCTGGCGAAAAGCATCCCTGGGGTGTTCAGTGACCCAGATCTGGTGGTGGCGGGTCCCAGTAGCTCCCAGATGGGGAATAAAAGGGCCGTTAAGCATAACGCGCGGCACTTGGAAGGATTTGATAAACTTACGGAGACCTTCCTCAAGAGTGCGCGAATGCCCCAGGCCCTCACTGAAGCGGAAGGTGGCACACACGCCTGAAATTGATGAGAAACTATGTACCTTTTTCTCCAAGTATATGAGGGATCCCAAGAAAGGAATTGATAGGTCTTGGACGTGGTAGGGCCCTTGACCCAAATTATTCAATTGACGGAGCGTTCCAAAGAGTCAGGTTCCCCTTTGTCCACGGATATTGTGGCTGGTTGGGCGCACTACCCTAAACCCTAAAACACTACCCCCTCCACTACCCAAACACCACTGCACTACCCTAAACCCTAAAACACTACCCCCAGCGCCGATACCCTACACTACCCAAACATAACTGCACTACCCTAAACTCTAAAACACTAACAGCAGCACGACTCCCTACACTACCCAAACACCACTGCACTACCCTAAACCCTAAATCTACCCACAGCACAACCCCCTACACTACACAAACACCACTGCACTATCCTAAACCCTAAAACACTAACCCCAGCACGACCCCTTCACTACACAAACACCACTGCACTGCCTTAAACCCTAAAACACTACCCCCAGCACGACCCCCTACACTACACAAACACCACTGCACTATCCTAATCCCTAAAACACTAACCCCAGCACGACCCCTTCACTACATAAACACCACTGCACTGCCTTAAACCCTAAAACACTACCCCCAGCACAACCCCCTACACTACACAAACACCACTGCACTACCCTAAACCCTAAATCTACCCCCAGCATGACCCCCTACACTACACAAACACCACTGCACTACCATAAACCCTAAAACACTACCCCCAACACGACCCCCTTCACTACCTAAACACAACTGCACTACCCTAAACCCTAAAACACTACCCCCAGCACGACCTCCTTCACTACCCAAACACAACTGCACTACCCTAAACCCAAAAACACTACCCCCAGCACGACCCCCATACACTACCCAAACACCACTGCACGACCCTAAACCCTAAAACACGACCCCTACACTACACAAACACCACTGCACTACCCTAAACCCTAAAACATTAGAACCCAGCACGACCCCCTACAGTACACAAACACCACTGCACTACCCTAAACCCTAAAACACTACCCCCAGCACGACCCCCTACACTACACAAACACCACTGCACTACCGTAAACCCAAAACACTATCCCAGCACTACCCCCTACACTACCCAAACACCACTGCACTACCCTAATCCCTAAAACACTACCCCCAGCATGACCCCCTACACTACACAAACACCACTGCACTACCCTAAACCCTAAAACACTACCCCCAGCATGACCCCCTACACTACCCAAACACCACTGCACTACACTAAAACACTACCCCCAGCACGACTCCCTACACTACACAAACACCACTGGACTACCCTAAACCCTAAAACACTACCCCCAGCACGACTCCCTACACTACCCAAACACCACTGCACTACACTAAACCCTAAATCTACCCCCAGCATGACCTCCCACACTACACAAACACCACTGCACTACCCTAAACCCTAAAACACTACCCCCAGCACGCCCCCTACACAATCCAAACACCACTGCACTACCCTAAACCCTAAAACACTAACCCCAGCATGACCCCCTACACTACCCAAACACCACTGCACTACCCTATACCCTAAAACACGACCCCCTACACTACACAAACACGACTGCACTACCCTGAACCCTAAAACACTACCCCCTACACTACACAAACACCACTGCACTACCCTAAACCCTAAAACACTACCCCCTACACTACACAAACACCACTGCACTACCCTAAACCCTAAAACACTACCCCCAGCATGACCCCCTACACTACACAAACACCACTGCACTACCCTAAACCCCCTACACTATACAAACACCACTGCATTACTCTAAACCCTAAAACACTACCCCCAGCACGACCCCCTCACAACACAAAAACCACTGCACTACCCTAAACCCTAAATCTACCCCCAGCACGACCCCCTATACTACCCAAACACCACTGCCATTCCCTAAACCCTAAAACACTACCCCCAGCATGAACCCCTACACTACCCAAACACCACTGCACTACCCTAAACCCTAAAACACTACCCCCAGCACTACCCCTATACTACACAAACACCACTGCACTACCCTAAACCCTAAAACACTACCCCAGCACTACCCCCTACACTACCCAAACACCACTGCACTAACATAAACCCTAAAACACTACCCCCAGCACAACCCCTACACTACACAAACACCACTGCACTACCCTAAACCCTAAAACACTACCCCCAGCACGACTCCCTACACTACCCAAACACCACTGCACTACCCTAAACCCTAAATCTACCTCCAGCACGACCCCCTACACTACCCAAACACCACTGCACTACCCTGAACCATAAAACACTACCCCCAGCATGACCCCCTACACTACACAAACACCACTGCACTACCCTAAACCCTAAAACACTACCCCCAGCACGACCCCCTACACTACTCAAACACCACTGCACTACCCTAAACCCTAAAACACTAACCCAGCACGACCCCCTACACTACCCATACACCACTGCACTACCCTAAAACACCCTCCCCCAGCACGACCCCCAACACTACTGCACTACCCTAAACCCTAAAACACTACCCCCAGCACGACCCCCTACACCACCCAAACACCACTGCACTACCCTAAACCCTAGAAAAGAAACCCCCACCCCATGCCCAATCCCCCTTACCTCTCACTCCTCGTGGTTCCTCTCTCCTTGTGGTTCCTGCTTCACGTCGTCTCTGAGGGGCGGTGCACGTTGTTGTGAGGAAACGGAACAGCCTCTGTTTCCTTACAACGACATGGATCGTCTACATGTTTTTTAGAATGCATGGTCATTTACCATACATACCTTTACAACAAAATTCGTTGGAAAGGCATGCGTGGTAAATGACCATGCGTTCTAAAAAAATGCGTAGTAATGACTTCGTGATCTACAACGCATGCGTGGTAATGCATGCGTTGTAATGGTATCGCAAAGTAAAAAAGTCGTTGTAACGGCTGTTTACCGATCGAAGCTGGCCCCTGTTCTTCAGTGAGACGTTTATTTGATTAATTAGGAGGAAGGAATGTGTTTTTTTACCGAAAAGTGCATTCCTGGCTGTTGTATTGTGAAAGTGTCCGCGTGGCCTGGTTTCACTTCCGGTGAGAGAGTGGAAGAGTCTGTTTGGATCTAAAGGAGTTCTGTTGTTGGACGGGGCCGGCGCGACATGTCATCAGAAAACATAGCTAATGGAAAGCGTCCTCCCTGAAGTGTGGAGCAGTGCCATGAGAGGTCAACGAGTGTGCGTCCCACCGCAGTATGACCGTACCGCGTGACCCATGTGCCGCCTCCAGGGTACGGGAGGCAGAAGCGGCATCGCAGGTCCTCTTGAAGACCGCTGTAGCACTAATTCTACATTTTGGTACTAGGGCATTTTAACTTCGTTGTTCCTGCCAGATACAAAGAGAAGATCCTGTGTTATTCAGTGCCCTCGTTACCTTTTTTGTGGGTTGTGGTGCTTGTCACTGCGCTGCCCCGCCGGTGCACACGACTGGGCACCCCACCTCGTGTGCCAACTGCAGGGCCTCTGCCCTCGGATCACTGGTTTCGGTTTCTGGAGTGGCAACATAAACATTTGCTCCCAAAGGACTAGCCTGAACACTTAGGTGAATATCCCCTGCACCAGCATTCCACGGAAATTCTTTCCTAGCTCTCCCACGTCAACGAGGACGTCATAATAGCACTGCTCCGCTCGCGACACCGTATGACGTTATTGGAGCCATAAGAGGACCTCGTCGGCGTGCTGATGTCAGTTCCACCCATTTTTTCCGTGCCACTGAGGCAAACAGGGGACCGAGACATTTTCACATGTATACATAGTATAATAAATATATATATATTCACTGAAAAAACCATAGGTTTCAGGCACGTTATAGTTAGAAATTAGCATTTAAAAAACCTTAGAAATTCACTGAAAAAACCATAGGTTTCAGGCACGTTATAGTTAGAAATTAGCATTTAAAAAACCTTAGAAATTCACTGAAAAAACCATAGGTTTCAGCGGCGTTATAGTTAGTTGGACATTTCACTCGTACAAAACCATAGTAATTCCCCCATTATAGTTAGTTCAGCTAACTATAACTCGCATGCCCGCAATGCACTGCTGATGACGTCACATATTACATCACTCATGACATGGTCAGTGACATCACTCATGACATCACTGATGACATCTCAAATGACATCACTGATGATATCACTGATGACATCATCCAGTGAATGTGTGTTTTTCTGAAAATTAAATATGTTTTATATATGTATATCTCAAGGTCGATGGAAGAATAAATGGGTATATAAGTGTCTAAATGGATGATTTTGTTTTGTAAAATTTATTGTATAACTGACTAAGTGTATCTTAGTGAATACATGGGTTAGTGAGTAATGTTTAAATATGAAAATATCTGTATCAGTCTCTCACTTTGTGTATAAGTGGCTGCATGGGTTGGTGAGTAGCTACATGAGTGTCTATATGGGTTATTAGTTTGTTTTTTGAGTATCAGTATGAGTGTCTGAGTGTCTGTATGGTTTGGTGGGGGGTATTACTTAGTGCATAGATGCATGAATGAGTGACTCACTGTTTGTATGTGTTGAAGACAAAATGTGTGCAGGACTGTATAGGTGGATGAGTATGTGTATGGGTGTGTTAGTGAGTGAATGACTGTCTCAATAGTGTCTTTATGAGTAACTACATATGTTTTAAACTAGTATATGTGAGTATTGGTGTATATAAGTGAGTATATGTGAGAGTGAGAGATTGGAAGAGTTCCTGTACAAATAAGTAGGTGTTTCTATAAGTGATTGTTTAAGAGAGTAAGTATGTGTAAGTTTCTGTAGAAGTAAGTGTGGTAGTGTGTGTATAACTGTATATGCAAGTAAATGGATGTTTGATACTTTGTTTGCATGTGTGACTATGTGTGTGAGTAACTCTATGGATGAGTGGCGGTGTGTAACAGGATGTATAGGTGTATGAGTACATATGATGAGTGAGTACATGTATGAGTGACTGTATAGGGACTGTTGGTGAATGAGTGGATGTGTGTGTAGATCTTGGAATTACTGAATAGGTGTGTTGTAACTGGTATTGGTATGTCCATTGTTTTGAAAATGTTAGTTTGTATTTTTGAGTGTGTGTATCAAAGGTTATATTAGGGTGAGAGGAGGTCTGCCACTCTATCACAAGGATGATGTCATCAGTGATGTCATTTGAGATGTCATCAGTGATGTCATGAGTGATGTCACTGACCATGTCATGAGTGATGTAATATGTGACGTCATCATTAAAAAAGAAGCCCGGGGGAGGTGGCGGTCCCCGGGGCAGTGTGGGGGGATTGGGGCCCCCCCCACACATTTTTTTTGTCACTGCCCCCGGGACTTGGCCCACCCGGGGGCTAAATAATAACGAAGCGCGGAAGGCCGCGCTTCGTTTTTTTTTTTTTAGTTTCGTGGCCGGATCCACGGATCCGGCGCGCATTTTGCTGATTTTTTTTTTAAAAGGGTCAGGGTGTTTGTACCCTGCCCCCTTTTCTTCTTTTTCGGGTTTGTTTTTCTCTTTTCTTGTGACTCGGTTCTACCGAGTCACAAGATGGCTGCCAACACTTCCTGGTTTGGAGTGTTGACAGCCAATTAGAATAAAGCTTGTGGTCGGGAGGGTCCGCGGATCCTCCGTGCCTCTAAATATCGAAACTTTTATTTTTGATTTTCTCAGCAACTACTGAACGGATTTACACCATTTTTAAGAAGGTCGCTTTCTGAGCCAAGCAGTACCTTTTTGCCAAATTTGGGGTAAATCCGTTCAGTAGTTTCGGCTGTAGCCTTGCATAAAGTTTCCTATGGGAAATTGATTTTTTGACTCTTATTCTTTGAATTTCTCTGGAATTACTGAACGGATTTACACCATTTAACAAAAAGGTCTCTTTCTGAACCAAGGGCTACCTTTTTGCCAAGTTTGGTGTAATTCCGTTCAGCAGTTCGGGCTGTAGCTTTGTCTAAAGTTTCCTATGGTAATTAACATGGAGAAAACACGTTTTGGGACCCCCCTTTTTTCTCGGCCCCCGCTTGCCGAGTCACCCAGAAACTTTCAAGACAGGAGCTGACCGGAGCGGGCTACGATTTTTGAAAATTTCGCGAAGATTCGTGAACCGGCGCCAGAGATATTGAGAAAACAAAAAACGAGTTTCCTATGGAAACTAGGTCCTAACTATAACTATCTACTGGCGACCGCCAGTAGATAATATACACGAATATATATAGCACAGTGGCAGTTGATACTGTGTATTTATACTTAGGACCTAATTACCGTAGGAAGAGTTTTTTTGGGGTTTGCTAGTAACTTTGGCACCGTTTGACAAATCTTCACGGAACATTTGTTAAAAAGTTCATCCCCCTCAGCTCCTTCCTGGAAAGTTCTGGGGTGATCCATGTAGTACGGGTTGACAGAAGAGGGTTCCCAAATTGAAGTGTCCCCATGCAATTTTCCATAGAAAAATTGAACAGTGATACCCCAAAAATGGCTGAACGGAATTACACTAAATTGGGCAGAAAGCTAGATATTGGTGCAGAAAGTGTGGCTTTTGTGATTTGATGTAAATCTGTTCAGTAGTTTTTGATAAATTAAGGTTAAAAAATGGTATATATCTGGACAGTTGGGTTCATTAGAAGCTCGCTAGAGTCCCATGAACATGCAACTTCAAAATATAAAGCAATCTGATTGGCCAAGGGAGCATTTTTACCTGTTGGCCTCCTTGCTCCCGCTAGAGCCTCCCGCAGGAGCTCGCTCTCTGATTGGCTGGTCGCAAGATGAAGTGAAATGTTTCTGCCACATTTGAGGACACGCAGACTCTGTCCCCGTTTTCCTGAAAATTAAGGTAAAAGGGCAGGGTAGTGGTACCCTGACACTATGGTCCTTGTGGGGATTTTTTTTTTTTAAATGTGCGTTTTATGTTTCCACAGTCCTGCCATTGTCCCGTGGATCAACAAAATGAAAAAAGGAGGGCAGGACCTGAGAGTCTGATCTGGGTTGCAGCAGACAGGTGGTTGGTCCTGTGGCAGAGGAGTTGGCTCCTCGCGGGGGGATGCAGGGCCTGGCCGCAGGCTATGCGCGATGAGGTGTTGGCTGCCCCCGGGCTTATAACTCGTGGCCCTCTCCAGATACAGTGTTACAATAAATTATGTCATTTTAGATGTCATAAGGGATGTTAGCAATGCAGTCATTGAACATGTCATGAGTGATAGAAGCAGTAGAAACAGTGCATGACTGTGGCGCAAGATACAGTTACTTTAGGGCACGAGTTATAGTTACTTGAGATAACTAAAACAGGTGAATTTCAGTAATTGTTTTACTTAAAATGGTATGTTAACTGACATTTTCATCTAACTATAATGTCACTTTGTCCTTTGGTTTTTGCCGTGAATATAGATATATATATGTACATATATAATTTGTTGTATATGGGGCAACTTTTCGAGGTGCAGGCTGATCTCAGTTGGTGCAGAAAGACAGTTAATGACATCAATAATGGAATAAAATATGGATCTTTTCCTTTCTCAAGGATCTTCACACTTTTTGTTTCAGATGCAAGCCAGTGACCTATACTGCGCCCAGGATCCTCACTATGGTCCACACTTTATTATATCAGTCTTGAGCCCCTGTCTGACCTCATCTATTTGCTTAGATTCTTTGTAACCTCTTACAATTACAATACTCAGACTGTGGTCACCAACAAAGGATGACACAGCTGGCATTCCATATAAATTTAAATGCTGTAACACAAGATTAATAGATACAAAATTGCAGTTATAGTAACAGTGGGCATCACCCCCCTTTGGTCATCTTCCTGGATCCCATCTGAACTAGGAGCTCCTCCTATTCCCACACAGATGTCTGTGTTAATCATGAAATACATTTCCATGAGCGGATTATTAAGGACACTCTGCCTGCTCTTCTACATCATTATTCCAAGAGTTGTCCTTCTTCTCCTCTTCTTTACTCCCACAAAACAGTGGTCCTCTGCATTATAATGTTTAGAACTGATTACTGCAATTTTGCATATCTCTGCCTGACTAATGCCATTCTAAAGCTTGAACTTATTTAAAATAAGGCAGGTAGATGGCTGTTAGGCCTATCCACCACAGATACCTCAGTTTTGTACCAGCGACCAACAGCATCATTTTTAAGGCACTTTGTATCTCTACCCTGTCCTATCCCTGATACAAATAGGACACCCATTCATACAGAGTTACCTTTCATGATGTATCCCTTCCAGGTTTTTGCTGTCCTCCTCTCCTCGCCGTGTAAGGTTTCCAGCGATCCCCAAACACTATATGAGATGTTGCACTTTCTTCGTTCTAGCAGCTAAACAATGGACTACTCTTCTTATCTCCATTCGCTCTGATTCTAATGTCTTTTTTCACACAAAATGTAAAGCTTGGCACTTTGTACACTGTTGGTCTAGATCTTGCCATGTTTAGAATCTGTATAAAAAAAATTGGGGTTGTGCTGTGTCTGTAAAGCAGAGGAGGGGGGTGAATGAAGCAATACTAGTGTTCCAGTGGAGGGGAGTGCTCCAAGTAGGAGCAAGTGCCCTCACACACCACGAAAGATGTCATGCTTCATCATTGGGCAAGCTCCTCGTCGGGCTGGTGCTGCAATGCCCGATGGGCACCCACAATGGGGCTCTTTGCCGGAGGTTTTTTCGTATATGCCGTATGATGAAGTGGGGGTGAGAGGGTGGTGTTGTAGTGTGTGGAAGAGTTTTTTTAATAGTAGTGAATTAAAATAGGCGAGCAGAGTCGGGGTAGGCCTAAGGAAGGACGCTAAACCACATGCAAGTAGAACCGACGACCTATACTTTACTGTGTCCTACCAATGGATAGGCTGACTCCGACTCTACCGAGTCCCCTGTTGATTTTCGCTCTTTGGTTGTAGGATGCTAATATGCGTTCTACTCTGATCTGAGCCTGAAGGAGCCGCTAGTTACCTGTTTTGGGGAAAGTGACAGCTCGTTTGCTATGATATGTACACAGACATCACAGTGACACTTAATCTCTACAAATAGATGCCGTTACTATTTTATTTGGAAAATTCATTGTTACTATTGCCTGAAAGATAATTATTCTGTGCATGCTTGTCAAATTACCACAGGACATGCAGTATGAGCACTTTTATACGGGCATACAAACTGTTCTCAGAGGAATTACTGATATGTGTATCCCTGTGCCTGTTTAACTATGTTATGTTTGCCCTTTGTGTTCCAGAATATTATCCTGGTTGAGGTACAATTAATAATTCACTCTGACCTGATATTTGACCGATTACTATGACATTACAAATAGGATAAGGAATTGAATCAATTTGTAGTGTAGTTATATACTCCCGGTCCTGAAAAATCGCCACTAGATCCATCTGAACTTACATAGGCGAGAAACACGTTGACCATATTGAAGATTACACACTGATTAGTCTTATTAGGACCATTGTACACTGTATAAGCACCACATTTTCTACCTAGGGTAGCGAGTTCAATCAATAAAGTTAATTGACAATGAACGGCACTATACCTATTTTAATTCACTATTAAAAAACTCTTCCACACACTACAACACCACCCTCTCACCCCCACTTCATCATACGGCATATACGAAAAGACCTCCGGAAAAGAGCCCCCTCATGGGTGACCGTTGAGCATTGCAGCACCAGCCTGACGAGGAGCTTGCCCAATGATGAAGCATGACACCTTTTGGGGTGTGTGAGGGCACTTGCTCCTACTTGAAGCACTCTCCCCTCCTCTTTACAGGAACAGCACAACCCCAATTTTTTGATACAGTCTACTGATATTAGGAGCAAGTGTGCTGGACCTTTATAAAAGCTCCTGGTTCCTCTAGGTCCGTGGTACTCTTAGTACGGCCTGCGGGCCGCCAGCGGCCCTGCAGGCCTTTATAGGCGGCCCGTGGACCTTGCCTTGCAGTTTCTACGTTTCAAATGAGGCCAGTAGTAAACACAGAAGATGACCGCAGGAGCATACGTAGTGAATACCTATTAAATACGTATTTCCTACGTATGCTCCTGCGGTCATCTTCTGTGTTTACTGCCGGCCTCTGTGAAGTCATACACGGCACCGTCGGAAAGCTTCCCAAAAGACCCTTTAAGAGTCAGCTGTAAACGCTTTCACAGCTGACTTTTAAAGGGCCTTTTAGGAAGTTTTGTGTTGCCAACGACATCCTCTTCTCCCGCAGCAGCTTCATCTTCGAGTCAGTCACTAACCCTGAACAGTAGATGTAAGCACATTCAGAATTTGGACAATTGCACCTGGAGAGAGAGAGACAGAGTCAGACAGAGAGAGAGAGAGACAGAGAGAGACAAGAGAGAGAGACACAGACAGACAGAGACACTGAGACAGAGATTGAGAGAGAGACTGAGAGGCAGGCAGAGAGAGACAGGCAGAGAGAGACAGGACAGAGAGAGAGTCAGCGAGAGAGACAGAGAGAGACAGACAGACACAGATAGAGAGAGACAAACGGAGTCAGAGAGAGACAGACAGAGAGAGACAGAGAGAGACAGACAGAGAGAGACAGACAGTGAGAGACAGACAGTGAGAGAGACAGACAAAGAGAGAGAGAGACAGACAGAGTGAAAGACAAACAGACAGAGAGAGAGACAGACAGAGTGAGAGACAGACAGACAGAGAGAGAGAGAGAGAGACAAAGAGAGACAAAGCGAGACAAAGAGAGACAGAGAGAGACAGAGAGAGAGAGACCGAGACAGAGAGAGGGACAGAGAGAGACCGAGAGAGACAGAGAGACCGAGAGAGACAGAGAGAGACTGAGAGAGACAGACAGACAGAGAGAGAGAGACCGAGAGAGACAGACAGAGAGAGACAGAAACAGAGAGAGAGAGAGACAGAGAGAGAGAGACAGAGAGAGACAGATGGAGAGAGAGACAGACAGAGAGAGACAGACGGAGAGAGACAGACAGAGAGACAGACAGAGAGAGAGAGACAGAGAGAGACAGACAGCCAGACAGAGACAGACAGACAGAGAGAGAGACAGACAGACAGACAGAGAGAAAGAAACAGAGAGAGAGACAGACAGACAGCGAGACAGACAGAGTCACAGACAGAGAGAGAGAGACAGACAGAGAGAGAGACAGAGAGAGACAGAGAGAGACAGAGAGAGAGAGACAGATACAGAGAGACAGAGAGAGACAGAGAAAGACAGATAGAGAGAGATAGAGACAGATAGAGATAGATATATGGAGATAGAGAAAGAGATAGAGAGTTAGAGATAGATAGATAGATAGATAGATAGATAGATAGATAGATAGATAGATAGATAGATAGATAGATAGATAGATAGATAGATAGATGTGTGTATGCCGGGTCTGGTGGCACAGTGGACTAATGCGCCCGCTGCAGGGGCCTGTGTTCGACCTCATGGTCACAGTTTTTTTTTACTCTAGCCCCGCCCCCCACTGACCCCACCCCCACCGGTGCGGCCCTAGGCCACAAACCACACTGTAAAATTGGCCCCCGAGAGAATGTTTGTGAGTACCCATGCTCTAGGTAGAGAGTATGTTTAGAGTCTGCCAGAAGCAGCACACCTTTGTTAGCTAATAGCACGCCTTAACAAAATGTAGCGTACACCACTAATTATGAGGTATAATGCAGCACATTTTGTGATAGTATTACTTCATTTGTTTTCATTTTTACACATGCTAATACTGCCTGAGCGAATATTTCACCTCATTAGTACCAGTTTAACAACAAAATGCAGCAATAAGCAACTGAAAGATGACCAGTCAATCCTTGCAAAGGGCCTCTACTGTGAGGGAACACGTCACCGCGTTTTTAGTAACTTTTGATCCGTTGGAGCTAGAAACTACTTTTTTGTTAAAATTTGCAGATTATGCAACAGATGACGGATTAAGTGGCTATGCCTTAGTTATAGGGAAAACTCCACAGCCGCAGAATTGCATAACTCCTGTGGCCCTGAATATAGTCACTACTGGTATTTTTGTTGACTTAGTATTACCAGGGACTCAATATTAGCAGTGTCTCAGTACCATCATCATTAATGGCTAATTTGTTACAGTGGGTCAGTATCAGCAGTGTCCCAGTATCTTTAATGGCTCAATATTAGTAATATTAGTAATGATAGTGGAGAGGTGTGGCGCAGCGGCCAGAGTGGCTGACTCCAGAGCACAGGGGTCAGGGTTCGATCGCCGGCAGCAGCTTAGCTCAGCATCATGTGACTCTGGGCAATAGCTCACTTAATCTCCAGCCCCTTGAAACCCTTAAGGGTTATATGTTTGCTTTACAAATAGGAATTATTATTATAATAATATTATTGATTTACCTCTATGTTCAATTGTTTAGCGTCTTCGATTATTGAGAATATTCATAGTTCAATCACATCAGTGGTTCTGCACCGCCAGTGGCTTAATAACAAGTGATGAGTATTCTCTGTGGTTTAGTCAATGTTCTGTACTGTGAGTGACTTCATATTATCTGTAGCTCAGTACCATCAGTGGTACAGTGTACCTCTCTGCTTCAGTTTTACTGTGCCTTCCCCTTACAGTAGATGTTCTCCTGTCCCCACGACAAAATGACATATCTAATGCAGGAAACGCCTTTGAGAGAACGAGAAAATGAGGAATTGTTGAAACTTTTGAATATAGAACAAGTACTTTTGATATGAGAGAGCGGGAGCAGGACAGCAATTCTGATTATTGTACACGACCTGGCACAGTACTTAAACCTGATGGTCCTTCTGCACAGGATTTGTTACTTGCTGTACGTGCATTTGTTTCATTGAGCGTAGACATTTTTATCAGGCACGTACATGTATTTGCGGATGTAGAGGAGTAATGCTCCAAGTACTACCGAAGCTTCTGACGTAGTCGAAAATTTTACAAATACCCCTTCAAAGCTGTTTCTAAAATATTAAGGCATGCTGACCAATATATGTTTAAAATGTATGCAATAATGTCGCGGTGTAGTCCATTTTTGGGAATTTTCTTGGGGATGTTACCTCCGAATACTCTTTGGAAAGGGTTGGCACGCGCACAGTTCTCGATCAGTGACGCGGGAATGATTTCACGTGCTGTAATTTGTAGAGCAATGTTCCTGACAATTTGCTCTGCTGTTCTGGAATTTCTCGTTGACCTATGTGATAGAGCGCTGATAGCACTCTATTTTGTATGAGTGCACTATACTCATGGTTTAAACGCACTCTCATGTATTCGTATTGTTTGCAGTGTTTTACGACTATTAAGAAACATTTATTTGAATCATTTGATGTTGAAACCTAGTGAACGCATTTAAATAGAACTTTGTATGTATTACGATTCCTTCATGCATAATGTGCAGGACGATATTATTTCTATACACCGTAATTGTGGTTAGTTTAAGTTGCCTGAATTATAGGCCCAAAGTCATAAGTTTCGATTCTCCTTGCTCTTGAGAAATAAATAATTAAATGTTGTTGTGTTCGAAATTAGAATGTTCTCATCCTACTGCAGGTGAAAGAATACACATCATTATTTTCAGAGTTAAGGAGAGACCCGGAATGTCTTTGAAGATGGCTGGGAAGCGAGAAGGGAGGATGCCTTGCGTATCTGGTCTGTCTGAAAGCCAAGGCCACTGGAAAGAAGATATCACTAATTAAATTTGTGTCATGAAAAAAAAGCTACTGCATAGAGGTGCAATGGAAAGTTTTAAGAAGAATGACGTATTGTGGGTTGAATCCCATCTTTTGTATGATGCGCAGGGACAGCGAGACCAGACTTCTGCTAGCTTTCGTCGGAGAAGGAGCATCTTAGAGCAAGCTCCATAGCCATAAGCTAAAACGACCCATTTTACGTGAGTACTTCTTAGTAAGTCAACACGTGCTGACACCGTTGGGGAATGATAGAAGAGAGACAGGAAGGGCCCTCATGTAGAGCAGTGTAGGGAAAGATTTTGATTTCTTTCAATGAGCCGAGAACTGAATATCGCATCTATTCTGTGCTGCGTTGTGATTTTGGAATTTATAATCATCTGTCTTTTGGGCCGAATTACTTATATTCGTAAACTTGGCTCTGTATTAATTTTTCTGTACCTCTATACTTTGCTATTGAGATGTATTTACATCCAATTGTTTTTGGCCTTATAATAAATAATCAAACTGCAATTTGGAGTTGGTGGTCTTTTCAGGCATGATGACTTTGCTGATATCTGTCTGAGTTGTTTCCTCCCCATAACCACTTTTAGTAGGTAAATAAAAGATCGATTGCTTACGCTATACTTAGTAGGGAACATTAGGTGTGCAATTTAGCGTAATCAAATGGTAGCAGAGGATGGTTTACCTCTAAGGTGGTTTATCTCTAAGGTGAGGGGAGTAATCAGGGGTAGGGTTGAAGGTCGAAGAGCCCTGAAGTGGAGTGGAAGACGGCAGAGACCGGCGGACGTTGATGGTCTGGAGGAAACAGTGGTGGCGTGAATATGAAAGGAATTGTGATGTTAAATTGCGGTGATGAGTAAGTGGGTGATGTCTTGCAGAGTTGGGATGTATGTTGAGTTAATATGGTTTTTGGTTTACTGGTCCGGACACGTGCGGAGCAGGAAGTTTTGGTGAGCGGACTCAAGAGAAGTCCAAGATCCCGGGATAGTTTTGTATTGTAATTGTCTGATCAAATGTGGGTGTTGTGAAGCGCTATCGACGATCCACTTGTGTTAGGGAACTTTGTGTGAATGAGGAATAGGTCGCAGTAGAAAGCCTCAGGTACCGGGGGTGGACTATGGCGATTGAGTGACAAACGCAGGTAGGGGGTCACAACGGCTGAATGTTCTTGTGAGAGTGTTCTATCGATCTTTAGGGACAGACAATTACTTGTTTTATGTGACTGTAAGTTATTGTAATTGTGTAGGAACAGTTACTTAATAACCTTTGGATATACAGTTACTTTGCGGTGAAATTGTAAAGGCGGGTGAGCCGCTGCAAGGAGTGAGAAGTGACGTCAGGGTGCGCCGCGCTGTGATAGGTTGGTTGGTGTAACGCCGTGCTGGGATTGGTGGAAGTTCGTTTGCAGTGGAACAGCGTATTTTGGGCTTGCAATTGATTGATTTTACAATGAGATGCAAAGGGTATTGCGAGATTTGTGTAGAAGCGACACAGGGGTAGTGACTCGGGTAGGAGAAGAAGCTCCGCCAGAAGACACACCGGCACATTATATGGCAACGAATGTAGGACTTCATACTTTAGTGTGACTTCAGAATTGGCATAAACTTACAGAGAAAGAGGGTGAATTGGCTTTCCCTCGTTATGGGTCTTTTCGTATGGAAGTGCTGACCCAACTGAGGGGGGTGATGAATGCACTGAAACCTCCCCCTAGACCCACACAATTTGAGGCATTAGATGCATGGATGAGAGCTGCTCTAGCAAAAAAGAGAGAGGCTTCACAAGGAAGAATGAGGAAAGCAATGAAGGCATATCAGGATGCTAGATGGGATGCCCAGTTGAAAAGATGGAGAGTAGACACCATAGAGGGAGAACGCTTGTACCCATTTTGTATGTTAGAAGAGGGGGCAGAAGGGAAAAAGACGACAGAGGAGGACAGTGAAACAGATGACAGCTTCCTCGATAGATTGCTAGCGGAACGTCCTCCACCGTGCGCCTCTAGATCAGAGACAGAGAGGTTGCGCCCATCAGAAGAGTTTTTAGGTGTGGGACAACTGGGTTCAGAGGAACAATCGGCAGGAGTAAGAGGCAAGATTACAATGGTACACATTCCGGGAGGGTCTGGAGGAATGAGGTATCCAAACCCTGAGCCAGTACAACCTGCAAGAAACATGCAGTTACCAGATGCTTTGTCGGGACCAGTCACAATAGGGCCGGTGGTTCCGATATATAATCCTAGAGAAAGAACCGATGACAGTCAACAGCAAATAAGTGAAGGGGAAGAGACAATGTCTGGAGGGAGCCTTGCAATGAGTGAGACTGGGTTAAGTCGGATACCAGTGGAATCTAGTACTCCACTGCCAGCTACAGCTGATCCATCAAGAATGGATAGTGGGTCAGAACGAAGACGGACAGGAGCTCTAGCGAATTCTAGGTCTGACCTTCGAATGTGGGTTCAACCAGTGAGAGAGTCAATGATGCAGAGGGAAGAGACAAGCAAGAGACAAGAAGCGCCTAGAGTAGTGTTTGGGCCACAGGTTATTTGTGCAGGTGACCATTGGAGAAGTCGAAGCTGGGAAAGAGATAGACGCCCAGCTTCGAAGATAGAAGAGGGTGCAGTTCCTAAAAGAACCCAAAGCTGTGACAGGGAAGATACAAGAAACGAGGAAATTCAGAGAGTGTTAAAAAATGCAATAAAAGCGCCAATGCTAGATGTGGTACGATTAAAGGCAGAACTAGATGAGGTGATTGAAGGTAATCTACCTCTGAACAGAATTGAGACGTATGACTCGAGCGAACTACTGTTTGTAGCAAAGGACATGACAAGAAAGGCCAAACGAGCTTATGATGCATTGTTGCTTTTGGCACAAAGGTATGAGGTTGATTTGTCAAAGACCAAGATGATACAGGGTTCTTGCAGATTAAATTACACAGATAAGGATTTGGAAGAGAAGCGAACTATTGGATTAAAAGCACAAATTAGAGAACTAGTGATAGGGATGCGGACATGGAAAGAATTAGACAGATGGAAAGAAAGATGGGCCAAAAAGAAAAGCTTCAAGACTGGAATAGGAAATACTCTGCCTCCAGGTGGAGGGACGGGAGCTGCAGGAAATTTCCCCCTCAGGGAGGTACAGAATGGAGGGTATGTACACGTGCCATGGAGCAGGGGTGATTTAGCAGCATTTACGAATGATTTTCCTCGGCTGAGGGAAAAACCTGCTGAGTGGTACAAGCAAATAGATCGGTTTGTAAAGATTTCGAAAGTATTGTGGATTGATTTAAACACCTTGTTTGATACAGTAGTGCCGGCGGATTTGTGGGCGGCATGTAAGATTGCCATTGAGTGGCCTACTGCAGAGCCACCTAGAGATTCATTGACTCATGGTCCTTCACCTGATGTAATGAGAAAATACGAACAAGTGATTACATGGTTGTAATCGAAGGTAGCTCCTCAGATTGTTGATTGGTTGAAGATTGATCGCACCACTCAAGACTCTAAGGAATCAGTACATGATTATTACGAAAGATTGTTGTTAGCTTTTAAGCAGCATAGCGGATTGGATACAATTGAACAGAAAGATATGGGACAATTTGTCTCGAAGTTTGTGTTGGGACTGAAATCTGATATTAGTTTGATGATACAGCATCACTTGATATGTTGGCAGAATAAGTCGGTGGACGAGATTCTGCGTTATGCTAAATATTGCAGTGATCAAGTGGAGTCGACACAGAAGAAATTGAAGGACAAGTTGATGTTGGTGCAGTTGAGAAACGCTGATATGACGCAAGGGATTGGAGGAGCGATAGGTAGAGGTAGAGGAGGTGGAAGAGGAATGGGACAACAGATGGTGACCCAACCTGGTCAGGGTAGAGGAAGAGGAATGGCTCCAGGTGCAAGTGAATGGGTGGCCCAACAGAAAAGGGTCACTGCCTGCCACTATTGTCACAAAATCGGGCATTGGAAGCGCGAGTGTAGATTGAATCCAGCAAATCAGATACAGATGGAAGGAGAGGGACAGCTGTCCGAGACTGTCAATACTGTGACAAGACCCAGGTCTATGTATGGAGGAGGATATGAGCCGCAAGAGTACCTCAACCTCCTAGGATACCCATGCATAATCAGTTATACCATCAGATGCCTTATTTTGAAATACAAGATAGATTTGATTAAAATCAAGATTTACAAGAGTGTCAGAGGGGGGTGCATGAGGAATGCACCTTAGATGCGATCCTAGAAGTAGATCAGAGTGGGCCGTTTGTAGATGCAGATGTGAATGGATATCCTGTTACCTTCTTATTAGACACTGGAGCTGCTCGCTCCACGGTGAGAACTGAAGTAGTCCCAAATTTAACACTTTCGGGACAATCGATTGAAGCAGTGGGGGTTAGTAATCAGAAAATGACCAATCCATTGACAAACGAATTACCCGTGAGAATAGGACCATTTCGAGATAAACACCAATTTGTAGTGTGCAATTCAAGTCCGGTCTGTCTTTTGGGACGAGACCTTCTGTGCAAGCTCAATTGTACTATATCGTGCACTCCGAGAGGTGTGGAATTGCAAACATATGATGACGATGCTGATTTTAAAATGGCTAACATGAGTCTGTATGCAGAAATGTTTGTGGTACTCACAATAGCAGAATTGCCACATGACTTGAAAGACTCAGTTGATCCGAAAGTGTGGGATTTTACGGGCGAGGATGTAGGTCTGATGAGAGGGGTTGAGCCAGTTAAGATACAGGTCAAACCCAATGCTGAATTCCCACTAACGCCACAATATAAATTGACTCCAGAAACTGTGGCCGGAATAAGACCTGTGATTGAGACTATGATTGCCCAAGGTATTCTTAAGGAGATAAGAGGAAGTCCCTGCAACTCACCTATCATGGGACTGCAGAAGCCAAGTGGCAAGTACAGAATAGTGCAGGATCTGCGTCGGGTTAATGAAATTGTGATCCAATGTTGTCCTGTGGTACCGAATCCAGCTATTATTCTATTCCAGATACCATGCAAAGCAGAATGGTTTACAGTGATAGATTTGTGTCATGCATTTTTCTCCATACCATTGCATGAAGAAAGTCCATTTTTATTTGCGTTTAGGATGGACGATCGTGTGTTAACATGGGGAAGAATTCCTCAGGGGTACACAGAAAGCCCCTCCATTTTTAGTCAAAGTCTGAAAAAGAATCTTGAAGAACTGGTGATGCCCCTAAACTCAGTCTTAGTGCAATATATAGACAACCTTTTGGTCGCCTCCGAGACTGAGGATGCTTGCAGGATTGACACTGTGGCGTTGCTGAATCATTTGGCAGAGAATGGACACAAAGTGTCTCCAAACAAATTGCAGTATTGTTTATCTGAAGTTCAGTATCTAGGTCACCGGATTGAGAAAGGAAAACGAAGGGTGTCACCAGATCGCATAGAGACGATTCTGCAAATGGGAACTCTGAAAACACAAAAAGAAGTCTGCATGTTTTTGGGAATGGTCGGCTATTGTCGACAGTGGATCCCAAATTTTTCCTTGCAAGCAAAGCCTCTGTTGAAACTGACCCGAAAGGATGTTAGTGATCGGGTACCATGGGATGACGAGTGCTTGAAAGCCTTCCGTGAGCTGAAGGAAAGTATCTGTCGTGCTCCAGCTCTCGGAATGCCGGATTATAACAAAGCGTTTTCGCTCTTTTGCTGTGAAAAGGAGGGATGTGCGTTAGCAGTCCTTGTACAGACACATGGGGGTGCCCGTAGACCAGTAGCTTACTTCTCAGCTACATTAGATCCTGTAGCTTCTGCGTTGCCCGGATGTCTGAAATCCGTTGCTGCAACCGGTGTCAGCATTGAAAGATGTGAAAGCATAGTGATGGGTTATCCGCTCATTGTTTATGTGCCCCATTCAGTAGAATTGTTGATGACCAGAACGAAAACACAGTATCTGACCAACAACAGACTTACCAAGTATGAGCAGGTTATCTTGGCCGCTGAAAATGTTACCCTGAGACGTTGTACCACCCTGAACCCTGCTACATTGTTACCTGTTCCGGAAGAGGAAGGAGATGAGGATTGTGAAGAGCATGACTGCCTAGATGTTACTGACCTATCTACCAAACCCAGACATGACATTGTCGATGAACTTTTGCCCCAATCTGATTTGATCCTTTTTGTTGACGGTTCATGTTTAAGAGACAATGAAGGGCATTTGAGAGCAGCGTTTCCTGTGTGCACCATCATGGGAGTAGTCGAAGCTGCCTGTTTAAATAGAGTATTCTCTGCTCAGGTGGCCAAAAATGTCGCTTTGACACGTGCCTGTATCATTGCAGCTGATATTCGAGTGACTGTGTATACTGACAGTCAATACGGATTTGGTGTAGTTCATGACTTTGGGCAATTATGGTCACATAGGGGGTTTCTAACGTCCTCAGGGTCACCTATACGTAACGGCGAATATGTGCGCCAACTATTGGAAGCTTTGCAGAAGCCCAAAGAGATAGCAGTCGTTAAATGTGCAGCTCATGGAAAAGGAGAAGACTTTGTCACTGGGTGCAACAATTATGCAGATGAAGTAGCACGATTTTGCGCTGAACATGCTTGTATTTTCAATGGAGAATATATAGGCGAGAGCACAGAAGAGACCGAGCTCAGCATGATGTTAGCTATAGCCGATACTTGGGATGAGGTGAAGCGGTTGCAGGATGAAGTCCCAGAAGAGGAAGCTGCTTCATGGGTCAGAGCAGGTTGCACAAAAAGAGACAATGGCATTTGTGTGTCCACAGATGAGAGAGCAGTATTACCCAATTGTCTACTGAGCCCAATAGCAAGGCAAATCCACTGAGCAGTTCATCTGGGAAGAGATGCTATGGTGCGAGTGTTTAGGCAGATGTGGTTTAATCCACGCTTTCGTGTGTGGGCTGAAGCGGTATGTCACAGGTGTGTTACTTGTCAACAAATGAATGTTGGAAAGAGAACTGTGGTAGTAATGAGTCACATTGGAAGATCTGGAGGTCCCTTCAATAGGATACAATTGGACTTTATTGAAATGCCGAGGTGCAATAGGTTGAGATACGTTTTGGTGGTGGTGTGTATCTTTTCGCGTTGGGTGGAAGCATATCCAACTAGACGATGTGACAGTCTCACAGTAGCCAAGTTGTTGTTAAGAGAATTGATCCCGAGATATGGATTTCCGACATCAGTGGAGACAGATAGAGGAACTCATTTCCACAGTGAAATCATGAAATTGTTGTGCTCTGCTTTGAACATTGATCAGAGACTGCATTGTAGCTACAGGCCGGAGGCTTCAGGTCTTGTAGAGCAGGTTAATGGCACCATCAAGTCAAGAGTGGCAAAGGTGTGTTCGTCAACTTCATTGAAATGGCCAGATGCGCTGCCTCTGGTGCTCATGAGTCTGCGTAGAACCCCTGATAGGAGAACAGGGCTTTCTCCCCACAAAATTTTGACCGGAAGAGCTATGCGTTTGCCTATGGTGCCAGCTACAGCATTGATAAACATCACTGATGATTTAGTGTTGGATTATTGTAAGGGACTGGCTGATGTGGTTACTTCTGTATCCCACCAGGTCGAGGCTGCGACTGCATCCACCTTGAGAGACCTGCTGCATGATCTTAATCCAGGTGATTGGGTACTAGTTCGCAAGCACGTGAGGAAGAGTTGTCTTGATGCTCGCTGGCGAGGACCATATCAGGTGATATTGGTCACAAGTACCGCTGTGAAGTGTGGAGGATTGTCGAACTGGATACACGCTTCCCACACTCACCGAGTTCAAGCGCCTGCAGAGGAAGAGAGTCCCCTAGTTCCGAGAAGTGTGTGTGGACCTGCCACAGACAACGACGAAGGCACAGGCCCAGCTGTAAGAGTTTCAGATGAAACGGAACAGCCAAGTGAGCATGAGAGACGAGAGCTGAGTGCTCCTGAATTGAGCCCAGATCCTGAAATAGATGACATTGCAGATGTGAACTTTGCACCAGATCAAGGTGAGCGGTCTATTGCAGAAGGATCAGATCAAGAGGAAGAGAGGAGAGCAGATGCCAGAGCGGAAAAGTGGCCAGCAAGAAAAGAAAGGCTGAATATAAAGCTTGCATCCGAGAAAAATCTCGCTCCGATTCCTGAAACATCTGAATCAGATCAAAGTGACGCTGAAGAAAGACCGGATGGTCTGAGACGCTCCAGAAGAGAAAGAATAGCGTCTCGAAGATACGCATCTCCTGAGTGGACGTACCTGGCTGCAGATGCAGAGCCCAGCGAAGTCCGGGAGGTTGGGAGCTGGTACGGTGAGCTACGGAGGGGACACCATCTCGATTGAAATACAGTTGCTGGTCCCAGGCGTAGAAGCGTTTGGAACACTAACTCTGCAAGTTCCAAATCCTCCAAGGCTGAGTGGATTGCGTTACCTGATCCTCAATCAGGTTCCTGTCTTCCCTTCATTTGGCCAACAGCTCACCGCGCAAGAATTAGGAGAAATTCATGCAGAGATTCTGCAACTTGTCCTCGAAATACTTCAATCAAATATCATTAACGATGAAGCTTGAATTATAACCAAAGAAAGCATTAGGCCTTAGAAAGAAGATAACTTAGACCCCAGTTTAAGAAGATTTAAAATTAGGAACTTTCTAATAGATGATGGAGTGAGGAATAGGGCTGACTACATCTCTTCAATAGGTTTAGTATCAATCGAATGAACTTTGACATTAATTGCATGAGAGGAGAGAAGTGAGAAAGACATTGTTAAAACAAAGAAAACAGAAAGAGACTGTGTTTTCCCTTTTGTGCTTCGGAACGGATCAGTAGAAACCATGGTGTCCGAAAAATCAACACGCAAACAGAAGTGCATCATTGGACCCTCATTGTAGTGGTGCTTATTGTTATAACTGTGGTGATTGTTGCATCTCTAGTTGGATCTCAGGATGTCGGACAGAATAGGGTACAGGCAACACTCACTACACCAATCTCTGAGATAGATGAGGATGCATCCGCAAGGGATCTAGAAATGATTAATGAAACCAGTCGTAGATTACATGTTGATTTGTCAAAGGGTGATTTCACTTTGAATGCGTATGCTCGATTATTGTATGAGTATGTGGATACCATGGAAGCGAAGGATTGCTATGTGCGTATGCAATTACCAGCCTCAGTAGAAGAAGGCATTCGATACCATCATTTGCCTTTGACCTATGGCATTACATGTAGTGTGTTGTTGAGCATGTTTTATAGCAAGGCACACTTAGTACTATTTCTCAAATTATGATGTGGTACTCTCGGAAGTCCCAGTTCTTAAATACATGAATAAATATGATTATTATAAGGAAGTAGAGCGAATGTCAAAGTATTTCGTGCCTACCATTACTTTAGATACGTCCTATGCCCATAGACACAATTTAACCTGTATGTTAACTGACATTGAAATGAAATTTATAGATCAGATAGAAGATCGGCATAGACAGACTCTATTTAGACCAGATCCAAAGCACAAGGTTACCCCATGGACTAAAGAAGAATTAGATCATAAAGCAAAGGGGAGTTTTGGACCCATAGCATTAGATTTGCAGCAGAAGGGGAAGTTGTGTATTAGACACCCGACCACATACTACGATAAGATATTTGTGGGTGAAAGTGATTGTGAGCACGTCTTCTTGATCGAAGAATCAATTAGAAAAGCATTATTGGACAAAATAACAATAGTGCCCAATGTGTATTTTGTGTGTGGAAAGAATGCCTATGTGAAGTTGCCCAAAAATTGGTATGGCACTTGTTATTTGGCTGTGGTATTTCCCAAGATTTTTCATGTGAATGATTTATGGCCCCTAGAAAGAAAAAGACCTCACAGAGGAAAACGTGGTGTGAGTGCAGGAGAAGTGATTGGAGACATATTTGGGGCTATGATACCGAGTATGGGTGTGATTCTGAATGATTTGAAAATCAGAAAGCTGGCAACATTAGTGGATAAGCTCTCAATAAATACAGCTCAGATTTTATTACTTGTAGATGGGGAGATGGTTTCGATAAGGGCTATGGTTTTGCAAAACCGTCTTGCCCTAGATGTGCTGCTAGCAAAAGCCGGAGGAGTCTGCAAATTATTGAAAGTTCAACAGTGCTGTACTTATATTCCTGACAACAGTCGGGATATAAGGAAATATATCAACAATATTTCAGATATACACCAAGAGTTACGTGAGATGGCTGCTGAAGGACTCTGGGAACAAGTGGGGAAAGGATTTGGCAAGATAGGCAGTTGGTTTGGAAGTTTGGGACAAGGAATAATGGGATATATCTTGAAGCCTATTATAATAGCTGTCATTTGTATAATTGTCCTACTAGGAGCCATCAAGGCTTACAAATGGCAAAGGGCACGACATCAGGAGACTGTTTCGAGAAAGCGAGAGCACCAACTTGAACGACTGCAGGACAGTCATTACCAACACCTTAAAGGGTTAGAACGATTCAGACAGGGACGGCAAGCTACAGCTTCTGTTTAGGTCGGTCTCTTCTACAAGGAGAAAAACTACAGAAGAATAGAAAGTTGGTGTTATGACACTAGTCATAAGAGGGGGAACTGATAGAGCGCTGATAGCACTCTATTTTGTATGAGTGCACTATACTCATGGTTTAAACGCACTCTCATGTATTCGTATTGTTTGCAGTGTTTTACGACTATTAAGAAACATTTATTTGAATCATTTGATGTTGAAACCTAGTGAACGCATTTAAGTAGAACTTTGTATGTATTACGATTCCTTCATGCATAATGTGCAGGACGATATTATTTCTATACACCGTAATTGTGGTTAGTTTAAGTTGCCTGAATAATAGGCCCAAAGTCATAAGTTTTGATTCTCCTTGCTCTTGAGAAATAAATAATTAAATGTTGTTGTGTTCGAAATTAGAATGTTCTCATCCTACTGCAGGTGAAAGAATACACATCGTTATTTTCAGAGTTAAGGAGAGACCGGGAATGTCTTTGAAGATGGCTGGGAAGCAAGAAGGGAGGATGCCTTGCGTATCTGGTCTGTCTGAAAACCAAGGCCACTGGAAAGAAGATATCACTAATTAAATTTGTGTCATGAAAAAAAAGCTACTGCATAGAGGTGCAATGGAAAGTTTTAAGAAGAATGACGTATTATGGGTTGAATCCCATCTTTTGTATGATGAGCAGGGACAGCGAGACCAGACTTCTGCTAGCTTTCGGAGGAGAAGGAGCATCTTAGAGCAAGCTCCATAGCCATAAGCTAAAACGACCCATTTGACGTGAGTACTTCTTAGGAAGTCAACACGTGCTGACACCGTTGGGGAATGATAGAAGAGAGACAGGAAGGGCCCTCATGTAGAGCAGTGTAGGGAAAGATTCTGATTTCTTTCAATGAGCCGAGAACTGAATATCGCATCTATTCTGTGCTGCGTTGTGATTTTGGAATTTATAATCATCTGTCTTTTGGGCCGAATTACTTATATTCGTAAACTTGGCTGTGTATTAATTTTTCTGTACCTCTATACTTTGCTATTGAGATGTATTTACATCCAATTGTTTTTGGCCTTATAATAAATAATCAAACTGCAATTTGGAGTTGGTGGTCTTTTCAGGCATGACGACTTTGCTGATATCTGTCTGAGTTGTTTCCTCCCCTCAACCACTTTTAGTAGGTAAATAAAAGATGGATCGCTTACGCTATACTTAGTAGGGAACATTAGGTGTGCAATTTAGCGTAATCATGTGCAACATAAAATGATGACGTATGCAACATAAAATGATGACGTATGTAACATAAAATGATGATGAACTCCTGCCTAAATGTGGCGAGTTCCACCTGCCGGGTAACTGCCCAAAACCCACCCTTTAAAGCTCGGTGAGGCCACTTTCACAGATGTACAAAGGCCTTAGCGAGCAGGGCACTGAATGATGGGAGTCTTCCTGCACTAAAGGACTTGGAGGGATGCATGATCATAAGGATACCTCTGCCCCCCATACTTCCTCCACACACCCCAGGTGAACTATATGTAGAAAGTCCGTCTACAGCCGAATGAATGAATGAATAGGTCACTTGTAAAGGGTGACAGCTACTCAAAAAGGGCATCCCGGCCCTACAATAAGTAGGAAGCGCCACAATGAGAGTAAGCAGCGACGGTTTCTTCGTGAGGGTGGGGTAGCGTTGCCTCCCCGCCCGGTGCAGCCACGCTAAACATGAAAAATAAAATGGCAATTAAATGATTTCATTGCCATTTTACTTTTCACGTTTAGCGCGCTGCAGCTGCCAGTCTGCCCCCAGCCAGGAGAAATGGGGGCGTGTCCTTCTCTGCTGCCGATTGGCAGCATAGAGGACTGGAGGAGCGTAGCTGGCTTGACGCTCCAAAGTGCGCATGTCAGTTTGGCAGGCAGTCTTGCGCTGGCCAAAGTGACATGGGCACTTTGAAGCTCTCCACCCAGCTGTCTTAGACGGCTGGGTGGAGACCAAGCACAGGCCTACAAGGCCTTATGGAGCGTTCAGCCAGCCCGCTCCATCCAATCCTGGTGCTTCTCTCATGCTGGTTACCAGCTTGAGAGTAGCGCCAGGATTGGTTAAGGTAATTGCCTGGAGGCTGGAGTCCATGGAGCAGACAGAACAGGGACTAAAGCCAGGAGGACGTCTGACGTGCAGCAAGCATGGTAAGTTACTTTTTTCTTTTTATTATTTCCCACTTGCCTTGCCTGCAGGCACCCACCCACTACTCAGTTACGCACCCCACCCAACCATGTAAGCATTGATTAGGCAGATCTAAATAAAACAGGATTTTACCAGAAAAAAGCCAAAATAGCATTCACAACCAGTGCCTCACAACTTTATTTTGCTTCTGAAGCAGCAGCAACATTTCACACCATTATTGGTCCTTTTAGACGCTGGGATTTGCCTGCTTGTGAAAATGCGTGAGGATTAGTTACTTGTTTTAGAACTGCTGATAAAGTTCAAACCAAAACAAAGAACATAGTGCCTTTCACCCTGCACTGAAATCTTTCAAACTCCTGAATCAATCTTGACGTATGAGGTGCAAACTATAAACGGCAGCTTCAAGGTTTAAGAGCATCATCAGTACTTTTCCATAAAAATCAAACAAATATAAGAAATGCCAGGCTTTTTTTAAGCAAAAAATTCAAGAAGTAACGCTTTAAATTTGAAAAGAAACATGTTGCAGTACTAGGGGTTTTAATACAAGGTACTCAGTAGTACAGATGTGCTCCTGCACAACACCAGTGAGCTCGAGGTCACGATTCATTCAGTAAACACCCTGTTCTGCATTTCAGTGGCTCTAACATGTCGCAATCATGTTTTGGGGGGGGGGGGTGGGTATGCGTCCATGTCCGTTCAAAGGTTGGCCTCTCTCGCTCTCTGCGGAAGCTAACAAAGGTGCGAAACAGAGCCACACGTGACTGTGACAACATGGCATCGGTCTCTGTAGAACAGGGCTGACTCCACCCCAGCCTTAGATACTGCAATCGACCAAACATCAAAAGTAAATAAACTTCCACGATTTGACATATATCACGGAAGATGTCACCAATTGGAACCTCTTTTCTACAGTACCTGTTTTGCTGCGCTTTTGATCGCCGTTTCTAAAATATCCATATTTTTATTCATCAGCTCCAGAGCCTCCGCGGCAGTAACGCACGTATCGGTGTCATTTCGGATAAAAGCCACGTGTTCATAAACAGCTGCACGAAAACCGTCAGAAGCAGAGACCCCGCAGACCGAGAGAAGGAAAAGGCAGATGCGCGACTGCAGGGCGAACATGGCTGGAGCTGGTGGTTTCCGAAATCGTAGTATTGCTCAGTACTTTAAGCTGCACGTATACACCCGGCTCCAATGAGGAACTATTTCCTAACCTTGGAAGCAGCGCTGCGCTGCGCCGCGCCAGGTATTTCCCACATTACATAACATCTCACTCACGGGTCGAAAGCACGTAACAGGTTTCGGCACAGAAGCATTAAGGACACGTTTTCTGGCTCCAGTAAAGGATATGTAAACTAATCTGTGCCTAACCTGCGTCACCAGTTTATTATTAAGATGTTGCAATTTATTTGTATAATTTCGGCTGAAGTCAAGTGATATAACCACAACATTTCATGAGCTTCATTCATACCACAGGAAAGGAACAATTAAGCAAGTGCAAAATATCTAAAATGCTGAATTCATAGCTGCCAAGTTCTCATTTTGATTGTGTGTGACATTTCAAGGTTTTAAGTGTTCTCATGCATGACAATTGAGCAATTATGTGTGACACTCTAAGTGACAATTTGTCGTGAGAAAAAACAAATTATTATGTTCATTTAATGTGATAAATGTACGAAATGCTCCCTTTTGTTTATTTTAATGTCTAGAAATGAGCTGAACACATCAACAGTGCTCTACCTCAACAGTGCTCTAGAAGTGTGTATGCAAGTTCACTACCCTACTTCCAAAGTGCTCATGCCTAAAAAGCCAAGTCTGGCTGTAGGTGTCAGTCAGTGCTTAATATATAAAATAATAAATGCCTGGGCCAAAGATTTTCTCAGAAGCCTGCTAAATTTTAGTGTTGCTGAATGCCAGGGCTTTCTAATCTTGATTGCACCGCATGCCCCTTTCACCCACCATCCTACACTCCCTATCTAGCTCTTTTGCAAGTTCCTTTTCCTTCCCTGACTTCTCCCTTTCTCCGCAGTTTTCCTGTCTTTCTCTTTCTTTGAACCTTTTCTGTCTTTCTCTCTCTTGATCTCAGTCAAAGTCTGGTTATGAAAGATTTGTTCTGTTGCCCAGAAACGAGTCCCAATGGGTCCAACCTGCAACCACAGGCTCAAATTAAGCACTGGTGATAGTTACATGACATGGATACTTGGGAACTATGTCATGCATTTACCGCTTTCCCAAAATGATTGATGGTATTTTATATTTGCAATGGTATTGTTAGACCTGTCCTCCTTATGGTGGTCTTTCCCCAGACATTTTGGCTTTTGCCTCTCGTTTTGCTGACTCTTTTTGTTGGCCTTAGGACTCTGAGCACTTTACCGCTGCTGACCAGTGCTAAAGTGCATGTGTTTCTCAGCTAAATATGATGACATTGGTGTATACTTGATTGGTATTTTTGTTGGACTGGTAAGTCCCTCGTAAAGTACTCAGGGCCTGTCCTTCAAATGCTACTTGTGGGCTGAATTAAGCTGTAATTGCTGATCAGAGAGGAGAAGCTTTTTCATGATTCATATCTTTGAAATGGTAATGAGAAATCCTCCTTACTGGTGAAGTTGGTTTTAACATTACTGTTTTAGAAATCCCACTTTTAGAAAGGGATCCTTGTGCACTTAAGAGAGCTGCATTGAAGTCACCCCCTACACCAAAGCCACTTTTGGGTAAAAGTACTGGGTCTCTGACCCCCTAAAATCACACACTTCTGGATCTTGAACTGAACCTCTGCCAGAAGGGCTACTGTGCTGCTTAAACGACTCAACTGCACTGCTTTTATGCTTGTTGCTCTGCTGCCTGCTGCTCCCTGACTCTGCTGAAGGAGAGCTCTGTCATCCCTCCAAGTGATCTCCAAGGGCTTGCCTCCTGTTTTCTGAAGTCTCAGGGACACAGAAGACTTCCTGCATTCTGCTGGTGCTGGTGGACTCTGCCTTCTGGGAGTCCTACACTTGCCTGAGGTGCCCTCTCCAAGTTCTGAGGTTCAAAATTGGGTTCTGCAGCTGTTTTGCTACAAAATCGATGCATCGCCACCTTTGCACTGATTGGAACTGCTGCATCGCCCCTTGACCCAGAGACTGGCGACAGCGGTTCTACAGCCTGCGTGGCCTGATGATGACGCTCTACACGGCTCGTTGCCGATGCATTGCCTTCACCTCAGCGAAGTTTGATGACGACGGAACGACCCGACTGCGTAGAAAAGATCGACACATCGAGCCCTCAGTGTTGACGCTTTGCCCCATCCAAGGTACTTTCTCAGCGGGACCTGCGTGGGTCCTGTAGCCGGCTTGCCCTTCATTGTGGTCTGCATGAGCTTTGGATATGCACCAGTCCCTTGCGACATCAAGTAACCTTTTGACCGCTAGAGATTTCTAAGCACTGTTTTTGCATTTAATCCTTACAAATTCATATCTTGACTTCTGCTGATTGGATTTTTGCAGTTTTGATCTTGTTTTGTTCAGATAAATATTCTCTATTTTTTAAACCAGTGTTGAGTCTTTTTGTGGTGTATTCATTGTGTTACTTTGTTTGCCTGTTGCACAAATACTTTACACATTGCCTCCTTAGATAAGCCTGACTGTTCTGTGCCAAGCTGTCAGAGGGTGAGCACAGGTTATCTTTTAGTGTATATCTAGCTTATCCTCACCAGAGTGGTGGTTCCTGCCAAGCCTGGGTGCATACCTCAGCCAACCAGGAATCCTTTTTCTAACATTGGTGATCAGCAATGGTGATAGGACTTGTGTTTGTGCAATAGCATATAGTAACTGTTGGAACTGGCACGTTCTGGTTGGCTGAGGTGAGGCCCTAGCCAGGCAGAACCTACCACTCCCATCTGGGGTGGGTGATTGCACTCACTGTATAACCTGCGCTCACCCTTGGGTAGCTTGGCACTGAGCAGTCAGGCTTATCATAGATGCAACGTGTAAAGCATTTGCACAGCACTCTCACACAATAAATACACTGAGCGTCACAAAGGAGACTTCACATCTGGTGTATGTAAATAAAGTTTATATTCAACACACACATTAATTAACACAACATAAACATCATGTATTTCTGGGCATAAATCACACTTGGAAACCATACTACAGTACTAGGCCCAACCGTGTTAAAATGACATCACTAGTATGCACCCTTGGGAAAGATCCTACTTTCGCCCCCAGCACCCTTATGCGCTGCAAAACGTTGGCAAACCCAGGCCCACCCTGGCAATCATTATAATTCAATACCAAGCAGTCCTAGGGTGCACCCCAGATCCCAACAATATAAAAAATATGTACATGCAGAGAATTACTAAACTTTTAAGCAGCACCGTGGGTCGAGGTCGCACAGGTAAAACCAATGTCAAAACTATTATTCTGTTGGCAAGGAATCAACGTGTAAAGCAACACTGCCGGGCGGTGTAATGAATCCTGGCCGGTCCGCAGGCAGTCACTCCCACACACACACTCATTCAGCACCGATACATGGTGCAATTAATATCAGGCAGGTTCATATGGAATGCGCTTGCACACAGCACCGTAATGTGGTGCAAACGATGTCCGGCAGGTCAATGGATAGCACACTGCAGATCTTGAAGTGTGGATTGTGGCCTCATGGTCAACATTACTAAGTTAGCTTAGGCCTAGCTGCCATGATGCCTCCTTTGCACACGTTACTCTGTGACTTTGTTTTTCCAGACTCTGCTTGTGACCGTTCACATTAGAACGGTCTGCATTTCTGCCTTTCACCTTTTCTGATGTTCTCTGTGGTTTTCGTCTGCACACAATGTACAAGGTCGAAAAACAACGTCCCTTGTTGTTGCTGTTCTGGTCAGCCCCTCGCACTTAGACATAACATGAAATACAGCTGCACTGGAGAAATTTGTGTGTTTTTAATATGGTGATCTCCCTGTTGGAGGCACTTGGAGAAAAACCTTTCCAGGGAGAAGAGCTGTGCTTGTCCGATGATGTAAACATTGCATCTAGTTCTTGAGGTATGGGGATCCCCCTGACAAAGCCCAGAGGTCTTCTATTTTTATAATAAACTAGTTACTAGCACGGGGAGGGTGGCAAGGCATTCTAGTCCTTTATCCACTGTCTTTATAAAATGCTGTCCCCGTTTGTATTCTATGGAATTGTCACAATGCTTACTGTTTTGTCTTTATGCATTATGCTGCTAGTACTGGCACGTGTACTGTGTCTTAGAGCACGATAGTTGAAATAAACATTTTAAACTATACTGTGTCTCTTAATACGCACGTTGTGGACAAGTATGAGTGAGTAATGAAAGAGTGTTCTTGCTCCTGCGATTCCTGAAAGAGTCCGTGTTCTGGGATGTCTAATCATTGGTAGCTTCGCTGTAGTACGGAGAACGAATGGGACACTATAGCTAGTCGGATTGGGATTTTGGGCACTAAGGTGGATGGCTGGTACACCACTATACACTGAGGTCCTGTTTTCCTGCGCATAGTTCTGTATATGTGCAGAATCCCCGCAACAATCTGTGGCCCAAGCCTCCCATCACTCTCCAACTCACTCAGACTACCCTACGCCCACAGGTTGGAGATAACTAGTCCTTCTCCCGGACACAAGGCTGATCGCAGCCGAAGTCACACTTTAGTCAGAGTCCCTTGGAAGAAGGTGGGGGCAGGTAGCAGGACTAATTAGGAGGCATTTGTCAAATGGGGGTTTGGCAACCACTCGGGAAGTTAACTCACAGAATGCGGAACGATAGTCGGACACTCAAAAAGGGTTCCATAATGTGCCTTTCGGCACCAGCCCAGTTCTGCGAAGCACAGGCTGGGTCATGTAGTCTCTTGACCCACTTCCGATCGCTCTTGGAAGCGTTCCTTCAGCCCAGTCAATCACTCTCACTACCCAGGCCTGATCCGGGCAATACTACCTGGCAACACAATGTCGTCGGGGCCAGGTGAGGAGAAGGCAGTTTGTCCACCGCACTGAGGGCCCACAGGGGAACAAAATCAATGAATGGGGAATGTAGCAGGAGAGCCTTTCGGAAGAAAAAGGCACCCCATCAGAAACACGTCGATCAGAGTCACACTCAGGCAATCCGGACACAATGTCTGGTGTGAGATCCCACAATCAACAGTTGCCACGTATCAAAAGAGTGATTTCAGTACCTCCCTGGAAAGGAGGCACACTGCCTGGTGCATGTTGATACGGGTCACACCAGACAGTTCTGGTCACGCACAATGAAGAGTTGCAAATTCTGTACCTCCTTGGAAATGAGACATAATGCCTGGTGCATGTTGATACTGGTTGCACCAGACAGTTCTGGTCAAACAAACAGACACAAGTTTAGCAGGGCCGTATGAGGCAGAATGAGGCACTACTATGGATACGCCCTCAGCTCCAAGGGTCGCACCCTGTGAATTGGACACTACACGCAATGAGCATGCGGGCTGGCATGTTGCATGAGAGAGATGCTGCATGATCCACAAAGCGGGCCACGCTGGATCCCCCAACCGGTGAATCCGTTCTATGCCAACAAGATGCTGATGCGTGTTTGAGTCCCCACGATGCAGGGGCCACATGCCTTAGATGCGGGCAACACTTCTGGGGCTCCGCAGAAGGCAATCCGGTCTCTAGGCACAATTCTTAGTTCCACGCTCATGCTGCGCTACCAGTTGGGATCCAGATGAGGATTTGGGCACTTACGAGACCACAAGGCATCACAAGTAGACGGTGTTGGTCCCTCGAGGAAGATCTTGCTCCTGAGACCTCCAAAAGAACAGAGGACAAGCCAACAAGCCCATGGAGAGCACACTTCAGGGTGCCATACAGCAGCAGGTAGTCTGCCAAGGCCAGCCACTATTCAGGAAGGGCGCACTGTCCCTCCCAATGACAGTAATCTCCTTGTGCAAAATAGATTCCTCTGGCAGTGTGCACCATGCAGTTCCAGGTTCTCTGATCCCACGTCCCCACAAATGTAGGAGCTATTAATGTGCTAGTATTGCATGATAAAACCATTTTAGTGTGATGATGCGGATACCAGCAGTAAAATGCGTCACACTAACACGCAATCTGTGGTGCTTGGCAGGGCTGAAAATACAGACTATTTGTAGTGGAACCAGACGATTTTAAAGTAGTACAGAGTAACTTCTCACAAGTGGTGTAATGCAAAATAATGGGGCCCCTTTCAGAATGTGCTGAGGGGCCCCAAATCTCACATATTTCACAGATATTCAAAGGTATCATGAATGAGGGCACCCCAAAGGATGCCCCCGCGCCTCCCACTACAACTCCTCATCAGTGCTGCATTGTCTGCAGGAGCCTGCGTTACGCCCTGCTTCTCACTATTTTTGAACCGACATTTGCACTGGTAGAGTGATAAAAAACTTTGATTTTCCTTTGGTAATGTGTGCAAATATGTTTCTTTGAATTGCTGTTGCTTTTAAATTTCACGTCAGTGTTTCGTGGCAGTTGTGAAACATAACTGATAGGGCAATCATGCGGCATCTTAGTCTTTTTTATTTAAAAATATAAACATGTTACTACTAGTGATCAAAGAGGATTGTGTTTGTTCAGAATCTGACATTTTGGCCCTCTGGACTGAATTACAATTTAAATGCAAATCTAGCTCAAAAAGGTAATTTAATTATGGTAAATTAATAATTATGGGAATTTGTGTTTTTGGCCACGTATCAAAAGAGTGATTTCATTTATAGTTATGAATGTTTCAAGATGGGCCTTGCTGGAACTGGGTAGCATAGAAATTCAATTTGATAAACCATTTTTTCAGTCTTTAATGCCAGGATCAACAAGGTGGCATCATTGTGTGTCAAATTTTTCTGGTTTCCACAGAACACGACTCTGAACTGTTTACCCATGTCGTTGTGATTGTGGAGGTCCAATAACCGAAAAGCCAGTGCAAATAAAAATTCACATACCGCCGACATTGGTCGCCTTCGTGTTTCTGAATGTTTCCACCTTGTGAAACACTTACTTGCTCTTTCTTGCAATGTAGGTAATCCCTGCCTATCAGCTGAGTTATTTTTTTGGATCAGTTTGAAAATAGGTTGGTCATAGATTTGTCTTTACCTGGATTAAAGGTGCCAATTCATACACTGTTGTTGACCTTTGATAATGGTCAAATGGGTTTGACCTGTGCTGCCCAGTTGTGTACAGGGATCTCATCCTTTTCCTAAACCTCTAGCTCAGATGTGAAATGTACAAAGCAAATGACTACGTGGTGCTAATTTATGCAGGTAATGAAGGTGACTTTTATTTAGGCTCTGGTGCATGAATGACCAGCAAAAGTGTTTCCATTTTTAACAGCTGATTCGTTCTGTGTGATCCTGTGTTCCATAGGAGCAGCAAGCCTAGTGTAAAAAAAAATGTTTGAAAGTCCTCTGTACACAAAATGCACCTATTCCCACAACCAGAAGGTCAGTCATTCCTTACGGTCAGTCCGAATTGGAAAGGTATTCTTTTCCCTCTTCCTGCTAGGGGCAGCTTGTTCTCACTCTAGTGCACGCAAGTAATGAGAATTAAGTGCATGGCTGGCCATTACAGACTGACCAATTTAACTCACAGCCAATCTACCTCAATCTACCTACCAGTGACAAAGAAACACTAAACTCAGTGCCTGCTGGAAATTGGGTTACTGGTTGTGGGGAGTTAAACCCTGCTCAAGCAGCAGCCATAATCTATGTCCGGGTGAAGCACAAGCAAACCCCAAATTAACCTGTGCTTACCCTCTGGTAGCTTGGCACAAAAGCAGTCAGACTTAACTGAGAAGCAATGTATAAAGTATTTATGCAGCACTTCAAACAGGAATAAAGTGAAAACACAACACAAGAAAAATCACACACCAATTTAGAAAAGTAGAGTAAACTGTTATAAATCATTTGCTACAAAAACAACAACAATCTAATCAGTAGAACCCGAGATATACAATTTTCAAACTTTCTTGTATGTAAAGCACCTAAAAGCACAAAGTGCCACTCACGGTTATCCAGTTGTGCGAGACCAGGTGAAAGTCACAAGTCTAGGCTGACCGCTATGTAGTGCAGGCTGGATATAGGGACCAGGTTAGTCCCGCTGAAATAGTTGCCATCAAAGTCCAGTATGAAGAGTTCGATTCATGGTGGGAGGGGCCGCGAGGAGCAGGGAGAGCGTTGTGGATGGTCGTCGATGTAGCGCGAAGAGCAGGCTGAGAATTGCATTGGGGGTCACAGCGGGCTGTCAATGCTGTAGTGCGAAGTGCAGATCTTGCATTGCCGGGGGTCGCTGGAGGTTACTGTGGCATGAAGAGTCGGGTTCACTGGAGCTTTGGCGGGTGGCGTGGGCAGCAAGATCTTGGTGTGAACAGGAGGTCAGTTAACTGACCCTTGAAATTACTTCAGCCTGGGACGAACGGCGCAGGTCCAGTCTTCCTTCTTAGTAAGCAGAGTAGCAGGGCAGCAGTTTAGCAGCCCTTCGGGCAGCAGAGCGGCGCATCAGTCCTTTTTCTGTAGTATCCACAGGCCCGGAGGTGTACTGAAGAGTTGGGTCTGAGGGTCCACTATTTATACCTGGTGCCCACTTTGAAGTCGGATACATTTCTAGAGAATTCACTTTGAAGTCCTTGAAGGTTCCTGCCTCTCCTGTCCTGGCTCCTAGCTGGCTGCATGAACAATGCAGTGGTGACAAGTCCTTTGTGTGAAGGAAAGGCACAGCCTATTCAGTTGCAAATGTGGCTGTGCCCAGCTGCGCCCCCACCCATCCTGGCCCATCCAGGCACACCTAATCCCTCTATTGTGTGACTATCAGAGAGGAATAAATAAAGTCCAGCTGCCAACTACATCCAGTCATGTGCCCAAGGAACAGGCTGCAGGCACCAAATAGGGCAGGAAAATGCCAATTTTCTGAAGGTGGCATTTTCAAAATTGTAACTTAAAATCTGACTTTACCTTTAAAGAGGATTTTTAATTACAATTTCTCAGACACCAAGCATGGAAGGTTTACTTGTTCCCAATAAAAAATGAGCACTTATTAAATGTATTAAGGCAACCCAATGTTATCCTATGGGAGAGGTAGGCCTTGCAGCAGTGTAAAACGACTTTAAGAGTTTTTCACTATCCAGATGAGTAAAAGTTAAAAGTATATGTCCAAACTTTTAAGTACACTGATCCCTGCCCTATGGGCTATTTAGGGCCTACACTGGCGAGTACTTATATGTAGTAAAAAGGAAGGCTTGGGCCTGGAAAAAGGTTTATCTTGCCAGGCCGAAATGGCAGTTTAAAACTGCACTCATAGACTGCCATGGCAGGTCGGGCCTGAGACATGCTTTAAAAGGCAACTCAAGTGGGTAGCACAATAAGGGCGGCAGGTCCAGTAGTATCATTTAGTTTACAGGCCCTGGGTACCTGTAGCACCATTTTACTAGGGAACTTACAAGTACATTAAAAGTGCCAATTTGGTGTAAGCCAATTTTATCACATTTAAAGGACAGAATACAAGCACTTTAGCACTGGTTAGCAATGGTAAAGTGTGCATAGTCCTAAAAGCCAACAAAAATGGGTTCAGAAACAGGAGGGTGAAGGTAAAAAGTTTGAGGATGACCTGCAGAAAGGGCCAAATCCAACAGTGTCCATCTTTGATTGGCATCCTAACACAGGAAAACCAAAGATGTCAATCTCTTGTAATCCTTTAAGCGTCCACATCACTATATGCATTTGTTTCTAGGGGCACACATGTGGGAATCGTTGCTGCATTAAAAGTGATTGAAAGGAAGGCGTGCCCTGGACGAGGACCCAAGATGGCATACCACGGCAACGTGGTCCTTCGCAATAAAGCTGATTACCGGAAAGAAATCAATTGGCAAATCAAAGATACCTCTGAAGTAGCGTGTTAGTTCTTCTTCGCACTCACCAGGGAGGGAACCTCTTTCTAATTGCCCTGAAGAAAGCCCAGGACCCACTAAGGTCCGGTAATTGGGCTGAAACATGTTGGCATTAGGGTCATAGGACCACTAATATCCAAACGACCCTTTTTATGCTTGTTATTTTAATATCCCAGACAGTTCCATGAATAAAGGGACACCAGGAACTATCTGAGGATTCTTAATCTTTAAGATCCCTTGGCTATATATCTTAAGAGCTCCCTGAAATACGGTCGAGCCCACACTGACCTGTAGGAGTCAGGGTGACCCGATGATGAAGCATGACACCACTAGGGTGTGTGAGGGTAACTAAAACAGAAGGAATTCTTTCCTTTCCCACATACCCAGTGGGTAATAACTAAGATGCTTCAGGAATTTTCTTCCCATATTTAACCAGGTTTAGTTAATGTTATCTCAGTAACAGTGGGGTACCTTATGTGATTCAGAGTTTACTACGGGAGGACGTACTCCCATCAGACATTTCCTCTCTGCCCTTGTAACACATAAGGAGGGTTTCTCCTCTTAGTGCCTTAGTTTTTTCAAATCAAAGATACCACCTGCTACACCAAACTGAAGAAAAAAACCAACAATGGAGACACAAAAGAGACTGGGGGAACATCTTAACAGATGGTACAACAAAGATCTCCTACCATGGAGGAAAAACAATATCTATATGTCAAATATCCTGTAATGCCCACACTGTATATACTCCCAAAAATACATAAACTAGGCACTCCACCAAAAGACAGACCAATGATCGCCAGGATAGTCTTTGTCTGTTCCAACCAGGGAGAAATTATAGATGGCGAACCACAGCCAGTCATAAAGGACTTACCCACTTACATCAGAGATACCAAAGACATCCTCAAAAATTGGAAAACATTGACTGGCAACCTGACAAAGTACTTTCTACAATAGACGTAATCAGTTTATATACATCAATAAAGCACCATGTTGGTCTATAGGCTGGAAGAAAGTCCTATAGATTGATGCCCCGTATGACCAATTTGGTCCACCTGGACAAAGCCGGCTTTTTATCTTGCCGGGCGACGCGTCACAATATTAGACATGTGCATAATGCAATAACTGCAGTGGATCGCCTGGGCTGCCCTGCGGCAATGCTATTGGCGGATATAGATAAGGCATTCAATTCGGTTAGCTGGACTTATCTATTCATACTTTTGTGGGTCAGGTTCCAGGATCCTTCAAATCATGCGGATCTTCGGAGAAACATCGGGACTGTAAATGAACATCGGCAAGTCTGTCATATGGCCGTTAAGGGGAACGCTGGGGGACAGTCTGTGGGCAGCAGACCTTACGTTGGCTGTAGATGGACTGCAATATCTGGGTGTCTTCCTGTCAGACAATCGTTCTGTCTCCTGGGACCACAATTTAGGCTCTATGATGGATCGTGTGAGGGCCAAGATTAGATGATGGGCAGGTCTGCCATTGTCCATTTATGGGCGTTCCGCCATTTTTAAGTTGGTGTATCATATACAAAACCACCCCTCTTCGGTTCCTGCCTTCTGGTTCCTACAAGTTAATGCGATGCTGGGCCAGTTTCTGGGGGGGGGGGGGCGGGGGCTTCCAGTGTGGTGCTGCGAACATGCTTCCAATCTACATATTGCGGGGGCATTGCAGCAGCGGATATTCAATCTTACCATGCAGCCTCGCACATACAGGTACTTAATGAATGAGTCACAAAGATCTATCAATCTCTGATCACAAATAGCACTACCACCTTGGAGGCCCTTCAGACAGCATGGCAAACCGATCTGGACCCTATCGACAATGATGATTGGACAGAGGCACTGGAGACTCCGAGTGGGATGGGGATCTCATCACACCTACGACTGATACAATTTAAATACCTACATCGTGCCTACTTTACCCAATATAGGCTTTGGAGGATAGGTCTGGTCGCTTCACCTGTATGCCTGTGATATGGAAATGCCAAGGGCACTTTTTTACACAGTTTGGACCTGTAATGCTCTCGATAGGTTCTGGAGGGGGGTGGTAGCATGTCTGGCCAAGGTGTTGGCTTTGGATCTTCCCAGATCTCCGAAACGAATCCTACTCCACAGCACCGATGGGATCAGGGTCAACAGATATAAACACTGCTTATTAATTCTGGGCCTTACACTCGCTAAACACGACATAGCCAGACAGTGGAAAGCTGAGAGCCCGCCCCTGCTGGGTGTCTGGAAGAAGAGCATGGACTTTTGTATGGGCCTGGAGAAAACAGTCTTTTGAGCTAGGGGATGCCCACAGAAACACTCCAAAATCCGGCAGAGGTGGGCAGACTATTGGGACTTGACCCTTGAACCTCATTCCACAGTGGACTGATATATTGATATTGAAATCCAGTTGTATGGTCGGGATACATGCAACACTTCATAAATCAGAGTTTGGGCACACGAGGGGTAGCTGGGGGGAGGGGAGGGTGGAACACAGACAGGTTACAGCAGATTATGTTGGGTTGCTTTTTTGTATTTTTCTTTTTGTCCTTGCCAACATGTGTGGTTCAAAATTTGGACAAAAAGCTATGTTAATGTATGAATATCTACCTGTATTTCTATTTGACCCATCAGGGCCATATTGTAGCTAGAAATCTAATAAAATATGTTATAAAAAAAAAGTCATAAAATCCGCACAAATAATTTATCACGCAAATTTGCAGATAAGAAAAAACTTTACCAACTGCTGCTGCTCTTTTTACATTTAAAGCCTGATTTAGAGTTTGCCAGATGGGTTACTCTGCAGCAAATGTAACGGATATCCAGTGGGCCCTATTACAAATGTATTATATCCTATGTCACTTGTAAGAAGGCGGATGGGATGTCCGTCACGTTTAAGCAGACAGAGCAACCTATCCATAGACCTCTAAATCAAACCCTTAGATCTTTTCCCTTGGTTCTAGTACCCATGCCTTTTTGCTTTTTTTGTCCACAGTGTAATCATGCAGACCCACAACTTTACTCTTGTTCCAGACAATACCATCATTTAGCTCCACCATTTGTTAACCCACTCTCACAATGTCAAGGGGATCGAAAAATTGTTATAGCCCCTTGCATAACATTCTTCCAATCTATGTCCTCACGTCTCTTTGGAAGACACTATTCACTCAAAACCTTTATTGAGGTTCAACGAGCTTTCCTTTCATCCATGCCTTCTTTAACTTTGTTTCTGTTTTACTCCTTCTCATTTTCCTCAAAGGTGTACATTCTCCATTCTCACAGGGAGTTGTACACTATGCCCTTACCATGCCCTCAATCATTCTTTCAATTATTTACCTCTCACAGACCAAGCTGCACTCACTCATCTCCATCCCTCTATCTTTCTATTGCTTGGAGGAAAATGCATAGAAGGACAGCTATACTTAATACCATGGTGATTTTAGAACTCTTCCAACTCCCTGGAATTTAGTTGCACATCAGTTTTAATTTCCTTGGGAAGCCCGTCCATAAGAAATATTTATTTTTAAAATATCCCCATCTCTGTTGTACTTATCAGGGTCACAAACTTCACTTCCAGACAATAGGAAAATTGGTTAAACACTGGTATGACACACTTAGGAAAAGATCCCAACACAACAAAGAGGCCTGAACTGCCCAAAGAGATATTTTCCCATGGTCCTTCAGGTATTTCTATGACCTTCCTAGGATATTTCACATTTCTTTATGGCTTGCCACTCCAAATACATGAAATGTAGGAGTGCACTTTGTCTGTGACACAGCAAACAACACCGGGCCTCGAGGAGTCCATTCTGATTCTCCTTTTGGTGCTACTCATTCTGGGATGCTCTTTGTGTGCCAACAATAATATGCTGTCAGTCACCTTGGTACAGTACACCATTCATTTAAGACAATTCATATTTCACCCAATTGGTGACGCTCTGTCAATATTTTTTGTTTTGTTTAAGATATTCATCAATCTGCACATCATAAACACATTAAAAAGTGTTATTTTCACTTTAACCCCTTCCATGCGCACGACGGACGGGAGCCGTCGTGCGCAACAGTGCTCGTGTGCGCACGACGGCTCCCGGCCGTCATGGCACATGGCCCCGGAAATCCCTCTGGTGCAGGCACCAGAGGGATTTCTATTTCTCCCCTGTAGCCTCGGGAGCTGGGGAAGAGCTTACCCAGCTCCCGAGGCCCCTCCCCCCCCTGGTTACAGTGAAATGACGATCAGCGCGCACGTCGCGCTGACGTCATTTCACTGACACCGAAACTGAAATGAGCCTTTAGACTAATTTCAGTTTCACTTTCTACGTGCTCAGGGGGCTATCTCAGCCCCCTGAGCACGTAGAAAGATGGGAGAGGTATCATTGGAAAGGGGAGAATCTCCCCTTTTCAATGGTACCCCTCCCCAGTGGATCCCTGCTTGGGGATCACCCCAGGAGGGCGATCCCAAAGCAGGGATCCACCCACTAGACACCAGGGAGGGGGGAGCGGCCCCTTGGGCAAGGGCCTACGCTCCCCCATAAAAAAGATTGGCATAATTCAGTCTTTCTGCCCCCCAAGGGGGGCAGAAAGCCCACTAAACGCCAGGGATTTTTTTTTGCGCATTTGTTTTTAGGGTGGGGGCTGCCTGAAATGGGCACGCTAATGCCCCCACCCCCGCCACCATTACAGCCTTTCTGCCCCCCCGGGGGGGCAAAAAGCCCACTAAACACCAGGGATTTTTTTTTGCGCATTTGTTTTTAGGGTGGGGGCTGCCTGAAATGGGCACGCCAATGCCCCCACCCCGCCACCATTACAGCCTTTCTGCCCCACCTGGGGGGGCAGAAAGCCCACTAAACGACAGGGATTTTTTTTTGCGCAATTTTTTTTAGGGTGGGGGCTGCCTGAAATGGGCACGCTAATGCCCCCACCCCCGCCACCATTACAGCCTTTTTGCCCCCCCCGGGGGATTTTTTTGTTGCCATATGTAATTAGGGTGGGGCTGCCCAAAATGGGCATGCCAATGCCCCCACCCCCACCACAATTACAGCCTTTCTGCCCCCCTGGGGGGCATATGGGGGCAGTAGCCCTCAATCTGCCCCCCCGGGGGGCAGAACGCCCACTAGATGCCAGGGATTTTTTTGGGGCAATTTTAATTAGGGTAGGGACTGCCCAAAACGGGCATGCCAATGCCCCCAACCCCCGCCAAAATTACAGCCTTTCGGGGCAGTAGCCCCCAATCTGCCCCCCCGGGGGGGCAAAAAGCCCACTAGATGCCAGGGAAGTTTCTTTGGGCAATTTGAATTAGGGTGTGGGCTGCCCAAAACCGTCATGCCAATGCCCCCCCCCCCAAAATGACAGTCTTTCTGCCCCCCCGGGATGCAGATGGGAGCTGTAGCCCCCAATCTCCCCCCCGGGGGGGGCAGAAAGCCCACTAGAAACCAGGGATTTTTTTTTTATTCGTGTAGGGGTAGGGGCTGCCCAAAATGGGCATGACAATACCCCCACCCCACCCCCAGAGAAATTCCAGTCTTTCTGCCCCCCGGGAGGGCAGATGGGGCAGTGGCCCCTGATCTTCCCCCTGGGGGGGCAGAAAGCGTGGGGGTGGGGGCTGCCCAAAATGGTCATACCAATGCCCCCACCCCCACAAAAAATAGCCACAGTCTTTCTGCCCCCCTTGGGGGCATATCGGGGCAAACACCCCCCTCCCCCGATTCCCCCCCAGGGCAGCAGAAAGCCCACTAGGCTCTGACTTTTTTTTAGCAATGTGCCTACCTGTGGATTTTGGGCCCTAGCGTTCCCCCTGGTCTCCCGATAAAAATGGTGCCTCACTCGTGTGGGAGGCCCAAGTACCCGCGACAGACAAGGGCCCAAAACATTTTTTGATAGGGAATTTTGATGTTGCCTCAATATGTTTTGGGCCCTTGCCCGTCGCGGGTACTTGGGCCTCCCACATGAGTGAGGCACCATTTTTATCGGGAGACCTGGGGGGACGCTGGGTGGTAGGAAATTTGTGTCAGCCCGGTGATGCCACAACTTTCCCACACAAAAATGTGTGGAAAAGGTGATTTTTTCTGCTAAATTTGAGGTTTGCAGGGGATTCTGGGTAGGAAAATGTTGGGGGATCCACGCAAGCCATACCTCCCTGGAATCCCCCGGGTATCTAGTTTTCTGAGAAATTTGTGGGTTTGGTAGGTTTCCCTAGGTGGCCGCCGAGCACAGGGCCAAAAACCCAGGTGACCCCCCTTGCAAAACCAGGTCATTTTGTGATAGGCAATTTTGATGTCGCCTCAATACGTTTTGGGCCCTTGCCTGTCGCGGGTACTTGGGCCTCCCACATGAGTGAGGCACCATTTTTATCAGGAGACCTGGGGGAACGCTGGGTGGTAGGAAATTTGTGTCAGCCCGGTGATACCACAACTTTCCCACACAAAAATGTGTGGAAAAAGTGATTTTTTTAGCTAAATTTGAGGTTTGCAGGGGATTCTGGGTAAGAAAACGTTGGGGGATCCACGCAAGCCATACCTCCCTGGAATCCCCCGGGTGTCTAGTTTTCAGAAAAGTGTGGGTTTGGTAGGTTTCCTTAGGTGGCCGCCGAGCACGGGGCCAAAAACCCAGGTGACCCCCCTTGCAAAACTAGGTCGTTTTGTGATAGGCAATGTTGATGTCGCCGCAATACGTTTTGGGCCCTTGCCTGTCGCGGGTACTTGGGCCTCCCACATGAGTGATGCACTATTTTTATCGGGAGACCCGGGGGAACGCTGGGTGGTAGGAAATTTGTGTCAGCCCGGTGATGCCACAACTTTTCCACACAAAAATGTGTGGGAAAAGTGATTTTTTCAGCTAAATTTGAGGTTTGCAGGGGATTCTGGGTAAGACAACGTTGGGGGATCCATGCAAGCCATACCTCCCTAGCATCTCCCGCGTGTCTAGTTTTCAAAAATGTATAGGTTTGCTGGGTTTCCTTAGGTGCCGGCAGAGCTAGGGTTCAAAAACTACAGCTAGGCACTTTGCAAAAAAGGGTCATTTTTCACTGTGAAAATGTGGTGTGTCCACCTTGCGTTTTAGGCCATTTCCTGTCGCGGGCACTAAGCCTACCCACACAAGTGAGGAACCATTTTTCTCGTAAGACTTTGGGGAACGCGGGGTGGGTGGAATTTTGTGGATCCACGCAGATTCCAGAACTTTCCACCACAGAAATGTGAGGAAAATGTGTTTTTTGGGACAATTTTTCAGGTTTGCAAGGGATTCTGGGTACCAGAACCTGGTGAGAGCCAGTCAAGTCACCCCATCCTGGATTCCCCTGTGTGTCTAGTTTTCAAAAATGTATAGGTTTGCTAGGTTTTCCTAGGTGCCGGCAGAGCTAGGGTTAAAAAATGGAGTCAGGAAACACGAGAAAGAAACCTGCATTATAATGAAGGACCCCTGATGAAGGGTCGCGGTCAGGCCCGAAATGCATTGGGTTTTGAAAAATGAAATGGAGTAATACATTCTACGAATACAATACTTGATGATTGCATTGGATAAATTTGCATGGTGTTTAATGCATTTGAATGACCAATAAATCATGGAACTAATGGTTTAAACTTGCCTTAAGAGTGGAAATATTGGAGATTGCAAATCTTAACCAGTGGATAGCATTCACATGCTAATGTAATTGTGCTCCCACCAGCAAGAAGGGTTGTCCCCTCTTGCACACTTGTCTGGATTTACCTTTTAGACGCCTACGGACAGGCGCCAGGGTGGTTGTAGCACACCATTGAATTTCTACTTATACTGAGTTTGAACATTCAAACAATAGTGTGCACGTTGGCATCATATTGGTAATTCTGGGTAACAGAACCTGGTGAGAGCCAGTCAAGTCACCCCATCCTGGATTCCCCTGGGTGTCTAGTTTTCAAAAATGTATAGGTTTGCTAGGTTTCCCTAGGTTCCGGCAAAGCTAGGGTTAAAAAACTACAGCTAGGCACTTTGCAAAAAAAGGGTCATTTTTCACTCTGAAAATGTGGTGTGTCCACCTTGCGTTTTGGGCCGTTTCCTGTTGCGGGAACTAGGCCTACCCATACAAGTGAGCTACCATTTTTCTCTGAAGACTTTGGGGAATGCGGGGTGGGTGGAATTTTGTGGATCCACGCAGATTCCAGAACTTTCCACCACAGAAATGTGAGGAAAATGTGGTTTTTTGGACAATTTTTTAGGTTTGCAAGGGATTCTGGGTAACAGAACCTGGTGAGAGTCAGTCAAGTCACCCCATCCTGGATTCCCCTGGGTGTCTAGTTTTCAAGAATGTATAGGTTTGCTAGGTTTCCCTAGGTGCCGGCAGAGCTAGGGTTAAAAAACTACAGCTAGGCACTTTGCAAAAAAGGGTCATTTTTCACTCTGAAAATGTGGTGTGTCCACCTTGCGTTTTGGGCCGTTTCCTGTCGCGGGCACTAGGCCTACCCACACAAGTGAGGTACCATTTTTCTTGGAAGACTTTGGGGAACGCGGGGTGGGTAGAATTTTGTGGATCCACGCAGATTCCAGAACTTTCCACCACAGGAATGTGAGGAAAATGTGTTTTTTTGACAATTTGTTAGGTTTGCAAGGGATTCTGGGTAACAGAACCTGGTGAAAGCCAGTCAAGTCACCCCATCCTGGATTCCCCTGGGTGTCTAGTTTTAAAAAATATATAGGTTTGCTAGGTTTCCCTAGGATCCGGCAGAGCTAGGGTTAAAAAACTACAGCTAGGCACTTTGCAAAAAAAGGGTAATTTTTCGCAGTGAAAATGTGGTGTGTCCACGTTGCGTTTTGGGCCGTTTCCTGTCGCGGGCACTAAGCCTACCCACACAAGTGAGGTACCATTTTTCTCGGGAGATTTAATGTAACAGAGAATTGTAGAGCAACTGTTATTACCTATTGACTTTCGATGCATTTCTGCCTTCCAAATGAAAGACAATGTGTAAAAAAGAAGTCATTTTGAAAAATGACCTATAATTCTCATGCTAGTATGGGTACTCCCAATTTTGGAAATGTGCAAATATCTACTGTTTCTAAACTCTATATTTTGTTAAAATTTCAGAAATACATAGGTGTCTATCATACCAATTTTTCCATGTACACATTTTCCCAAAATAATTGCTATATACCCGGTACATAATAAAAAACCATTGCAAGACGCTGCTCAGTTATTGGCTCTGGGTATGTCGGGTTCTTGGTGAACCTACAAGTCCTATATATCCCCACAACCAGAAGGGTCCAGCAAATGAAATGGTATATTGCTTTCATACAGCTGTCATAATTAGAAGAAGTTACAGGTGAAAATGTTGACACAAATGGCTGTTTTTTTCAACTAATTTTCAATTTTTCCTATATTTAACTGTTAGTTTCTATGAAGAAACCTTGAAGGATCTACACAAATGACCCCTTGCTGAATTCAGAATGTTGCCTACTTTTCTAAAATGTATAGCTCTCCAGGATCCATTATTGCTTTCATACCCATTTCTACCATTAACTGGAAGGAGGTTGAAAGCACCAAAAAATAGCAAAACGCCCAAAATGTGTAAAAAATTTTGGTTTTCTGGCAAAAGTCTGCTTGTCACTGAAAGCTGGGAAGATGGTGATTTCAGCACCACAACCCCTTTTTTGATACCATTCGCAGGGAAAAAACCAGACGCTTTATCTGGAGCCCTTTTTTCCCATTTTTAAAAGACAAAACAAAATTTAGCTGTATTTTGGCTAATTTCTGGGTCCCCTCTAGGGGAATCCACAAACCCTGGGTACCTTTAGAATCCTCATGATGTTGGAAAAAAAGGACACAAATTTGGCATGGATACCTTATGTGGTCAAAAAGTTACAGGGGCCTAAGCGCGAACTATCCCAAATAGCCAAAAAAAGGCTTAGCACGGGGGGGGGAAAGGCCTAGCAGCGAAGGGGTTAAGTTAGCCATAGTCAATAAAGGCCCAGTTAAAGGATTCTTGGTAACTTGAAATTCTACTTTTGGCTGCTGTGTTCTTTCTCTCAATTGAGGAGCAAGGCAGCAGTAGTTTGAGTTAATTAAAATGTTACAAATGTTTTGGTTTCTGTGAGAATTGGCCATCTGTGTGACTTCCTCCGGGGAACCCTCATCTACCAACCCCCGGACCCCACGCACCATTCACCAACTCCATCACAAACTGCATCAACCCGCAGGCCATCGCGTCCACCAACTACACCTTGCTGGGAGAACTCAACTTCTACCTCGACAACCAACAAGACCCCAACACCACATTCCTCCTGGATAACCTCCACAACATAGGACTCCGCCAGATCGTGACTGAGCCCACACACTCAACCCCATCTTCCCCACAAGAAACTCCATCACTTTCAGCCACACCATCGAACTCTCGTGGACAGACCATCGATGCATCCATTTCACCTTCAGAACACCCACCATCCACAGAACCCAGTACCTGCTCCCACGCAGAAATTGGACTAAAATCACTGATGACCAGCTCACCACCTCACTCGGCAACTTCACCCCAACCATTGCGGACAACGACGACCCCAACACCGCAGCCCGAACCTTGCACAGATGGATCTCCGACTGCGCCAACACCATAGCCCCCCTCAAGAAGAACAACAACACACATGCCAGGAAAGCCAGCTGGTTCACCGCCGAACTCCGAGAGTCCAGACGCACATGCCACCGCCTCGAAAAGGCCTGGAGGAACTCCAAATCTACAGAAGCCCACAACAACTTCAGAGCTGCTACCAACGCCCACCACCAACTCATCAGAAATACAAGAAAGAAAGCGATCAAAGACAGAATCTCCACACACACGCACAACAGCAAAGAACTCTTCAGCATCATCAAGGAGTTCGCCTAACCCATCAGCGAGTCTACAGACATCCCTCCCTCACAAGACCTCTGCGACAAACTCAGCACCTTCTTCCACCACAAAATCAAGAACATTTACGACAATTACGACGAAGACAGCCAACACACAGAACCCTCACCAACCACCCCGACACCTTGAAGCCAACGATTGATAGCTGGACAGCCCTCACCACCTAAGACACACTGAAGACGATGAAGTCAATCCACTCCGGGGCCCCCAAGGACCCCTGCCGCCACCACATCTTCAACAGAGCCGCCGACACCATCGCCCCCATGCTTTGCCACACCATCAACCGCTCACTCGCGAACACCTCCTTCCCCTACGACTGGAAGCACGCTGAGATCAACTCCCTCCTGAAGAAACCCTTGGCAATCCCCACCGACCTCAAGAACTACAGACCCATCTCCCTGCTCCCGTTCCCAGCGAAAGTCATCAAGAAAGCCATCAACAGCCAACTCGCCACCTTCATCGAAGAGCACAACATCCTTGACTCCTCCCAATCCGGCTTCAGAAAGAACCACAGCACAGAAACTGCCCTCCTCGCCGCAACAGATGACATCCTCTCCCTCCTGGACAGAGGAGAGACAGTAGCCCTCATCCTCCTCGACCTTTCAGCGGCCTTTAACACAGTCTCTCACCGCACCCTAACACTCAGACTTCACGATGCAGGGATCCTGGACAAGGCCCTCGACTGGATCCGGTCATTCCTCTCCGGCAGAATGCAGCGGGTCAGACTCCTTCCCTTCCTCTCGGACTCCACACCGATCACCTGCGGAGTCCCCCAAGGATCCTCCCTCAGCCCCACGTTGTTCAACATCTACATGGCTCCGCTCGCCCCCATCGTCAGAACCCATGGACTCAACATTGTTTCATATGCAGACGACACCCAACTCATCCTCTCCCTATCCAACGAACCCAACGCAGCCAAACACACATTTCAAGAAGGCATGGAAGCAGTTGCCAAATGGATGAAGAGCAGCTGTCTACAACTCAACACGGACAAAACAGGAGTACTCATCATGGGCCCGCACCCCAACGCCTGGAACGACACCTGGTGGCCCCCCGCCCACCCCCACGGACCACGCACGCAACCTTGGAATCATCCTGGACTCTGAACTCAGAATGGACCACCAGATCAACTCCGTCGTATCCTCCTGCTTCCACACCCTCCGCCTCATACGCAAGAGCTTCAAATGGATCCCCCTCGAACACAGAAGGACCGTCACACACGCCCTCGTCAGCAGCAGACTTGACTACGGCAACGCACTCTATGCCGGAATCAACAAAAACTTCACCCGCAAACTTCAAAACATCCAGAACGCCGCCGCCAGACTAATCCTCAACCTGTCACGACTCTGCCACATCACCCAGCACCTGCGCACACTCCACTGGCTCCCCATCGAGGCAAGAATCACCTTCAAGATTCTCACCCACTCACACAAAGCCCTCCACAACACCGGACCAGCATAACTGAATAGCCGACTCACATTCCACGCACCCCAAAGGACCCTACGATCAGCCCAGCTCTCCCACGCCGTGGTCCCTCGCACCAGGAAGTCCAGCTCGGGAGGCCGCTCCTTCTCCTTCCTCGCGGTCAGAGCCTGCAACGCCCTCCCGCTCCACCTCAGACAGACGACATCACTCCTCAACTTCATGAGGGACCTCAAAACATGGCTCTTCGATAGACCTCCTCCTTGATGGACAGGAACCTGCGCCTCCCTGCCCCCCAGTGCCTTGAGACCCTTACGGGTGAGTAGTCGCGCTCCACAAACCCATGATTTATTGATTGATTGATTCCATAGAGAGTGAATAGTGAATTTTCACACCTTTGCCTTGGACAAGCTGACCACGATGTATTATCCTGCTAAGAGAAATCTCTTGAAGGTCATGCAGCTGAAACCTTCTAGTGTGCAATGGCTGATTGGTCTCCTCTCCCTGAGAACCATGGAGAGTGTTGCATACTGTAGGGAATTTTATGTTTTAATGTGCTTTGCTGAACTAGTTACATTTAAATGCCTCTTTCCACTCTCTTGAGCTTAGGTGCCTTACTTTGCTCCTGTTCAAAGAGTTAGAAGCCTGAGCAGCTTAATTCTCACTTACCTGACTGATTCTTCATTTGATTCGACCTTTTAGAGGCTTTGCATACTGCTTGACTTCTCTCACATATTTTCTGGTTTCCTTCAGCTCAGCGTATTAGGAAGCATCCCTTTAGGGGAAACTGAGTTTTCTCAATTTGCGTATGACAACTTCATGGTCTGTCATCCTTGTGGGGCCTAATGCGCTTCACTGTTATTGATGTATTGCTGACTTGTTGATGTTAAACCTAACCCTGGGACTAAAGGTCCATCTGCTCGAGTTTGCACCAACTGTCTGCACAGTGCAAATCCCATCCCCGCTGTAACACAATGCTACATTGCGAATTCCTCTGTTAAATTATTTTTTTCCAGCTATCCCAACTTCATATAGTCTTCAATTTTCCACCAAACAGCATCACTTCTCCCAACTCCTAGCCACTCATCTTTGGAAGCACCCGTAGCCAAAATCTCAAATACACTGCAACAATTTCATCATCCTCTAGACTATCACCCATCCCACCTTCTGGCACAGGCATGTCTGACAAACAATCAACTTACACGTTCCTTACCCCTGGAACATATTCAGTTGTGAAATTATGTTTGAGTAATCTAGGCTGTCAATGAGCAATTCTTGGAGTAGTTCTTCCCTCCTTCTTGTCGGCAAATAAGCCTACCAATGGTTTACATGAACCACAATTGTCATGCTGCATACATAATGTCTGAAATACATGACCCCACACCAACATGTGAACATCAACTTATGTGTGAACCTTACTAGTCGCAACTATAAATACAATTGCAAATGAATGTAATGTATCTATCGCCTCCTCAATAGATTTCACCCAGAAGCACCACAGTGTGAATAATGCCCTAAGAAGGGTGGTGGGAGCAAGTATAGGAAGAAAAGAAAGGTTGAGGCTATCAAAGGAAAAGAGAAGCAATACTACTTAGTACCGCCACCAGCTCAGGTAGATGACATAACAGGGAGCAATATCAAAACCAAAGGCTGGATTGATTAATTACCAATGAAAAATGACATAAGAGAACAGATCACAATAATGAGGAAATGGGGAAATGGGGAAGAGCCACTGCCCTGGGGAAAACAATCAAACTAAAGCAGATGACCCAATAAATAGATTAGTGAACACAAATTACAGATTAGCTCCTAAAAGGATACACGCCTAGACTATCTATGGGAGCATAATTGGAATGTGGAACAAGCAGGGTACAACTTTGGAATTCACATTGCAGAGTTACATCAATCAAATCAACAAAAAAGGCAATCTCATGTTTGTGTGCAAAGCTAATGACCCTCTTACTCAAATTAAGGAGTGAAGGAACTAGGAGGGGGGCAAGGGGAGGGGTGGTCACCAGCGCGAGCAGGTGTCAATTGTGATCATCGCATTTGATTGCGATCATATGCGATATGGTGGGTCGTTTCACATATTCTCTAATCGTCAGTGGAATAAGCTTTAAATTGTTCTAATAGGTGGGTCCACTCCATTGAAATTGGCTTTTTTCGGAGACCCCTGTATTCTTCCCGTTGTAGGGCCACTCTTTCATTCGCGGCCCACCAAATGACTTCCTCCTCCCATGCTCCTTCCCTCTGTGCCGAGTGGGATTTCCAGCGCTGTGTGAGCATTCTTATGGCCAATATTAAGGAAAGATCAGTGAAGCGGTGCAGTACCACAGCCTTTTTTGGGAGTGGGGACAGACCTAAGAGACACGCTTCGATAGTGGACCAAGAGGGGCGTTTGGATAAGTGCGACAGGCCCGCAGTAACTTCACTCCAATACCCTTGTAAGGAGGGACACGACCAAAGCATATGAGTTAGGCCGGCATCAGGTAAGTGACAGCGGGGGCATTCTGAGGAGACAGAGGGGTATATCACATGCGCCCTATGCAGTGCTAGGTATGCCCTATGTACAATTGAGAGCTGAACGAATTTGAATCTGACATTACGAGAGACTCGTTTGGGGTATTCTAGGACTAGTTCCCACACTTTTTCTGTGAGAGCCCTTGCAATGTCCACCTCCCACTTCTGCCTTAGTGATAATAGCTGGATTTCTAAGGGTACCCTTAAACCCGATACAACCATCTAACCAAGTGGCTCCCATGACCCATTATGTGTTATGTTTGCAATAGTTGGAATGTGGGAGGCTCTTGCTGCTCCACGAGCCAGTATTTATGAATAAAGTGTATTACATTGGCATGAGTCAAAAACAATGTAGCAGGTACATCATGAGTGCGCACAAAGTCAGCGTGGGGCATTAAGGTCTTGCCGGTAAGCCTAAATCTTACCGTCGTAACTCCGGCCTCCTCCCAAGGTGCCAATCTGTGGGCCTACGAGACCCCCTGCAGTGTTGGTAAGCCACGGAGGGGTAAATTTGGGGCATATGGGGAAGGAGTATTGGCGTATTTCAGTGCTACTTTCCAGTAGTGTAGCGCTGTCTGGAGAGTTGGGGGGATATTCCTCCTTCTTCCGGAGTGAGGGCAGAGTAGTGCCTGTAGCGTTCCGCACCGTAGTTGTGTAGGCGTGTACCCAATTTCAAACAGGTTATGGCCCGCTAGCCAATATGCCAGCCATTGCAGTTGTCCCACTATGCAATATGCCTTCTAGTCTGGGGCCTCCATACCACCTCTGGACGTGGGCTGTTGTAATTTAGTGAGGGCTATCCAGCGGCTTCCTGATCCCCATACCAGGCCTGTCAGTAAAGAGTCTAGAATTTTGAAAATCCAAGCAGGAACCACCACTGGGAGGTTGACAAAGTGATATAGGTGTCTTGGCAACATCACCATCTTAGCCACTGCAAGGCGTCCAGCCGTCGTCAGTGGCAATTTAATTCAAAAGGCTACTTGTGATTTTAGGGAGTTAATTGTACGGACCAGGTTTCTGCCCAATATCTCATGAGTGGTTCTATATATATGGATGCCTAGGTATTTAAAGGTAACCGGTTCTACAGTGAGCTGTGCTGGGCCAAATTGCAAAATGGGCTGATTGTAATTATCATAAAAGGAATACACTATAGATTTTGAGGCATTTAGGTGTAGCCCTGATATGGAGCCGAATCGAGTCAGAAGTGCCACCAGTGGTTGTAAATCCATCTGTATGTCTTTAAAATACAACAGCATGTCGTCGGCATAAAGAGATACTAAGTGTGGGACCAAGCCTATTGATATGCTATACGGTCTCATTGCTTGGCGTAAGTGTTGGGCAAGGGGTTCTATCGCCAGTACAAATAACAGCGGCGAGAGGGGGCAACCTTGGCGTGTTCCGCGGAATATGTGGTATGCAGGGGAGATGTTGTGGCCTGTTTTTGCCCATGCTGTTGGCATGGTATGTAGTAATTTTACCCAACGGCAGTAATTGGGGGGGGATCCCAAACTTTTCCAATGTCGCAAGCATATAAGACCAGCTTAGCGTATAGTAAGCTTGTCGGATATCTAAGGACCGACATCCTGCATTTGGAAAGTGATCCTGAGCCATGTTAATTAAGGTGAAGAAACGACGGATATTGAGGGAAGTACTTCGCCGAAGTATAAAGCCACACTGATCTGTGTGGATCAGCCCGGGGAGGAGGGGAAGTAGACGTGATGCCAATATCTTACTAAGTATCTTGTATTCTGTGTTGAGAATGGACAAGGGCCTATAGGAGGAAAGGTCCATAGGAGGTTTGTCAGGTTTTAATAAGGAAGTGACTATCGCCTTCCTAGTCGTGGGAGGTAAAGTTCCCTCCTCTAGTGATGTGTCATATAATTGTAGCAGCTTGGGGACCAACTGTGTCGCATATGTGGAATAAAATTCAATAGGGAGCCCATCGGAGCCCGGCGTTTTATTGCAGGCAAGTACTTTGATAGCGCCTCAGATTTCCATTTGGGTAATTGGAGGCTCTAAACCTGCAACATCCTCATGCGGGACAACAGGAAGTGGTATGGAAGCTAGGAACTCATCCTTAGCCTCCAACGAAGGCTGGGGAGGGGGTGCATATAAATGTGTATAATAACCCTGAAACGTCTCATTAATTTCAATCTGTGTGGTAACCAGTTTGTGATCTCTAGTGTGTACCGCTAATATCGGCGTGGGGGATGGTGGAGGTCTTATTATACGAACCAGCAATGTACCAGATCTATCAGCTTCTGCATGTGAACGCATACTATATGCGTTCCAGTCAATTAGCCGCAGGCGCTCTAGCTGTTCTGCATATTTCACTCTGGCAACTTGTAGTTTCGCTTCGGCCAGTGCGTCAGTCTGGGCCGCTACTTCCAATGATTGTAATGCTGCCTCCAATTCTGTAATGTCTCGGGTGACCTCCCGTCTGGCACACACCACCGCCCCCATTGAGGCCCCTCGAATCATCACTTTAAAGGCCTCCCATTCTACGGATCTCGTTGTAGCCGCGCCATCATTATCGGCAAAGTAAGAGGTGATTGACATGGCTATAGTGCTTCTAAACACAGGGTCTTCCAAGAGTAAAGAATGTAGGCACCAAGTTGGAATCTCGGAGGGGACCCGGCCCCAGTTAATCGTCATTATAAGCGGGTTGTGGCCAGAGATAGTCTTGCCTAAATAGGTGGTGTGCGGTATAGTTGGGAGTAGGTCCAGCGGGCATAGGAATCTATCTAGGCAAGAGTGCAAGCCATGGGGGTGTGAGAAAAATGAATATTCCCGCAGGATCATGTTTCGGAGTCGCCGGACGTCCTCTAGGTTCCACCCTGCCACCCATTGGCGCAGGATCTTAGCCTGCCGTAATTGTTCCCAATAGTGGGGGGTGTGATCTAACTAGCTCCACATCGCGGACCGCATTAAAATCTCCCCCTAATAGCCAGGCATACTGTGATCACTCTGCAAGGGCGATGGATAAGCGGGATAGAAATGCTTCTTGGTTGGTGTTAGGTGCATATATTGACCCCAATACCACCCTTTTCCCGTCTAACGTGCCATTTAATAGCATATATCTACCTTGGTCGTCAATTTTGCTATTGATCAGGGAGAATGGGATCCCTGCGCGTATGCACACTGCCGCTCCGTGGGAGAAGGTGGAATAAGCAGCCGCATACAGTTGTCCCCTCCATCTTCTATGTAGTTTTAGGGTTTCAGTGGGCATTAAGTGTGTTTCCTGAAGGTATACTATTTGAGCACAGTGTCGGTGCAATTGAGCCACTATCCTGTGCCGATTGTGGATCGAGCCCATACCCCGTGTATTCCAAGTGAAGACATTGTATGATTTAACCACAGATGCCATTAGGAGGCAGCATGAAAATCTGCAGTCCCCCGCCCGACCCCTAAGCAGTCCCCTCCAGATGCTGTTGCCCAGACCAATGTCAAGCTTAACAAGTAAACAACATCCCAATACTCGGTCAATCGAGCCAACTTTGTTTGACCAAACTGAACCTTAAACGGTAACATGGTTAACTATGATCTCAGAACTTCAGATATATAAGGGCTGCTTCAACTATAAAGCCACTGCCTCCAAGCACGCATCTGCAGAAAAGACATCAGAACAAAGAAGGTGTACTTACTCAACAAATGATCCAGGAAGGACTAGTATACCCAATGAGGTGCAAAACACGTAATACCGAACATAATGTTACATAAGAGACTCTGTTGGGTGCACCTAGGGACCTGAAACAGGAAAAGCAGAGTCTGCAGCAGATCCAAGGTTAATACATGGGTGTGCAGATCTACCAGAAAGAGCGAACTTTAATAGCTGGCTAGAGGATGCACAAAATATTGCCATCTGTAACATTGCCAAAATGATCTCTAATGAAGTAAGACTTTCCCTAAAAAATAAAACATATAAATGGCTTCCCGACAATGTAAGGGAATGCACTGTCAAAATGAGCACCTGAAATCATCATAATACAAGCACAAGTGACAATACAAATTAAATCTTAGTGGGCAAAGCAGACTCTAATTTGATAGATTACATGTGGGAATCCATCCCTCTTACACCATATTTCTGAAGCCATAATATTAATCGGCAGCAAACTTTATAAGAGGTATAGGTAGGTAGTCCCTGGAAGGGTGAGAAGATGTTTTTGCTAAAAACACCTCACGCTCCCCAGGGAAGGGCGAAATATGAGAACAGCAAAATTTGTACTGTTACTTTGCCTCCTGAAAATGAGAAAAATATGTATAGCCACTAACACTGAATTAGTATATACAGAGGACGTAAACCTAATGAGCTTTTTGAACGGCCATGATATCTTGGTATTGCAAGATACATGGCTACCAACAGTTTGTGAAATCCCAGGTTTATTTTACCTACACAAAATGTAATAAAATAATTTCCTGCCTCTAGAGAGAGCAGATTGCCTGCAAAGTTGAAAATTGTCTCAAGACAAAAGCATGGAATAACGTTCACAAGAAAATACACGTATTATATCGCCATTTTAGATAGTTCTGTGCTGAAAATAATAAATATTGAAGCACATCAACGGAGGCTAGAAAGCTATAAAAACCTCTTCTGAGAAGCAATGACCAAACTTTTCAAATTGAAACCTATCATCCTTATCTGTGGGGAGTATAATTGCAAAATGGTTAGGGGAAAACAATTGAGAAGAATCCATAGAACCAAAGTCAGTCATTGGCACCCATTAAATTCTGCATCATTTCCCAAAACCAAATCAGAGTTAAACATCTTACCTATTTTTGTACTAGTGTCAGGCAACACCGGCAATGTACACTGAAAGGCTCCATGAGGAGGAGCCGTCCTGGAGCCTAGGGGACTCCAATTCCCATCAGCACATGGGTTTCCTGACGTCCAACGCACTGTCGTGCGCAACGTCAGGAGACCCGGGTATAGCAGGAAGAACAGCAGACGGAGCTGCCGATTATTTGTACTCTGATGTTGGTGGCCAGGTCCCGGTCTGGTAAGGGTGCAAGTTGCACCGAAGCTTGTACTCGCAGTTTTCTTTATTACCATGGATGTCCATTGTGTTTTGAGGATAATTTAACAGAGTATCTCCCTTCGTTGGCGAGCCCTATTTTCCTTGGGCTCATGCGAGGGAGCTAGAGGCGTGGGCAGCGATCTGCCCCTGTTGGCGAGCCCTATTTTCTTTGGACTCATGTGAGGGAGCTAGAGGCTGGGCAGCGATTGCTCCTAGGCTGGGTGTGCAATTCAATATTTTGTTTAACAACAGTATTTACCTGTTCTTCCCTGTTGGCGAGCTTGTTCCTTGGCTTATGCAGGGAAGAGAATAATCGTGTGGTAACAGGAAGATTGGAGAGCTGACGTAAACTCTCTATAAACATATTGTGCACCATTTGAGAGATTACTTTCTTATCAGGCTTGAGCAAGTCCCGTTTGGTATGGATTTGCTCCAGCTATAATCCATGTTGATCCATTCGTGAGTTACTATTGCAAGAACTTATCCTTTGCAGTACCTTGATGACAAACTGATGCATGCTCATCTATGGATCTTTTCACAACTTTGATAATCAGCATATTGGCAATTATTTGTGTTTCACTCGACAGGGGGTGAGCAGTATTAGGTGATTCCTGTTCCAGTTTCTGGTACATCATCTTTGGGGCATCGCAACCTGATACAGAGGGTATGTTGATAGGTATTGCTGTTTTCGCTAGGCAGGTTATGTAGGTATATTAGGAGATATTTACGTTCTCCCTGTTCTCTCCTTCACAGTGTATTGGTGTTGAGTATTCCCGATCACCTGCTCTCCTCCCCTGTTAGGGGGTTACATTCTTTTGTTTTACAGGTAGTTTACTGAGCGTTGTTTTCCTCTATAGTTTATGAAGAGTAGTTATCTTTTGGTTTTAGAGGAGTGCATTACATTGTTCTCTTTCTGTTTTCACAGGTCTCCCTCCCTGCTGTCCCCATCCTTTCCTTCCCCCGCTTGACCATCCTAAAGTCTGCGGGCCGATTCACAGAACTAATCTGAGACAAAATCCTAAACTTACTACTTTTGGTATTCACAGAAGGCATTTAGTAGTAGTAAAGTTAGGACTCCTAACTTTACTACTACTAAACTGAGACAAAATCCTAACTTTACGACTTTCGGTATTCACAAAAGGCATTTAGTAGTAGTAAAGTTAGGAGTCCTAACTTTACTACTACTAAATGCCTTCTGTGAATACCATAAGTAGTAAGTTTAGGATTTTATCTCAGTTTAGTAGTAGTAAAGTTAGGAGTCCTAACTTTACTACTACACTAAATGCCTTCTGTGAATACCAAAAGTAGTAAGTTTAGGATTTTATCTCAGATTAGTTCTGTGAATCGCCCCCTGCGTATTATACATCTCCAGACTTGGGGCTGTCGAGAGGTGGACCCCTCTGAGCATCGGTACGACCCTGAGGATAAGCTTGGTACTGGACAGAATAATCGGCCCACGTAAATGTATATCCTCCCGGTCTGGCTGATTCCAGAATGGCCACACTAGATGATGTTTTAGTAGCTTTTGCAGCAGTCCAAGTAGAACTTACTGCTTCCCATACAGAAACTGCTGCGTTACAGGCTAAGGTTGATAGAATGCAGAGGAACCCTTTTGATTTAGGAAGTCCTTCTCTGCCTGCGACTGGCCCGGTGGTGGTGGAAGTCTGCACCCCAATACCCTTAGCTCCACCTGAAAAGTTCTATGGGGACATACACAAGGTACAGGTCTTTCTCACTCAGGTTCTTTTACACTTTAATTGTAAACCGAAGATGTTTTCCACAAATAAGTCACGAGTGGCATTTCTAATCTCCTACTTGGCTGGAGAAGCAGCACAATGGGCAGTTTCCATAGTCAGAAGGGACGATTCCTTACTATACGATTGGGATGCTTTCCGGACAGAATTTGAGAAGAACTGAGATTGCAGGGCAGACACCTTTTCTGCAGATCGGGAATTATTGAAACTAAAACAAGGCAACAAAGACTTGCTAGTATATCTCAACACCTTCAGGAGATTGGTGGCTGAAACAGACTGGCCTGAATCAAAACAAGCGGCCATCTTTTAACAAGGGCTGAAAGATGAGCTGAAAGACGTGGTAGCTCAAGTCGATCCACAGCCCAGGACCTGCTCAGCGCTTATTGAATTAACAATGTGTTTGGATCATCGCCGCTGAGAACGCAAGGAAGAAACAAGAAGGAAAGAAAGATATCCCCCTCGTTTTGACCGCGTCAAGAATCCTGAGCCGGGAACGGCGTCCCCTGAACCGATGGAAATAGGAACAGTGCGAGCCTCTTTAACTCCAGGCGAAAGGGAATATCACCATAAGAATGGATTGTGTTTATATTGTGGCAAGAAGGGGCATTTCGTTAAAGAATGTGCTGTCAAGCCCAAGAACAATCGCTTCAGAAGTGGACAATAGCAACCATTACCACAAGCACACCAACGGAAAACTAAAAAGCTCGAAACTTGGAGAAGGGGAGTTTCAGAGCAGTGTGTCCATCCCTTCAGTAAAGCAAGAATATGTCCTCGGTCAAGATCATTTCTTCCTCCCTTTGGTGATCTTTATCGAGCAAGAACCACCCCAGACGAAAGCAATGGTGGATTCGGGTGCCACCGGGTGTTTCATGGATAAGAGGAAGCGCAAAGATTAGCAGTAAGGCTTATACCGAAGTCTTTGCCTGAAGTCGTTTTTGCAGTTGATGGTAAACGACTTGAATCTGGTCCCATATGTTACGCTACTGAAGAATATGAAATAGGATATAATGAAACCCATTACGAATACCTTTCTTTCAATATCAGTAGAGGGTAATTCTGGGCCTACCTTGGTTAGAAAAACATTACCCATCTATAGAGTGGTCAAAGAAAGTATTGACCATGGAGTCTGAATATTGCAAACAACATTGTTTACGGATGCTTGAGATTCCGTCCAAGGCATTAGCCTTGCGTCATCATATTGCTACAGCGGTGGACAAAGAGGTATCCCTACCTTCTTGTTACCAACAATTTAAAGGTGTATTCAGTGATCAAATAGCCGAAGTACTTCCTCCGCATAGGCCTTACGATTGTAGGATTGATCTCATACCAGGAGCAGTGGTCCCATGCGGGCGGAACTCCGCGTTAACTGAGCCTGAAACCGAACATCTGCGACGTTACACCGACAAATGTCTTTCTCTGGGGTTTATTCGCCTTTCCAGTTCCCCTGCAGCATCCCCTTTGTTTTTTATTCCAAAGGCTAACGGAGACCTTAGGACCTACATAGACTTTTGCGCATTAAATGCCATCACCATCAAGAATCAATACCCGCTCCCATTGATTTCAGTACTCTTGAAGCAGGTTAAACGAGCGGTGATATACACCAAACTTGATCTTTGGGGGGCCTACCACCTGGATCGTTTGCACAAAGGAGATGAATGGAAGACAGCACTCAAGACACGCTATGGTTTATATGAGTATCAGGTTATGCCCTTTGGGCTATGCAATGCTCCAGCTGCATTCCAATTTTTCTTAAATTATGTTCTTCGTGAATATTTGGATCGTTTTGTGGTCGTGTACATTGACGACATTCTTGTCTTTTCCTCGAATGAGGGAGAGCATCAGAAGCACGTTTGCCTTATTGTGGAGCAAGGACTCACAATGAGACTTGCTCGGAAGCAATCCTCTCACAGTATTAATTAATTTGTACTAAAACCTTGTAATGTCTTTATTAATAATGTGCAACACAAACATATTTTATCTAGAAGATGCTTGCCTATGTTTTTTCCACTAATAAGTAATCCTTGTGTAATCCAAAATGGCCGCTAAAAACGCGGGAATTCTACTGCGCATGTGTCAACCATGTCACGTGGTATGACGTCTTTCTTTGCTTGGAGGGAATATTTGCTTCTGCGCAGTGTATGCTAAAATGGCTGCTTTAATGTTCTCACATGCTAAAGCTTGTGCATTGCTGCAATTAATAATGTGGTATTCTAAAGCTATTAATGCGGGATAGACATTTATAAATAAATGGGATTAGGGTAGAAGTAGGAGGTATACAGTGAAAACATTTATTTTTGATTTTAATATGTTTCTTCTTTGATTTCTATTAGTTCGTAAAGTGGGCCTGAAAGGCTAAACAGCAGCTCGAGAGTCATGTGACATGCGCGTGCGCGGTGAAAACTAACAAAGCAAAGTGATGAAGTCAACTTGGAGGATGACCAAGGACATGACCCGCTGATCATCTTCAGAGTTCAACTGAATGTCCTGTGAAAGGATACATTTTGTATATATTTTGATTTAATATTGGTGTGAAACGGGTGGGAAGTAAAGCAAATGTATTAATTGAGAGGGGCGGGATTCTAAAACAATGGGCTTAAGAAAATTGAACCAAATTGACATGGTGTGAGGATCAACCCCTGTCCCTGTCCAATCGGAATTAGTGGGCCCATAATTTTGAAACATTAATGGGAGGTACATGGGCATAGAAGGGTATAATAGATATAGAATTAGCTAATTAGTTAGCATTAGAAGAGCAGATGATCAGGAGTACAGAGACTGCTACAGCGGAGCTCAGCGCGCAGATGAACATAGATGCTGTTGCAGAACAGACAGAGACTGAATCGCTGTCCGAAGAGGTCGTGAGGTGGGGGCGGCGGACCGTATTAGAGGGAGACGCGGAAGAGCCACGAGGAGGAACGAAGTGTCAGAGAGGGGAACGACGCAGGCGTCGTTGCTAGAGAGGTCATCTATCCTGTCCTGAACCTGGTCCGGAGGTCTTGGTCTTCATCCTTTCTTGGGGACCCTCTTTCCAACTTCTTGGCCAAGGGGTTTGGTTTTCACACCTTTAGGTAACTATAAATGCGTAATCTTTAGTTTGTACTGCTGTCTCTATCTTCTCCTTTCTGAGGGACCGTCATTTGTGATTAATAGGTGACTATAGTGTGCTTCCTCCTTGATATGCGATTAAGTATTATGTGGTTTGTATTTTACTCTGCTAAAAATTTAGGATAAACATTTTAAAACTTCCTGAGTCAGTGGTTATTTCAGGTGTTTAATGAAATTATGTTTTGTATGATCTCATATCAACCCCAGTTATCAAAGGTCCATTGGTAAGTCATTACTCTTCAATCAGAAAAGGTAATTGGTAGCAGGGATTTTGATAAAGAGTACAACTGACCCCCCAGCGGTGATGGCTAGCTAGTGTGAATGAATGGGCCCAGGTGAGTATTTAGTGTATGAATGCTTGTTGCTAGTAGCCCACTGGATCAGTTTTCTGGCTAGCAGAGGATGGTTATACTTTGTTAACTGGGTAATGAGAATTTTATTTTTATGAACTAACATCCATTTTAAAAGTTTTGTTTTATGTTGTCTAGAAATCCCCGGGGAAACTGAATAGTGGATGGTAAGTGGAAACCATACTGCAGTGAGGTTATCTGTCAGGCAGAAATAGTACTGAAAAGTTAAGCAGGGCTATCAGTACTTGTTAGGGACTCTGTGTGTGTATGAGTGACAGCAAAGGAATACGCTGGTGAAATGTTGATGTTATATCACCTAGAAAGGGTAACATTGAAGGAGTAGCAGGTATTTCTGAAGCTTACGTGAAGAGTAAACGGAAGGGTTTGCTCGCAGTGTATGTCTAATAAACGGAAGGGTTTTACTAAGTGTGAGAAAATCTATCCTTTAATTTAGGGAGACTGACAAGATAGCGAATGTTTTTATGTTGTTACTGAATTTTAATGAAAAGTGTTGAGGAATTAAAGTTTGCGTATGATTTTTGTAAAAGGAGGGTCAGCTGCCAGAGTAGAAGCTGACGTCACAAGCGCCGCGCTGGGATTGGTCGGCACAGCGAGGGACAGAGAAGCGCAGATTGTAAAGGAGGGGTCGTCAGAGAGAGTGAATAGACGTCACAGAAAAGCCGCGCTAGGATTGGTCCCGAGACAAATGTAAGCTGGAATTTGATTGGTTGTCAGAATAGAAGTTGAAATATTAGTGGACAGTGGAGATTGTATGTGGAAACACGATCCGACTTTGATAGGAACACGTCCAGACAGGAGATTCTTAGGTTTTGCAGAATATAATTCAATAAATAGATATTTACCCAAAATGTACGGAGAAAAAAGAAAATTGTCATTCCTACAAAAGATTAAAAATTATTTTAAGAAAGATAAGCCAATCAAAACTAGGGAAGGAATTCTCATTCCACCAGCAAAAACGCCCACCTCATTCATGATGATGGAGAGGGGTTATCATACCTGTGTATGGTTAGAAAATTGGATAGAATATACAAAAGATGACGGAGTACTAGCTTTTCCAGAGAATGGCACATTCAATGGGAGAGTTCTTCAAAATTTAAGAATGAGAATGAATGAATTAGAACCCAGACCAAGATTAACGCAGTATGAAGCCCTAGAAGAATGGGAAACAGAAGCATTTGAGCGTGATAGACCCAGGAGCAACAGGGGTTATAGGGGATTTTTCCCTAGATACCAGAATGGGACAAGAGAAAGTCAGATGAAACAGTGGAGACGAGCGATGATTACTGAGGGTTTGTATCCAGTATTAATGGCTGATGAGCAGCTAGGGAGCAAATGCAAAGAGAAGACTAAACACATGACAGGGTTTGGAGAATCCGAAGATGAATTCATGGAAGAAATATTAAAGAACCCTCCACCATACCAGGAAGAGTTGGGTGGATGTACTCCAAGTGCATCTGTTTTGAGAACACCGTTAGTACCTCGAGTACTGCATAATCCACCAGTTAATAGAGTACTTCAGGATAAGGAAAGAGAGGCTTTAGACAGAAACAGAGCAGAATTAATACAGAAAATAACACAGTTGAATGTACATCCTGAATCTCTGACTATACCTGTAACCATTGGTCCCGTGGTCCCTTTATACGGAGACAAAGTAAATTGCCCGAAGCCTCTAGCTATGACTACACCTATGGATATCCCTAAAAATGAAGCTGTAATAATTGATGATCATATCAGTGACTGTGAATCTATGATTTCACTAATGGATTTGCCTATTCGAGAATCCGCAAATAGCACCCCCAGAAGAGTCACACCTGGTTGCTCAAAGGATGTAAATATAATAACCTCTTCAGGAACTAAAAGTGCAACAGTAGTAACTCCAGAAGACTTAGAAAGATGGGCACAAGGAATAGACAGACAGAGTTCACCCCCAAAGATCTTGGACATTTATAAACTAAAAGTCGAGTTAGAAGAAATGATAGCAGGAAACGTAGGAGTAGATCGTCTAAATACCTACAGTGAAGAAGAACTATTGTTCGTATGTAGGAGCATAACCAGAAATGTAAAAATATTCCATGAAAAGTTAACGGATTTGGCCTCAGAGATGGGAATTGAAATAAGGAAGTCAAAAGTGTTGCAGAGACCATATAGAGCAGAATTTACTGACAAAGACTTAGAAAATATGAATACATCTGGTAGAAAATTACAAGTTAAAGAATTAATGACAGTCTTACAGAAATGGGGAGAACTGGATAGATGGAAAACTAGATGGACAAAGAAAAAGGAAGAAGCACGTTCAAATAGAATGACATCTGAGTATTTTTTGAAGGAAACAGGAAAGGTAGAACAGATGTGTCCAATGCGAGAGGTTCCAGGAGGAGGCTATGTCCCATGGAGTAGACAAGACATATTGTCATTTACAAATGATTTTCCAAAGTTGAGAGAAAAACCAATTGAATGGTACAAGCAGGTTGAGAGGTTTGTGAAGGTTTCAAAGGTTTTGTTAAAGGACCTAGATGGTTTGTTTGACATAGTGGTACCTGCCGATTTATGGACAGACTGTAAAATTACAATCGACTGGCCTAGTGAAGAGTATCCTAGGGATCCAAAGACAGGTGCCCTATCAAATGATGTGATGAAAAAATATCACCAGGTAATCACTTACTTGAAAGTGAAAATACCACCCAAAGAAACAGATTGGGTGAAAATAGACAGAACTACCCTAGAAGCTAATGAATCGGTACATGCCTACTATGAACGTCTATTACAGGTGTTCAAACAGTATAGTGGTTTTGAAGATATTGAAGACAAAAATATGAGTCAGTTTGTCTATTGATTTGTTTATGGTCTAAAACCAGAGATTTGTCAGATGATTAAGCAACATATGTTATGTTGGCAGGGAAAGCCTATCGATGAGATTTTGAAATATGCTAAATATTGTGGGGATGACATTGAGGATAGACACAAGAAACTACAAGAAAAAGTGATGTGGGCTCAAGTGAAAATGGCTGAGCGACAGGGAATTAATTTTGATAATCCATCTGAAAGTCAGGGAAAAGAATCTGGATCGAATGCTGACACAGGAAATGGTGGAAAGGTAAGAGGACGAATGAGTAGAGAAGAAGCTGAAAAGAAATTTCCTTGTCATGGATGCGGAAAGTTGGGACATTGGAAGAACGAATGTAAAAAGATTCAAAATAATAATGGCCCAAATCATAATTTAAATTCACAGACGCAATATGACTCACAGCAGGGTGTAAGTCATCAGAGTCAGTTGCCACCTACCCCTATACAGGGTAATGTAAGCAGAGCAAAGCACGGTACAGACGTCGGATATCAAGGAGGAAGTGGTAAGAATGAATATGTAACTTCACAGTTTCTTTTACAGGATGATTTTAATCCATATGATTATCAATGACGGTGCCGAAGAGAGGGGGAGAAGGAGTGCCTACTTGGCGCATCCTTGCCGGAAGATCAGTCAGGTCCATATGTTGAAGGGAAAGTAAAAGGTAATGATATCACCTTTCTTTTGGACACTGGTGCTACCCGTTCTACTGTAAGAACAACAGACATCCCAGACCTCCCTCTCTCTGGAGAAGCTATCCAAGTTGTAGGTGTAGCAAATCAAAAGATTAGAACACCCCTTACAGAACCCATGGAAGTAAGAATCGGAAACTTCAGAGAAATGCACCAATTTGTGGTGTGTGATTCTAGTCCAGTAAATTTATTGGGCAGAGACTTACTGTGCAAAATGAACTGCACTATTTTCTGCACACCGGATGGTGTTGCAATACAGACCCCGGATGAAGATCATGTTTACAAATTCATGATAGCCAAGCAAGGTACGGAGGTGGATGAAATGTTCTCCTTGATAACCAAAGTTGAATTACCAGAAGAGTTAAAAACTACAGTGAGTTCAAAAGTATGGGATTTTACTGGCAAAGAAGTAGGTCTGATGGCAAATATAGACCCAGTAAAGATAACTGTAAAAGAAGGCGCAATTTTCCCAAATACCAGGCAGTATAAAATGAGTGCTGAAGTGAAGGCAGGAGTTACTGAGGAAATTGGCAGAATGGTGAAACAAGGTATATTAAAAGAAGTTATGAGTAGCCATTGTAATTCGCCAATCATGGGTTTGTAAAAGCCTAGTGGAAAATATAGGATTGTTCAAGATTTACGGAAAATTAATAAAATTGTGGTACCTTGTTGTCCTATAGTACCAAATCCTGCAGTAATCCTATACCAAATACCATGGAACGCAGAATGGTTTACCATAATTGATCTGTGCCAAGCATTTTTCTCAATTCCATTGCATCCAGATAGTCAGTATTTGTTTTTGTTCAAATTTGAAAATCACGTTTATGTCTGGAATCGTGTTCCTCAGGGGTACACAGAAAGTCCCTCCATTTTTAATCAGATACTGAAAAAGTGCCTAGAAAAATTAGTAATGCCCAGGAACTCAGTCTTGGTACAATATATAGATGATTTGTTAATTGCATCTAGAACTCATGACGATTGTGTCACCGACTCAATTGCATTACTCAATCATTTGGCTGAGGAAGGTCACAAAGTGTCACCTGAGAAGTTACAATTTTGTACAACAGCAGTTAAGTATTTGGGACACCAAATTGAGAGAAAAAAGAGAAGAATAACCTCTGAGAGAATAAAAATAATTAAACAAATGAAAATGCCAGTAACACAAAGAGAGGTGAGAATGTTTCTTGGAATAGTAGGATACTGTCGACAATGCATTATAGGGTTTTCTCTACTAGCAAAGCCTTTAATTCAGTTAACCAAAAAGAAGGCAAAGGATCCAGTTGGATGGGATGATGAAAGTGCCAGTGCATTTGTAAAATTAAGAAATGCTTTGTGTGAGGCACCTGCCCTGGGCATGCCTGACTATACAAAAGAATTTACATTATTTTGCTATGAAAGAGAAAGTTGTGCACTTTCAGTCTTAACACAAAGACATGGACTGGACAGACGTCCTATAGCATATTTGCTACATTAGAGCCAGTGGCTGCAGCATTGCCAGGCTGCTTAAAAGCAGTAGCTGCTACCTGTATGAGCATTGAACAAAGTGAGTCAATAGTAATGGGACACCCTGTCAAAGTGTTCGTCCCACATGCAGTTGTGATTCTGTTGACAAGAACTAGAACCCAGATTCTTACCCCTAGTCGGATGACAAAATATGAGCGAATAATTCTAGGAGCTGAGAATGTGACCATAGCTAGGTGCACAGTTGTAAATCCTGCAACATTATTACCAGATCCATATTGTGAAGAAGTTAGGGAAGACACAGAACATGACTGCTTGGAAGTCACAGAGTTGTGTACCAAGCCGCAACCTGACATACAGGAAATGCCCCTTAAGAACCCAGACAGGGAGCTGTTTGTGGATGGCTCATGCCTAAGGCATGAAGACGGCAAATTGAGTGCAGCTTATGCTGTATGTGAACTTTCCGGAATAGTCGAAGCATCCTATTTACCAGGAGTCAAATCTGCACAAGTAGCTGAATTGGTTGCTTTGATTAAAGCCTCCAAAATTGGGAAAAATTTAAAAGTGACCATATTTATGGACAGTCAATATGGTTACGGGGTTGTGCATGATTTTGGCCAACTGTGGTTGCAGAGGGATTTCATGACTTCTTCAGGATCCCCAATCAAAAATGGGCAGTTTGTAAAAGAATTATTGGAGGCAATACAATCACCAAAGAATTGGCAGTGGTGAAATGTGCCGCACACCAGTCAGGAGATGACTGGGTGGTAGCCGGTAACAGATATGCAGACCTAATCGCTCAACACTGTGCCAGAAATAGAATGGCAGTAAACAGAAAAGTCGAAAGAATGGGAATCAGCTGCCAACTTATGCTATGTTCAACACCTGAAACATGGAATGATGTGAGACGATTGCAGGATGATGCTGAAGAGAGTGAAAAGGATGTTTGGATGAAAATAGGGTGTACCCGAAGAGCAGATGATGATGTGTGGGTTTATCCAGATGGCAGACCAGTCATGCCTGATTGCTTGATTTCACACATGGCCAGAATGTATCATGGAGACACACATGTAGGTAGAGATGCCATGATTAGACTTTTCAGACAAAGTTGGTACAATCCAAGGTTTAGGGCTGCAGCAGAGAGCCTTTGCCAGAGGTGCTTAACTTGTCAAATGAATAATCCAGGAAGGAAAACAGTAGTTGGACTGGGAAAAATTGGAAAGGCAGAAGGCCCATTTGTGAGATTGCAGTTAGATTTCATTCAGTTACCACCATGTAAAGGACTGAAATATGTACTTGTCATAGTGTGTCTGTTTTCAAGGTGGGTGGAGGCTTACCCTACCAGGAGGAATGACAGCATAACAGTTGCAAAACTATTATTATGAGAACTCATTCCACGGTTCGGTTTCCCAGTAACTTTGGAATCAGATAGAGGGAGTCACTTCAATAACAATGTAATTCGAATAATCTGTGAAGCATTTAAAATTGAACAAAAATTGCACTGTGCATACCGCCCAGAGGCTTCTGGAGTGGTTGAACAAATGAATGGCACAATAAAATCAAGATTGTCAAAAATGTGTGCATCCACATCGTTAGATTGGCCAGATGCGTTGCCTCTTGTCTTAATGGGACTCAGAAGCATTCCTGATAGAAATACAGGATTGAGTCCTCATGAAATCATCATGGGAAGAGCAATGAGACAAGCCCATGTACCTGGCAATAAACTGCTGAACATAACTTATGATATGGTTCTAGATTATTGCAAAGCATTGGCTGACCTAGTGCGTTCTGTCTCTCACCAGGTTGGAGAAGACGCAGTTTCCAGGCAGCCTGAACAAGAGCATGATCTGAACCCCGGAGATTGGGTGGTAGTGAAGCATCACACCAGAGAAACGTGTTTATCACCCAGGTGGGGCGAACTTTGTCAGGTTATATTGGTTACAAACACAGCAGTGAAATGTGCAGGTTTACCTAATTGGATTCATGTAAGCCATACCAAAAGGGTGCCAGCTCCTGAAGAGAGAGATCCTCAGTCAGCATCAATAGCTGAGGAAGCAGAAGGTTTTACAGCTGAAGAATCCCAAGTGATAGATTCAGGAGTAGCTGAAGAAGAACAACCAAGCACAAGTCAGGACTGGATACCAGTGGTGGATATACCTGAAGTCTTTATCAAAACAAGGAGCAGAGCTAGATTAGAGGAAATTAAAGAGGACCAGATAGGTGAAGAAGAACAAGCTCAGGATAGGGAGGTTGAAACTATAAAGGAACCTGAGCAGGCCCAGATAGGGAAAGGAAATTGGGCTCAAACTGACAACGAAACAACAGAGTTTGAGCAGGGACAGACAGGTTCAGAAGAACGCGGTCAGGATGCAGAAGTACAGAGTGCAATAAGCCCTGATCAGAACCAGTTAGGACAAGAAAATCACATTCAGGGAGAAGAAAACCAAGAAAACATCGAACCTGAAAATATCAAGCAAGAAAACGTCAATCCTGAACAGGGCCAATTAGCAGAGACGCACATTCAGGCAACTGAAGAAACAACAATAAGACCTGAACAAGGGCAGATAGAGAGGGAAACTGAAAACAAAGACAAACAAATTGTGCCACACATTAATGTGAATAAAGGAGTATTTGGAAAAGACTCAGAAGGTGAAGGTACAGTGCAAACCAAGAAAGTCAGAAAGGGTGATCATTGGCCTAGTGTTATTAAAAGAGTGAAATATCACATAGTAACACGAAGTGAAGACCCAGTACAAGTAAATGAAGTAACAAGCTTATCTGGACAAACAAGTGGGTCTGAAAAATGAAAAAGCAAAAGATTAAAAATTGTGAACAATAAGTTTAAAGGTCCTGATTGGACTTATGTAATTCTCGAAGACTGCGAAAGTTCAGAGAATAGTGAAAGTGGTGACGAAGGAACAAGTGCAGAGCTGACTTATGAAAAAGAAGTGAAACCACCTTGATAACGTTAAAGTTTTAAAGAAAAAAAGAAAGAAGAGAAATCTTCTTGGTCAAAAATGGCTGAGGACAGAGTTTCTGGGAGACCGAAACGGAAATGTTGTAAAAGATGCTGTGCTATATGCATATGTAGTCTGGTAGTGGTGCTTATAGTGTGGTTAGTTGTGATTGTAGCAATTCCTTACCTTATGATAATGGACAAAAAGAATAACACCGATACCAAGGGAAGGATAGATAACCTGAAAAGTGATAGAGTAGAAATAGAAGCAGAAGATGAACCAGATTTCCATCACGTTGTAACAGATAATGATACTAGCTTAAATGTCTTTACTAAATTTTTGTTTCAGTACGTAGATACCCTGGATGTTAGTGATTGTTATGTCTGTATGAAGTTACCTGAATCAGTAACAGAAGGTTTAACCTATCATCATTTGCCTTTAACTTATGGTATATCATGTAGTGTACTAACTAGTTTATTTTATAGAACAGGGAAACTTCAGTATTATTATTCAAATATAGATGTGATATTTTCAGAGGTTCCTATTCGAAAGAATCTGAACCCAGTGCTTAGTAGTCAAGATGCACAATTTATGGGAGAATTTTTCTTAACGATGAAGTCAATAGACATAACACATGCACATAGAAGCAATCTAATGTGTTCATTACATGAAGAAGAAAAGATATTTTTAAAATTAGTTGAAGATAGAAGACAGAATTTCCAAAAGAAAGCGTCTGAGCATAAAGCTCACCTTCCACCTTGGGCTGAGAAAGAGGGTATTTATACACCTGGCAGGGCTCAAGCTGCTATGGCTCTAGATTTTGTAAAGACAGGGAAAATTTGTCTTCATAGGTTGAAGACTGAATATAACAATGTTTTTATTGGTACCAGTGAATGTGAACACAATTTCTTAATTCTTGGAGTTTGGGGACTAAAAGGAGGAACGGATTCAGTTTTTCCTGGAATATATTATGTGTGTGGGAATAAGGCTTACTTTAGGCTTCCTGCACGGTGGTATGGAAGTTGTTATTTTGGAATAGTTTTTCCAAAAATATACCACATTAAAAGAAACACTGGGAGCAATGAAAATAATAGTGGACTAACACGTAGTAAGAGAGCTAGTTTTTCAGAAATCGTAGGTGATATATTTGGTGTATTGATACCTTCAGTGGGAGTAATTCGAACTCAAGGAGAATATGTAAATTGTCTACAGTGGTTGATCGTTTATCAACGGATTCTGCTGGAGGATTTCTAATGATTAATGCGGAGATGGTTGCGATTAGATCCATGGTTATGCAAAATCGACATGCTCTTGATATATTATTAGCAAAGGAGGGCGGAGTCTGTAAAATGTTGAAAACGAAACATTGTTGCACGTATATTCCGGACAAAAGTACAGAAATCGGAACATACATAAAGAATATTACTAAACTTGAGAAGGAACTGAAACCACTGGAAGTTGATAGTGCATGGCAAAGATTGACAAATAGCATTGCGTCAATTGGTACCTGGTTTACTAATGTAGGGAAAGGACTTATAGGTCAAATAATAGTACCATTAGTAGGGATAGCAATAACAGTATTGTCAATAATGATATGGGGCAAATGTTGTAAAAAGAAGGAAACATGTAGGGTGACAGGAAGAGGCAAGAAAAGAAAATTTGAAGAGATTGAATTAGAAACCCTGAGAAGTGAAATTTACAAGAAACTGAAGGGAAAAGATAAGAATGGACAGTGTAAAAATGAAAATGTGACTGAAATATGCTAAAGTTGGCATCTGGTTGTAGGTAGTTTTGATGGCTCAGAAACGCAATCAGAGAGGGGATTGATGGAGCAAGGACTCACAATGAGACTTGCTCGGAAGCAATCCTCTCACAGTATTAATTCATTTGTACTAAAACCTTGTAATGTCTTTATTAATAATGTGCAACACAAACATATTTTATCTAGGCGATGCTTGCCTATGTGTTTTCCACTAATAAGTAATCCTTGTCTAATCCAAAATGGCCGCTAAAAACGCGGGAATTCTACTGCGCATGTGTCAACTATGTCATGTTGTATGACGTCTTTCTTTGCTTGGAGGGAATATTTGCTTCTGCGCAGTGTATGCTAAAATGGCCGCTTTAATGTTCTCACATGCTAAAGCTTTCGCATTGCTGCAATTAATAATGTGGTATTCTAAAGCTATTAATGCGGTATAGACATTTATAAATAAATGGGATTAGGGTAGAAGTAAGAGGTATACAGTGAAAACATTTATTTTTGATTTTAATATGTTTCTTCTTTGATTTCTATTAGTTCGTAAAGTGGGCCTGGGTTGGCTAAACAGCAGCTCGAGAGTCATGTGACCTGCGCGTGCGCTCTGAACACTAACAAAGCAAAGCGGTGAAGTCAACTTGGAGGATGTCCAAGGACATGACCCGCTGATCACCTTCAGAGTTCAACTGAATGTCCTGTGAAATGATACATTTTGTATATATTTTGATTTAATATTGATGTGAAACGGGTGGGAAGTAAAGCAAATGTATTAATTGAGAGGGGCGGGATTCTAAAACAATGGGCTTAAGAAAATTGAACTAAATTGACATGGTGTGAGGATCAACCCCCTGTCCAATCAGAATTAGTGGGCCCATAATTTTGAAACATTAATGGGAGGTACATGGGCATAGAAGGGTATAATAGATATAGAATTAGCTAATTAGTTAGCATTAGAAGCGCAGATGATCAGGAGTACAGAGACTGCTACAGCGGAGCTCAGCGCACAGATGAACATAGATGTTGTTGCAGAACAGACAGAGACTGAACCGCTGTCTGAAGAGGTCGTGAGGTGGGTGCGGCGGACCGTATTAGAGGGAGACGCGGAAGAGCCACGAGGAGGAACGAAGTGTCAGAGAGGGGAACGACGCAGGCGTCGTTGCTAGAGAGGTCATCTATCCTGTCCTGAACCTGGTCCGGAGGTCTTGGTCTTCATCCTTTCTTGGGGACCCTCTTTCCAACTCCTTGGCCAAGGGGTTTGGTTTTCACACCTTTAGGTAACTATAAATGCGTAATCTTTAGTTTGTACTGCTGTCTCTATCTTCTCCTTTCTGAGGGACCGTCATTTGTGATTAATAGGTGACTATAGTGTGCTTCCTCCTTGATATGCGATTAAGTATTATGTGGTTTGTATTTTACTCTGCTAAAAATTTTAGATAAACATTTTAAAATTTCCTGAGTCAGTGGTTATTTCAGGTGTTTAATGAAATTATGTTTTGTATGATCTCATATCAACCCCAGTTATCAAAGGTCCATTGGTAAGTCATTACTCTTCAATCAGAAAAGGTAATTGGTAGCAGGGATTTTGATAAAGAGTACAACTGACCCCCCAGCGGTGATTGCTAGCTAGTGTGAATGAATGGGCCCAGGTGAGTATTTAGTGTATGAATGCTTGTTGCTAGTAGCCCGCTGGATCACTTATCCTACAAGCTCTACAGAACAACTACCTTTTCTGTAAAATCAGTAAATGCAAATTCCATGTCACCACAGTAGAATTCTTGGGAGTTATGCTTACCCCCGTTGGACAAAAAATGGCGGAGAGAAAGGTGAGAGCAATCACGGAGTGGCCATGTACAAAGAACGCGAGGGACAACCAGTGTTTTTTGGGCTTTTCCAATTTTTACCGGCGATTTATCAACCAATTCTCTAATGAAGCAGCCCCAATAACCAAACTGTTGAGAAAGAAATCAAGTTTCAAGGGGACAGAGGATGCCTGATCTGCGTTTGATACGCTCAAAAAGGCGTTTGTAACAGCTCCTGTATTGGCCCATCCCAACCCAGAGTTGCCATTCATTGTGGAAGCAGATGCCTCCGAGGTGGCGATAGGAGCAGTATTATCTCAAAGACATGTTACCACTGGTCAAATGCACCCTATTTGCTTTAATGTCCAAAAAATTAAACAGTGCTGAACAGAACTCTACCATCGCAGAAAAGGAGTTGCTGGCTATTAAAGAGGCTTTTGTTGAATGGAGGTATTGGTTGTTGGGAGCGAGACACTGTGTTACAGTGTACACCGATCAATCCAAACTGCAATTTATGAAGTCTGCCAGGCAACTAACACCTCGGCTATTGCGGTGGATGTTGTTTTTTGCGGAGTTTCACTTCATAGTGACATTTAGACCAGGGAGTGAAAATAAGAATGCAGATGCACTAACTCGACAAGAATCTTCTAAGGAAACACGTTTAACCCCAGACCGAGCTATCATCGAGCCCATGAAAGTCCTATGTGTGGTACACACCGATTCTTTTCTACGAAAGGTGGCCAGGGGGGTTCAAACATTCCGGTGGAAAGATTGGCTGAAAGGGCATCCTGAATGGAAAATGCGGCAGGGCATTCCAGTTAAGGGTAATCAAATCCTCGTTCCCACACAAGAGTTACGGAAACAAGTATACCAATGGTGTCATGTTCTCCCTAGTGCAGGGCATAATGGAAGTGTGAAAACAACCGAGAGAATCCAGCAGCAATTCTGGTGGCCAACTCTCAGAAAAGACATCCTTCAGTAGATAATGAAATGTGCCATATGTGCCCAAATGAAAACAACTAAAGGCAAACCTCAGGGATTATTGCAACCACTACCTACACCTGCTAAACCATGGGAAAGGTTCTCCTTGGACTTTATTGTAGGGCACACTGTTATATTAGTCGTCATAGACTATCTGACCAAGATGGGCCATTTCATTGCCTGTAAGCAAATCCCTTCATCAGGACAGTTAGTCCGTTTGCTGTTAATCCACGTGGTTCGTCTCCACGGCCTCCCTAGAGTGATTGTTTCTGATCGTGGACCTCAGTTCACAGCACAATTCTGGAGGGTATGGTGCTCAGCTTTGCATATCTCTTCTACAATGTCTACCAGCTTTCACCCACAAACAGATTGAGAAACAGAGAGGCTGAACCAAACATTAAAACAATTCTTGAGATGTTATGTGGATAATAACACAGAGGCGTGGGTGGAATGGTTATGGCTTGCGGAAATCGCATACAACAGTGCTCGCACAGTTCTACACATCACACTCCATTCTATAGTTCTTATGGGTTTCATCCCCCTTTCATTCCATTTTTAACACCATGTAACAGTCAGAGGCTTCCTAAAGTGCATAGTCGTTTAACGCACATTCAAAAGACATTGAAGAACACACAGAAAAATCTATATCATGCAAAAGGCCAATATAAGAAACAGGCTGACAAAAGTCGTAGACAGGGCCCTGTGTACGCCAAGGGAGACTTAGTGTGACCCTCCACAAGGAATATTCGCTTCAAAAGATACAGTGTGTTCAATCCTAAATACATTGGTCCGTACAAAGTCATAAAACATGTGAACCCCTTTGCGGTTAAAATCGCATTGCCTTCTCATTTCCGGATACATCCTGTCTTCCATGTTTCATTGTTAAAACCATCCCACTGTCCCATTAAGAAACTTCCAGCTCCTGTTTGGGTTGACCAAGACATGGAATATGAGGTGGCCAGAATTATCGATTCCAAGGTCTTGCACCACAAATTGTGGTATCTGGTGGCCTGGAAAGGATACGGTGCGGAGGAAAACTCTTGGGTACCGGCACTGTCGGTACATGCTCCTCGTTTGGTTGCAGCGTTTCATAGGCGATTCCCTGACAAACCTTGTGCCTGTCAGTGTCCTCCTGGGAGGGCATGTACTGTCAGGCAACACTGGCAACATACACTGAAAGGCTCCGTGAGGAGGAGGCGTCCTGGAGCCTAGGGGACTCCAATTCCCATCAGCACATGGGTTTCCTGACGTGCATGACAAATTGTAAAACGAAAGATTTAATATATATACTGGTGTGCCCATGTAGTAAAGGATATGTGGGAGAAACGGCACGCACTATGAATGTGCGCCTCACAGAACACAAATCGGCAATCCGTAATCAAAAGACCGCAGCACCTATTGTGCAACATTGTATGGAAATGAACCATCAAGCTGAAGAAATTAAGTGGTTCATTTTAGAGAAAAATACAAACGAAGGAAGGTCAGATAACAGAAAACATAAGAAAGAGACGGGAAGTTTTCTGGATTTTTACACTCAACACGTACAAAAATGGACTCAATCAAGATATGCCTTGGGAACATGCAATTAAATACAATCAATAGATGAGAACTGTGTAGGCTGTTTACATACATCTTCCACATTACCATAGCTTGTGGATTACTTTTAGGTAATAGTAGCAACCGCATTAATAACCATGTATTGATATGCCAATTTTGGTCCTTTATTTAGGTCTTAATAATAATATATTACATCAGTACACGCAGGTGTTAGATCATATATCTGAGTACAGCTGCATAGTATAATCCTGGTGATGATAACTGTGGAAGCATTTGTGTGGCAGCTTATTCAGCTTTCATTGAACTAGGAATATATGTCTCCTACGTAATGTAGGATGACATAGCTACACGGGGTCATTGGATGCACTACATTAGAGAACCTTGAATGAGTATATTTATCCCTTAAGCCAAGTATTATACAAAAGAAGCTAAGTAAGGGAGAATATATCCCATATATCGACCATCTGAGTCGCAACACAAATTTACTATACGGTATTACTATTTGATAACAATAACTACTAACATCCAGTCAATATGGCGCATTAGATCTTATAGTATAATCAACCGACTAAGGATACGTATAAACATAACGTTTCTATCTCCATTACTTTCGTTTCGTGTCCGCGCAGCTACGTTCTAGTGCGTCGTGATTCACGGAGCCGCTTTCATTTTATGCCGGCGTAGTCACGTTCCAGTACGTCGTGATTCATGTAGCCATGTGACCCATCTAATCCAATTAGGAGCTTGTAGAGAAAGGAGTAACCTACGCTTATAAACGTGCAAGCCCGGATATACCACCATTGTGAACATTCGCACGCCGTTAGATCGAGATCCCGTACTGCTGGCAACAGGTAAGATATATCCAGTCACAAATAACTACGGGTGATAATAAGGTTGTTGTTTTTTCCATACTCTAAAGATATTGACTTAGCGTGGCATCTGGGGTCATTTCGATTAAATATAGCGCCTAACAACATAGCGCCCGTTTTTTATAGACATGCTTAAGTTGAAAGATTCATGCCTAAAGTTGTTTGCAATAAAAGTATAGAATTCATGGGTTTAGGGCTTACATATAGATTGTATAGCTTAGGAGTGGTATCTGGGGTCATTTCGATCGAGAATAGCACATAACAACATAGCGCCCGTTTTTTACAGACATGCTTAAGTTGAAAGATTCATGCCTAAAGTTGTTTGCAATAAAAGTATAGAATCCCCAGGTTTAGGGCTCATATATAGATCGTATGGCTTGGGGGTACTTAATCCGGAGGAGAAGCAATCTTCGAGAATTCATTATCGGGACTCCACGAAGTAATATGCTTAACCAAATTATAGTGTCATCACCCACTAAATAAATAGAGTCTGCACCTTCAAGATATAAACACCTAATGTACCCCTGTGACCCGCTAATGTATAATTACCATCTCTTCAGCTTAACACAACACTAAATGTTTCAAACAACATATAGGAGTATAGTGCCGTGATATAATAAATGACACCAAATATTGCGTTCGGCAAATCAAGCTTTCATAAATAGGTGCTGTGATACGCTTTATATCATTCCCTATACTATAGACTGGGCAAGAACTATATAGGCCCGTGTTATCTAGTTATAATTGTTATCCGATTGCGCACGCCTGTCGCATAAGCATTTAGACTATCAGTAATTCGCAAGTAATCCTTTAGCTGCTGGTTAATAATGATAAATGACTCCAACTACCGCTGAAGAAAGGATAGAGATAAAAGGAACTCGAGTGCATATACGAACACTAAAAGCCCCTTTAACTATTTAAGATATAGTGCAACCTTGAGCTAACGCAATACTTACTACCATTTATATTTGCTAATTAGTAGATACTAACAGGACTCTATGTTTTTCCACAGATGGCCTAAAACATATACTATCCACTATCAGGATACCTTGGCCATATAGGGACCTTTACAGGTATTTACTATTGTATAAACATAGGCTGTAAATTGGTTTATGATTGCACATTTCTATTTTTTACGTAAATCCCCATGATCATATTGCTTTTATTGTGATTATCAGCTAGGTTTTATATTTTCTTCTATAGATTATGACATCTGAAACTGGACCGAACATCCTTGCCTAAATCGAAAGTACCTCTGAATTAAAATCGTAATATTTGAAATAGTCTACTGACTATAAAGATGCTGACAGTAATATATTAAGGTATAGAAGTAAGCCTTGGCAATTAATCTAAGTCTTTAAACTAAAGAACATCTCTAATTAGAGATATATATGGTTGATTTTCAGACTCGGGGATTCCATGTATTTTCATCTGTGTAAAACAGTGAAATTGGAGTGAGCATCCAATCGCATCTGGAAATAGCAATAGGTGATTGCAATATATATATATTTTTTTCCATGCATGTTTGAAGAGGTTGAGTTGGTACTATTCTCCGCTATATTCTATCACAACTGTGAGCATGCAGTGCACTTATGGAAACAGGCCCCTTTTGAATATTTAAGTCATAGAATGCATGACTTTTAGATGCACAATATAATGGGATAGGGGTGTTTTCTTGACTAACTTTTTTCACAACGCTCTTTATGATTCGAAAACTCTATTATCAGAACTTGGTTTTTACTACACCACAAATGCATGGTTTTTAATTTTCACAGATCCCTTAACAACACACCTGAACCATTAATATTTTTTAAGATTTTATTGTAAATAGACTAAATAAAATTACTATAGGACATTTGAAATACATTGACATTGTAGACATAGGTGTATGCAAACATTGAAATGCATTCAATTGTGTGTCCAATGCAGAGAAAGTCGAGACGGTGTCCTGACGAAGGCAACTTGCCGAAACGCGCGGAGTTCCATCTACCGCTGACCCTCCTTTCAGTCTATATAAGATCTGGACTCTGTTAGAATCATAAGAAGAAAAAAAGAAAAAAAGATTGTATCATTAGATAAGAGTATTATCATGTTCTAAGCTCTTATTTAGTTTAATCATATTTCATATGCCATTATATGTGCTGTTGCATTGTGATTTTATAAAATGTATTGAACTATATATATATTTTTTGAGATTCTGACAAAAAATTTACAACATTTTATATAAAATGAAATAAAAAATATATTTTGTGATAATATTTCAGCACCATGTCAATTGATAATGTGTATGTTGTCCTTTCAATTTTAAATACTTATGCTTGTGATTAGCTTGGTTCTTTCCCCTGACATGGAATATGAGGTGGCCAGAATTATCGATTCCAAGGTCTTGCACCACAAATTGTGGTATCTGGTGGCCTGGAAAGGATACGGTGCGGAGGAAAACTCTTGGGAACCGGCACTGTCGGTACATGCTCCTCGTTTGGTTGCAGCGTTTCATAGGCGGTTCCCTGACAAACCTTGTGCCTGTCAGTGTCCTCCTGGGAGGGCATGTACTGTCAGGCAACACTGGCAACGTACACTGAAAGGCTCCATGAGGAGGAGGCGTCCTGGAGCCTAGGGGACTCCAATTCCCATCAGCACATGGGTTTCCTGACGTGCAACGCACCATCGTGCGCAACGTCAGGAGACCCGGATATAGCAGGAACAACGGCATACGGAGCTGCCGATTATTCGTACTCCTATGTTGGTGGCCAGGTCCCGGTCTGGTAAGGGTGCAAGTTGCTCCGAAGCTTGTACTCGCAGTTTTCTTTATTACTATGGATGTCCATTTTGTTTTGAGGATAATTTAACAGAGTATCTCCCTTCGTTGGTGAGCCCTATTTTCCTTGTGCTCATGCGAGGGAGCTAGAGGCGTGGGCAGGGATCTCCCCCTGTTGGCGAGCCCTATTTTCCTTGGGCTCATGCGAGGGAGCTAGAGGCTGGGCAGAGATTGCTCCTAGGCTGGGCGTGCAATTCAATATTTTGATTAACAACAGTATTATACCTGTTCTTCCCTTTTGGCGAGCCCGTTTCCTTGGCTCATGCAGGGAAGAGGATTTACAGGTTAATCATGTGGTAACAGGAAGATTGGAGAGTGACGTAAACTCTCTATAAACATATTGTGCACCATTTGAGAGATTACTTTCTTATCGGGCTTGAGCAATTCCCGTTTGGTATGGATCTGCTCCAGCTATAATCCATGTTGATCCATTTGTGATTTACTATTGCAAGAACTTATCCTTTGCAGTACCTTCATGACAAACTGATGCATGATCATCTATGGATCGTTTCACAACTTTGATAATCAGCAAATTGGCAATTATTTGTGTTTCACTCGACAGGGGGTGAGCAGTAGTAGGTGATTGCTGTTCCAGTTTCTGGTACATCATCTTTGGGGCATCTCAACCTGATACAGAGGGTATGTTGATAGGTATTGCTGTTTTCGCTGGGCAGGTTATGTAGGTATATTAGGAGATATTTACGTTCTCCCTGTTCTCTCCTTCACAGTGTATTGGTGTTGAGGATTCCCGATCACCTGCTCTCCTCCCCTCTTATGGGGTTACGTTCTTTTCCTTTACAGGTAGTTTACTGAGCGTTGTTTTCCTCTATAGTTTATGAAGAGTAGTTATCTTTTGGTTTTAGAGGAGTGAATTACATCGTTCTTGTTCTGTTTTCACAGGTCTCCCTCCCTGCTGTCCCCATCCTTTCATTCCCCCGCTTGACCATCCTAAAGTCTGCGTATTATATATCTCCAGACTTGGGGCTGTCGTGAGGTGGACCCTTCTGAGCATCGTTGCGACCCTGAAGATACGCTTGGTACTGGACAACTAGGGAAGGCCTCATTTCTGCCCTCAATTTTTACGAAAATAAGGATTCACAGATCCCCACCTATGGCGTCTGATGAGCTGAAACTGTGTTTATATTACATCTTCCATAAGCCTGAGGACTGGTCCAGATTTGAAAACGCCATGATTATCTGGAGAATAGAAAGTGATCAGAACACTTTTTCACTGGACGTTTTAAAGAAATATATCCCATTAATTGAGGGAATATCAAGATCCCAGTAACCCCTGGGATCTGGGCGTGCTGGTAAGGGTGAGATGGAATCAGTCTCTGGAAAGCAAATTTGAGTGCAAAAAGGGGGCAGATATGCAGAACCTTTTTATCAAAATTATGCACAAGACTACCATCCATGTAGACTGTGCCCAGCTTATAAGGAGTTTATGCAGTCCTTGCGCATACTAGTCTCAAAAAGCTCTTTTGCAAACAAAGAAATGCATGGAAGAACTACATGCAAAGGCAGATTTAGCAAAGATTGTAAAAAGACATAAGAACATCTAAAAATGCTTATTCATACGGCCGGAGCTTCAGACGCAATTAAGAAGTCAAAAGCAAATACAAACTTATGGTAAAACTAAAGAAAGAAGCTTTTTTGCTGAACAAATGGTTAATACTTGAAAAAGTCGCTTTGAAGAAACACTCGTGCTGTTTTTGGTAGAGAACTGGTGAACACTTGGGAACAAATGAAACTATTTCGAGGATAACATTTACTGGGGAAAACTGGATAAAACATTTCCTTGCAACATTTTAATCATGCAAGAAAAAGTCTATGGAAGATATACAAATTATTGCAGAAACAGTCAAAGACAGTGAAACAAAATGGAAAAAGCTGCCTGGAGAGACCTTTAGGAAGACATATTTAAAGAGGAAAAAATAACATCAGGCATACAGGGCCTATCAAAGGTAAAGCGACAAGGCCAAGCATAGTACCATCAGAAGTGTTCAAGCACAGCCCCGACTGGTGGCAAAACATCTTTTTATCGACATAGAGATCGCTGTGTCGAATACATGTTTCCATCGTGGCAGAATAGTATGATTGCTCCATTGTACCAAAGAGGCCCCAAAACAGTTCAAAGTCTTACAGGCATATCAGTATCATCGACATTGCCTGTAAGATATTCTCCAAACTCATACTTAGAGCTCTAAAAGAATGGATTTAAAAAACAAAAGTACTTAATCCTATTCAAGGAGTCATTATAGATATTTACCTTCCTTCCTACAGTCGGCAAATGCAGCACATCAAACAAATGCAGCTCTACAGATCTTTTCTGGACTTCACATCGGCATTCAACCTTGTCCCCAGACACAGGCAATGGAGAAAACTGTATGACATGGGGCTGGACATCGCTTAATTGTCCTAGGTGAGAATGCTGTATTCAGATACAGCAACCTAGTCGATGAGGCCATCCACGGGGGCGGCTATTGTGCTAGAGAGAGGAGTATAGGCTCCAAACACCCTGTATTTGAGAGGCGACTCATCTATGCCTTCCATGGTATTTCCACATTGCTCCAGTCTTCAGCTTACTCGCTAGGTCATTGATATTCCAGGTTAGGGCGTTAATATACCTAGCCACGGTGGGGGGGGGGGTTCATGTGTGGTGCGGCCATCGTCATGTCTGTTCTCCTCTGCTCAGTGTCCATAATGCCAAATGCAGACCCAGTATGCCTCCTATGAAACCTCTGCACCCACCCACCCCCCTCCCAATCTCCTTGTGCAATGGACCTAAAACCATCCTCCTCCTCAACGCCTGAGGTGTCTGTCGCTCCACACCAATCTACAAAAACATCATAGTAAGCAAACAATGATCGTCATGTGTACTGAAGATTTAAAGGGGGTTGGCGGGGCCCTGTGAGGGTGGTTACAGTGTTTTAGGGCATGACGCCCTACAGTCCTCCCAGAGTGAACTGCAGTTTCCACACGGGCAAGAGCTATCCCTTCTGAGCCTCATACTATGATGTCCGCGGTCATCGGAGTGACCACTGGCCGGCCTCCTCTGAGTCCTCCCCAGAGACTTCAGATCCACTAGCTCCCTCATCTCAACCTTTCACTAGGGCCACCCATTTATTCCCAGATTCCCAGGTGTGATGATGTTGGATCTCTGCCACTAGTTTGGCCCTCTCCGTCTTCGCCTGGGTTGTGGTCGAGGCAGCCAAGGGGCACCCACGCTGGCTGCACCAAGGCTATTGTTGTCTCCACACCTTAGCTCGGGGCATCTCCTGGGAGTCTGATGGAGGATAGTCATGTGATTCCGGCCAGTTCCATGCTGCCATGGCCGTCTGGAAAAACTGTGTGTCCCCCTTGTCACTGATCTGTAGTATCCCGAAAGAACAGGATTTATTTCAAGTTTAGCGACTGGAGGTGGTGTTTCACCTGAAAGAACGTTGCCTGTTTTTGCTGCACCGCTATGGTGTGGTGCAGATTAATGCGTACTGAGCCCCCCCCCCCCTAGCAGGGGCGTGGGCTTAAGCTACCTGGAGGATATGATCCCGGTCTCAAAAGTTGAGCTGTCGAGCCACTATAGGTCTGGGAGGTGCCCTCAGCACCGGTGCCTGCTCTGCACCCTGTGTGCCCTCTCCAACGTAAACATCTTTGAGGCCTTACCTCCAAGTACCTCTGGAAGGAGCCAGTCTTCCAGAAAGAGTTCAAAGCTTGGGCCTTCAGAGTTCTCCGGAACTCCGACCATTTGCACATTGTTTCATTGGGAACGTCCTTCCCCGTCCTCCAACTCGTCCTGCAGGTGCTCAATGTTGTTTTGTAGGGTCAATATCAACTTGTTGTCTTTGGTGACCGTGGGTTTCTTTGGAGTTAACCTGCCTTCCGCTTCCCCCACTCTGTCTGCCAACTTCTTGTGATCGGTCTGTAAGAGGCTGAGGTCCAGGGCAAACTCATCAATTTTCTGCTCCATGGCCGCTTTAGTGTCTCTTATAGCTGCATTTATTGTTGCTGTGTGTTTCCAGACCCTGGGCTGTGTCTGCAGGGCCCTTGCCCTGGATGTCATTGGTTCGCTGTGGGGTTGGGGGGTCCGCCGCCACCCCCATCTTCAGCAGCTTGGAACGCACCATCACTCCAGGTGTATAGTGATTTCTGTTATTGATTTGGAGGTTTGGTGTAGGGGACACCCACCACCTGTTCCATCCTGCTTCATAACCACTGCGGGTGGGCCACCACGCGCAAGCCTGCACCAGGTGCCCCCATCTGGGCCCAGCCCCCCCAAGGCTGCAACAGGCCGGCTACCCATCCCCCCTCACCCCCGGTCAAGGCGGGGCATACTTCAGGCAGTCCCCCAGCTGCCCATGGGCACCCTCTGCTCACCTCTGGTCTCTGCTGGGGCCCAAACGGCTGGCATGCAGCTGCTCCCCCCTCATGTTGCTGCTGGAATCTGCCTGGCCCGGGTACTCCCCCTTCTGTGGGTCTGCAGGCACACCAATGTCAGGGACCCACCCTCAGGACCCTTGGGGCCAACAACAGTGCCATCATGTGGGGACCAGGCTTTCCCCTTTGTATTTGGGGTCTCAGAGGGCCCCAAGTCTGCCTGCACTTGCCCTGCCTGCCCTCATGGCGCCAGCCACTCCAGCACCTCAGCAGATGGGATCTCGGCTGTGGTTTTCTACCGCTTTGGGCCGCGGGGCTGCTGCAGTCAACCTGATGGCGTCATGCACAGGGCCGCCCGGCCATGCTTAGAATTCAGTTGTTGTGGCCACCATCTTGCCTGGCCTGCTCCGGGGTTGGGCTGCCAGTTCCTTCCTCCCCTGGGGCCTCCATGGTCCACCTGACTGGCTCTGCCATCTGTCCTAGTGCCCCAGGGTGTCTGAGGTCCCCCCCCTCTCCGGCAGAGCTCCCGGGGGTTTGAGAATCTTTCACCGTCATGGGGCCACGCACAGAGTAGAGCACTCACATGGCCATCTTGTCTGAAGCCAGGTTACTCACCCATGTTTGCTAGTTCTGACACCTTCAACCACTCATTTAACTTCCTGTATAACTGTTCTACCACCTTCACAAAGAGACAGTTCTTTCATGAATTGTGATGTTGTTTCAAAGCAATGTGCAATTCGCATTGCTTTGTCTAGCAATTTCTAGCAACTTTCACTTGAGTTTTTCATTATTTTTCTATGGTTAAAATATTTTGTTGAGTATAATCCAACAGCAATAAAAAAGACATACATGAAATAGTACTGTAACTGTAAGTAATAAGTGTAATGCCTTTACAATATATAAGTAACTTCAATAACTTACATAAATTCTAGAAATATATGTAACAATCTAAGATAAATGAAAATAAATAATAAGGGCTACTAGTATAAAATAAAAATTAAATCAGAGCCTTCAAAGCATTATATTGTATTCAAGTATTAATATAGGAGTCAAGAGTATGCCATATGGTGGTTGCAAGCATGGGAGAGGTGCCAAGAGGAGATAGCAAATACAAGTAACCAAGAAAAATTATCCAGTCTAACCAAGCATGAACAGATAGTAAACTAGCATCATCTAGAAAGCAGAAAGTCACATAATTTACAATCATCAGTGAAAAGTGTTTAAGGAAGTGCATAAGACATACAAGTAATGATAGTGGATGAAAATGGGAATTAAAAATTGAAAACCTTTTCCCAAACTTCCTTCCAGAAATGGAAAATGATAGAACACTCATACGGCATGTGTATTATAGAACCTAGTGAAGATTTACAATGGCAACAGTTTGGTGTGTCAAGTAATTTAGCTTTTAACATTTTGTGTGGATAACAGAAGAAATTGTACAAAGAAACACAATAGTTTGTAAAAGAGAAGCTGGGGAAAAGGTTAGCAATAACAGATTTCCTTCGATCAGGTGTTGGCAGCATCTCTAAGGCAGGGTTCCATTTAGCGATATGAGGAGAAACAGGGGAGATGCTGATAATGAAGTTTTTATATACCTTAGATGCTATGTGTCCTGAACGATTAAAAATATGAATGCATAATTCTATACGAGGCACTTTAGCTGATGGTATTGAGTTAGAATTGGTGTTATGAATGGAGTTACATAGGAGTTCATATTCATAATCATGTTGGGGAAGATGGAACTTTCTTTGTAACTCACTAAAGGAGTAAAACATATCTCCTTTGCAAACTTTCACTAATATAGAAAATGCCTGCAGCAATCTAAGAATACCAAAATGAAAACGGTTTGTTGTTTTAATTGAGGATTATTCCACACAGATATTTTTAGAAGATCTCATATTGGTTAAAAAGTGTATCTCAAAGGATCGTAAAGTAGGTTTAGTGGTATTTAGGAGAGGTGAAAGTTTACCAATTTTTGAATTAGTCATGGTTTAAAAAGCTGGTAGCGGAAAGGGATATAATAGGGATAGCTGTAGGAGATTGGAAAGGATCATTAGTATGAAACCAAAATGCACTTTGAGCAATAAGAAATGACTTGTGGTAGTTCTTAAAGTCAGGCTGACCAGTACCCCCCTCTCCTTTGGGAACCTGCAAGTATTTCAGGCTAATACATGCAGATTTATTGTTCCAAAGGAATTGACTGATTAACTTATGTGGAGTTTCGTAAAATTGGATGGAGAACAAATAGATAGCATAGATAAAGTGTATAATAATAGGGGAGTTATAACCATTTTAATTGTGTCTAATTGGCCCCACCAATTCAAGTGAAGGGTTGACCATTTATTAAGTTCTTCTTTAATTTTTCTTATTAAATTGATACAATTTAATTCAGTTATATGCATGATGGAGTTTAAAAGAAAGGCTGAAGTATTTAAGAGAAGGAGAGTTTCATAAAATGTCTGTTTGCTATCATATTAGGTGTACAATAGGATATCATCGGCACACACTGAAACTTTCAAAACAATTTCTTTTATATTAATTCCTGTATATCCTTTATTCATTCAGAAAGAGCATAAAAGGGTTTTAATGGCCTTAAGGAATAAGAGAGGTGATAAAGGACACCCTTGCCTCATTTCTCTATATAAGTTAAAGGCATGGGAGAAGGTGACATTAACATGAATAGTAGCTGATGGAGCAGTATATAATGTTTTAATCATATTCATGAAATTTGTGCCGAAATGGAAAGTTTCTAATGTGTGAAAAAGGAATTGCCAATTTACTTTATCGAAAGCTTTTTCTGCATCTAATGCCAATAATTCAGAAGGATCCTTGAATTTATCAGCAACAGATAAAACATGACATAGAAGGCGTGTATTGTGTGCAGATAGTCTGCGCTTCATAAACCCCATTTGATCTTATTGAATAATGGAATTTAAAATAGAAGTTAACTTGTTGGCTAATATTTTAGCATATATTTTACAGTCTTGGTTGATAAGGGATATTGGAACATAATTAGCAATTAAAGTAGGGTCATTATCTTATTTGGGTATAACAATGATACTAGGTTCTTTAAAAGATTCACCAACAGTGGAGGAGAGCTGAAAGTCATTAAATAATAAAAGTAAAATAGGAGATAGTTGAGTCTGAAAAAGTATGTAAAATTCTGCTGGGACATCATCACGACCTGGGAAAGTTTTATTGTGAAGAGATTTAATTTCTGAGTAGATTTCTTGAATATCATGATGGAGTCGGTCTTCTATAGAGATTTGGGATGGGTGGCAATCATTCAGAAAAGTAGTAATGACATCATTTGGTAGAACAGCAAGGTTGTCATAGATGGCAGAGTAAAAGGATAGAAATTACTTTGCAATGTCATCCACTTTAAGAAGTACCATCAGATTTCCTAATTGCAGTCATTTGGTTTCTGTCTTTTTTATACGTAAATAAATAGCTAAATGTTGTCTGGATTTATTGGAATTAAAGTAGCACTTTGTTTTTTCCTTAGAAATTTGCAAACCTGATCTTTTACTGATTAGATTGTTACATTTGTATCTCACTTTTAGTAGTTGAAATTTGAATTTAGTGTCTCAAGAAATGATGAACAATCTCTCCAATTCAGCTTGTTGTTTTTCTAGTGAAGATAATGTAGCATAAAAGGTTTTGTTTTCATGAGCCATAAGGGATATGGTACCAGGGATATGGTACCACCTCTGAGGTACACTTTAAAGGCATCCCATTGAATAATTTTTGTGGTCTCATTTGGGTTATTGTTTGTAAAATATTCATCTATAGCATTGGGAAGTTTAGGAGAGCTTGTTGGATTTAAGACTATATCAGTGTTCATTCTCCATCTAGATTTTGGGGAATAGGTAGCCTGTAGGCTAAGAGAACAAGCATTCGCAATGCAATAGGTCTCGCATTTGCGAGAGTTTAAGCTATTAGCATTGTAAATGACTATGCCTTTTATTTACGTTTTAAAAACCAAAACATATATAAAAGACATGGTCATTTACAATGCCAATAGCTCAAACTTGCGTAAATGCGAGACCTATTGCATTGCAAAAGCTTGTTCTATGCAGTCTCTCCTCGTCCCTTGTGCAGGCTGTCTTCTTTCTCCCTACAGGGTTCCTTCTCCCCCCTGTGGAAGGCCCCACGCTGCGTCTGATGCACGACCTCTCTTCTCCCTGGTGCATCTCCCCTGCTCTCGCTCTAGCTACGGTTCCCAGTCACCCAACTTGCTGCGTGCTGGGGTACAGAGACCAGAGCCGGCGCATATCTATGGGTATGCAGCAACCTCGCACCTGCTAATAATGCAGCTTCGTCACATGGTTTGGAGGAGGGGCTTGCTCCCCGAATCTGCGAAGAGGTCAGTGTGGGTTGGGGGCTCCACAGGGAGGGAAGAGACAGTCGTCCACACTGGAAAGCTGGCACACCGGAAGCAAGGGCTGGGGCTGCTGTATTCAGGGACCCGCCCGGGCTTGTGAGTCAGTTACGACATTGCAAGGACATTGGAGTGGTCACTGCAAGGGAGAGGAGGTGAGGGCAGCGCTGCATCTTTTGTGTTGCTGCTACATCGGAGGGGCCTGGATCTTCCCCCCTCAATCACTCAGGGACATCTTTACCTCTGTCTGAGCCTGGCACCGTCCTCTTAGGCAGGATGGAATCTCGCTCTATCCCAGGACTCGCCTCGAGCAACCAAACAGCGGGACCGTCACCCGAGGACTCTGTCTCTGTCTGCTCTCTGACACGCTAACCATCTTTTCAAACCCTAATGCATCTTCTAGAGGGGAGGAAAGAAGGCGTGCGCAGCACCTTCTCTTCACAAGACACCTCGATGAGGCACGGACGGCTGGGATCATGTCGCAATATTATAACACAAGCATTTGCAATGCAGTAGGTCTCACATTTACGCGAGACCTATTGCATTGCAAATGGTAGTCATCACGGACAACGGGCGGGCAGGGACGCGAAGGCACGGAAAACGGGAGTGCAGGCGGGGGGAGGGGGAGAAGGCACGGACAATGGGAGTGCGGGTGGGGGAAGGTGGGGAGAAGGCATGGACAATGGGAGTGCGGGCAGGGTAGGGGGAGAAGGCATGGACAACAGAAGGGGGAAGTAAAGAAGGCAGTAGGAGAACCTCATTAAAGAAAATAGTGCTCACAGTGTAAATAACACATACTGTCTAACACTCGAAGTAAAGGGGCCAGTCGCCATGGGAGGTGACAAATGAAGAGGGGGCGGTACTAAGGAGCGACTAACAAGCCTATTGATGAATCAGAAGCCAGCATTTAGGACAGACAATGACACAAGTCAATGGCAAACATGGGCGAAGAGTGGGCGGGGCTTCTATTCACTACTCGTCTACAATAAGTCTTGCAGAGCAGCGCATGCGCACTGGCTCGACCTAAAAAGAGACTTGAGCATATTCTGAGATGGAGATTTGTTCAATTTTAGGATTTGTGGTCATTGTACATAGATGTCTTGAAACTAGTAAGTAATCAAGTCCAGAAAAAGTAGAATGTGTGTGAGAAAGAAAGTAAATTCTTTGGCTGTAGGACTAGCTGAAACTTCAAAAATCAATTAATTTTGTGGTGGAAAAAAAGGATCTAAATATTTGAAAGGGTTTAGTGGGTCTAAAATTGCATATAAATATTCTAAAAGGGGAACTCGGATAACAGTAAAATCTCCTCCCATGATGAGAGGGACATTACTGGGTTTTATAATTTCCGTAGTGATAGTTTTCCAAAAAAGAGGGTAATGTATTGTGGGAGTATAACGATTGACTAAATTGAGGGTATAAGTACCAATTTTGATTTGAGCATATACAAATCTGCCATCTGAATCATTATGGTGATTTAACACTTGTATATGAGAGTGTCTTGAGAAACGAATGACTACCCCATTTTTGTGTCCCACAGTCGGATATGAAATAATAGTATCCACCCATCCATTTGACATGGAATTTAGAATTTTGACATTGATATGAGTTTCTTGAAGGAAACAAATATTAGCTTTAAATCTTTTTAAGTATTATGCCTCTTGACTGGGTGTCATAGACCTTTAACATTGAGCGAAATTACGTTCAATTTGTTTTGAGTAACCATAGTAATATATAAGATATATATAAAAAAAAGGGAAAAACAGAGAAGTAGAGTAAGAAACGTAGCCGATAAAAACTAGACAAACATAACATACATAACATAAAGAGGTCATATTCCAAGACCTCATATTAAGCAGATAGGTAGAGACAGAGGTATTAGGCAAGTTAGAATGCACTGCATAAATCTGTTTTTATATATATAAGTGTAAAATAAATTGTGGGGAGCTGGTGTATCCAACGGAACTGGAAGGTAGTGAATCCATCGCAACAGGATCCTGTTGATCGAGATGGGTGATCAGGTCCGTAGGAGAAGAAAAGGATTTAGAAACATAATTTTTCCAGATGTGCATTGTAGAGGGTTCAAACAGACCATATTTGTATCCTGCAGCTCCTAGTCTTGGTTTAAATCTGAGAATTGTTGGCAAATCTTCATAGTTTCTTTGGCAAAGTCTTGATGTATGTACACTTTGTTACCTTCTGGTAGTAGAGTTGAAATTTCCTGCACCGTCTTCCTGATTAGGAGAAGATGATGATAATGTAGAACTTTGAAAATTATCTGTCTGGAGTTTGATTGATGTGGTTTACGATGAGAAGGAATACAATATGCTTTTTCTATTTTAAACCTTTTAGGGAATTTAATTTTAAGGGGCTTCGGTAGCATAGACTCAAAATAAAGACAACAGTTTTGTCATGTAATGCTTTCTGGCACATTAAAAATGTGCAAATGGTATTAACGGTTTCTGTCCACCAAATTCTTTTACATGAGGGAAATTTGACTAAAGGTGTCAGAGCTGCAAAAGCTTTGCGATTATCTCTTATTTTTATCGCATTGTCAGAAACCTTTATTGATAAAGAAGCAAAGTCTTGTTGAATATGGTTATTATCTGAGCCTATGGAGTCAGTGTTGGAATGTATGGTTTCTATCTCCTCCAAGATTCTAGTTAAAAACACTTCTTGTGATCCTACTACTTTAGATTTTGTAGGTGGAGGAGAAGCAGCTTATTTCAATGGTTTGTAGTAAGCAGATGATGGTTTTGGTTTCATGTCAGAGAGCAGACAGTGAGTGCATCACATTTACAGATATAAGATAAAATATTGGTATTGTCACACCAACAAATAAACCACTATGAGTCTTTGTCAAGTGCTGATGCAATATGTCAAAGTGAACAATGTAAAGTAACTGTCAAGGACTATTGTCCAGAAAACTGAAGTAATCACACTGAGGCAGGTAAGTGTGAGATCAACTGGTTTAATGACTGTCTGTCTCCCCAGCTTCCAGGGACACTAAACAACCGTCCCTTCCAGTTCAAACCATAACATTCTATCACAGTAGCAACAACATAAAAGGTTCTAAAAGGAACAGGCATAGAGAGAGATGAATGCTTTAACAAGACTGCTACAACATCTCCTTTCTTTCATAAAACAAAAGCCGAACAAAATAAACAGAAAACAAAAGGAAAAAAAACAAATAATGCAATAATACATAATGGACTATAAATAAGCAAAGACTTATAGGTCTAAACGTTTAGGTGGAACAATTCTCCTTCCACTCTTGCGAGGAGTGACATACTCCAATGACAACTTAGAAGGATGAACAGATTGTAAACGACCTTGTTGGACCTTAGGAGGATGAACATATTGCAAACGACCCTGTTGAGCCTGAGCTGGATCACTACCAGACTCTAAACCCAATTGCGATACAACTCTCCAAGGAAGTTTATAGACTCTTGATAAATTCCACCAACTCCTTCTGTTGACTCTCACAGCAAAACGTGAAGTGGCATCCACTTTAACAGGAGGACCATATTTAGACAAACCTTTTGCCACATTGACCGGAGATTTAATTCTCTCCCAATCTCCTACATGAACGCTAGACTTAAATCCACCCAGGTCAGGTAGAACAGGACGGGCAGGAGTCTTTATTTCAGTTTTAGAATTTACAGACAAGGAGCGTGAGCCCCATTTCTTCATCCAAGCCGGGCACATATGAAAAGAAGCCTCCCTACCACGGATCAATACAAAAGGACTAGAACCTGTGATAGGACTGGGAGTAGTACGATGCGCCCACAACATACTTTGAACTGCTTCCTTGATGTCGATCTTAGAGGAAACAGCACACTGGACACACTCAACTAAGATGCGATTTGTGCGCTCAATGAAACCATTGGCCTGTGGGTGATAGAGAGCGACACGACGATGTGATATTCCAGATTGGCTTAAAAACGACGACATCTCCTTGGAGGTAAATTGCACCCCATTGTCAGATACAATCTCTTTCGGGAAACCCTCTCTGGCAAACAGACATTGAAGGAACTTAATAACTTCTTGTGTATTGGGATCAGACATAAATTGAACCTCCCACCATTTACTGAAATAATCCGTAACAACCAACGCAAATTTGCATTTATTGGGTAAGACATTAAAGGGACCCGCAAAATCTGTGGCTAACTTCAACCAAGGAGCATTAGGTATATCAACCTCTTGTAAAGGAGGGACAGTAACCTTGATGACTTTATCACTGGTACAACACGTAACACATCCCTCAACAACATCATTGACCTGGCGATCCATGGAAGGCCACCAGTAGACACATCGGATCCTTCTTTTGGTGCTAGTTTGTCCAAGATGACCCGCATGACCAAAATCGATAATGCGAGCCCTCAAAGACTCGGGAGGAATAAACTTATCCCACGCATAACCATTTCACCACCCTCTAAGGTAAGCTCATCAGCAATCTTGGCAAAAGGGTGGAGCTCACTATCCAAATGCTTTTCTTTAGGCCAACCTGACACAATGAAATTTTTAACTTTCTTGAGGACAGAATCTGACTCCATAGCAGAGAACCACTCACGCTCAGTGAAACAACCCTGACTGCAAACATCCACAGCAGCGATCAAACATTCTTCATCCGCATCATCATCACAAAGTTCATGCTTCTTCAACGGTAATGGTGATCTCGAGAGGAAATCAGCCCGTGTGTTTTTCCCTCCCGGAATGTGCGCAACCTCAAAATCATACTGCAATAATTTAGAGCTTAATCTAGCAATTCTTGGAGTGTGGTCCTTGACAATGTTACCATTGAGTATGGGGATGAGCGGTTTATGATCGGTCAATAATCTGAAAGTTTTTCCCCAAAGAAAACATTTGAATCTTTCAACAGCCCAACAACACGCCAGCAGCTCTCGCTGTATTACAGAGTAATTTTTTTCACTTGGACGTAAAGCATGGGAGGCAAACCCAATGGTGTGTTCCTTCCCTTGTTTAACCTGAGATATCATCCCTCCCAATCCATCCAAACTGGCATCCACAGACACAGTACACTGGCAATGGGGATCGAAAGGTGTAAGTATTTTGCACGATCCCAATTCCTGCTTAATACGTGTGAACTCATTTTCGCAGGAATTGTCCCAGATAAATGTAGCTTTTCTCTTCAGTAAACTTCGCATATGCACAGTTTTCGCAGCAAAATTGGAAAAAAACTTTGTGTAAAACTCACACACACCCAAAAATGAGGAGACTTGTTCTTTTGAAGCGGGGCACAGAGCATTCACAATGGCCTCAATGAGACCTTCCCTAGGTACAATACCATCACCCGAAATGCGATGACCCAGGTACGCAATAGTTTCCACCCCAAAAACACATTTGAGTTTGTTGGCAACAATCCCTTTCTCTTGTAATCTCTCCAAAAAAATTGCAAGATTTTTGTCATGAGAATCTCTGCAGCTTCCTGCAACCAAGATATCATCTTGGAAGACAACAGTGTTAGGGACACCCTCCAAAACCTTCCATAACACGTTGGAACACTGAGGCTGCCGAAGCTAGCCCAAAAGGCATCCTTCTGAACTGAAAGGTCCCAAAGGGAGACACGAATGCAGTCAAATGTTTACACTCCGGATCCAATTCAACCTGGTGGTAGGCAGAGGCAAGATACATTTTTGAAAAGAATTTAGCACCCTCAAACTTGGAACGGATATCATCAATACGAGGGAGAGGATGGGAGTCCACCCAGATCTCCTTGTTTAGACTGCGTAAATCAATGCAAACTCTAAGGCTTCCATTCTTCTTACGGGCGTCTACCAAGGGAGACAACCAAAGAGAAGACTCAATAGGCTCGATGACGCCCGATTCACACATCCTTTTAAGCTCACTCGACAAATCATCTCGAACACTAAAGGGAACATTGCATAGCTTGTGCTTAACCGGAATGGCCTGCTCCTTAACTTTGATGAGGTGTCTAAAACCTTTGATACAACCCAAACTGTCAGCAAAAACACTGGGAAATTTGTTTGACCACGTACCCAAATCCTCACAATGAGGGGTGTCATCAACCACTGAGACTTGTTCAGAAGTACCAGGTCTAAGCGTCATGCCAAACAAACCCTGATGATACCAACCAAGTATGTTAAGGCCTTTCTTTGCCACGTAGACCTTCCCATTGATATGCCTGTCTTTGAAAACGAGACTCGTTTCGAAAAATCCCTTTAACTCAATTCTCCTTCCCTCATAAGAGACAGGACTTCTATCCGGTGGATTGAGAAGTTTATCCCCCCACACACTCTCAAACAATTCTTCAGTAAGCATCGTCATGCGCGCTCCAGAATCTACCAGTAATTGTAAAGGTTTTCCATCAACCACAACCTCTACGACAGGATCAACACAACTTTCCGAATCATCTCGAACAACCACCACAACATCAGTCAAAGAATTCACAATCTCACTCTCAGGATCATCTTTGTCCTCCACAGAGTAAACGACATTGACATTACCCCTAAAACCGCCCACTTTTGCAAAATGTCCTTGTCTACCACATTTCCGACAAGAGGCATTCCTGGCGGGACAAATACGATAATTAGGGAAATGTGAAGGAAATCCACATTTTGCACAGATATTTTTGGAAAAACTGATTTTTCTTTCAGGTTTTAAGGAAGAGGACTTACCCCCTTTTTGCTCACTGTGAAACTTGTCCCTATCAACTTGAGACTTATCTCCTTGATCCTTACGGTCTTTGACAACACCCACCATGCTTTTTTCGGGCTTAAGCTCTTTCGAGACTTTTTGTGACAACTCAATACTTTTAACAATGGTGATAGTTTCCTGTAAGGAGGGATTTTTTAAAGTTAACAATTTTTCTTGAACTTTCTTGTCCTTACAATGAACTACAATTTGATCCCGAATAAGTTGAGATGAAAAATGCTCAAATTCACACTCGGACGCAAGAATGCGTAACGCTGCAACATACGATACAATGCTTTCATCAACATCTTGTACTCTTGTGAAAAACTTGTGTCTGGCTACCACCAGACTACTTTCCACATCAAATTGCCTTTCCAACATTTTGACTGCTTGATCAAATTCATTCAACTCCTCTTCACCTTCAACAACATCGAGAGGAGGTAAATGTTCTAAGACAGCTTGACCCTCAAATCCTAGATTGTGCTCTAAAACGAATCTCTTCCTCTCAGCACTAAACCTAGTACCCCCCATGGCACCTAAATATTTCTCAAACACCCTATACCATATTTTCCACCGGATTGGTGGATCACCTGGAAGCTGTAAAAAAGGAGGGGGGGTTGTACATTTTGTATCTTACACAATATTGATGATGTAATGACATGATAAAACAAAAAAAAACAAAATACAAGTCAATAACCTAATCCTGTAAAGAGGAAAACAAAAATGTAAAACACTGTTACACTCATTGCTCAGAATAGAAATAGTAGCATTGGCTATAAAATAGTATAAGCAGAATAATATATAACTATAAGAGCCAAACTGCAATTTGAAAATGAATTAATAACCCCCCAAAAAACAGTGTCATGACTCGTAAATCATTTGAAGAAACCGCTCGTGTGCTGGATATTAGGAAACAGCAAAGCGTTCTGATTCAGTCAGCAGATAAAACACACTGGAGAAGAACAAAATTGAGAGTGAGTCTCAACGCATCTGAACTTGACAAAAAAACATTCACACTGACAGGAAATGAAGTGGAAATCGAGTCTCTGCGCGTGACATCCAACCTCAACGCGCACACAATTTGCTCACCGACCACAGGATGAAGTTCCAAAAGATGCTGAAAATATTGCGATTTCCTCCGCAACACGTAACTGACAGAACGCGTGGTGTGTCGTAGCTTGTACTCCGTTCAGAATTCCACTGTACGCAGGACTATAGCTGACGGCGTGCGTCGTAGCTCTTTAAAATTCCAAGTGGACGTAGAGCCGTGACTGACGACGTGCGTCACAACCACTACGTTCTACGACGTTATCAGATGAAGAGCGACATCGGGGAAGAGCGGATCACCGCAGAGACGCATGGGATTGCCTCGCAGCACGCAGGCAATAACGGCAGGCAGCCGGCAGACAGCAACAGAAAGGCACGGCACTCACCGGGAGTGATTTCACCAGCAGCCAACACTTCAACCACGTGTAGAAGATCCTCGAGCGTGGGATCCCCTCGCAGCATGCAGGCAGTAACGGCAGGCAGACAGCAGCAGAAAGGCACGGCACTCACTGGGAGCGATTTCACCAGCAGCCAAGACGAGCTGCAGGACTATGCCGAGACACAGTGTCCCATTGGCAAATGAGCGCCACACTGCCAATGCTGCCAACAGCTCCACTGCAGAAGAGAAAGTGAAGCAAACAGCTCCAAACGATGCGAAAAACACTGGAGCCTTCCAGGGGCACACAACCGAAGCCACATGTGTGGGTGAAGACACGACCAGTCGTCCAACTCGTCGCCAATTTGAAGTAATCACACTGAGGCAGGTAAGTGTGAGATCAACTGGTTTAATGACTGTCTGTCTCCACAGCTTCCAGGGACACTAAACAACCGTCCCTTCCAGTTCAAACCATAACATTCTATCACAGTAGCAAAGACATAAAAGGTTCTAAAAGGAACAGGCATAGAGAGAGATGAATGCTTTAACAAGACTGCTACAAAAACCTGTATAATTAATGGAATAATCCCCTTAATACAGCTAAGTAAAAGGGAGCACTAATGGTAGCCAGGCAAAAAGAATGGAGGAGTTAGCCAGTAGAGTCGAAAATCCCTTCAAGAGGGAAGCTAGGCATGTTCCTTAACTATGAAACAGGCGTGACTGAAGAAACTGTCTCCTCCTCACAAGGCGGGCCTCAGAGTGTATTCAGAGCTGAGGAGCACTTTGGTAGAGGCTTTCAAATTATCTCACTTTAATGGTCCCAGAGCACTCAACGAAGGCAGCCAAAATGATCTCAGTGACTACCACAGCAGAAGCGCCACAAAGAACAGAGGTCAGAAAAAAAAGTCATTCCTCATCACGTCATTGAAAATCATCGATAAGCAGGTACGATGATGGAGCTCACATTGCATTGGCCATCTTGGGATGCATGTGCTACCGTCTCCCCCGGATTGGTTCTGTGAAGTAACTGATCCCTAATCATCTCATCATGAAATGACATACAGTTGCATTTGGAAGCCAGAGACCTCATCGCTGCTGTCAAGTTGTCAACAGATTTTACTGGAGTGTGCCCTCTACTTAGAAATTTACGTCACACCGCTGCTTCGTTCACTCTTTCTTGTAACTGTTGTCTAATTGTAGCACTGTGTACACAAATGTATCCTATTTCCTATTTAAAAACATTTACACCTGCTTTAATGCCTTTCATCACAACTGCTCTTTGTTTGTCAATCAATTGTTTTCTTGATACTTGTCACCACAAGCCTGCACTCTTCTGGGGCATTTTTTCATGAACTACTTAAGATTAGGAAATCCTGCTATGGTGGTAGAGAGTAGACTTCTTAGCGACTACTGCTTAGTGCACTCTCTTCCTGGAATTACATAAATGTCAGAAAGAAATTTTAGACTTTTTGTGCAAACGTTGAAAAGGTACTGACATTCTCGGTTTTCATAGTAAACTTCTGTGCCAGGATGCCTTTTGGTATTTGTATGCTTTAAGTAAAAACATAATTCATTCTGCTGTATGACCCTCTGGTAACACTATTGCGAGTATGTCCAACTTCAATGAAGGGCTTAATGAAAAGTCATGGGACTCTCATTGTGGCTGTACTATTTGCTCCAAAACAAGAAATGTCAGCAAGCTAGAAAAAAAGTGGCACCACCATCTATAGACAAGAAGGGTTTGGACTAAAATGGTGATGGAAATGTTGACTCAGGTCCTTAACAACTAACACCAGAAGTTCAGTGCCAGGACAAATATGGCATACTGTAATAAGTGGCAAACACGTTGGTTGAAACAAGGTAATTTTTTGAAGACTCAAAATGCGGTGAAGAGCCCTAGAATGCTCCATACAATCTTCAGCTCTAAACTGCCAAACAGTCTCCCAAAGAACCCTGTAGACACCGCATTCCACAATAGAACGGACAAACCCACAGGGAACCATACGAGTAAATACATTCATACCATGCATAAGAAAAGTACATACAGAAGGTAGAACACTACAATGAGTTTTCCCATTTTGTTGTTTAACATTCTAACAAACAGCACCAAAAAAACATCCAAAAGGGGACAAAAAACTAAAACCAAGAAAACCCATACAACACCAAAAAAAACATAAACAACAACAAAAAAACCTGCAAAACCTACATAGATGCTAAATAAGATAGAGAGTAAAATTTCATAACTTACATGAGAAAGCACCCATGAAGAAAAGAAAACTCAGCAAAATCTGTAATAGGATTAACGGATTCTCCATGGTACGCTATGAGTCCCAACACTACCCCGCATTGAACATTCTAGAGACAAAGCATCCTGTGATTTTTTAGTTAACACAAATTGAGAGCTTGTTGGCAACCCTTGCATTTCTGACAAGTTGCCATTGGAAGTCTGACCACTGACTTCTCCCAGTTCACTCACAGGAGACTTCACTTTATTTTCTTCTGGGACTTTAACCAGTTTACTTGTGTTCCACCAATTGCATCCCATCATTCTTGCAGCATTACCACAAACCTTATCTACAAGCACAGGCTCAGAAAACTTAAGGTCACCTTTCTTTACAAACCCCTGTGTTTTAATGCGGACCCAATCACCAATCTTGACTGGACTCTCTTCCACGCATTTCCTTGCATCATAGTATTTTTCTTGTTTAGATTGAGCCCTTTGAACATTTTGTTGAATGATGGCTTCACAACCTTCATATGATGATTCTCTTTTTAAAAATTTACTTATCCATGCTGGCCTGAACTGAGTAGAAGTTTTCCTGCCCTTAAGGGATTCAAATAGAGAAACTCCTGTAGTGGAATGTGGCGTGGTTCTGTAAAACCATAACATAAATTGGACTGCACCACATACATCACACTCGTTAGACAATGCCCTCCTTATACACTCACCAAGAACCCTGTTAAAGCGTTCTACCAAACCATTTGTCTGGGGTTGATAGAGTGAGGTCTTAAGGTGTTTAATAGAACTTTCAGACAAGAATCTCTCCACTTCCCCAGACACAAACTGTACCCAATTGGCCGAGATAAGTTCCTCAGGAAAGCCCTCACTCCTGAAAATCTCTTTTAGAAAAAGAATTACCGTCTTAGAGTTAGGTTCACTTATGAACTTGAAATAAGGCTATTTCGAATAATAATCAATAAGAACTAAAGCATAACACACTTGATGTGACAAAACATTGAATGGCCCTGCCAAGTCAATCTCCAGTTTCTTCCAGGGCCCAGAGGGACATTCAATTGGCATCAAAGGTGGTGTGACCGTTTTGAGAGATTTGTCACACGTTGTCACAGGACACCCCTTAACTAACATATAAACTTCACCATCCATTTGTGGCCACCAGAATGAAGCGCCCCCTGCGCTTAGTCAAAGTTGCCCCCAAATGCCCCCATGAGCTTTTTCTAGAATTGTGCGTCTCACATTCATAGGAGGGATCAATTTGTCATCTCTCATGAGCAACCCATCCGCAATGGTCAATTCATCAGAAACTTTAAAGAATGGTTGGAGATTTAAACCCAATGATCTCTCTCTAGGGCACCCTACTCTTACAAATTCCATTACCTCTTTCAGGACCCCGTCATTTGCCATATCAGACTTCCATTGATCTTCAGTGAGTTGACTAACATTTTCTACTTCCATGGCTGTAATCAAACAGCATTCATCATCAAATTCTCCAGTCATCTCCTCTTTACCAATAATAGGGTTCCTTGACGGGTAATCGGATCCCACATTTCTCCCTCCAGAGATGTGAACCACTTCAAAATCAAATTGAAGCAGCTTATCTGCAAACCTAGCAATCCTAGTAGTGCTGCTTCTACAATTGGTGCCATTTAGAATTGACCCCAACGGTTTGTGATCAGTTTGTAAAATAAAATGTCGGCCCCAGAGATAACACTTACATTTCTCTATGGCCCACCAGCAGGCTAACAGCTCCTTCTCTATGACAGAGTAATGGATTCCCACTTCCTTGAGCACCCTCGAAGCAAATCCAATGGTGTGTTTAAAATCACCAGACTTCTGTGTTAAAACAGTGCCAACACCCAACTTGCTTGCATCCACTGTCAACAAACATTTCAGGTTATGGTCATATGGCTTGAGTGCACTCACAGTGGTCAATTGCTGTTTGATATCCGCAAAAGCAGCCGCACACTCAGCACCACACTGGAATTCTATCCTGTCTTTCAACAAGTTTGAAATCGACCTAACCCTGGAGGCAAAGTCAGGTATAAATCGCAAGTAAAACTCACAGAGCCCCAGGAATGATTTCACACCTGCTTTGTCTACCGGGGGAGGTGCTTCCAAAATGGCATCAACCAATCCAGGCTTGGGAAGAACACCATCATCCAAAATTATGTGTCCTAGATACTCCACTGAAGACTTTAAAAATTGACACTTCTGTCTTTTAAGAACAACCCCTGCTTTGTCAAATGCCATGAGGACCTGTCTAGGAGTGTGATCATGTTCACTATGGCAACTTGCATGAATCAATACATCATTCTGAAAAACAGAAACATTAGTAATCCCTTGAGTGACACGGCCATCAGCCTCTGAAAGACTGATGCTTCCGAGGCCAAACCAAGGGGCATTCAGCAGAACTGAAATGTACCCAAAGGAGACACAAATGTTGTCAGATGCAGTGACTCTGGCGCTAACTCATCCTGATGGTAAGCTGCAGCTAAATCGAAGCTTAGTAAAAATTTGGCGCTGGAAATTATCAACAACATCTCATTGATTTTTGGGAAGGGGGTGAGAATCTACCCAAATCTTTCTTTTAAGAGCCCAAAGGTCCACACAGACCCTCAAATCACTATTTATTTTCTTGTTGACCACCAAGGGTGAAAGCCATAGCGAGGAATCAACAGGCTCAATGACTCCTTTCATACATAATCCTTCCAATTCTTTCTCTAACTCATCATGAACACTTAAAGGGACACCCTCAAATTATGCTTCACAGGTATTGCATTTTCTTTCATCTTGATTTTGTGTTTGAATCCCACAATTTTCCCAAGATCACCAGAAAATACTTTCGGGAATTCATTTAACAGGGCTTCAATGTCACACGAAACTCTAATCACTGTAACCTGTTCTTTAGTTCCTGGGCGAAGAACCATTCCTAACAGCCCTTGATAGAAGCACCCTAGTATGTTCAACCCCTTCACTGACACGTAAATTTTACCATGTATGCGTCTCCCTTTAAACATCATGCTATCCTCAAAGAAACCCTGAAGTTCTATTTTCCTCCCTTCATATGGGTATTCAGACAGATTATCGAGTTGGAAATGTCGATTTACACAAATATTGAGTTGGAAATATCGTGACACAGAAATATCGACAGCAAGAATCTCGTGGTCAATAATATCGAATTTAAGGTAAGAAATATCGTTTCCAAAAGTATAGAAGTCATTAAAATCATTTGCAAAAATATAGTTGTTTAAAATAACGATTTTTTAATTAGTGTTATGTGTTTTAGTTTATATTTGAAATGCATGTGATGTATGTTTTTTAAGTATTGTTTATGTTTTTTAATATATGTGTTAAATTTTTAGTAGTTATCAATTTTATTTTAAGTAAATATTGCATTTTTTAGTTCTGTAGCGGGTTGTGGGTTTATAGGGGAATAGGGTGGGAAGTAATTTGATTACAATAAATTAATGATTATTTTTTATTTATTAATATTTATTTACTTGAGATTTTATAGTGCTAATTGTGGGAAGTCATTTATTTGCAATTAATTATTAATTGGTTGTTAATTAAAATTAAATAATTAATTGGTAATTAATTATGGAAATTGTGTAATTAGTTTTAGGTGCGGTATGTGGGTTTTATAGGGGTAAAGGGTGGGAAGTAATTAATTAGTTGATCATTAATACTATTTAATTAATTGGTATTTAATTAGGGTATTTGTTTATATTTTTTGTGTGTGGGTTTTACTGTTGAAGGGGTACAGTGTGGGGAGTAAATTATTTTTACTTACTTTATAATTAGTTGTCAAATACTATTAGTTTTTTAATTGAAAATAAGTTTTAATTGTGTAATTCATTTTTTTACAGTTTAATTTTAGCTGTGGGTTGTGGGGATTATAGGGGTAAAGTGTGAGAAGTCAATTAATTTTTATGAGTTTTAATTTGTTTTTTAATTAATAATATTTCTTTCATTGGTAATTAATTATGTTAATTAAGGAAGTAAAAAAAAATTAGATGTGGAATGTGAACTGTGTGGTGTTATAGAGTAGAAAATTTAAAAAAGTAAATTTATGTAATAATTAATGTTTTTGTTTCTAAATAATTTCTAATTAAAAATATTTATTTGTTTGGAAATTATTTTTTATTTTATTTAATATAATATTTTTAGGTATTTGTCATCTGTATTTAACATTATAATATGATTTTTTTTTTAAATTATTAAATATATTTGTATTTTAATTTTTAACATATATATTTTTTTAATTTATTTTGTTTTTTAAATATTTTGGTTGTTATTAATATTTTGTTTGTTTTTAATTTTGAACTGACTGGAGTGAGAATATTTATTGTTACCCCTCCGCAATCCAACACATTCCCTACTGTTGCACTCACTGGAGTAGGAATAGTAATTTTTACCCCTCCGCTATCCAACACTTTCCCTACTGTTGCACTGACTGGTGTGGGAAAAGTAATTTTTACCCCTTCGCTATCTAACACTTTCCCTACTGGTGCACTCACTGGAGTGAGAATATTAATTGTTACCCCTCCGCAATCCAACACTTTCCCTACTGTTGCACTCACTGGTGTGGGAATAGTAATTTTTACCTCTCCGCTATCCAATACTTTCCCTACTGTTGCACTGACTGGTGTGGGAATAGTAATTTTTACCCCTCTGCTATCCAACACTTTCCCTACTGTTGCACTGATTGGAGTGGGAATAGTAAATTTTATCCCGCCACTATCCAACACTTTCCCTACTGTTGCACTCACTGGATTGGGAATAGTAATTTTTACCCCTCCGCTATCCAACACGTTCCCTAATGTTGCACTCACTGGAGTGGGAATAGTAATTTTTACCTCTCCGCTGTCCAACACTTTCCCTACTGTTGCACTCACTGGAGTGGGAATAGTAATGTTTACCCCTCGGCTATCCAACACTTTCCCTACTGTTACAATTATTGGAGTGGGAATAGTAAGTATAACCCCTCTGTTATCCAACAATTTCCCTACTGTTGCACTCACTGGAGTGGGAATAGTCATTTTTACCCCTCCGCTATCCAACACTTTCCCTACTGTTGCACTGACTGGTGTGGGAATAGTAATTTTTACCCATTCGCTATCCAACACTTTCCCTACTGTTGCACTCACTGGAGTGAGAATATTAATTGTTACCCCTCCGCAATCCAACACTTTCCTACTGTTGCACTCACTGGTGTGGAAATAGTAATTTTTACCCCTCCGCTATCCAACCCTTTCCCTACTGTTGCACTCACTGGAGTGGGAATAATAACTTTTTACCCCTCCGATATCCAACACTTTCCCTACTGTTGCACTGACTGGTGTGGGAATAGTAATTTTTACCCCTTCGCTATCCAACACTTTCCCTACTGTTGCACTTACTGGAGTGGGAATAGTAATTTTTACCCCTCCGCTATCCAACACTTTCCCTACTGTTGCACTCACTGGAGAGGGAATAGTAATTTTGACCCCACCACTATCAAACAATTTCTCTACTGTTGCACTCACTGGAGTGGGAATAATAACTTTTTACCCCTCCGCTATCCAACACTTTCCCTACTGTTGCACTGACTGGTGTGGGAATAGTAATTTTTACCCCTTCGCTATCCAACACTTTCCCTACTGTTGCACTTACTGGAGTGGGAATAGTAATTTTTTCCCCTCCGCAATCCAACACTTTCCCTACTGTTGCACTCACTGGAGTGGGAATAGTAATTTTTACCCCTACGCTATCCAACACTTTCCCTACTGTTGCACTGACTGGTGTGGGAAAAGTAATTTTTACCCCTTCGCTATCTAACACTTTCCCTACTGTTGCACTCACTGGTGCGGGAATAGTAATTTTTACCTCTCCGCTATCCAACACTTTCCCAACTGTTCAACTGAATGTTGTGTGGGAATAGTAATTTTTACCCCTCTGCTATCCAACACTTTCCCTACTGTTGCACTGATTGGAGTGGAAATAGTAAATTTTATCCCGCCACTATCCAACACTTCCCCTACTGTTGCACTCACTGGAGTGGGAATAATAACTTTTTACCCCTCCGCTATCCCACACTTTCCCCACTGTTGCACTGACTGGTGTGGGAATAGTAATTTTTACCCCTTCGCTATCCAACACTTTCCCTGCTGTTGCACTCACTGGAGTGGGAATAATCATTTTTACCGCTCCGCTATCCAACACTTTCCCCACTTTTACACTCACTGGATTGGGAATAGTAATTTTTACTCCTCTGCTATCCAACACGTTCCCTACTGTTGCACTCACTGGAGTGGGAATAGTAATTTTTACCTCTCCGCTGTCCAACACTTTCCCTACTGTTGCACTCACTGGAGTGGGAATAGTAATTTTTACCCCTCGGCTATCCAACACTTTCCCTACTGTTACAATTATTGGAGTGGGAATAGTAAGTATAACCCCTCTGTTATCCAACAATTTCCCTACTGTTGCACTCACTGGAGTGGGAATAGTAATTTTTACCCCTCCGCTATCCAACACTTTCCCTACTGATGCACTGACTTGTGTGGGAATAGTAACTTTTTACCCCTTCGCTATCCAACACTTTCCCTACTGTTGCACTTACTGGAGTGGGAATAGTAATTTTTACCCCTCCGCTATCCAACACTTTCCCTACTTTTACACTCACTGGAGTAGGAATAGTAATTTTTACCCCTCCGCTATCCAACACTTTCCCTACTGTTGCACTCACTGGAGTGGGAATAGTAATTTTTACCCCTCCGCTATCCAACACTTTCCCCACTTTTACACTCACTGAATTGGGAATAGTAATTTTACCCCTCCGCTATCCAACACTTTCCCTACTGTTGCGCTCACTGGAGTGGAATAGTCATTTTTACCCTCCGCTATCCAACACTTTCCCTACTGTTGCACTCACTGGAGAGGGAATAGTAATTTTTACCCCACCGCTATCAAACAATTTCTCTACTGTTGCACTCACTGGAGTGGGAATAGTAATTTTTTCCCCTCCGCAATCCAACACTTTCCCTACTGTTGCACTCACTGGAGTGGGAATAGTAATTTTTACCCCTACGCTATCCAACACTTTCCCTACTGTTGCACTGACTGGTGTGGGAAAAGTAATTTTTACCCCTTCGCTATCTAACACTTTCCCTACTGGTGCACTCACTGGTGTGAGAATATTAATTATTACCCCTCCGCAATTCAAAACTTTCCCTACTGTTGCACTCACTGGAGTGGGAATAGTAACTTTTACCCCTCCTCTATCCAACACTTTCCCTACTGTTGCACTCACTGGTGCGGGAATAGTAATTTTTACCTCTCCGCTATCCAACACTTTCCCTACTGTTGTACTGACTGGTGTGGGAATAGTAATTTTTACCCCTCTGCTATCCAACACTTTCCCTACTGTTGCACTGATTGGAGTGGGAATAGTAAATTTTATCCCGCCTCTATCAAACACTTCCCCTACTGTTGCACTCACTGGAGTGGGAATAATAACTTTTTACCCCTCCGCTATCCAACACTTTCCCCACTGTTGCACGGACTGGTGTGGGAATAGTAATTTTTACCCCTTCGCTATCCAACACTTTCCCTACTGTTGCACTCACTGGAGTCGGAATAGTCATTTTTACCCCTCCGCTATCCAACACTTTCCCCACTTTTACACTCACTGGATTGGGAATAGTAATTTTTACTCCTCCGCTATCCCACACGTTCCCTACTGTTGCACTCACTGGAGTGGAAATAGTAATTTTTACCTCTCCGCTGTCCAACACTTTCCCTACTGTTGCACTCACTGGAGTGGGAATAGTAATTTTTACCCCTTGGCTATCTAACACTTTCCCTACTGTTACAATTATTGGAGTGGGAATAGTAATTTTTACCCATTCGCTATCCAACACTTTCCCTACTGTTGCACTCACTGGAGTGAGAATATTAATTGTTACCCCTGTGCAATCCAACACTTTCCCTACTGTTGCACTCACTGGAGTGGGAATAGTAATTTTTACTCCTCCGCTATCCAACCCTTTCCCTACTGTTGCACTCACTGGCCCTCGTCAGTAGCAGACTTGACTATGGGAACGCCCTCTACGCGGGAGCCCCGGCCAAGCTCATCAAGTGACTGCAACGCTTACCAAACGCCTCCGCACGCCTGATCCTCGACGTACCACGCCACGCCACACCACATCACCCCCCACTTGAGGAACCTGCACTGGCTCCCCGTCGACAGGAGGATCACCTTCAAACTCCTCATCCATGCACACAAGGCACTCCACAAAACTGGCCCAGCCTACCTCAACAGACGACTTTTCTTCTACGTCCCCAACCACCAGCTCCGCTCCGCCGACCTCTCCCGCCACCGTCCTCGCATTCGAAGAACAACCACCAGCGGCAGATCCTTCTCACACCTCGCCGCCAAGACCTGGAACACCCTTCCACTAAGCCTACGACAGACCCAAGACCTGCTGACCTTCAGGAGGCTACTCAAGACCTGGCTGTTCAACCAGTAGCAGCACCCCTTCCCTCTCCCCAGCGCCTTGAGACCCTCGCGGGTAAGTAGTGCGCTCTTCAAATTCTGTGATTGATTGATTGGTGTGGAAATAGTAATTTTTACCCCTCCGCTATCCAACACTTTCCCTACTGTTGCACTGATTGGAGTGGGATAAGTAAATGTTATCCCGCCACTATCCAACATTTTCCCTACTGTTGCACTCACTGGAGTGGGAATAATAACTTTTTACCCCTCCGCTATCCAACACTTTCCCTACTGTTGCACTGACTGGTGTGGGAATAGTAATTTTTACCCCTTCGCTATCCAACACTTTCCCTACTGTTGCACTTACTGGAGTTGGAATAGTAATTTTTACCCCTCCGCTATCCAACACTTTCCCTACTTTTACACTCACTGGAGTAGGAATAGTAATTTTTACCCCTCCGCTATCCAACACTTTCCCTACTGTTGCACTCACTGGAGTGGGAATAGTAATTTTTACCCCTCCGCTATCCAACACTTTCCCCACTTTTACACTCACTGGATTGGGAATAGTAATTTTTACCCCTCCGCTATCCAACACTTTACCTACTGTTGCGCTCACTGGAGTGGGAATAGTCATTTTTACCCCTCCGCTATCCAACACTTTCCCTATTGTTGCACTCCACTGAGGGAATAGTAATTTTTACCCCACCGCTATCAAACAATTTCTCTACTGTTGCACTCACTGGAGTGGGAATAGTAATTTTTTCCCCTCCGCAATCCAACACTTTCCCTACTGTTGCACTCACTGGAGTGGGAAAAGTAATTTTTACCCCTACGCTATCCAACACTTTCCCTACTGTTGCACTGACTGGTGTGGGAAAAGTAATTTTTACCCCTTCGCTATCTAACACTTTCCCTACTGTTGCACTCACTGGAGTGGGAATAGTAACTTTTACCCCTCCTCTATCCAACACTTTCTCTACTGTTGCACTCACTGGTGCGGGAATAGTAATTTTTACCTCTCCGCTATCCAACACTTTCCCTACTGTTGCACTGACTGGTGTGGGAATAGTAATTTTACCCCTATGCTATCCAACACTTTCCCTACTGTTGCACTGATTGGAGTGGTCATAGTAAATTTTATCCCGCCACTATCCAAAACTTCCCCTACTGTTGCACTCACTGGAGTGGGAATAATAACTTTTTACCCCTCCGCTATCAAACACTTTCCCCACTGTTGCACTGACTGGTGTGGGAATAGTAATTTTTACCCCTTTGCTATCCAACACTTTCCCTACTGTTGCACTCACTGGAGTGGGAATAGTCATTTTTACCCCTCCGCTATCCAACACTTTCCCCACTTTTACACTCACTGGATTGGGAATAGTAATTTTTACCCCTCCGCTATCCAACACGTTCCCTACTGTTGCACTCACTGGAGTGGGAATAGTAATTTTTACCCCTCGGCTATCCAACACTTTCCCTACAGTTACAATTATTGGAGTGGGAATAGTAAGTATAACCCCTCTGTTATCCAACAATTTCCCTACTGTTGCACTCACTGGAGTGGGAATAGTAATTTTTACCCCTCCGCTATCCAACACTTTCCCTACTGTTGCACTCACTGGAGTGAGAATTTTAATTGTTACCCCTCCGCAATCCAACCCTTTCCCTACTGTTGCACTCACTGGTGTGGAACTAGTAATTTTACCCCTCCGCTATCCAACACTTTCCCTACTGTTGCACTGATTGGAGTGGGATAAGTAAATGTTATCCCGCCACTATCCAACATTTTCCCTACTGTTGCACTCACTGGAGTGGGAATAATAACTTTTTACCCCTCCGCTATCCAACACTTTCCCTACTGTTGCACTGACTGGTGTGGGAATAGTAATTTTTACCCCTTCGCTATCCAACACTTTCCCTACTGTTGCACTCACTGGAGTGGGAATAGTAATTTTTATCCCTCCGCTATCCAACACTTTCCCTACTTTTACACTCACTGGAGTAGGAATAGTAATTTTTACCCCTCCGCTATCCAACACTTTCCCTACTGTTGCACTCACTGGAGTGGGAATAGTAATTTTTACCCCTCCGCTATCCAACACTTTCCCCACTTTTACACTCACTGGATTGGGAATAGTAATTTTTACCCCTCCGCTATCCAACACTTTCCCTACTGTTGCGCTCACTGGAGTGGGAATAGTCATTTTTACCTCTCCGCTATCCAACACTTTCCCTACTGTTGCACTCACTGGAGAGGGAATAGTAATTTTTACCCCACCACTATCAAACAATTTCTCTACTGTTGCACTCACTGGAGTGGGAATAGTAATTTTTTCCCCTCCGCAATCCAACACTTTCCCTACTGTTGCACTCACTGGAGTGGGAATAGTAATTTTTACCCCTCCGCTATCCAACACTTTCCCTGCTTTTGCACTGACTGTAGTGGGAAATGTAAGTTTAAAGGTTTTTAAATAGCTTAGTGTTTTAATTTATAATAGAATGTTTTTTTGTATTAGATTTTATGTTATTGGTATATATATATATATATATATTCACTGAAAAACCATAGGTTTTAGGGACAGTTATAGTTAGTTGGACATTTCACTCGTACAAAACCATAGAAATCCCCCGTTATAGTTAGTTCAGCTAACTATAACTCGCGCCCCGCAATGCACTGCTGATGATGTCACATATTACATCACTCATGACATGGTCAGTGACATCACTGATGACATCACTGATGACATCTCAAATGACATCACTGATGACATCATCCAGTGACTGTGTGTTTCTGTAAAGTTTAAATATGTTTAATATATATAGGGAAAGGCGTATTGAAGAATGAGTAGGTGTATAAGTGTCTGAATGGATGATTTAGTACGTGCGTGACTGACTCTACAAGTGAGTGATTAAACGTATCTTACTGAATGCATGAGTTAGTGACTAAACTGTGTGAATATCTGTATCCGTCTGTCTGTTGGTGTGTAAGTGGATGCATGGATTTGCGAATAGCTACATGAGTGTCTATATGGGTTATTGATTGGTTCTCTGAGTATCTGTATGGCTGCCTGAGTGTTTGTGTGGGTGGGGTGTGTGTGACTCTGTACATAGATGTGTGAGTGGGTGATTCACTGGGTGCATGATTTCAAGAGTGCATCTGTGATAGACTGTATGGGTGGGTAAGTGTGTGTAAGAGTGTGTTAGTGAGTGAATGTATGTCCCAGTGGTACATGTGTGAGTAACTACATATGTGAAAGGCAGTATATATGTGTGTGTTGGAGTATATAAATAGCTATAAGCGAGAGTGTGTGATTGTGAGAGTGACTGTATGTATGAGTGTGTGCTTGTATCAGTGATTGTATAAGAGCGTAAGAATGTGCTAGTATTTGTATGAGTAAGTGAGCTGGTGTGTGTATAACTGTATAGGTGAGTAAATGGCAGTGTGTTTAATTATTTGCATGACTGACTGGGTGTGTGAGTACCTCTATGGAAGAGTGGCGGTGTTTGAGTGTCTATATAGGAGTATGAGTGCATATGATAGTCCTGTACTGAGTGACCGTAAGTATGAGGGACTGTACGGGTGAGTGAGTGGATGTGTGTGTAGACCCAAGAATCAGTGAGTGGGTATGTAGTTATTGGTGTTGGAGTGTCTATGGTTTTGTGAATGGCAGTCTGTAATTTAGATTGGGTGTATCAAAGGTTATATTAGGGTGTGAGGAGGTGCATCAGATTATCACGTGGATGATGTCATCAGTGATGTCATCAGTGATGTCATTTGAGATGTCATCAGTGATGTCATCAGTGATATCACTGACCATGTCATGAGTGATGTAATATGTGACGTCATCAGCAGTGCATTGCGAGGCGCGAGTTATAGTTAGCTGAACTAACTATAACGGGGGAATTTCACGGGTTTTGTACGAGTGCAATGTCCAACTAACTATAACTGTCCCTAAAACCTATGGTTTTTTCAGTGAATTTGTAAGGTTTTTTAAATGCTAATTTCTAACTATAACGTGCCTGAAACCTATGGTTTTTTCAGTGAATTTCAAAGGTTTTTTAAATGCTAATTCCTAACTATAACATGTCTGAAACCTATGGTTTTTTTCAGTGAATTTCAAAGGTTTTGTAAATGACAATTTTTAAATGTATTAATTGTTATATTTATTTTTTTGATACTGATTTACTACATTTTTTTAAACTATTTATTTTTAGATATTTTATTTTTTAAATTACATTGTAATTACATTATACATTACATTACAAAATATACTTTCTCAGAATGAATTACTTTAGTTTAAATACTTTGCAAATAGGCAATAGACTTTTAAGTACAGTAGTTACAGTTGTTGCAATGGGCAACACAATTTCAAACACAATGCAACATTGAGCTCAAAGTGAATTTCTAGTTAAATGCAATTAGTTACTTTATGGATTACTTTTCTAACCACAGGACTGGATCCTAGATTCAGTCATGGGACATCTCCTGTAAACAGTTGAGTAAAAGCGTTTTGGTTACAGTAGTGATTTTTAAGGAATATTATTGTATTTTAAAAGTTGACACTTAGAAACTTTTTCACATAGAATCACCAATGTTATCCTATGGGAGGAAATTCACTTAGCAGGTAAGTAGTGTTATCGTTACTTTTTCTTACTCAGTGGTGGATCCTGGATCCAGCACTGGTGCATCTCCTGTAAACAGTTGAAAGAATGCGTTTAAGTCATACATGCGATTTTTAAGGAATATTTGTAGTTTGTGAAAATCGACACTTTGAAACTTTTCTGCTGAAAACCAGACAATGGATTCCTATGGAAGGAAATACAAGTTACTGGTAAGTACGGTTAGAATTACTTTTCAGGGTCAGTACTGGGCTAAAAGATGCAGCACTGGGTTCTCTCCTGATAACAGGTGAGTAAATCGGAATTCGTAGTTCGGCTGATTTTAGAGGAATATTATAAAGTTCCAAAACTCCACACTTAGAAGAATTTCCAAGTGAAACCAGTCAATGTTAGCTTATGGAAGGAAATTCAAGTTACTGGTAAGTACGGTTAGAATTACTTTTCAGGATCAGTACTGGGCTCAAAGATGCAGCACTGAGGTCTCTCCTGATAACAGGTGAGTAAATCGGAATTCGTAGTTCGGCTGATTTTAGAGGAATATTATAAAGTTCCAAAACTCCACACACAAGAATTTCCAAGTGAAACCAGTCAATGTTAGCCTATGGAAGGAAATTCAAGTTACTGGTAAGTACGGTTAGAATTACTTTTCAGGATCAGTACTGGGCTCAAAGATGCAGCACTGAGGTCTCTCCTGATAACTGGTGAGTAAATCGGAATTCGTAGTTCGGCTGATTTTAGAGGAATATTATAAAGTTCCAAAACTCCACACTTAGAAGAATTTCCAAGTGAAACCAGTCAATGTTAGCCTATGGAAGGAAATTCAAGTTACTGGTAAGTACGGTTAGAATTACTTTTCAGGGTCAGTACTGTGCTAAAAGATGCAGCACTGGGTTCTCTCCTAATGATAACAGGTGAGTAAATCGGAATTCGTAGTTCGCTGATTTTAGAGGAATATTATAAAGTTCCAAAACTCCACACTTAGAAGAATTTCCAAGTGAAACCAGGCAATGTTAGCTTATGGAAGGAAATTCAAGTTACTGGTAAGTACGGTTAGAATTACTTTTCAGGATCAGTACTGGGCTCAAAGATGCAGCACTGAGGTCTCTCCTGATAACAGGTGAGTAAATCGGAATTCGTAGTTCGGCTGATTTTAGAGGAATATTATAAAGTTCCAAAACTCCACACTTAGAAGAATTTCCAAGTGAAACCAGGCAATGTTAGCTTATGGAAGGAAATTCAAGTTACTGGTAAGTACGGTTAGAATTACTTTTCAGGATCAGTACTGGGCTCAAAGATGCAGCACTGAGGTCTCTCCTGATAACAGGTGAGTAAATTGGAATTCATAGTTCGGCTGATTTTAGAGGAATATTATAAAGTTCCAAAACTCCACACTTAGAAGAATTTCCAAGTGAAACCAGTCAATGTTAGCCTATGGAAGGAAATTCAAGTTACTGGTAAGTACGGTTAGAATTACTTTTCAGGATCAGTACTGGGCTCAAACATGCAGCACTGAGGTCTCTCCTGATAACAGGTGAGTAAATCGGAATTCGTAGTTCTGCTGATTTTAGAGGAATATTTGTATGTTTCAAAATCGACACTTAGAAACTTTTTCAGCAAAAAGCAGGCAATGATATCCTATGGAAGGAAATTCAAGTTACTGGTATGTACGGTTAAAATTACTTTTCAGGATCAGTACTGGGCTCAAAGATGCAGCACTGAGGTCTCTCCTGATAACAGGTGAGTAAATCGGAATTCGTAGTTCGGCTGATTTTAGAGGAATATTTGCACAATGGTGAAGGAAGGGGGTGGGGCCTGAGGTGACATGTCTGCAAACACGCCCTGTGGCGCGTTTTAAGTTGGAGAATTAATTCCTCCTCAATCCCGAGGGTCCCTAGGGGCCAACTAGCCCACCAGATACCTCCAGTATGCGCCAGAGAGCTGCGTTGCACAGAGGTGTTCAGAGGCCACGCCCCTTTTTGCACCTCTCTGCAATGCAGCTCTGTGGCGCTTTCTGGATGTACCTGGTGGGCTAGTTGGCCCCCAGGGACCCTCAGGATTGAAGGGGATTTAATTCCCCATCTTAAAACGCGCCACGGGGCCTGTTTGCACACATGTCACCTGTAGCCCCGCCCCCTCCCTTCACCACTGGGCAAACGCGCCCCGTGGTGCGTTTTAAGTTGGGGTATTAAGTCCCCTTGAATCATGAGGGTCCCTGGGGTCCAACTAGCCCACCCTGTACCTCCAGTATGCGCCAGGGAGCTGCGTTGCAGAGAGGTGTTCAGAGGCCACACCCCTTTTTACACCTCTCTGCAACGCAGCTCTGTGGCGCTTTCTGGACGTACCTGGTGGGCTAGTTGGCCCCCAGGGACCCTCAGGATTGAAGGGGATTTAATTCCCCATCTTAAAACGCGCCACAGGGCCTGTTTGCACACATGTCACCTTTAGCCCCGCCCCCTCCCTTCACCACTGTGCAAACGCGCCCAGTGGCGCGTTATAAGTTGGGGGATTAAGTCCCCTTGAATCCTGAGGGTCCCTGGGGTCCAACTATCCCACCAGGTACCTCCAGTAAGCGCCACAGAGCTGCGTTGCAGAGAGGTGTAAAAAGGGGCGTGGCCTGGCCCACCTCTCTGCAACCCAGCCCTGTGGCGCTTACTGGAGGTACCTGGTGGGCTAGTTGGCCCCCAGGGACCCCCAGTATTGAATGGGAATTATTTCCCAATTTAAAACGCGCCACAGGGCAGAGTGGTTAAGGGAGGGGGCGGGGCCTGACGCTCGATTGCGTCTTTTTTTTTTTTTTTTTTGAAGGGGGGCTGTGTGGCCCCCCTTCTTTTTTACTTTTGGGGCCCTGGGGACCCCATCCCCCAGGGCCTGATGCCTTTTTTCTTTAAAAAAAAAAAAATACTGTAGGTGAAGGGGGCCACGTGGCCCCCTCCCGTGGCCGATTCCGGCCCCGGGGACCCCATCCCCACGGGGCATGGCCACTTTTAAAAAAATAATTTTGGAGGAGGGGGGCTGCGTGGCCCCCCTCCTAAGGCCTCTATTGGCCCCGGAGACCCCATCCCCCGGGGCCGGCCTTCATTTATTTTTTTATTTTTTTATTTTTGGGGAAGGGGGCCGCATGGCCCCCCTCCCGGGCCACTACTTGCCCAGGGGACCCCATCCCCCGTGGCTGGCCCTATCCTTTGGGGTCCGTGGGGGTACCCCAACTCCCCCACGGACCCTGCCGGCTCCCTGCCTCCTGCGGGAGCCGGCATTGCTTTTCCACATGGGGAGCTGCTAAGATGCAGCTCCCCATGTGGAAAGCAGCCTGCTTTGGTTTTTGGAAGAGAGAGCAGGTTTCCTGCTCTCTGTTCCAAAACCAAAGCAGTTTGCTATGACAGGACGGGAGCCGCGAGGCTCCCGTCCTGTCATAGCAAACTACAGTGTCCCGGGGTAGGCACCCTGGGACACTGCAGGAGCCGGCCCTGGGGGTGGCGGTCCCCAGGGCCATCAAGGGCTCCAGGAGGGGGCCGCGCGGCCCCCTCCCTCCATTGGCAAAGACCCAGGGAGGTGGTGGTCCCCGGGCTCGGGGTCCGTAACGGACCCCCATATTGAAATATTTAGTGCCCCGGGGAGGTGGCGGTCCCCGGGGCGTGTGGGGGGACACGAGCTCCCCCACACAGGTTAATTTTTTTTTTTTTAAAAGAATCCCCGGGGGTGGCGGTCCCCGAGGCTGCGGGGGGCCGAGAGCCCTCCCGCACCATTATTTTTTTCAAGCCCCGGGGGGTGGTGGTCCCCGGGGCTTGGGGGGCCTTAGAGGCCCCCACACATAAAACTTAAAACCCCCGCATGCCCCCGGGACTTGGCCCACCCGGGGCCAAATAGCATCGAAGCGCGGAGACCGCGCTTCGATTTTTATTCTTATCGGCTGGATCCGCGCACCCAGCGCGTTTTGCCGATTTAAAAAAAAATTTGGGGCCCTGGGGGTCCTTGTGGGACCCCCTGAGCAGGCCTAGGGGTTCAGGGTGTTTCTACCCTGCCCCCTTTTTGCATTTTGCGCACTTGTTTTACTGATTTACCGAGGCACAAGATGGCTGCCAACACTTCCTGGTTTGGAGTGTTGACAGCCAATTAGCATGCAGCTCGTGATCGGGAGGGTGCGCGGACCCTACGCGGCCATAGATATCGAAACTTTTATTTTGGATTTTCTCAGCAACTACTGAACGGATTTACACCATTTTTAAAAAGGGTGCTTTCTGAACCAAGCACTACCTTTTTGCCAAATTTGGTGTAATTCCGTTCAGCAGTTTTGGCTGTAGCCTTGCATAAAGTTTCCTATGGGAAATTGATTTTTTCACTCTTATTTTTTGAATTGCTCCGCAACTACTGAACGGATTTACACCATTTAAAAAAAAGGTCGCTTTCTGAACCAAGCGCTACCTTTTTGCAAAATTTGGTGTAATTCCGTTAAGCAGTTCGGGCTGTAGCCATGTCTAAAATTTCCTATGGGAATTAACATGGAGAAAACATGTTTTGGGACCCCTTTTTTCGGCCCTCGCTTGATGAATCACCCCGAAACTTTCAAGACGGGAGCGGACCGGAGCGCCCCACTAGTTTTGAAAATTTCGCGATGATTCGTCAAACGACGCCAAAGTTATTGGGAATAGAATGTTACGAATTTCCTATGGATAATAGGTCCTCAAAAGAGATGGGGAGACTAAGAAATAATCAAGCCGAGCAAACTTACTATGGGGGGCCGAGTAATAAGTATAGCCAGGGTCATCCGGTTTTAGTTTAGCCCATGCATCTACCAGGCCCATGTCTTTTAATAAATTATTATAAGCCCTCATAGAATGCGGTTTATACCCTTTGCTAGATACTCCTGTATCACCTGGGGTTCCTCTGGAGCCATTGATGTTTAAATCTCCACAAACCACATATGGTGCCGGCCAGGAAGGTAGTTCGTTAGCTAGATAACACAGTAAACCCGGCTCATCTGTCACTGGAGCATATACTCTTATGCGGAAGGCCAGGGTGGAGCTCTTTCCCAGAGTAATGTCAGACCACAACCCAATTGTCCTTGAGATACTTTGTAGCGGGATTCGTAAGGAACGCACAGGCTGGACATTTGAGAGGGCACTTTTATCAGATAATGAATATGTTGAACATATGAGGTGCTGGATCAGAGAGTTTTTTAGAATAATATCGATAGTGCCCCTCCAGGGATGATATGGGATGCGTTCAAGGCAGCAACAAGAGGGGAGACACTGCAATATAGCCTGACCAAGCAGAAAAAAGGGGCTGTACAGATTAAATTATTTTATCAGAAACTTGCCGGTCTGGAAACAGAATTGATACGCAAGGTGGCTAAGGGAGAAGATATTTCCGCAACTCTGAATTCTATCACGGTTATCAAAGCCTGTATGTCCGACTTCAATGCAGAAAAGACAGCAGGGCTGTACTTGGCCAAACGGCAAGACTGTTATGAATTTAGTGAGAATGTTGGTCGCTTATTGGCAGTAAGGACTAGGCAACAGGCCGCGTCTGGACACATTGAACGGGTTAAGAATATGAGGGGGACGGTAGTTACAGACCCGGGGGATATTAGAGAGGCCTTTAGTGAGTTTTACGAGGATTTATATAGTACCTCTTCTGCTGTTACTCTTCCGGAAGATGCTGCATTGGAATTTTTACCGAGTGGAAAGATATCCCAAGAGGAGGGTATACAACTGGGGCGGGCTATCTCTCAGGAGGAGTTATATTGCGCAATCCAAGCCCTACCTGTGGGTAAGGCTACGGGTACGGATTGCATTCCTATAGAGTTTTATAAGGTCTTCTTTAGAGAGACTTGCCCGGCTTTGCTTGGTTTATTCAAGGAGATCAGGGAGGGAGCTCTACCACCCGGCTCTTGGGGTACAGCCAATATTGTGATTTTTTTAAAGAAGGGAAAAGATCCTATTAGTTTGGGCTCATACAGGCCCATTACATTGCTTAATAGCGATGCCAAACTATACTCAAAGATTTTAGCCACTAGGTTGAATTCCGTGATGCATCAATTAATTTCAGTTTGGCAGCATGGTTTTATACAGGGAAGGGGGACTGAAGACCACGTCAGAAGGGTAATTTCACTCTTCGATGCTACTGAAGTCCTTGCCAAGCCTATGGGGGCTGCCTTCCTGGACGCCGAGAAGGCGTTTGATCGTGTGGCATGGCATTATTTATGGAAGGTTTTGGAGTCCAACGGCTTGGGGGTTTCATTCATTAATGCATTACGGGTCTTGTATATAAATCCTATTGCACGATTAAGAATAATGGGGAAGGAAACAGAGGCTTTTCCAATCAGCAGGGGGACTAAACAGGGCTGCCCGTCCTCCCCCTTGCTGTTCGCATTATATATAGACCCCTTTCTTAGGCGGCTGGCAGCCTCGCCACACATCACTCCGGTAAGCTTGCACGGCTGGCATACTAAGCTCCTGGCGTATGCCGACGATGTGGCTATAATTACTTCTGACACTTGTATTGGGATAGAGGAGCACTCCTATATATTTCTTCCCTTCTTATTGATTACAAATAACTTAAATTTGGCGTGCTACAGAGGCTGGCATGCTGTCTAATCATGCCTGTTAAAACTCACAACATAAATCAAGTTTTCGGCACTTGACCTCCCTGTGCACGGAGGTCAAGTGCCGAAAACTTGATTTATGTTGTATAATTACTTCTGACCCCGATGGAGCAATGCGAGCCGTAGAAAGTATAGCGAAAGATTTCGGGATCTATTCAGGCTTTTCGTTAAACAGTGCTAAGACTCAGATCCTGATAAACAGATTTGCCATAGCTTCGGACATTCGTATTGTTGAGAAAGCGGCTTATTTAGGGGTCTGTATTACAGCTAAGGTTGAGGATATTGTAGAGTTAAATATGACTCCCATATTGGGGAAAATTAAAAATGATCTTCATCGTTGGGACAACCTGAAGCTGTCAATAATGGGGAGGTGTAATATTATTAAAATGATTGTTCTTCCAAAGTTGTTGTACATCTTCCGCACAATGCCTCTGGAGATACATAATTTCTGGTTTCGCTTAATTGATAGGGAGGTAGCGAGATTTATCTGGTCATATGGCAGAACAAGGAGAGCTAATGCATTTTTATCCCTCACCCGGGAGAGAGGGGGATGGGGGCTCCCACATTTTAAGCTATATTATTTGTCTGCAGCTCTGCAATATTATGGGCCTCTCTTCGGGATTAAGGCCAGGGAGAGAAAAGATCCTAGCTATGTCCCCTCAATATTTGAAATCTTGATTAATACTCGGGCTAATGGCTGCTTATTAAAATTTTATGAAGCTAGCTATTTCAAAAAAACCCGCTTTAAGGTTTTAATTGCTGCCTTTCGTAACTGGGCTGGTATAAGGAAAAAAGCAGGAGTGGGCAGGTTTAATAGGTATACCCCTCTGATCGGGAATGATCAGCTCCCAATTGCCCTACAAGATGAGTGTTTGGTAAGATGGGGCAGGAATGGCTTTTTCAGGATTGCGGATTTTTTAGAAGGCGATCATATAGCTTCCTTCGATATAATTCGGGAAAGGTTTAGTATAGGATCTCGAGATTTTTTTAAATATTTACAGCTGAGGGATTTCCTTTTGAAAAAGGCTGGTGGGGCTGCGGGCTTCGGGCAGGTGGCATTAATCGAATTGCTGATTCGCAGATCGGGGTCCTCAATTTCACAATTCTATAGCTGCCTGCTGGAGGGGTTGCCAGATGATTTAGATAAGCACAGGCAAAGATGGCAGGATAAATTGGGGGTTTTGGACTCCCGATTCCTTAAGTCAGTTGAATTGGGGAACTCCGTTCTGTGTGCAGCTAATCTGAAATCACAACATTTCAAGATCCTGTTTGATCTATATATCACGCCTGCGAAGATCGCGAAATGGGGAGGTGTGGAAGGAATTTATTGTTTTAGGTGTAAGGCATATGCTGTTGATATAATACACATCTTTTCTACCTGCCCAGGCATTGAGTCACTCGGACAAGAAATATCAGACTTTTTGCAGTTTGTTTTAAAAGAGGAGGTTCCATTGACACCATTTTTGATGTTATTGGGGGTAGACGAAACAATAGGGAAAAAGGGGGAAGAGTTGATTTTTATTGCAATGGCAGTTTTAAGACTCTGTGTTGCCTCTGCCTGGTTAAGCCCGCAACCTCCTACTTTTCAACAGTGGAAAAGCCGTTTTCTGCATATTTATAATTTAGAAAAAGCACTTTACGAGGGTAGGGGAGAAAGGGTAGGATAAAAGGGAAAAGATCTGGGGCCCGTTCACAGATTGGATTACTCCATTTATCCAGGAAGAATGAAATATTTGGCTATGAATTTTTATTGTATATAGCTTGGTCTCCAATGTAATGTCTTAGCTCTTTAAAACTATTTATTGCCTGTATTTAGATTCTATGCTGCTTTGGGCTCTTTGTTATGGTCTTGTTGATAATGGTCATTATTAGCTATTTATAGATTTACATTATTTGTACTATAAACTTTGTGATTTTATTCTTCAGCTGTATATGAAATCAAAAATAATAAAAAAAATTTTTTTTAAAAAAAAGGATAATAGGTCCTAACTATAACTATCTACTGGCGACCGCCAGTAGATAATATAAATATATATTTATATATATATATATATATATATTCACTGAAAAAACCATAGGTTTCAGGGACGTTATAGTTACAAATTAGCATTTAAAAAACCTTTGAAATTCACTGAAAAAACCATAGGTTTTAGGGACAGTTATAGTTAGTTGGACATTGCACTCGTACAAAACCCGTGAAATTCCCCGTTATAGTTAGTCCAGCTAACTATAACTCGCGCCCCGCAATGCACTGCTGATGACGTCACATATTACATCACTCATGACATGGTCAGTGACATCACTGATGACATCACTGATGACATCTCAAATGACATAGGGTCGTGGGGAGCCGGCGGGACTGTGGGGGATTGGGGACCCCCACAGTCCCCAACGGAGAGGGCCAGCCCCGGGGATGGGGTCCCCGGGGCAAGTAGTGGTCTGGGAGGGGGCCACGCGGCCCCCTCCCCAAAAAAGAGAAAAAAAATGTTTAAAAAAAATGGAAAGGCCGGCCCCGGGGGATGGGGTCCCCGGGGCCTTAAAATGGCCAGAGGAGGGGGCCACGCTGCCCCCTCAAAATAATAAATATAGAGGCCATGCCCCGGGGGATGGGGTCCCCGGGGCCAATACAGGCCCAGGGAAGGGGGCCACGCGGCCCCCTTCCCGTTTTTTTTTTTGTAATTTAAAAAAGGGGTAAGGCCCTGGGGGATGGGGTCCCCAGGGCCCAAAAAGAGAAAAAAGGAAGGGGGCCACACAGCCCCCCTTCAGGGGACAAAAAAAAAATGATCGGGCCCGCAGGCCCCGCCCCTTCCTTCACCACTCTGCAAACGCGCCCTGGCGCGTTTGCAGAGGGGGAACAAATTCCCCTTGAATACTGGGATCCCTGGGGGCCAACTAGCCCACCAGGAACCTCCAGTATGCGCCAGGGGGCTGCCTTGCAGAGACGTGTAGAGAGGCCACACCGTTGCAGAGAGGTGTAAAAGGGGTGTGGCCTCTCTACACGTCTCTGCAACGCAGCCCCTGGCGCATATTGGAGGTTCCTGGTGGGCTAGTTGGCCCCTAGGGACCCTCAGGATTCAAGGGGACTTAATCCCCCAACTTAAAACGCGCCACGGGGCGCGTTTGCACAGATGTCACCTCAGGCCCCGCCCCTCCCTTCACCATTGTGCAAATATTCCTCTAAAATCAGCCGAAATACGAATTCCGATTTACTCACCTGTTATAAGGAGAGACCTCAGTGCTGTATCTTTCAGCCCAGTACTGGTCCTGAAAAGTAATTTTAACCGTACTTACCAGTAACTTGAATTTCCTTCCATAGGCTAACATTGACTGGTTTCAATTGGAAATTCTTCTAAGTGTGGAGTTTTGGAACTTTAAAATATTCCTCTAAAATCAGCCGAAATACGAATTCCGATTTACTCACCTGTTATCAGGAGAGACCTCAGTGCTGCATCTTTCAGCCCAGTACTGATCCTGAAAAGTAATTTTAACCGTACTTACCGGTAACTTGAATTTCCTTCATAGGCTAACATTGACTGGTTTCACTTGGAAATTCTTCTAAGTGTGGAGTTTTGGAACTTTAAAATATTCCTCTAAAATCAGCCGAAATACGAATTCCGATTTACTCACCTGTTATCAGGAGAGACCTCAGTGCTGCATCTTTCAGCCCAGTACTGATCCTGAAAAGTAATTTTAACCGTACTTACCGGTAACTTGAATTTCCTTCGTAGGCTAACATTGACTGGTTTCACTTGGAAATTCTTCTAAGTTTTGATTTTTGAAACATACAAATATTCCTCTAAAATCAGCCGAAATCCGAATTCTGATTTACTCACTTGTTATCAGGAGAGACCTCAGTGCTGCATCTTTCAGCCCAGTACTGGTCCTGAAAAGTAATTTTAACCGTACTTACCAGCAACTTGAATTTCCTTCCATAGGCTAACATTGACTGGTTTCACTTGGAAATTCTTCTAAGTGTGGAGTTTTGGAACTTTAAAATATTCCTCTAAAATCAGCCGAAATACGAATTCCGATTTACTCACCTGTTATCAGGAGAGACCTCAGTGCTGCATGTTTCAGCCCAGTACTGATCCTCAAAAGTAATTTTAACCGTACTTACCGGTAACTTGAATTTCCTTCCATAGGATATCATTGCCTGCTTTTTGCTGAAAAAGTTTCTAAGTGTTGATTTTTGGAACTTTAAAATATTCCTCTAAAATCAGCCGAAATCCGAATTCTGATTTACTCACCTGTTATCAGGAGAGACCTCAGTGCTGCATCTTTCAGCCCAGTACTGATCCTCAAAATTAATTTTAACCGTACTTACCGGTAACTTGAATTTCCTTCATAGGCTAACATTGACTGGTTTCACTTGGAAATTCTTCTAAGTGTGGAGTTTTGGAACTTTATAATATTCCTCTAAAATCAACCAAAGTACGAATTCCAATTTACTCACCTGTTATCAGGAGAGAACCCAGTGCTGCATCTTTTAGCCCAGCACTGACCCTGAAAAGTAATTTTAACCGTACTTACCAGTAACTTATATTTTCTTCCATAGGAATCCTTTGTCTGGTTTTCAGCAGAAAAGTTTCAAAGTGTCGATTTTCACAAACTACAAATATTCCTTAAAAATCGCCTGTATGACTTAAACGCATTCTTTCAACTGTTTACAGGAGATGCACCAGTGCTGGATCCAGGATCCAACACTGAGTAACAAAAAGTAACAATAACAGTTTTTACCTCCTAAGTGAATTTCCTTCCATAGGATAACATTGGTCATTCTATGAGAAAAAGTTTCTAAGTGTCAACTTTTAAAGTACAATAATATTCCTTAAAAATCACGACTGTAACCAAAACGCTTTTACTCAACTGTTTACAGGAGATGTCCCAGGACTGAATCTAGGATCCAGTCCTGTGGTTAGAAAAGTAATCCATAAAGTAACTAATTGCATTTAACTAGAAATTCACATTGAGCTGAATGTTGCATTGTGTTTGAAAATGTGTTGCCCATTGCAACAACTGTAACTACTGTACTTAAAAGTCTATTGCCTATGTGCAAAGTATTTAAACTAAAGTAATTCATTCTGAGAAAGTATTTTTTGTAATGTATAATATAATTACAATGTAATTTAAAAAATAAAATATGTAAAAAAAATGTTTTCTAAAAAATTTCGAAATCAGTATGAAAAAAATGTATATAACAATTAATACATTTAAAAATTGTCATTTACAAAACCTTTGAAATTCACTGAAAAAAACGTAGGTTTCAGACATGTTATAGTTACAAATTAGCATTTAAAAAACCTTTGAAATTCACTGAAAAAACCATAGGTTTTAGGGACGTTATAGTTACAAATTAGCATTTAAAAAACCTTTGAAATTCACTGAAAAAACCATAGGTTTTAGGGACAGTTATAGTTAGTTGGACATTGCACTCGTACAAAACCCGTGAAATTCCCCCGTTATAGTTAGTTCAGCTAACTATAACTCGCGCCCCCGCAATGCACTGCTGATGACGTCACATATTACATCACTCATGACATGGTCAGTGACATCACTGATGACATCACTGATGACATCCCAGTGACTGTGTGTTTCTGTAAAGTTTAAATATTTTTTATATATATAGGGAAAGGCGTATTGAAGAATGAGTGGGTGTATAAGTGTCTGTATGGATGATTTAGTAGGTGCGTGACTAATTCTATAAGTGAGTGATTAAACGTATCTTACTGAATGCATGGGTTAGTGACTAAACTGGGTGAATGTCTGTATCTGTCTGTTGCTGTGTAAGTGGCTGCATGGGTTTGTGAATAGCTACATGAGTGTCTATAAGAGTTATTGATTTGTTGTCTGAGTATCTGTATGGGTGCCTGAGTGTTTGTGTGGATGGGGTGTGTGCGACTGTGCATAGATGTGTGAGTGGGTGATTCACTGGGTGGATGGTTTCAAGAGTGCATCTGTGATAGACTGTATGGGTGGGTAAGTGTGTGTAAGAGTGTGTTAGTGAGTGAATGTATGTCCCAGTGGTACATGTGTGAGTAACTACATATGTGAAAGGCAGTATATATGTGTGTTGGAGTATATAAATAGCTATAAGCGAGAGTGAGTGATTGTGATAGTGGCTGTATGGATGAGTGTGTGCTTGTATCAGTGATTGTATAAGAGCGTAACAATGTGCTAGTATTTGTATGATTAAGTGAGCTGGTGTGTGTATAACTGTATAGGTGAGTAAATGGCAGTGTGTTTAATTATTTGCATGACTGACTAGGTGTGTGAGTACCTCTATGGATGAGTGGCGGTGTTTGAGTGTCTATATAGGAGTAAGAGTGCATATGATAGTCCTGTATTTAGTGACCATAAGTATGAGTGACTGTACGGGTGAGTGAGTGGATGTGTGTGTGTAGACCTAAGAATCAGTGAGTGGGTATGTAGTTATTGGTGTTGGAGTGTCTATGGTTTTGCGAATGGCAGTCTGTAATTTAGATTGGGTGTATCAAAGGTTATATTAGGGTGTGAAGAGCTGCATCAGATTATCACGTGGATGATGTCATCAGTGATGTCATTTGAGATGTCATCAGTGATGTCATCAGTGATGTCACTGACCATGTCATGAGTGATGTAATATGTGACGTCATCAGCAGTGCATTGCGGGGCGCGAGTTATAGTTAGCTGAACTAACTATAACGGGGGAATTTCACGGGTTTTGTACGAGTGCAATGTCCAACTAACTATAACTGTCCCTAAAACCTATGGTTTTTTCAGTGAATTTCAAAGGTTTTTTAAATGCTAATTTGTAACTATAACGTCCCTAAAACCTATGGTTTTTTCAGTGAATTTCAAAGGTTTTTTAAATGCTAATTTGTAACTATAACATGTCTGAAACCTACGGTTTTTTCAGTGAATTTCAAAGGTTTTGTAAATGACAATTTTTAAATGTATTAATTGTTATATAAATTTTTTTCATACTGATTTCGAAATTTTTTAGAAAACATTTTTTTTATATATTTTATTTTTTAAATTACATTGTAATTATATTATACATTACAAAAAATACTTTCTCAGAATGAATTACTTTAGTTTAAATACTTTGCACATAGGCAATAGACTTTTAAGTACAGTAGTTACAGTTGTTGCAATGGGCAACACATTTTCAAACACAATGCAACATTCAGCTCAATGTGAATTTCTAGTTAAATGCAATTAGTTACTTTATGGATTACTTTTCTAACCACAGGACTGGATCCTAGATTCAGTCCTGGGACATCTCCTGTAAACAGTTGAGTAAAAGCGTTTTGGTTACAGTCGGGATTTTTAAGGAATATTATTGTACTTTAAAAGTTGACACTTAGAAACTTTTTCTCATAGAATGACCAATGTTATCCTATGGAAGGAAATTCACTTAGGAGGTAAAAACTGTTATCGTTACTTTTTGTTACTCAGTGTTGGATCCTGGATCCAGCACTGGTGCATCTCCTGTAAACAGTTGAAAGAATGCGTTTAAGTCATACAGGCGATTTTTAAGGAATATTTGTAGTTTGTGAAAATCGACACTTTGAAACTTTTCTGCTGAAAACCAGACAAAGGATTCCTATGGAAGAAAATATAAGTTACTGGTAAGTACGGTTAAAATTACTTTTCAGGGTCAGTGCTGGGCTAAAAGATGCAGCACTGGGTTCTCTCCTGATAACAGGTGAGTAAATTGGAATTCGTACTTTGGTTGATTTTAGAGGAATATTATAAAGTTCCAAAACTCCACACTTAGAAGAATTTCCAAGTGAAACCAGTCAATGTTAGCCTATGAAGAAAATTCAAGTTACCGGTAAGTACGGTTAAAATTAATTTTGAGGATCAGTACTGGGCTGAAAGATGCAGCACTGAGGTCTCTCCTGATAACAGGTGAGTAAATCAGAATTCGGATTTCGGCTGATTTTAGAGGAATATTTTAAAGTTCCAAAAATCAACACTTAGAAACTTTTTCAGCAAAAAGCAGGCAATGATATCCTATGGAAGGAAATTCAAGTTACCGGTAAGTACGGTTAAAATTACTTTTGAGGATCAGTACTGGGCTGAAACATGCAGCACTGAGGTCTCTCCTGATAACAGGTGAGTAAATCGGAATTCGTATTTCGGCTGATTTTAGAGGAATATTTTAAAGTTCAAAAACTCCACACTTAGAAGAATTTCCAAGTGAAACCAGTCAATGTTAGCCTATGGAAGGAAATTCAAGTTACTGGTAAGTACGGTTAAAATTACTTTTCAGGACCAGTACTGGGCTGAAAGATGCAGCACTGAGGTCTCTCCTGATAATAGGTGAGTAAATCAGAATTCGGATTTCGGCTGATTATAGAGGAATATTTGTATGTTTCAAAAATCAAAACTTAGAAGAATTTCCAAGTGAAACCAGTCAATGTTAGCCTATGAAGGAAATTCAAGTTACCGGTAAGTACGGTTAAAATTACTTTTCAGGATCAGTACTGGGCTGAAAGATGCAGCACTGAGGTCTCTCCTGATAACAGGTGAGTAAATCGGAATTCGTATTTCGGCTGATTTTAGAGGAATATTTTAAAGTTCCAAAACTCCACACTTAGAAGAATTTCCAAGTGAAACCAGTCAATGTTAGCCTATGAAGGAAATTCAAGTTACCGGTAAGTACGGTTAAAATTACTTTTCAGGATCAGTACTGGGCTGAAAGATGCAGCACTGAGGTCTCTCCTGATGACAGGTGAGTAAATCGGAATTCGTATTTCCGCTGATTTTAGAGGAATATTTTAAAGTTCCAAAACTCCACACTTAGAAGAATTTCCAAGTGAAACCAGTCAATGTTAGCCTATGAAGGAAATTCAAGTTACCGGTAAGTACGGTTAAAATTACTTTTCAGGACCAGTACTTGGCTGAAAGATGCATCACTGAGGTCTCTCCTGATAACAGGTGAGTAAATCGGAATTCGTATTTCGGCTGATTTTACAGGAATATTTTAAAGTTCCAAAACTCCACACTTAGAAGAATTTCCAATTGAAACCAGTCAATGTTAGCCTATGGAAGGAAATTCAAGTTACTGGTAAGTACGGTTAAAATTACTTTTCAGGACCAGTACTGGGCTGAAAGATACAGCACTGAGGTCTCTCCTTATAACAGGTGAGTAAATCGGAATTCGTATTTCGGCTGATTTTAGAGGAATATTTGCACAATGGTGAAGGGAGGGGGCGGGGCCTGAGGTGACATCTGTGCAAACGCGCCCCGTGGCGCGTTTTAAGTTGGGGGATTAAGTCCCCTTGAATCCTGAGGGTCCCTAGGGGCCAACTAGCCCACCAGGAACCTCCAATATGCGCCAGGGGCTGCGTTGCAGAGACGTGTAGAGAGGCCACACCCCTTTTACACCTCTCTGCATCGCAGCTCTGTGGCGCTTTCTGGATGTACCTGTTGGGCTAGTTGGCCCTCAGGGACCCTCAGGATTGAAGGGGATTTAATTCCCCATCTTAAAACGCGCCACGGGGCCTGTTTGCACACATGTCACCTGAAGCCCCGCCCCTCCCTTCACCACTGTGCAAACGCGCCCCGTGGCGCGTTTTAAGTTGGGGGATTAAGTCCCCTTGAATCCTGAGGGTCCCCGGAGTCCAACTAGCCCACCATATACCTCCAAAAAGCGCCACAGAGCTGCGTTGCAGAGAGGTGTAAAAGGGGTGTGGCCTCTCTACACGTCTCTGCAAGGCAGCCCCCTGGCGCATACTGGAGGTTCCTGGTGGGCTAGTTGGCCCCCAGGGACCCCCAGTATTCAAGGGGAATTTGTTCCCCCTCTGCAAACGCGCCAGGGGGCGCGTTTGCAGAGTGGTGAAGGAAGGGGGCGGGGCCTGCGGGCCCAATCGTTTTTTTTTTTTTGTCCCCTGAAGGGGGGCTGTGTGGCCCCCCTTCCTTTTTTCTCTTTTTGGGCCCTGGGGACCCCATCCCCCAGGGCCTTACCCCTTTTTTTAAATTACCAAAAAAAAAAAAAAACGGGAAGGGGGCCGCGTGGCCCCCCTTCCCTGGGCCTGTATTGGCCCCGGGGACCCCATCCCCCGGGGCATGGCCTCTATATTTATTATTTTGAGGGGGGCAGCGTGGCCCCCCTCCTCTGGCCATTTTAAGGCCCCGGGGACCCCATCCCCCGGGGCCGGCCTTTCCATTTTTTTTTAAACATTTTTTTTTCTCTTTTTTGGAGAGGGGGGCCGCGTGGCCCCCCTCCCGGGCCACTACTTGCCCCGGGGACCCCATCCCCCGGGGCTGGCCCTCTCCGTTGGGGACTGTGGGGGGGTCCCCAATCCCCCCACAGTCCCGCCGGCTCCCCACGTCCCTTGGGAGCCGGCATTGCTGTTCCACATGGGGAGCAGCTGACATGCTGCTCCCCATGTGGAAAAGCAATCGGCCATAGATATCACTAACTTTTTACTTTTCATTTTCTCAGCAACTACTGAACGGATTTACACCATTTAACAAAAAGGGTTCTTTCTGAACCAAGAACTACCTCTTTGCCAAATTTGGTGTAATTCCGTTCAGCAGTTCGGGCTGTAGCCGTGTCTAAAGTTTCCTATGGAAAAGTGCATGGGGAAAACGCGTTTTGGGACCCCCCTTTTTTCTCGGCCCCCGCTTGACGAATCCCCCCAAGACTTTCAGGGTAGGAGCGGACCGGAGCGGGCCACAAAGTTTGAAAATTTCTCGAAGATACGTCAACCGGCAAGAGAGTTATTTCAAATAGAATGTCGCGGATTTCCTATGGATAATAGGTTGTAACTATAACTATCTACTGGCGACCGCCAGTAGATAATATATATATATATACACACACACACACACACACACACATACACACACGGCAGGTAGAAAACAACTTAGGTTACATTATGAAATCACACCTGACCACCAAAATCACACTATCCCTTCCACCTACATCAGAAAGCGCATCACAATATAGGGGTGGTATCACTTTAAGTAAAACACACCTATTGGCTTTGTCAAAGAATCATCACTATACACATAAAGCAACCCTATTGTCTTTATCAAAGCGCACAACGGTAAAAGGCTTTTAAACCACATGTTGAACATCATTACTATATCTCTAGGGTCATTAATCCTGTTTAAAGATATCATCAATGCCAATAAAAAATTGCCAATAAAGCATTTGCATGTTGATCAAAATCACTGTGAGCATAAAGTGTTAATAAAATACTTAAAAATAAACATTTTATGTGTCTGTTCTTTTAGTATACACTTTCAGGCCACATAAAATGCAACATAGAACCAGCCCCGAGGGAACACTGCATTCCAAGCTGTAAAACAAAAGGTCCAGCCCTGGAAGTGCTTAAATAGTGATGAACATCAGAAAGGGGGAGCAGGAGGAGAGGGGTCATCATTTTGGTGACACCAGAAGCAAAGGGGTCGATTCAGATGTCGGTCGGAAGGGCTCCAAATCAGATTCGGGTCTGCCGAATCCGATCTGGAGCCCTTGTTTCCGACCGATTCGTTCCCAGTTCCGAACGACCAAATACGATGCCTGGAAACCATTAGGGCTGACCGAATCGGTTCAGAAAGGCATTCTGACAGGACAAGCCTTTCCGTAGCTGATTTGTACAGCTCTATGGACTCGGTTTCCGAGCGAACGAGTACGATGACCGATTCGGACAGCCTTTTTCGATTCCGTTTGGCCAGAACGAAACGGCTGCCCCCACGGGCCCTCCGAATCGGGCACGTGGGGGTACCCATGGGTCCCCTCTTCTCAACCATGCACAGTGTGGCAGGCACCATGGGGTGTCCGCCACAGGGTGCACGATTTTCCCCAACCACCCCTTTCTTCAATGGGAGCCTGTGTTCTCATTCGGAACACAGACTCCCATTGAAGTCCATGGGAGTCCGACCGAATCGGATCCGGATGCATACGGATGCATCGTACTCGGTCGGTCGGACTCCCCCGATCCGAGTCGTACGGAAAGCATTCCGGAACCAATTCAGTCGGGATGCTTTCCGAACGATATTGGAATCGGGCCCATAGTGTCAAGTCATTATTTCCTTGGAGAGGGGGCAGCTGCAGCTCTTGCAACACCCCACAACACATTCCAGAGTTGTTGGTGGTGCCCCTGCCCTTTTGAGGCCACCACAAAAAGCAGAAACTATGTAAATTAGCCCCACAGGACATTATGGAGTACTCGTGGAGAGCATTAAATATTTATTAGCGGCTCTCCCTCTGTTCCAGGGAGAGGCACTTTTCTTTCTTTTTTTGTCACGCAGCCTCACGCGCCTCCTTTTGTTATTTATATTTTTTCATTCAGGTGCCTGGTCCCACCTGGGCACCCTGGCATGCCAACATGTTGGGGCAGCTCAGGTAGCCCACTTCCTGCTTCCCCAGCTAACTCCACACCCAGCCAGCACTCTTTGATGCTGGCGCAGGAGCCGGCAGCATGCTCCCCCCTGACTGCTCAGTGCAGTTACGATGCTTTGGTAGGTGATGGCTCTATGCTCCCCCAAACATGAGCACAGGTAGCAGTGGCAATGCCACAACTATTGGGGCGGGGTGACGGTGCTCCCCCTTACCCCTCTGCTGGTTGGGGACCTGAAGTTGGGGTCCTGGGTGCTTTGTTTCATGCAGAAGGTCAAAGTTCAGCAACCATAACAAGGCCACAACTCTGGCTTCGTTGAGCCAATTTCAAAGTGCTTGGGCGCATTTCACTCCTGGTTGTGTGCTGCAGTCCTGATGAGCAGTTTTGGAAGACCTCCTCACCTCCAAGGTGGTGTACTCTGCAGGAAGCTGGTTGCACTGGCTCACTGCACCAGCTTTCCTCTTGATGTTTGTCCCTGCTGCTCCTTTTCTCCTTCAGGGTGCAGAAGTCCAGATCTTTTCCCCAACTAGTCCTAAGGGGGTGTAAGGGGCCTGGCTGCACTGGCCCTTGGGGAGTTCCATGGGTCCTGGGGTCAAATGGGGCAGAGTCCTTAGTCTATTGGGGCATTGTTTTTTTTTTTCTTCCAGTTGTTTATGGCTGTTGTAGCCGTCACAATACCAGTGTCCAGAGTCCAACAGCAAAAACCACAAAAGCTCTCTCTCTCCCTTGTGCAAGATCTTTTAAATGGGGTAGAATTTTCTGGAAGCCAGGCACCCTTGCCCAATCCTAGGGTGCCATATCACCGCTCTACCCCTGTACCAACCCTCCTACACAGCATGCTGGGACAGTCGAAAATGGCACCTTACAGAAGAGAAGTCACTAGTCGCATCTCCTCTGGGAGTCTCAGCTCCACCCCTCGCTGACATCACTGCCAGGGCCATTCCCACCAAAGTTTCAAAGAGGAGCCCCCTCTTGTGTTGGCTCCAGTTGTCTGGGTTTCCTCCTTTGTTAAGTGGCCCTGGTACAGTGTGACAGTTAATTAACAGATGCAGATTTTCTTCCCCACCCATTCTTCCTCCAGAGCTGAGAGAAGCAAAGTTAATTACTCCTTTTGTGTGGGGAGGTAAAAAGGGAGGTCTTTGTTCCCTCTGCTGGGGAGAAATGTAATTAACATGGCCCAGCAGGGTGATAAAATGCCTGGGCTCTCATCCTGAGCTGAGCCAGAGAAATATGAAAAATCTGGATGAAACATAAAGTGTATTTGTATGATCCTGGGACTTTCATATTTGAACTGGGTGCACACTTTCCACCATAGTTTCATACCTCATGGGACTTTGCAGTCTAAGGGAAGCGAAAGTGCACTCTAAGACAGATGTCCCTCTATGTGTATAATAAAGTGTCACTGCAGACAAACAGTAAACAATACTGACTTTACCTATGAGTGCCTACTAATATTATAAGGCCTACCCCCGGTCATAATCTAACCCTGCAATGCCCCCTCTTCACCAAGTTACCTGGGAATGATTACCGTGCTGCGCATGATGGTAGTCTCACACGTGCAGCCCGCATATGTGTGCACAAGCATGTATGTATGTGTCCATGTGAAACCAGCCAAGCGCTCCTTACCCTAGCTGTGTTGCAGCCTTCTTCTTTTCAAAGGCAGACACTGGTGGTAAACACGCGCAGTCCATTTAACGTGTGATTACCATGGGTGAGAAGCTAAACAAAATGAGTGTAGTTGCGCACACCTCTCTGAAATCCTATACTCAAAAATGGAACAAACTTAACTCGTATGAGTGCACATAAGAGAGAGGGGTAGCCTGCCCCTTAAATTACAAAATGTAAATGAGTGACTCTTCACTCGGTGTCTGGTTGCACAGCGAGAATATTACTAATCACATTATCAAACTCATACGTAAAAAATGAACCATGCATCACAACGCTAATGTTATTGGTAATTGCTCAGTGTTTCATGTCCTGAGACAAAGGACATGAAACAATGAGCAGTTACCAATAACATTAACATTGTGATGCATGGTTCATTTTTACGTATGAGTTTGATAATGTGATTAGTTATATTCTCGCTGTGCAACCAGATACCGAGTGAAGAGTCACTCGTTTACATATTACCATGGGTGAGACACAAGTAGTGAGACTCACCCACAGTAAAAAGTCCAAAACCAGGTGATCAAAAAAGGCAAAAATATGGGTGTGCTAAATGGGCGTACCCATTTTGCAACAAGTGAGCATTGCGGGAAGGTGTAGGACTAAGTGAATAGTGTCTGCAGCCCAACAGCAGTAACAGGAATGCATATTTAAGGAACAGCCTGCTCCTCGAGTGAATCTGATGGTGTAAGGTAATATTAAAAATGGTAGCAGACACCAGGGAAAAAGGGAAGGCGGGAGCAATGGACTTTACTGTGTGCCCAAGCTCTGTAACAGCTGCAGTCACAGGAAGCAGCTACTTTAGCTCCATCACCAAAGCAGTAATCAACAGTCAAATGTCTTGAGCAAGACTATCAGGCCATCACAGGGATGCTTAAGGAAAGACAGAAGCAGGAAAGCCATTAAGCTGAAGAGGTCTGACCCAATATATATATATATATATATAGATACCAGCCTGTAGCATGACTGTTAGATTTGGGGGTCTCTAGTTGGCAGAGGTAGGTACCTTTGTCCAAATAGGGACCCTTGAGTCTAGTCAGGGAAAGTAGGTACACTCCTAAAATAACCCCTGCTCACCCTCTTGGTAGCTTGGCACGAGCAGACAGGCTTATCTCAGAGGCAGTGTGTAAAGCATTTGTGAACAAATACAGTAATCAAGTGACAACACTACAAATGGACACCACACAGTTTGTATATTTATAAAAATAAGAATATTTTATATAGAATTACCACAAGACCATAAACGACAAAAATAATCCACAATACTGTCAAAGTTCTGGTTAAAAATGCTTAAATCAAGGTTCTGTGCGAGTCGGTAGCCTTCTCCGGCTACTGCGATGTAAAGAACAAACAGAGTCTAACAAATCCAGCTGACCGCGTCGAGACGGGCCAACACAGCGTAGACAGACTCGGTCACAGTACCTTTTACTTGAAGCGGCAGGCACGGGCGTGCAAGCCGGACGGCTGAACGTCGCGGTCGCGATGCAAAAATGGAAGCGTTGCAGGACACGTTGTCCCTCGATGCGGTGCAGGCAGCGGCTCGTTGACGGAGTCGGTGAGACCAAGGCCGTGCGTTGCAGGGCGAGACGGTGCTTCGATGCGGTGCTGGCAGGTTGCGGTGCGGCGACGGAGCCGGATTCAGGAGCTGGCGTCGATCAGTCCGGACAGCGGTGCGAGTCGGGCGGTGCGTCGCGAAGCTTGCGAGGCGGTGCCCAACTCCGGTGCGGTCACAGGACTCAAACTCAGCAACAGTGACCATGTCGGTCGGACCAGATGGATTAGGTGTAGCGAGGCGTTGCAAGGTGCGGTGCTCACAGGTTACGGTCAGGCAGCGGCTCGTTGACGGAGTTGGTGAGACCAAGGCCGTGCGTTGCAAGATGCAGGCGTTGCTCGATGCGGTGCCAACAGGACACCGAGCCGGTCGGGAGAGTCGGTCACCGCTCCCTACCTCTGTAGCCACTGAAACAGAGTTTCCAGCAGCAATTCACAAAGGGGGTGAAATCCAATGGTCCTGGGACTTCGATCAGGGGGCAAGCTCTCTTCCAAGCCCTTGGAGATCCTTCACAAGTTGATGAAAGTCACAGCAAAGCAAAAGTTCCTTTCTCCTTTCTTTGGCAGTCAGGCAAACCACTGCAGGCCAATCCCCCAAGCAGCACTTCAGGCTTAGGTATAGTCTCTCCTCAGTTTCTTCTTGGTTCCGCTCCTCAGCAAAGGTTTCTTCTTGTTCCCAAAAGTGATCTAATTTCCTAGGGGTCTGGGTCCCCTTTTTATACACAGTTTCTCTTTGTTCTCTGAAGGCAGAGAGGCCTCTGCCTAGCCCAAAACCAGTTCTGGTCAGTCCTGGAGCACTTTGTTTTTCTGACTCCTTCTTTCCTTTCAGAATGTGGGGCAGAGTGCTCAGCCGCCCGGCAGGAGGTGGAGCCAGCATTGTGGAAGGCAGGCACAGCCCTATTCAGACCCAGGTGCAACTCCTCCCTCCACTCTGGATGCAGATCTTTCTATTCAGCCCTGTGCTGACTCACCCTGTCTCCTGTAGCCACCCCCAGCCCCTGTCACTCAATCTCCAGACAAGGAATACACAACCTAGCAGAGGCAGGCTTGGATAGTTAGGCAAGAAAATACCCACTTTCTAAAAGTGGTATTTTCAAACACAGAATGTTAAAACCAACTTCACTAAAAGATGTATTTTATCATCCTGAGTTCAGGCATACTAAATTCGTTTTTCTACCATGTTCCCTGGGTCAGTTCTGACTATAAGGTGTAATAGTCAGTCTGCCCATTCTGGCCTATGGGGAGCAGGTAGCCTTGCAATAGTGAAAAACGAAAATGGCTGTAATTCACTATTAGGACATGCCACACACACCAGGGCATGTCCTACCTTATACTTACAATGCACCCTGCCCTAGGGCCTACTTTAGGGGTGACCAACATGCAGTAAAGGGAAGGTTTAGGGACTGGTAAGTGGGTGCACTCACCAAGTCGACATGGCAGCCCTAGGCTGCACACAGGCTCTGCAATGGCAGGCCTGAGACACACTTTACAAGCTGCTTCTGTGGGTGGCACAACCCGTGCTGCAAGCCCACCAGCAGCATTGGATTTACAAGCCGTGGCACACTCAGTGCACGGTACTAGGGACTGACAAGTAAACCAATCATCCAATCATGGAGTCACTAATACATACATCAATTCACGATAGGGAGCACTTGCACTTTGGCACTGATTAGCAGCGGCAAAGTGCCCATGAGCATCTAGTCCAGCAAAAACATATCGGCAACAGTGGAGGCATTACGAAAAAATGGAAGGGAGACCCACGCCAAGGATGCCAGGTCTAACACGTGTCCCCTCCAGCTGAAATGTGGGGAGAACTATCCTACCCCTAGGGAGTTCTCATCGCTAAGGCGGAAAAATCTGGACAGTCCATCAGCATTGGCGTGTTCTGTACCAGGGCGGTGTTCCACCGTAAAGTCCATCCCCTGTAGGGAAATGGACCACCTCAACAGCTTTGGATTCTCACCCCTCATCTGCATCAACCATCTGAGGGGCCTGTGGTCTGTCTGAACCCGGAAGTGAGTCCCAAACAGGTATGGTCTCAGCTTCTTCAGGGCCCAGACCACAGCAAATGCCTCCCGCTCAATAGCACTCCATCTCTGTTCCCGGGAAGTAACCTCCTACTGAGGAAGGCTACAGGTTGGTCTAGGCCCTCCTCATTGATCTGTGATAGAACAGCCCCTACACCATGCTCTGAAGCGTCCGTCTGAACAATGAACTCATTGGAGAAGTTGGGTGCCTGGAGCACAGGCGCCGTGCACATGGCAGTCTTCAAGGTGTCAAAAGCTTTTTGACAGGCGTCAGTCCAAATCACTTTCCTGGGCTGCTTCTTGAAGTCAGCTCTGTCAAGGGGGCAACAATGCTGCCATACCCCTTGACGAATCTCCGGTAATACCTGGTGAGTCCTAGGAAGGCTCTCACCTCTGTCTGGGTCTTGGGGGCTCCCAAGCCAGAATGGTATCAATTTTCGGTTGGAGGGCGCCACCTGGCCGCTCCCAACCTGGTGTCCCAAGTACACCACAGAACACTGCCCAATCTGGCACTTACTTGCCTTGATTGTGAGGCCTGCCCTCCGCAGCGCCATCAACACTTCCCAGAGGTGGCGCAGATGTTCTTCCCAACTGGCACTGAACACTGCGATGTCATCCAGGTAGGCGGCACTGAAATCCTCCAGTCCAACCAACACCTGGCTGACCAACCTCTGAAAGGTGGCAGGGGCATTCTTCATCCCAAAGGGCATCACCCGGAACTGGTAGAGCCCATCTGGTGTGGAGAATGCTGACCTCTCTTTGCCCCATCAGTCAAGGCGATCTGCCAGTACCCAGACGTTAAGTCAAACGTGCTGAGGTACCGCGCAGCCCCTAACCGATCTATGAGCTCATCAGCTCTGGGGATGGGGTGGGCGTCAGTCCTGGTGACGGAATTGAGTCCCCTGTAGTCCACACAGAACCGGAGTTCTGGTGTGGCACCAGGCACGGCAGCCTTTGGAACCAAGACCACTGGGCTGGCCCAAGGGCTGTTAGAGGACTCAATCACCCCTAGCGCAAACATCTTGGAGACCTCCTCCTTGATGCAGGCTCTGACCCTGTCAGTCACCCTGTAAGCCTTGTGCTTCACAGGAAGACTGTCCCCAGTGTCCACATCATGGACGCACCAATGAGTGACACTGGGAACCAGGGAGAACAGGTCAGGGAACTGTCCCAACAGTTAGCGACAGTCACCCTGCTGCTCAGGTGTCAGGGAGGTAGAGAGGTTTACTCCCTCCACTGATCCATCTTGCTCTCGGGCTGACAGGAGGTCAGGAAGAGGCTCGGTCTCCTCCTCCATTCCATCATCTGTAGCTAAGAGCATGCCCACTTGGGACCTCTCCAAGTGGGGCTTCAGGCGGTTCACATGCAGGACCCGCAAGGGGTTCCTGGGAGACTGCAAGTCCACCAAATAGGTAACTGGACTCTTGCGCTCCACCACCATAAAAGGGCCGGTCCAGCTGTCCTGGAGCGCACAAGGCTCCACAGGGGCCATGACCCACACTTTCTGACCAGGCTGAAGCTCTACCAGAGTGGCATTCTGGTCGTACCACCGCTTCATCTCCTCCTGGCTGGCTTCCAGATTTGTCTCAGCAAGTTCTCTGAAACGCCTAGTCTGGTTCCTGAAGGCCAGCATGTAACTGTACACATCCTGGGGAGGTTTCCTGGGAGATTGCTCCCAGCCTTCCTTGACCAAACTCAGAGGTCCTCGCACCGGGTGTCCATAGAGGAGCTCAAAGGGACTGAACCCTAGAGACTTCTGTGGCACCTCCCGGTATGCAAACAACAGGCATGGTAACAGGACGTCCCATTTACGCCTCATGGGTTCTTCCATACCCATAATCATGCCCTTGAGGGTCCGGTTGAATCTCTCAACCAGCCCATTTCCTTGAGGGTGGTAAGGAGTGGTGAACTTGTAAGTTGCACCGCACTCCTGCCATAGGGACTTCATGTACTTGGACACGAAGTTGATACCTCTGTCAGACACCACCTCTTGAGGGAATCCCACACGTGAGAAAATTCCCATCAGTGCCCGTCCCACCACGGGGGCCGTCACTGTCCTCAGAGGGATGGCTTCAGGGTACCGGGTGGCATGGTCCACCAAGACCAGGATAAACCTGTTGCCCATGGCTGTCTTGGGGTCCAGTGGCCCCACAATGTCAATACCCACCCGTTCAAAGGGGGTGCTGACCACAGGGAATGGCTGGAGAGGAGCCTTGTGCTTCCTCCCACTCTTTCCACTTGCCTGGCAAGTCTGGCATGTCCTGCAGTGAGTGGCGGCACTCCTGCGCATCTGGGGCCAATAGAAATGGGTAACAAGCCTGTCAAAGGTCTTGTCCTGCCCCAGATGTCCCGCTAACGGTACATCATGAGCCAACCCCAGTAGGAAGGCTCTGAAGCGCTGGGGTACCACCAGCACACGGGCTGACCCTGGCTCAGCAACCTTAGGCTCTGAATACAGGAGACCATTCTCCCAGTAAATCCAATGTGATCCAGACTGATCACCTGCTGCCTGGTCTGTGGCCTGTTGCCTCAGACCCACGAGAGAGGGGCATGCGCTCTGCTCCTCGCAGAACTCTTCCCTGGAGGGTCCTCCTTCTTGCTGCCAATGGGTCAGCTCAGGTAGGTCCCCCAGTTCAGCTACCTGTTCCCCTGTAGGCTCCAGGTCATCCCCCTCAGGGTCTGCCTCCTCCTGGACCGTGGGAACTTCGGGGGCCGGTTTCCCGCGCCCCCTGCCTCCTCTCTCTCCGGCAGGCACCTGGGCCTCCCTCTCAGGCTCCAGGTCCTCTTGAACACCTTTCGCTGCCATTGACCGGGTGGTCACACATGCCCAATCAGGCAAGCCCAACATTTCTAAATGCGCACTCCGCTCCACCTTAGCCCAAGGTGAGCTCTCCAAATCGTTCCCTAACAAACAGTCAACAGGCATGGCTGGCCTCACAGCTACTTGAAGAGTACCCGAGACCCCCCATTCAAAGGGAACCTGAGCCACCTTGCAGTGACTCTCTGTGTTGTCAGCGGCAACAACCGGATAGAATGCATCAGGGATAACCTGCTCCTTAGACACCAGGTGACACTTGACAGCTGTCACACTGGCTCCTGTGTCTCTCAAGCCTCCACCCTATGGCCATTGATGGTCACCCACTGCCTGTATTTCTTAGTGTTCTCAGGCAGCGGGGTCCTAGGGACCATCTCAGAGTCTCCTAATGAGACAAGGGAAAACACTGTGGGATCCTCCCCACCTTGGGCACCCAACTCCTCCCCCAGGGCTACACTAGCCAACTGCCGGGGGACTGCACCAGTGGGTGCTGGTTTTCCATGCAAAGGGCAATGAGGATCGTTTGCCTTGTGGCCAGGGGCGCCACACTTGTAACATACCAGTGGTCCCTGGTGAACAGGGGGCCTGTCAGGGCCACTGGCTTCTTCTCAGGGGGAGGCTGGGAACCTTTCCCTTGGTTCCCTTGGGGTCTACTTTGGGGCCCTTTATGGAACTCCCTCTGTTTACCCATGTCCCCCCCACTCTTCTGCTGGGGACCCTGCCCACCCGTGGCGGAGTCTCCCACGTGACCCTTGTGGACCCGGGTACTCACCCAGCGGTCTGCCTCCTCAGCAAGCTGCCTAGGGTTAGTCAGCTTACTATCAATCAGGTGCTGGCGTAGCTCAGGAAAGCAATTACTGGACAAGTGCTCCCATGAAATCAAATCAAAGAGCGCCTGAAAATCAGTCGCTTTGCTACCCTTTACCCAACCATCCAAGGCTCTGCAAAAGAAGGTCACATATTCAACCCAGGTACTGCTTTCAATCTTACTACAGTTCCTGAACCTTTGCCTATAAAGCTCAGGGGTCAAACCATACCTAGTCATTAAGGCATCCTTCATGTGGCTGTATGAATTATAGACTTCAGAGGGCAAATCCAACAAGGTATCCCGCCCTTCACTGAGGAACCGTCCCCACAACCCCGCTCCCCAATCCTTCTCAGGGACCCGGTGGGAAGACATGGCTACCTCATAGGCTTTGAACCACTGCCCAATGTCATCATTTTTAAAAACTCCTTCACCACATCTTTGGGAATATACACCCTAGCTTCAACAGGCGCAGGCGGTACACTGCCACCAGAGGGAGTAATCTCTAAGCTTTTGGCCTTCAATTCCAACTCCCTCAAAACTTTCTCATGTTCAAACTGCATTTTCTTTTCCTCTAGGGCTAATTTCCTAGTTTGCATTTCGAATTCTAACTGCCCATTCAGCTTGAGCTTGGTCAGCTCCATTTCGTGCATCCTACTCTCTTTCCTGTCCTCCAACTCCTCTGGAGACAGTCCTCTGGCAGAAACACTGCTACCTACTGGGGATGGTGGTCTTCCAGCCCCTAGACCCAATAGCCCCTCCAGCTGCCCTTCTGCATTCTCAGCCCCCTCCACAGGGGCACTCCTTGATTCGACCCAGGCCCTCAGCGCCTTTTGGAGGTCCTCCTTCCTGGAGAGCCCGGTCATGGACACTTTAAACTTTTTGCAGAATTGCCTGAGCTGCTTGAGGGTGTAGCATTCTAGCCTCTCTTCTTCCCAATCACACTCAACAGAGGCTACTGATGCTGGTTTCTCCATAGTGATTAAACTTGGCAGTTGCAAAAATAGGAAATCCCAGAAAAAATGCTATAAAAGTATGTGGTTGCGTTTTGGTCTGCACTCACTAAGTAGTGTTCACCAATCACTGTACATGAGTCACAAATGCAAGTCCAGAATCCCCACCGCTGACCACCAATGTTAGATTTGGGGGTCTCTAGTTGGCAGAGGTAGGTACCTTTGTCCAAATAGGGACCCTTGAGTCTAGTCAGGGAAAGTAGGTACACTCCTGAAATAACCCCTGCTCACCCTCTTGGTAGCTTGGCACGAGCAGACAGGCTTAGTCTCAGAGGCAGTGTGTAAAGCATTTGTGAACAAATACAGTAATCAAGTGACAATACTACAAATGGACACCACACAGTTTGTATATTTATAAAAATAAGAATATTTTATATAGAATTACCACAAGACCATAAACGACAAAAATAATCCACAATACTCTCAAAAATCAAGAGTTCTGGTTAAAAATGCTTAAATCAAGGTTCTGTGCGAGTCGGTAGCCTTCTCCGGCTACTGCGATGTAAAGAACAAACAGAGTCTAACAAATCCAGCTGACCGCGTCGAGACGGGCCAACACAGCGTAGACAGACTCGGTCACAGTACCTTTTACTTGAAGCGGCAGGTACGGGCGTGCAACCCGGACGGCTGAACGTCGCGGTCGCGATGCAAAAATGGAAGCGTTGCAGGACGCGTTGTCCCTCGATGCGGTGCAGGCAGCGGCTCGTTGACGGAGTCGGTGAGACCAAGGCCGTGCGTTGCAGGGCGAGACGGTGCTTCGATGCGGTGCTGGTAGGTTGCGGTGCGGCGACGGAGCCGGATTCAGGAGCTGGCGTCGATCAGTCCGGACAGCGGTGCGAGTCGGGCGGTGCGTCGCGAAGCTTGCGAGGCGGTGCTCAACTCCGGTGCGGTCACAGGACTCGAACTCAGCAACAGTGACCATGTCGGTCGAACCAGATGGATTTGGTGTAGCGAGGCGTTGCAAGGTGCGGTGCTCACAGGTTACGGTGCAGGCAGCGGCTCGTTGACGGAGTCGGTGAGACCAAGGCTGTGCGTTGCAAGATGCAGGCGTTGCTCGATGCGGTGCCAACAGGACACCGAGCCGGTCGGGAGAGTCGGTCACAGCTCCCTACCTCTGTAGCCACTGAAACAGAGTTTCCAGCAGCAATTCACAAAGGGGTGAAGTCCAATGGTCCTGGGACTTCGATCAGGGGCAAGCTCTCTTCCAAGCCCTTGGAGATCCTTCACAAGTTGATGAAAGTCACAGCAAAGCAAAAGTTCCTTTCTCCTTTCTTTGGCAGTCAGGCAAACCACTGCAGGCCAATCCCCCAAGCAGTACTTCAGGCTTAGGGATAGTCTCTCCTCAGTTTCTTCTTGGTTCCGCTCCTCAGCAAAGGTTTCTTCTTGTTCCCAAAAGTGATCTAATTTCCTAGGGGTCTGGGTCCCCTTTTATACACAGTTTCTCTTTGTTCTCTGAAGGCAGAGAGGCCTCTGCCTAGCCCAAAACCAGTTCTGGTCAGTCCTGGAGCACTTTGTTTTTCTGACTCCTTCTTTCCTTTCAGAATGTGGGGCAGAGTGCTCAGCCGCCCGGCAGGAGGTGGAGCCAGCATTGTGGAATGCAGGCACAGCCCTATTCAGACCCAGGTGCAACTCCTCCCTCCACTCTGGATGCAGATCTTTCTATTCAGCCCTGTGCTGACTCACCCTGTCTCCTGTAGCCACCCCCAGCCCCTGTCACTCAATCTCCAGACAAGGAATACACAACCTAGCAGAGGCAGGCTTGGATAATTAGGCAAGAAAATACCCACTTTCTAAAAGTGGTATTTTCAAACACAGAATGTTAAAACCAACTTCACTAAAAGATGTATTTTATCATCCTGAGTTCAGGCATACTAAATTCGTTTTTCTACCATGTTCCCTGGGTCAGTTCTGACTATAAGGTGTAATAGTCAGTCTGCCCATTCTGGCCTATGGGGAGCAGGTAGCCTTGCAATAGTGAAAACGAAAATGGCTGTAATTCACTATTAGGACATGCCACACACACCAGGGCATGTCCTACCTTATACTTACAATGCACCCTGCCCTAGGGCCTACTTTAGGGGTGACCAACATGCAGTAAAGGGAAGGTTTAGGGACTGGTAAGTGGGTGCACTCACCAAGTCGACATGGCAGCCCTAGGCTGCACACAGGCTCTGAAATGGCAGGCCTGAGACACACTTTACAAGCTGCTTCTGTGGGTGGCACAACCCGTGCTGCAAGCCCACTAGCAGCATTGGATTTACAAGCCCTGGGCACACTCAGTGCACGGTACTAGGGACTGACAAGTAAACCAATCATCCAATCATGGAGTCACTAATACATACATCAATTCACGATAGGGAGCACTTGCACTTTGGCACTGATTAGCAGCGGCAAAGTGCCCATGAGCATCTAGTCCAGCAAAAACATATCGGCAACAGTGGAGGCATTACGAAAAAATGGAAGGGAGACCCACGCCAAGGATGCCAGGTCTAACAATGACCTAAACAGGGGTAGCTGTATAAACATCACACAACTTTGTACCTCTGCCAATATGACAGACATTTCGTCATTAGTCCCTAAATAGAATCATATTTGCTTATGGGAAAAACATATGCATATGAGGACAGCAAATTAACTACAGAGGGTAAACAGGGAGCTTAGAGCCATGTTTCCTTTCAGTTTTTGTTGATGTTTACTTTCTGTTCTTGTTGATGCCTCAATGACATTATGCATTTCTTATTGTCTATGACAATAGTGATATGGTTTCTCTTCATCGCTCATTGACTTTATAAATCTGTGTAGATCTTGTGGCAGTGAGGATTTCAGAGTGTGGTACAGGGATCATTCTGTATCTAGTCTTCTGTCTTGTTCAATCACTCAAGCAATCAATCAGGGATTTGTGAAGCGCGCTACTCACCCGTGAGGGTCTTAAGGCGCTGGGGGGGAGGTTGTGAAGCACCAAAACAGCCAAAGAGCCAGGTCTTGAGGGTCTTCCTGAAGGTGTGCAGAGTGGGGGAACATCTGATGTTGAGCGGGAGTTCGTTCAAGGTCTTTGCCGCGGTGTAGGAGTAGGCTCTTCCACCTGTTCTGGCTCTGTGGATGCGCGGGGTTTCGGCGAGGGCAAGGTCGGCGGAACGGAGATTTCTTTTGGGTGCGTGGAAGGAGACTCTTTCGTTGAGGTCCGGTGTTGTGGAGGGTTTTGGAGGCATGAGTGAGTAGCTTGAAAGTGACTCTCTTCTCGACGGGGAGCCAGTGGAGGTCTTGTAGGTGTTGGGTCATGTGTTTGTATCGTGGGATGCCGAGGACGAGCCTGGCAGCTGTGTTCTGTATGGTCTGAAGTTTCCAGAGCAGGGATTTGTTGATTCTGGCATAGAGGGCGTTTCCGTAGTCCAGTCTGCTGGTTATGAGAGCGTGGGTGACGGTCTTTCTGGATTCGGGGGGAAATACTTGAAAGTCTTGCGGAGGGTGTTGAAGCACGAGGAGGAGACAGCGTTGATCTGCCGGTTCATGGTGAGGGAGGAGTTGAGTATGATGCTGAGGTTATGGGTGTGGTCCGTGGGAGTAGGGGGGCTGCTGAGGGTGGGGGGCCACCAGGTGTTGTCCATGCTGAGTGGGTGGGTTGTTAGCTGGAATGTGGTACTTTGAATGCGGTGTCAGTTGAGGATTCCCTCCTGCTGGTGTGCAGCTTGGGGCCTGCTGCGCTCTTAGATGGAAATAATATCACTTGCTTCTTCATGGCATTTGTGTCATCCTTGACTGAATGCTTCAACTTCTTTCTGGTGATGAGGGTGGGATTGGTAGATGTGACATTAGGAGAATCTATATCTGATGCCAGACCTTGGGGCATCCTTGTTGCGGACTGGTCCCCTTGAACCTGGCCTACCTTGCCAACCCTTTCAGTGTTCCATGAATCCCATCCCCTCACTCTGATGGCACCACCACAAATCTTGTTGATCACAACAGGCTCACCATACTTAGCATCCCCTTTTCTGACATGTCTGAATTTCTTCATACGCTTCACATCCCCCACATGGAAATTCAAAAGCTCAATTTGTCAATTAACCAGAATCATGCTTTTGCGTGGATTAGGCCACCTCCAACCTAGAGCTTAATAACAACTCTGCCTTTTGGAAACTGTCCTTTAACCACCTTCAACATCAAAAGGGAGGTACCTTGTATGCAGGATTCCACCCTCACAATAGCTCAAAAGGTGACAGAATGGGTTGTGTCGCAGTAAAACCACAATGTTGTTCCGACTGCCCTAAGCGCATGACACTTATTGGGAAGTGCCCTCTTTATGCACTCCACCACTACTATGATAATACATTCCACCAGGCCGTTGGTCTAGGGGTGGTAGAGTGAGCTTTTCAGATGTTTTACCCCCATGGAGTCCATAGGCTACATATAGCGTGTGCAAATCTAGCGTTAGTAGGGTTTCCAGAATGTGGTGCGGAGTTCTTTCTGTATCCAGTGTTCTCTCTGCTGTTATTTGGAATATCGTCCTTTGAATGTGGCCTCAGTTGAGGCTTCCCTCCTCCTGGTGTGCAGCTGGCGGCCCACTATGCTCATCTTTGTGTATACATATTACTTCTTCATTTTGTTCCTGTCACCCTTGCCTGGATGCTACAACTGCTGAACCAGAGGTAGTAAGGACTGTGGTGATGGGTACCAAAGGGTAAGCCAGAGCTGCACACTGCCCCTCTGGCTGATCCTAATAAATGAATTTTTTCTTCTTTTCCATGCTGAGCCACACACTTATAGGCTGGCTGGAATGTTGGTGAACAGATGGTTAATATTTCTGCCTCAAAACAAGCACTCCATGTTGTGTGTGAATATTTCCTTTCTCTTGTTGCAGCGACGCATTCATTGTTTGGGCTAATTAATGATTTCGGTAATTCTATGATGGAATGGGTACTCACATGCTATATGCAATGTATTTTGTTTTTACCCATCAAGTATTCTGCCCTTCTACTTGTGATCTGTGTTTTTTTTTTAACTTAATCTAAAAACATTTAAGCAAAAAATATATCATTTTGACATGCTTTACTTAATGCACTTCAGACAATTTGTGTGGGCCCTCAGTGTGACCTGTCTTTGATTCCAACACAGTGTATTTGGAAGAAGAACTGGATAAACTTGAAAGTTAAAGTTGATCTTAGCCAGAGGTTCCTTCTTAACCGATAGTTTACACAATAAGCAGACCCTGTGAATGTGATAACTGCAAGACTAAGGATCTTGGCAGCAGTATGTGTTTACATTAGTCTGTTCCTGACTTGCAATTTGAAGCCCTTAGAGTGAAGTAGACACTCGTTCAGCAATGAGGAAATCAATGGAGATGGTACAGAATGCAAACAAAGAAACAATGCAAAATCGGTACATAGATTAATATATACAATTATAGATTTGTATCTGTGAATAATGGGGACATTTTTCACCAGGTGTTCTGAGTAAAATCAGACAGATATCGAGAGCGAAGCTAGAGTTGTTTCTGACTTCACTCTGAAACCTGAGGTGAGAACCACCTCTGTTATTCACATTTTACCCATCTAGAACTTTATATTTTAAATGGTCGCCAAAATCACCAGCCCAATCTTTCAACTGTAATGCAGGGCAGAGGAGTAATATGGGAGATGTACTTAACATGGCTTCTTCTCCCTGTCCCAAATGTAAAAACAAAATACTGAGCCTTCTGTCACCCACACCGACATCTTTTGTACCTTCCCCCACCTAGCCCACATGAAGCTGTGCTTTCTGTTCTCCAGTGAAGCAGAGAGCCAGCACTGAGTGACAGGTTCTTTGAGAGTCCGGCTAGAACAGCCAAGAATTATTTTTTGACATAGCAACAGTGGGAAATAATGTCATAGCAGTGAATAACCAGATTTAGAATCTGGTATTCAAGCTCGTGGGGTTCAGAGAGAGCCATCCATAAGATAGACAATTATAGTTGTGTAGCTTTAATAAAGGTGTTGTTCCCACAAAAGGTTTCAAGTGAAGCTCCAGTAATAGGAAGCCCCTTGGCGCCCTCAGAATCAAAACTCGATGTTACTGCCAGCAGCTGTTCTCTAATTTTAATGCTTATATGGCCTTTACTTATGACCCAGGAAGCCATTGATCAACTATGCAGAGGAGAGGAGTCGTGGGGGGCATGCAGAACATAGCCATCTAATCGCCTGGCACTTCCAGTAGTCCCTTCCCTGTAATCTGCATCAAAAAATATATACATGGTGCTCTACCACCCTTCCCCACAACCCTTGGTAACACCTTTGATTCCACTGGACAAGCAAAAAAAATGACTTCATCCCACAACCATAGCAATGCCCTCCTCTCGACCAAATACTCAGCATCATGAAAGTCTTCCCATCACTCTCTAGATCTTTTCTTCAGATCTTTTCTCCAGATATGCTTTCTGTTAGATCTGTCAGCCTTAGGATGATAATCCCCCAGACTTTTTGCCTGCTTGCCTCCAATTTTGCTTAAATTGTTTTTGTTGGCCTTAGGGCTCTGTGCACTTTACCACAACTAACCAGTGCTAAAGTGCGTGCACTCTCTCCTTAAGGCAGTCCACTGACCTTTAGTGGACTTGCTCCCTTCACGGTGCAGCTCTGCCTGGTAGCAGCTGCTGCCCCCGTTGCTGCTGCTGACCAGCTGGTCAGGAGTTTGAAGCCTCCTCCACCCACATCCCTGGTGGTCTAGTGGCAGAGCGTCACTGCTCTGCTGCTAGGGCTGCCCCTCTGTCTCTCTTTTCTGCTATTAGCTGCCTTTGCCTTTATTTATGCTCTTTTTTCTGCTTCTGCCTTTATTCAGTTTTTCTGTTTTCCTCTGCTTTTTCCTTTTTCACCCCTGCGATCCCCCGTGGCCCCCCCTTCAGTGACCCTACCAGCATTTCCCGCCTCCCAGCTGTCCAGCTCCCCCGCAGCTCTACCTTATTGGGGCCGCTGCACAGCTGTGTGCAGCAGACGCGTCGCTGGTGCTCCAAGGGGGCGCCAAGCCCTTCTGTGCCCGTTCGTGCCTTGACCGAACCCAGCACCCGGGACCCTAGTTCTCAGACCTTCCACCACTATGACACCAGCACCCTCCTTGCCTTCAACTCCGGACGCCACGCCGCCTGCCACCTCGTGTCCCCATAGAAAACCCATGTACCCTTCGCTTGCCGGAATTGCAGTCACATCTTCACCCAAGCCAACACACCAGATCCTCTTGCCGTCCAGCCGACCAACAGCGCACCCGACCGGCTCAACTGCATCCTCCTCAACGTGCGATCCCTCTACAACCATGCCACAGAAATCTGGGACCTCCTCAACACCGCCTCTCCCGACATTGCCTTCTTCACCAAAACCTGGACCGCCCCTGTTCTGGACAGGACCTCTCCATCGCCATCCCCGACTGCTACAAAATCACCCGCAAGGACCGCGCCGACTGACCAGGAGGAGGCATCGCTATCGTCCACAAGAACACCGTCCGACTGACCATGAATACAAATGACCCAACGACAACCATGGAACACCTCCATTTCCAGATCCAGACCAACCCCAACAACAACCTCCGTGGCACCCTCGTCTAAAGGCCCCCCGGCCCCCACCCGCCCTTCACCGACACCATCGTAGACCTCATCCCACCCCAGGCTCTCGCATCCACTAATTACATCCTACTTGGCGACCTCGACTTCTACCTGGACAACCGCAGTGACCAGAACACCACCTCCCTACTGGAGAACCTTACCAACATCGGACTCAAGCAGCTAGTCACTGCACCGCTGGACACACGCTCGACCCTGTTTTCTCTGCCAGCGGGAACATCACCTCCAGCTGCTCTGCCGACCTCCTCTGGACTGACCACCACTCCGTGCATCTTGCCTTTGCCACATCCACCATACACCACCACCCTCATCGCCCCCTTCGCAGTTGGAACAAGACTACCGAAGAACTTTTTTTTTACTTCCTCAGCACAACCACTTCGCCAACACCAACAGACGCCATCACCACAGCGTGCAACCTTCACCAATGGATCTCCAACTGAGCCGACACTCTGGCACCCCTCAAGAAGACACCAGGCAAGCAATACTCCAGGAAAGCCAGCTGGTTCACTCAAGCCCTCCACGAATCCAGACGCAACTGCAGGCGACTCGAGAAGAGATGGAGGAACAACAAAACCCTGTAAAACCCACGCAAGCTTCAAATCTACCGTCAACGCACACCACCTTTTCCTCAAAACCACAAAGAAAACGGCCTCCCAAGACAGAATCAACTCCAACGCACACAACAGCAAAGAACTCTTCGCCATCGTCAAGGAGTTCGCCAGGTCCAACAGCGAGACCACAGACGTCCCACCCCCCCAAGACCTCTGCACCAAACTCACCACCTTCTTCGACCACAAGATCATGCAGATCTATGACAGCTTTGACACCCAAGACCCTGCCACTATGCCCGCCACCTCCGCTTGCAACCACACCACAGCCCAACAGATCGTGCTCAACTGGACTCTGCTCACCACAGACGACACACTCAAGACCATGAAGAGCATCCACTGAGGAGCCCCGTCGCACCCTTGCCCGTACTACATCTTCCACAGAGCAGCCTCCTCCATTGCCCCCAGCTTCGCCCACTGCTCCATCAAAACTGCCACCTACCCCGACGACTGGAAACACTCCCTGCTGAAGAAGCCATCTGCCGACCCGACAGACCTCAAGAACTTCAGACCCATCTCCCTCCTCCCCTTCCCAGCCAAGGTCATTGAGAAGGCCATCAACGCCCAACTCTCCGAGTTCATCGAAAAGAACCACGTCCTGGACACCTCCCAGTCTGGCTTCCGAAGCTACCACAGCACTGAGACCACACTCCTCACTGCCACTGACAACATCTGCTCCCTCCTTTAAGGGGGTGAAACAGCAGCCCTCATCCTACTGGACCTCTCAGCCGCCTTCGACACTGTCTCCCACCACAACCTAATCACGAGACTCCAAGACGCTGGCATCTGTGACAGGGCACTGGATTGGGTCCACTCCTTCCTTACCGACCGAACACAGTGAGTCAGACTACCCCCGTTCCTCTCAGAACCTACAGAGACAGCTGTGGAGTACCCCAGGGCTCCTGCCTGAGCCCCACCCTCTTCAATGGCTACATTGCCCCCCTCGCCGCCATCGTCAGAAGCCACAAACTCAACATCATCTCTTATGCCGACAACACCCAGCTGATCCTCTCCCTCACCAACAAACCCACAGCCACCAGAATCAACTTTCACAGTGGAATGAAGGTGGTTGCCACCTGGATGAAAGACAGCTGCCTCAAGTTCAACTCAGACAAGACCGAAGTACTCATCCTGAGACCCACCCCCTCAGCCTGGGATGACTTCTGGTGGCCCGCTGCACTAGGTACCCCTCCCACCCCTACTGACCATGCATGCAACCTCGGCATCATACTGGACTCCCTGCTTTCAATGAACTGCCAAATCAACGCAGTATCCTCATCCTGCTTCCACCCGCTCCACCTGCTCCGAAAGACATTGAGATGGATTCACACAGAATCCAGAAAGATTGTCACCACACACTCATCACCAGCAGACTTGACTACGGCATTGCACTCTACGCCGGCATCACCCAGAAACAGCTCAGGAAACTACAGAACGTCCAAAACGACGCAGCCAGACTGGTCCTCGACAACCCTTGCCGCAGCCACATAACACAACACCTCCAACAACTCCACTGGCTCCCAATCAACAAGAGAATCACCTTCAAGCTCTTCATTCATGCTTACAAAGCTCTCCACGACGCAGGACCAGAATACCCGAACCACCACCTTGCATTCCACACACACGCCAGACAACTCCGCTCTACCCAACTCACCCTGGCCTCCGTCCCACAGATCCAGAAGAACAGATCCTGAGGAAGATCCTTCTCCTACCTCGCCGTCAAGACCTGGAACACCCTGCCCCTCCATCTCAGGCAATCCGTGTTGTTGACCCAATTCAGGAAGGGCCTCAAGACCTGGCTCTTTGACTGAACCTCCACACCCAGATGGATCAGCAGCCCCCCCCAGCCCCCTCCCCAGCCCCTTGAGACCCTCACGGGTGAGTACCCGCTCTATACAAACTCCTTATTGATTGATTGAAAACATGGTAAAATTGGCTCATACCCAAATGGCATATTAAATTTACTTGTGAGACCCTAGTAAAGTGGTACTACCTGTGCCCACTCACCAACTTCAGAAGCACTTTAAACATGTCTCAAGCCTGCCATTGCAGCATGTCTGTGCTGTTTTCAAACTGCCATTTCGACCTGGCAAAATCAACTTTTGCCAGGCCCAAAACCTTACTACTTAATACATCCAAGTCACTCCTTGGTTAGGCCCTAGACAGCCCACAGGGCAGGGTGCACTGTATTTTAAGTTTTATATGTCTGGTAGTGAGACACTCTTAAATTCATTTTTCACTACCGCATGGCCTACCTTTTTTATAGGATAACATTGGAGCTACATTATTACATTTAATAAGCTGTAACTTCCTAATGGAAATAGGTGCCCAGTTCATGTTTGGTGTCTTTAGCATTGTAATGAAAAATCTTCTCTCATGGGGAAGTTGAATTTTAAATCACAATTTTGAAAATGCCACTTAAAAAAGTTAGCATTTTCCTGCTTTAGCCGTTCCTGCATGCTACCTCTGGGTCGCATGACTGGGCGTAGTTCACAGTTGGGCTTTGTGTATTTCTCCTAGACCGCCACACACAATAGGGAGCTTAGGTGTGTCTGGATGGGCCATCACTGGCAGGATGGGAGGGAGGAACTGGGCACAGCCCTACTTACACTTTAATAGGTTATGTCCTGCCTCCACACAAAGGGCTGCACACCCCCTGTACTTAGTCTGGAGCCATGACAGGGAAGGCAGAATGCCTGGGGACTTCAAAGAGAAACCTGTGTAAGCTTCTCCCACTTTAAAGGCACAACTCGGTATAAACATTGTACCCCAAGCCCAAACTCTTCAGTGCACTTCTGAACCTGTGGACACTCTTCTAGGAAGAAGGACTGTTGTGCTGCTGAAAGGACTGCCATTCTTCTGGACTGCGGCACTCTGTGCTGGCCTATTCCCCTCTTGCCTGGGTGAGAAGCACTGGACCTGCATCTCATAAACCCAGGACCACCAGAGTTACTCCAACGGCTAGTTGGCTTGGCTCCTGACTTGAGCCTCAGGGACAGAAGGCTCCAAAAACCTTGACCCCAGCACCTGGACTCTGCCATCTGTGATTCTTCCATGCCAAGTGGCGTCATCCCAGTCCTGGATCCTTGGAAGTAGGCATAAGGTGCTCTGCCAGCCTCTGTGGACCCAATGGAACCAAAGCATCTCCTCTGCTGTGAAGCTAAACGCCCACCAGGACCGGCGCATTGCTGCTGCTGCATGGATCGGACTCATCGCAAAGACCCACATCGTTTTTGCAGCCTCTACTGAACCACTGCTGTGTGAGGCACCCTCGATGCCAGACTTCGCATCACAAGCCCTCATCGACAGGGTCCTCAACTAGAATGCAGGACTTTGCATCTCAGCCTTTCTGCACCTTGGAACGGATGCATCGCCTCAGTTGCATAACGCATTTTCGACACAGATATTCGCAACGCTCTGTAAACCAGGATTTAAGGTACTTCATTCAGTGGGGTTAACTGGGTCTTCATAGCCGGCCCATGCTCCATCGTGGTCGGTCTGAACATGTGAATTTGTCCTGGTCTGCCGCGACCAGATATCCAAAGTTGGACCTTTTTCCACAAAAATCTTTAAACTTGCATATCTCTGGTTCGACTGATTGGATGTTTGTTGTTTTGGTCTTGTTTTATTTAGTTAAAATTACTATTTTTTTAACTTGGTGTGGGATCCTTTTAGTGTAGTGTTTTTCACCTAATTATTGTTTGAAGTGTTGCAGAAATACTTTGCAAATTGCCTATGAGTTAAGCCTGACTGCTCCGTGCCACGCTGCCAGAGGGTTGAGCACAGGTTAATTTTGGGTTGGTTTGTGCCTCACCCTGACAAGGATTGTGGTTCCTGCTCGAGTAAGGTTTCATCTCCCCAATCAGTAACCCAATTTCTTAAACTTTCTAACTGTTGTATTCACAGAGCCAGCAGCATTTTGAGAGAAGCTCTTTGAAAGGCGCTCCCACTGTGAATTGGAAGGAATCCCTTGTCAACCATGTAGCTGCAGAGAAAGGTACAGGATCAAAAGTTGGCATTCTGCTGCTGCCATCCACTACTTCCAACCGCGTTTCATGGGAACTGACAGTCGCACTGGCAAGTGGCTCTCTCAAAGCCACTGTCAGTGTGATGCTAGTTCTTTCCTCTCAGTGGCAAAAGTGGAGAGTGCAGTTTTGGATTAGAAATGGTAGTGAATGCTCAGATGTCTTGTACATGGTATTCGATTACTTCTCAATTTGGGTGGAGGAGGGGCCGATAAAATTAAAGGTGATGGGTTTGCACAGCAGGACACCAAGTTTTTTTTGATAATTTGGGTAGAGGAGAAAGCAAAAAGGTCAGTGGGGTGAATGGCAGGATGCAAATATATTTTTAATTTTCACAAAAACTGGTGTAGGTCGGCTGAGGGAGGGTGGTGTCATTTTGTGAGCAGCTACCCCATGACTCAACTGAGCAGAGACGGAGTGTGTGGGGAGGACATAAGTACCATAACATTGGACTTAGGTTACAAAGAATAATGAGAATGGTTTTCATTTTGGAGGTCTTAATGACATCATGGACAACTTAAACTTCTCTCTTGCTGGCACTCAGAACCCTTCGGTGAAAATATTCGTATTATTCTAGTTACCCATCTATAAATCTGTATTTCTATTTCGCTCTCCAACTGCCATCTCTGACTGTATATCACCTGAATATTCTATGATGTTCACTCTGCCTGCGATCTAATAAATCAGCTACATTCTTCTGTGCACAGAGCTCATTATTAGGATGCACCAACCAATCAACTGCTGTCAAACACCCCTAACATATGCAGCATGACTATTCCCATGTTATGAGCTGGACAGCACAAACATAGTACACAATTGATTAAGATTTTGCGTCTGGGTTGCATCTCTTTTTTGATGTAACCCTGACACAATTTCTTTTTGGGATTTACAAAGCCCAATTCACAAGGCTGTGTAAAAAATAAAAAAAAGTCATGCAAAGCACTGCATAGCGCTTCCTAGCACTGGTGTTCCTGTGCATCAACCCATGTATTTTTAGCAAACCAGACAGTAAACATGGATTTGTGCCAATATGGTGCACTTACCCAAGGCTGGGGCAACGAGGAGAAAGATCTTTATTACTCCTCGTTACTTCCTCTTTGCATATGTGCTGCATTCTGCAGCACACATACAAAGCGGAATAAGTCTCTAAGAAGAGGTTTTGTACTGGAAGGTTTGGTTATAGAATGTAATAAGTAAGAAAAATATGTCATTGATAGAGAGGTCAGATAAAAAAAGTCACCAGTAGGTAGTTATAGTTAGGACCTAGTTTCCATAGATGAAGTGTTTTTTATTTTACAAATAACCTTAGTGCCATTTGACGAATCTTCACAAAAATTTCAAAAAGTAGTTTGCAACTCAAAGTCAAATCGAGCTTTATTCGGCACATACAAAAATGTCCATAAAAGCATACTATGATATCAATAAAAACAGATTTATATACAATTATTTCAATGTAAGATGAAAAATACATTTTATGTACAAAAAGTTTCAGAAGATAATGCTTATTTAATTTTTAAAACAAATCTACTAACAAGTAAAATCTAATCCATTTTATAATTCAACAAGTCAACCAGCGAATAAAAAACTAATCAATTTCATAATTCAATTTTTCCAAATAAACAAGGTCCTTCCTTTGTTTGATAGCCAAAGATATAAAACAAGTTACCGCATTACAACTCACTTTAGCTGCTGTCTTGAAAGTTTTGGAGTGATTCTTCAAATGGGGGCTGAGAAAAGGTGGGTTCCAATACGCATTTTCCCATGCAAATTCCAAAGGGATTTTCGACACAACTACAGCCCAAACCCCTGAACGGAATTACACCAAATTTGGCAGAAAGGTAGATATTGGTGCAGAAAGAGACCTTTTTAAATCTGGTGTAAATCAGTTTAGTAGTTTGGGAGTTATTAAAAAAAAAGATTTATAGATATCTAGGATGCGGACCCTCCACGGATCCGACAGATCTCATGCAGAGATATGATTGAATGCCAATACATCAACAAAGTATTGTGTGCCAATCTGCAAATTTGCTGCAAAATTGAAAAAAAAAACAAGCGCATTTTCTTATGCCTTCCAGTGGGCCTGGTCCCCTGGGGTGGATTGATGATAATAATGGAGGGGCGCACGTGGCCCCTCTCCCCATGCTGATTTTTGACCCGGGCCCATCCTCCGGGCCCTGACCAAATGAATTAAGGCATAGTGGACGGGCACCACCTCCCGGGGCCAGGCCATGTATTTGAAAGAGAGGGGGGCCCATGCGCCCCTCTTCCCAGGGCTGTGATTGCCCCTTGGACCCTATCTCCCGGCCCTGAAAAAAAGGGGGAGGGGGGATGCACAGCCCCCTCCTCAGGCGGCAATTGGCCCCGGTGACCCCTTCCCCATGGGCTGTGTAGTGCAAAGGGAGGGGGGCCGCGCGCCCCCTCCCAGAGTCATTAAAGGTCATCAGGATCCCATCCCCCAGGGCTGGGCTCAGCTATGCCCCGGGTGCCCACCCCTGGGATATAGTGGTTTTCCTGCCCTCACTGGCACGGGCAGGGATACCTCTGTTTTCTCTCACTTGGCGGGAGCAATTTAAAGGTCCCACCAAGTGAGAGCAAGCAGTAAGTCCGCTCCCAGCAGGCGGGAGCAGGAAAAATGCTCTCACCCGCTGGGGGTGGACTTTTCATCTGTTTCCCTGGCCGCTGTCAAGTGGGCAGGGAAACAGATGAAAAAAATACTCCTGCATGCAGGGAGCCACATTTTTTGCTGCTGCTTGCATGCAGGAGCAATGCCGGTTCCCGCTGGAGGCAGAGAGCCAGCTGGGGCCGGGGGAGCATTGGGGCTATCCCTGTGGCCTCTTTGTCATCTCGCCGTCTTCTTTATATGAGGATTCATGTTATCGCAGATTTCTGGAAGAAGACGCCGAAATTAAATGCTCACATGGTCACTGGAGACATTTCCTTGTGGTACATTATGCAGCTGTAGTGTAGAATATGCCCTAGATGTTTACCCAACGAGTTAGCACTTACTAATTAACCAGTAGAAAGTACTCCAGTTGGGTAGACATTTTGTGCAAAACTGTAGACTCTTGGTGGATAAACGGGCAGGTGAGGTTCTGTTCTGCCCTGATGCTCATTTCACATAAATCAAGCCTCAACAGGAAGCACTTGCAAATATAAACATAGGTGCCCCAATTGAAGCTGTACATCTGTAAAGGATAAATGATCATAGCTTCTTGCACTTGGCGAAGGCAAAGCAAGTTTCACGGCGATCCCGAGGAATCGGAGGACATTTACACCAAACAAAGAAGCACTTACTTTGTATAGTTAAGTGGAAGTACCCTTGCTTGGTGGAGATTCACCACTTTGTAGCCTCGCCCTCTTCTCTATATGAGGATTCATGTTATCACAGATTTCTGGATGAAGACGCTCGAGGAAATCAGTCAACGAAGGGTGACTCACACACAGTTACTGTTTTTGTAGGCTGTTGCAGTGGAAAGCAGCTTTGGGAAGCAACCAGAGTGGGCTTGGGCACAGCTGCGACCCAAAAAAGGAAGTGTCAGGACATATCAATTAAGAAACACAGGAGCAGCTGAAAGCCACTGCCACAATGGTTTGATTTGATTTGATTATAGGATTTATATAGCGCGCGAATGCCCAAGGGCGTCTAGGCGCTATGCGGCGGGCTATGCCAGGGTTTCAGTTGAAGATGGTGTAACTTAGTTTGAGAATAGCCTTGTCTTTAGCAGCTTTCTGAATCCGAGCAACGTTGGGCAGCTTTTAATATCTATCGGTAGCGAGTTCCACAGTTTCACTGTACCCAGGACAAAGCTTCTTCCTCCCCAGCAAGCTTTCTTAAATTTTGGTGTCTGGAGGAGTTTGCTCTGTGCTGAGCGTAGGTGTCTAGGAGGATGGTACCAGGTGAGGTGACTTTTCAAAAACACTGGTCCATTTCCATGCACAGCTTTGTACGCCAGACATAGGGATTTAAATTCAATCCTTTTCTTCACAGGAAGCCAGTGGAGTTTTTTTAAGCCTTCTGAGATGGACTGGAATTTGGGAATGTCCAGCAGCATTCTGGCGGCTGCGTTCTGTACTCGCTGCAGCTTGAGCATGTGCGGTTTTTGAAGGCCTAGGTATAGGGCATTTCCGTAGTCCAGTCTAGCCATGGCTAGTACCGTCACTAGTGTTTTTACTGCTTCAGGTGGGATGAAAGTGCGTACTTTTCGTATTGATTTTAATGTTAGAAAGACCAGGGAGACGACCTTATTGACCTGATGTTGTAAGGTCAGTCTATCATCAAAGATGATGCCCAGATTCCTCACTTTGTGGACTGGGGTGGGGTGAGCTCCCATACTGGGAGGCCACCAGTTCTGTGACCAAAAAGGAGGTATCAGATCCCAATAGGAGAACCTCTGTTTTGGTTCCATTGAGCTTTAGGCAATTTGTCCCCATCCATTGGTTTATGTGGGACATACATTGCCTAAACCGATCAGCTGTTTCCTCGGGGATACTTGAGATGGACACCACGATTTGGGTGTCGTCTGCGTAAGAGATAAGTGTGAAACCGAACTGCCTGATGATGTATGTAGGAAGGTGGAATCTGACTATATGGTTGCCCCCACTTTTTTTATGGTGTTTTGCTGGTTTATGACTTAGTTGGACTGGGATCCTGCTATTCAGGGCCCCAGTCTATCTGCTTTCTCTGTAAAAAGGTTTCCATGTGCCTTAGGCACATCTCTGATTGGAATCTGGAGCGCCCTTATAAGTCCCTAGTATATGGTATACTATGTACCAAGGGCATAGGTACCTCAGAGGCCTACCAGGGGCTGTAGCATGTATTATGCCACCCCTGGAAGGCCATCCAAACAGACACCACAGGTCTGCTACTGCAGCCTGGGTAAGGTGGTGCATGCACCCCTTACTGTGATATAGGTTACCTATATCACTAAATACATACACACATATAAACCTATAAGTCACTCCTAAGGCAGGCCTTATCAATCCTGAAGGCAGAGTGCGTGGTTCCTATGTGAGAGGGTGCCCCTGCATGAGCAGGGCCCCTCTGCAGCGTTCGGAGACCCTTCTCTGATGCTGTTTGTAGTGCAGCCTGACCATATACTCTTAAGCGCATTATAACCTCGCGTTAAATGCTAACTTTGGAATGGCTGCACCTAAACATGTCGTGTTTGGTGTCAAACATCTTGGAATACTACCCCCCCCCGCCAATTCTGGCGGCGGGGGTAGCATTCCACCCTTCTAGAGGGAGAGGCATGTTAACCCTGGCCTGGCCGGTAACTTCTTTCTAAAGCCTGGCATCACAAAATGGATGCTACTGCCACAGACACAAGTCTGGCCTCCTGCTGCTGGACGAAACTCCGGCAGGGGAGGCCTGGACAATAGGTTTCCTGTCCCAGCGAGGTGTGACCACCTCCCCAGACAGGATAATGTGTATTGGGGCTGGGCGGGAGCACTTTTGGGTGCTTTGAAGTCCTGCACTGGGGGCACACTTGGTGTCCCTGTGCATACCCCAGTTCAAACCGGATCAGGGGCTTGCAGCCCCTGCTTTGGCACGAACTGGACAAAGGGAAAGGGGTGTAGCCACCCCTCTGCCCTGACCCACCCATAGGTGGGGCCACAGAGTAGTCCAACCCCTAAACTTAGTATAAGTATGGGAACCCAGTCCTTAGGACTTTAGATTATCCCTGGACGAAACTCTGAAACAGAATCCTGGACCTTCGATGCTCTACTCAAGATTAGAGGACAGAAGAATCTCCCTTGGGGTCAAGGAGTGACTCCCCTGCTTGGCAGGCACCAAAGAAGCATCTGTCCGGTTCGCATTTCTGAAGCTCCTGTCGGACGCCGAAGTCATCGCATCACCAGAGGTGGATTCTCAGACTTCCCTGAGGCTACCCTGAGTCCCCAGCAAAGCTGAGGCCCATAGCTATCGTGGGTGACTTGAGACCGTGACCCCTGGACACCGAGCACATTTGCAAGTGCATCCTCTTCTGGGTCTCCCACGAAGTCGTGCTTTGGGCTCCGAGTAGCCCTAGCCTCCAGCACCAACTGCACCGAAGATCACTGGCCTCCACTCCACGAGTGTCCTGTGAGCCAGATCCACGTGCGACGTCTCGAGGCTCCTTCACGGTCGCTAGCCCGTTGGCTAGTAGCCCTTAACGAAGGCCAATCTTTTTCTTACTTGGCATCCTGGTTGCTCCAGGCCTGCCCTCACTTACCCTTGCTGGGTGAGTTCCCCAGACCTTGCTGGTCTGCACCATCGACGATCTTCCTCTGCATCGAGACTTGCCGTTGCCAAGGCTTGTTGGGTCCAATCCGGTTGCCAACACCTCAGCACTCAAGACGACCGTCAACGCACCTGAAGCACTCGACATCGGTGGGCATCTGTCCATCGCCTTCCTGGTCACTGGCTAGTGACCCAGACTCTGTCCCCTCTGCTTTCAGGTTCTTCAGATCTCCGATCCACTCTTGGATCCACCCGGACACTTTCCACTTGATCGCCAGCAGCACTTTGCAGCAGATTGCCATTCAAATCGACGACGAAACCCGACCCCGAAAGGCACCTATGCACCCGGCTTCCCTGGGTGAGGTAACACGAGTACTCCGGTGCTCCCGTGGGTAGAGACTCTTCAAAGTACTAGATCTCAAAGGGTTTGCTCCAAGTCCTCCTTTAAGTGTCCCTTTTCTCTAATTTCCTGATCGCGACTTTCTCCATAGAAGTCAACGGCGTATCGCGGTTGTGTATTTACACTGCACGCGTCCCCGTGGGTCCCCTGTGTCACTACCTTGGGTGGTTCCTTGTGGTCCAAGCACTTCTAGAGGCTCTATGCCTAGTGTCTAGTTCAGTCGTGGTTCTTATACCACTTTATTGGTATATGGTTTGAGTACGCCCCTAGGGCCCAAACGTGTATTTGTGCTATTACTGTGTTTAAATAACTTCTAACTTATGTACTTCGAACTCTAGCCTCATAAAGAGACTAGAGGGGTGTGTTTAGCAATAAATACATATATTTTGAATATATACCTGGTGTGGTGCTCTTTCATTTGGTCACTCAAGAGATTATAGGCTGGTAAAACAAGCTGCTTTACATTCCTTCAAGACTTAGCCTGAAGGCTGCTCTCCATAGCTACCACTAGGATAGCTTTCAATAAGGTTGTCTTTAACCTATCTCCAATAAGGGGTTGTTTGGACTGGTGCAAGGTGCCCACTATAATTAGTGGACAGCATATACCAGGCCAACTTCTCACAATGTTGGCTAGAGGGGTCACATATAGGTTGAACAAGGTGGGGCTTAATGAGGAGCCCTGCGGCACCCCACACGGCAGCGTAAACTGCTCTGAGCAGGAGTCGCCGATCTGAACATATTGGTACCTGTTTTTCAGATAAGATTTGATCAGCTTTAAAGCGGAGTTCCTGACTCCTGCCTCTTGGAGTCTACTGATTAGAATATCGTGGTTCAAGGTGTCAATGGAATAAGAAGACACACCTGGCACCTATTAAAAGGCCCCACTCCATACCCCAAGAGAAGAATGCTGGAAGAAGAAGAAACTTGAAACCCAATACCAAAGAAGAAAATGATTTGAACCAGAGGAGAACCTGATCTTCAGGAAAAGGGGAAGGCATTGAAAAGGACCCAGCCTGAAACTGAGCATTGGTGGTTTCCTCACCCACAGCCATCAAAAGAAGACAACACTAGCCAAGACAGAGACTTTGGTGGGGGCACTCAGGGTTTACATAGCAATGCGGATTGAAAGGGAGTGGGCCTAAGACCTATTCATTGACAAAGGGTGTCTAGCACATATACCATTATAAGAAATATCTTTTTTTGATAAACAATTTTATTGACTTTTATTGCATGTATGAATAGAGCAAATGGTAACACAGAACAGTGAGCACCACACAGTTTGCACATTTGAGACTTCTGGGTGTTTGTTATTCCCCCTCCCATGTGTCTACCTGTCCCAGTCCTTAGCAATTTATCCATTTGCTCCAAATCCTAGCATATTTCCGTGTGCATCTCCGAGCTGAGTAGATAGGTTCCTCGAGTTCATACCTGTGCGCCATTCAGGGAGAGTTGGTGGGTGGTGGACTTCCATTACCGAGCAATGTCCCGTTTGACCACCACCATCGCCATCCCAACCAGGGAGCAGTCTCCGCTGCTGTCCCCCACCTCATCAAGAACCCCATTAGTGTTTGTTTTGGTGTTAGGATGATGGGGGTTCCCACGTTGCTAGTAAGAGGCAAATTTGGGGGCACTGCCACACCACATGGTAAAAGTCCACATCGGGACATGAGCAGCAGAGGCCATCCAGGCTAGGCGAGAGTCCTGCGCGCCAGAGCCATTGAGAGGTGAGATATGTGGCATGCAAGTAGTTTAGCTGTATGAGTCTGAACCTCCAAGAAATCATGATTTCCCGAGGTGCCAGACACGCCAGGGCCCAGTCTGTTCATTTCAGTGGCCCCATCCAGTCCTTCCATTTCTGTTTCAGGGCTGGTAAAACGTCGGGAGTGTTTATCACCAGAGTGCAATAGATGTGGGATATGCCTCCCCTTCCTAATTTATGCATCAGGAGTTTTGCTTCTAACGGTCTATGTTTGGGGAGATCTGTTAGCGGCGGATTATACGTGTATAGGCCGTGTCTTAGTTGGAGGTATTTATGAAATTACGTCTTGGACAAGGAGAATTGTGCTTGTACCTCTTGGAATGACTGTATCGCGCCACCCGCCCAGACATCTCCTAAAGTAGGAATGCCGATCTTGTCTCACTTAGTGAAGCTTTGAAGATGTGCTGCATACTTGAGTTATCAACGCTGCCACAGAGGGGTCTGCTGTGTCAGGGTTTTCTCCCATCCCAATTCTCTCAAAGCTCTCTGCAAGTACTGGAAGACCACTTTGGTGACATCAGGAAGGTCTTGTGGAACGGGGTCATCGTATAACATCCCCTTCTGTCGTTCTAGACTCAGGAGTGTAAATTCAGGTCTATAGGCCGGGTCGTCCCATCTGCCCATCAGCCAGTCATTGACAACCAGCACGTGTGCCGCTCTATAGTAGAATTGGCGATTCTCCATGCCTGCCTCCTGTCATATACAAGTTCCTAAGTTTGCCATGGTCAATGCGCAGTAGGCAGTTGGATCATAGAAAGGATTGGATCATGGACGTCAATTTCTGAAACCAGCGGTGTGGGATGGGGAGTGGCAAGTTTTGGAACACATAGAGATAGCGGGGGAGATCATTGTTTTGAATATGGCGACTTTCCCTAGTATCAGTAGAGGGCACGATTCCCATTGCTGCAGATTCGCTTTCACATGTTTCGTTAGGGAGGTAAGATAAAGGTCCCAGGTCCTCTTCGGGTGTCAGGAAATATGTATCCAAAGGTATTTGAAGGTTGTGTCCTCTATAGGTATAGAAGTAGGCCAAGTTGCCTTCTCGCTCACTCCTTTGAGCGGGGCCAGCAGTGAATCATGGGGAGTGACCCGTAATCCTGAGGCCAGTACATAGAGCCCTAGGATTTCCAAGCACCCCGGGTCTGAGGTCCGGAGTGTGAGAGAAATAGCAGGATGTCGTCCACACACAGGGAGATTTAGTCTTCTGTGCCGTCCACCCATCGCCATCCCCCCATAGCCGGGTGTCAAAACACAGTAGTCGGGCCAGCCGTCCGAGTGTAAGGGCAAAGAGGAGCGTTGATAATGGGCATCCCTGCCTAGTACCCCTACCGATGGGGAAGGAAGGCGTAAGTACTCCATTGACTACCGTTTATGTCCACAGTTTGGAATATACCATCCCTATATACCCATGGATCCTAGGGCCAGTCCCATTTTCTTCAAAACTCCGAATAGGACGGTCAAGTCTATTGTGTCAAAGGCTTTTTCAAAGTTGAGAAGAAGCAGGGTTAATTGGTCATCAAGCTCTCTCATGCAAGCCATGGCCACGTGGACCTGGTGGATTCAGTGGCGTTTACTACATCCTGGCATGAATCCATATTGCTCCGGATAAATCAGTTAGTGTAAAACAGGCTGAAGTCTGCTGCCTAGGAGGTTGAGGAGTATTTGGACCTCAGCATTGATCAGGGAGATGGGTCTATAAGATGCACATCGGTTAGCAGGAAATCCTGGTTAGGGGATGGCCACGATGGTGGCCGTGTCCAGTTCAAAGGAGAAGCCTCTGTCTGGTGCTTCAGTATATAGGTTGAGCAGGTGGCATATTTACGGTAATATTCTATTGGGAGCCTGTCGGGACCTAGTGCCTTACTCGAGTTTCACCCCTGTATCGCTTCGCCAATTTATTCTTCCATGTTTGGGCTGTCTAGCGCTAGAGGCTCTGCCGGGGAGGACATGTCAATTAGTATATTGTCAAGAATAGGATGTTTTCTTTTTTGCCATTTGGGTGCTCTCCGCGTGTGTACAGTAATTAAAAATGTGTGGCGAAAACTGAGTTATGTCGGCGGAGTTTAGTATTTGGAAGTTGTGGCGATCTAGTATCTCCGTGACTATATGGGAGGGCAAGTTTCTGGTGGCTAGTTAATACAACTGTGTCCCGGACTTATCACTGTGTTTTTAGATTTTTTGCATGGAGGCTCGCCGGCAATGGTGGGCCTCCTCCATGGCCATTTGACGGAGGGATGTTTTTGCTAGGGTCAGTTGGCAGTCTAGAACTTCTGTTGGACGTCTACTATATTGTTGTTTGAGGTCTAGGAAGCAGGATTCAAGAGCCGCCATAGTACAGGTTTTCTCTTTCTGTGTCTCATGGATGTAGCTGTTGGTAATGCCTTTGAGGGTGGCTTTACATGCCATCCAAAGGGTATCTAAAGAGTCCACTGTGCTCTGGTTTCAAGCAAAGTAATTCTCAATACATGGGTCTCAGGGTCCCCTCATTGCCACCTAGGGCTAACTTTGCCGTGGAGTGGTCAGAGATTCCTCTAGGCTGTATATTGGCCAAGGCTAGTTATAGTGTGTCAGTTGCTGGGAGCAGTATGAGGTCTACATGAGAGAGTAATTTATGGGACGCTGATGTGTGGGTATATTTTTCAGTCAGGGGTGCCAGATTCTCCAACTATCACAGAAACCCTGGACGTCCGTCCAGTCTCTGACCTTTTTAACTTCGGTTAGCCAGTCAGTTGTGGGCGGTCTGGAGGCATCTAGGATGGGGTTCGGGGTAGCACTGAAGTCCCCACCCCCCACAGTCATCCCATGGGGCATCTTCACAATGGCCATCATTAGGGAGTCTAGGGTTGTAGTTTGCATGTGGGGTGGGTCGTAGACACTTAGAAAATTGCAGTTCCTTTCTTTGAGGAGTCCCTTCACCCCCACATATCTGCCCAGAGGATCTACAATTGTATTGATCCCTGTTAGGGGTAGGGGAGGAAAAATCGTCACACCCCTGCAACCTCTAGCGAACTCGGCATGGTATACCTTGTCGAAGCCGTATTGTTTAAGGAAGATGCAGTGAGATCCCAAACAGGTGGGTTTCTTGGAGCATGAGAACAAAAGGTTGAAGCGCTTGGCATATTTAAGGACAGCCATCCTGATGATATGATCCACAAGACCATTCGCATTCCACGTCATGATAAGTTGTTTCATGCAAGGTGTGGGCATGAGTTTGGATGTAGGACAGGAGTGCATGCGTATCTGAGGAGGTTTGCTGCAGGAGCGCTGTGGGTGCCATGGTGCCTCTTCTGGGATGGTGTTGAGCGTGGGTGTGAGTGTGTGTGTGGTGCATAACAACAGTAAATATGTAATAACATCCTCTTCCTCCAAACTCCACCCTCTCTATATTTCTCCCCAAGAAGCATCTGTCACCTTGAAATTCCCCTCAAGGAGAACCAGAACAAGTTTAAGATTTGATGGGAATGAGAGGTGGAACTCCTCCTTTAAAACGGATCTTATAAGTAAGCAACTACAATGAAGAAGTTTTGAGATATACCAGGTAGTGGGAGAACATTCTTAGACGCTGTCTGCCCGGTCACAACCCAGCTCCATGGGTGTGTCCCCAGGCCTGACGGAGTCCCCATCTCATAGGGTTTTATGTGTATGAATTCCAAGGGTTGTGTCTGAGTCTGAAGATGCCGAGGGCCGTCTGGGTCCGGTGCACTTCCTCCGGGTTAGCGTCTGGGGTCTTGCACCGGATTGCGACACTTGGTGGGCATTCAGAGGTCATCGTCCAGGGTCCTGTTGGTTCGGGCCCACTCCCAGGGTGTCAAAGAAGTAGGTGCGGTCCTGGAAAATCACCTTAATTCATGTTTGGTACTTCAACATATATTGGACGCTTATGGCTCAGAGCTTTTGTTTTACCTTGTCGAAAGATTTCCTCAGCATCTGAGTTGCCAAGGAGAAGTCAGGGAGTACCATGATGAGCGCAGATTGAAACTTCAGAGGGCCTGCTGATCTGGCCTCTCGGAGGATGGTGTCTCTGTCTAGGTAGTTGAGCAATCGGGCTATCATTGGTTGGGGGTGTGATCCTGAGGGGGCGCGCGGGCCAGCGATCGATTGGCCATTCCAGGACAAACCATTGAGAAGGTTTCCCATGCGGTATCCATGATTTCAACCAGTTCTCTAGAAATGTCATGGGAGCCATATTTTCAGCCTCCTCTGTGAATCCTGTGAATTGGAGTTTGTTTCTTCTCAAGCTGTTCTCCATGTCTTCAGCACACTGTTCGAGGGTGGCTGTGGTGGAGAGTGCTTTCTCCATATTGGTTTTGAGGGTGGCTATGTTGTCCTCAATTGTGGATATCCGATTCTCTGCTGCTGTCATCCTGGTCATTATATTGCGAATGTCTTACTTGAGGAGTGCAACGTATGCCCTCACTGTGCCAACTTTAGCCTCCACTGCTTCTCGAAGGCTTGGATGATGAAGAGGATAGTGTTTATGTCAGTGAGAGCTATAGTCTGTGGGGGTGTTGGTGTGGGCCCCTTTGGTCCGCATCTCTCACTGGGGTTGTGTATTTGTCAATTTTGGGTTGAGCCTGAGTCGTGGGGGATTTGTCTTTGCCCATTACGGCATAGTGTATAGGAGACTATTGTACTGTTTTCATGTTATGGCCAGCCTGGTAGTTCTTGAGTTGTTCAGGAGTAGATCCTCAGATTATCAGAGTCTATACCCCTTTATTAGGAAGGTGTGCAATGTGTGTAGCTTCAGTGCATAGGTGGATTGGCCCTCACCAGGCCATTTTCCCATGAAGTGGCACTGGGCAGCATGAGCAACTGGTGAGTTCCAGCAGGGAATCAGTAGTCGTGAGACTTCCTTTCTTCAGTTCCCCATGTCAGTCGACTAGGGCCCATCTCGTCATGGCTCTGCTGGGTCTCCCAACCGTCCCACCCATGGGGGGCAGCACTTGCAGCCAGGGGCCAGGTCCCCAGCCGCAGGTATTTCATGAGGCCAGCTTCGGGGGCATTTCTGGTTTTCGCAATGCTGGAGAAGGGGGGGAGACACGGGACTAGCAAGCAGCTTCCTTCAGGGCCAAGGGCTTTCAGCTGTCAATCTGAGCCCCAGTTGTTCCCAGAGTCCCAGATGTAACCCGGCTTCCTCACCTGGAGCCGCTCGAGGGCGGGAACGGTCTCCACTGCACCGGTGTGGTGAACTCCGCGCCCGTAGGGGGGGCTCAAGAAATGCAGTTGACATGCCCCGAAGTATTTAGCTTGTGTGTGGATGCAGTATTTTGGGGTCTGATTTGCACTCCCAGGTATCTCTGGATGGCCCGGGCTTGGTAGCAAACTGAGCAGGGTGGGAAGAATCGCTGTCCAGTGCCAAGGCTTTCTGAGGGGAGCCCAGGAGTTTGGTGGCACCCCACACTGCTGGGATTGTCCCCGCACCCTGGGGGGAGATGGGTGTTGGTGTTGAGGGGCAGAGGGGATTTCTTCACGTACTTCACCTGCTTGCTGGTGCATCCTGGATCGGTAGACGGCACCACAGAGAGGGATCTTCCATGTGCCGGGGGCCGGGTGTCCAGCGATCCTGTTTGGGTCCCCCCAGGCTAGATGTAGCAGGTAGCTGCTTCGATGGGGATGGATGGCAGAGGAGGTCCGGGAGCACCAGTAGTGTGCGTCCGCCATCTTGGCCAGTCAGGGCCTCACCCCAATAAGAGATGTGTTACACCTTTACCATAACACAAGGAGGCCTGACACATGCCCCATTAAAAGATGGGCCAGAGATCTATATTCCGACAAAATAAGTCCTTAGACATATATTCAAATATAATGGGGGCCTGAGATTTATGCTTATATCCTGAAAAAAGGGGGCTAGCCTGTGAAAATACCTGACTGTGGTTAAAAGGGCCTAAGAAACAAATGTGATCCCAACGGGTGAGCTACAGGCATCTTCATAATAGAAGGCGTCTTCATAATAAAAGAATCAATACATTCCATAAAAGTTTTGAGAACGAGAGAATAAATATCCTACTCAGTAAAAAAGATATATATTTTTTTTAAATCTCATGTTCTTTCCATTTAATGCCTGTTTTTGGAGGGTCGGTGGAGCTGGTAGTTCTCCTCATTGCCTGATGTGTCTAAAGATTTAAACGTTACTGTTAGAAATGGGATCTCTGGTTGGCTAAGGCTTGCGCCAAAGCCAGGCAGAGACCACCACTCTAGTCAGGGCAAGGGAGTTACACGCCAAAGATAACCCCTGCTCACCCCCTTGGTAGCTTGGCACGAGCAGTCAGGCTTATCCCGGAGGCAATGTGTAAAGCGTTTGCGCAACACACCCACAGCAACAACATACTAGGCACACCACAAAAAGGAACTCCACACAAGGTTATATATAAAAATAGCCTTTGTATTATCATAAAACACATTAGAATAGTACTCACATAATATACATTGTGCCACCTGGCACGGGGTCATATTTACAAGGGAATTATTTACACCTGACAGGGCCAACTGGACCACTGTCAGAACCAGCACAAAGCGAACTTAGTATATGTAGTACTTATAATAAATGTAGAACACATCATGAACGTACAACCAGTAATCACTGGTAACCACTGTACTTAGCATCAGCCTGTAACATAAACTACATTATGCACAGTATCACATCAGGCGCGAATTACATTCTGCGCCAACCTCATAAGCATAAATACGTTATGCAATCCTCTCATAAGTCTAAACACATTAGACCCTAACCTCCTAAGTATAACTCACATTAGGGCGTAAATCACGGTAGAGAATAACTCACAACCTAAACGCATTAGGTAATAATAAAATCACAAGCATAAAAACATTATGCAAAACCTCATAATCATAACAGTACATTAGAGGCATAAAACAGGGTGCGTAAATCATAATACATGAATCACATTTCCTAGCACCACCATATCACATTAGCACATACCTCACAGTAGAAACCTTAGCAGAGGCATAAATCACATTTAGGGCCTGGCGCCCTATAATTCTAACAGTCCCCCTGGCCAACTGGCCATCTCAAAAAGGGGCTCAAATGCCCTATGTCCCAGAGTCCGGGCTGCTGCCTAGGCAGCGAAAGTCAAGGGTGCGCAACTGCGCAAACCTAAACGTAGCAGCTTGCACTAAGTGCTGCGCAGCTGTGAAGAAAAGGGGGGCCAAGGAGTGCATCTCACTCCTAACTTAAAAGACGTGTCCCCCTAAGAAAGAATAACCTACACGGTGCAGCTGCCCACTACTTGCTGGGCAGCTGTAGGTACCAATTGAGGCCTGGACACTCACGGGCCCTTTGGGTGGACCAATATGCAAAGCGTTATAGCTGCCCGCGCTGGTGCGGCGCAGCTGGGGATCAACAAAACGAAGGGGCCCTGGCACATCTGTGCCCTCCAAACCAATGTCTCACTGGGGCCCTGGGGGCCTATAACTAAATAAAATGGTCCCCAATGTTGCAGACATGGCACTGGCACTACACGTGCCCTCTGAGCCCCACTCCGGGACTCTTAGAAAATGAAAGTGCCCCCTTTATGCAGCTGCCCTCTAGCAAACGGGGCAGCTGGGATCAATAAACTAAAAGGGCCCTGGCACATCTGTGCCCTCGGGGCCCCACTGGGCCCTTTTAAACAAATATGCCCATCGGTGGAGCCACACGGGCTCTCCAATAACCATGCCCAATGTTGGAGCGGCCCGCTGGCAGACGGGGCCGCTCAGGAGAACAACCACGGTGCCTTCCCTGGCACCGCACCGCACCTCTCGCGCCCCCACTCACCGGGCTCCAGGGCGGTTCTCCTCTCCTCGCTGGCACTCTGCTCTTCGCCCGGTCCCTCTCCTGGGACCGGGACTTCAGCGTGGAGCCTACGGGGCTCCAGGCGTCTCCTCTTTACTCCGGGCACCGAGGGCTGGCGGCGGGGCTCTCTCACTCCGGAGAGCCTCGCTGGTGTTGGCGGACTCTTCACCCGGGCCCCCTCCTGGGACCCGGGACTTCTCTGTGGTGCGCCGGGAGGCGAGGTGGGCTCCCGTTCTCCCTTGCTCTGCACACCGGGGCTCCTCTCGGCTCATGGGAGCCCCGCACCGGCACCGCCATCACTTCCGGTCCTACTTCCCTCGTCAGGCCCCGCCCATAGTCAGGCGCGGCGGCCTGACTTCCTGTTCCTCGGCTCGGCCGCAGCGGTGATTTTCCTCGGCGGCAAGAGGGGTAGGCTCCCTCGAGATTTAAAATATAAAGCGGGGTGCGCACCCGCTATTCACATAAAAGCATAAGCGGGGTGGGCACCCGCAAAAGGGCACCACAATGCGGGGTGGGCACCCGCTCCTCTCCGGCAAGGCGGGGGAATTCCCTACAAAGCAGGGTTTGCAGCTCAGCGCTGCGCAGCCCACGCACTCTTCAGGGGAAGAGTAAATTAAAGCAGAGCGCTTCCCAGGGCGCCAAAAGGATGCAGCAGCAGTCCTCCCCTAAGGGAGAGCAAGTCCTGGAAAAGTAAAGGGCATGCAGGGCCCAGGGAGGCAAGCCCTCCTGGCAGCCCCCCCCCTGGGCCCTCAGCAGCAGCATGCCCTGCAGAACCAGCACACCAGAACTGCACTGAAACTGAACAACTTTCATGGGGTCACAGCCCCTATATTTATATTAACATTTTCCTTTGTGTCCCAGCACAGGGCTGGGGAAAACCAGACGCAACTGGTTTGGGGGAGCTTTGGAGCACTTTGTTTTGCTCAAGCTCCTCTTCCCTTTCACAGGACAGGCTAGGGACATCAGACGCACCACAGGGGTGGAGCCAGCATTGTGGAGGGAAGGCACAGCCCTATTCAGGTCCCAGGTGCAACTCCTCCCTCCCATCTAGATGCAGATCTCCCTATTCAGCCCTGCGCTGACTCACCCTGCCCCTCCTGGAGTCACACACACCTCCCAGCCCCTGTCACTCACAAGCCAGACATGCAATTCACATCAGGCAGGCAGACACAGAGCACACATAAATGCCAACTTCTAAAAGTGGCACTTCTCCACTAGTCACAATAAATCTGCGCACACCATTGCGCAGCATTTATTCTCACGAGTTCGCACATACTAAACTCGCCCCTGCACTCCTCTCACACCAGGAATTACCATGGACACACATATCCCCCCTGCATTCCTATGGGAGGGCAGGACAATCTCACCACACGCACTCAGCGCGCACGCACTTTACACTGGACCACAGTGCTAAAGTGCCCAGAGACTTAAAACTACTAACATACAAGGCAAAAAGTTTAGGGGTGAACCTGCCAAAAAGGGCCAAGTCCAACACAACCCCCTTCCAGCCAAAACGCAGGGCAGACCAATCACCACCGTGATGGGCTTCCCTGCTTGGGGCGATAGAACACGGACGCGGGCCCGCACTGCAGGGACACCCTCCGGTTCTACGCCACTTGGAACCCATGGAATCCATCTAAGAGAAAAAAAACTCAGGACCAACTAGGCTACCCCACCGGTACTCCTTAGTTGTCCACGGCCAGGACCAGGCCCTAGGCCACCCAGATGCCACTGGTCCTTGCCAATCCAGAGTGGGGGGGCAGTAACCCCTGGCATACAATAGCCACTCTCCCTCTCAGTGTAGTTCCAAACTACCACTGATCCTTCAACCTAGGGTCCGCACCCTCAGGCTGACCAGAGGTCATGGGCGAAGCATCTCCTCACCCTACCTCTACTTCTGACGTTTCGCGCTCTCCCAGGAGAAGCACCTACCAGAACACAACTCTCCCACCAGTTCAGGACCTCTCTCCATCACTGGTCTACCACCTGGGAAATAAATTCACCGGCTGCACCGGGGTCAGAGGCGAGGACTCCCTCCCTATGCACCCCCTTCCAGAGTCCGATACCCTCCCAACTGGAGTGGTACCCCCTAAAAGGCAAAACCGGCCAGGACACTGATTACAGCCGCCCTGCTGTCCAGATCAGGAAACACCTGCTACTGGCTCCCCAACCCAGGGACGTACCCTTTGGTCAGATGCCCGGCGAACCAGGACTTCACGAGGGTGACACATAACTAATGGGTCGTGTGAAAGTCTGCCCGGCGCAAACCCAGGGCAGAAGTGGCATCACCATGGTCACTCATTGGCGACTCAGCCCTGCTGGCTGGCCCCTGACCCACTGGCTCTTCCACTGGGTACTTTTTCCCCCTCTCACCCCTCACTCTGGACTTCTGCACCCTCCCAAGGGGAGTGGCACCGCCAGACACCAGAACTACTGGAGCTCTGCTTACAGAGGCTCCACGTTCTCTAGTCACTGGGAGATCCTCCTCAAATGGCCTACAAGTACAGCCTAGGCCCCCAACCTGGTGTTCCCTGAAGAAACCATCCAGGCCCTGGGACTGGGTTTCGGGCACACTCACTCCTTCTCCTCTGAGACAGGACGTGAGCCCCTACACCCCTCCCACTACACTGGGACCTAGCTGGGCTACACTGAACCTCTTCCACCACACAGGACCGGAAGATACCCGAGCCACTCTTATTGGACTCACTCCCCCATGCAAGCTCCTTATTTCAGAGAACTCACACCCAAGTATTCAGCAAGCTCCTTATTTCAGAGAACTCACACCCAAGTATTCAGCAAGCTCCTTATTTCAGAGAACTCACACCCAAGTATTCAGCAAGCTCTTTATTTCAGAGAACTCATACTCACTCGTCCAGTGCAACACACCATTTATCCACACACACCCCCCCCCCAGACCGGTGAGACAGTATCTACTGCCCCTGAATCTCAACCTGCACCCCTCTTACTGAGCACCAGGTACCATACTCTGGGAACGGGACGGGGAATTCATGCACTGGACACACTTCTGCTGCCACCACTGGATCCCACCCTTACTGGGGAATCCAGAAAACTCACACTGCACTTAGGGGATAATCTACCCTCCCGAGCTAGTGACTCCATACCAATTAAGTCCCCACTGTAGGCCAACCCAAGAACCAGCACAATGGCTCAAGGGCAGTCTCTCCTCCAGATTCTCTGGTTTCTGTCCTTGGCAGGACACCCAACTCATAGTGCACAAGAAACACATTTCAAAAAGAAATGACACTTAAAACAAACTCAGAAACAATAATCCCTTTCCATGTGACTATTTAAATGCAGAGTTTTGTAGTGCAGCCAGTTGTCGCCTTGGTACTGCGCAAACGCAAGTCCAAATCCCCACCGCTGACAACCAATGTTAGAAATGGAATCTCTGGTTGGCTAAGGCTTGCGCCAAAGCCAGGCAGAGACCACCACTCTAGTCAGGGCAAGGGAGTTACACGCCAAAGATAACCCCTGCTCACCCCCTTGGTAGCTTGGCACGAGCAGTCAGGCTTATCCCGGAGGCAATGTGTAAAGCGTTTGCGCAACACACCCACAGCAACAACATACTAGGCACACCACAAAAAGGAACTCCACACAAGGTTATATATAAAAATAGCCTTTGTATTATCATAAAACACATTAGAATAGTACTCACATAATATACATCGTGCCACCTGGCACGGGGTCATATTTACAAGGGAATTATTTACACCTGACAGGGCCAACTGGACCACTGTCAGAACCAGCACAAAGCGAACTTAGTATATGTAGTACTTATAATAAATGTAGAACACATCATGAACGTACAACCAGTAATCACTGGTAACCACTGTACTTAGCATCAGCCTGTAACATAAACTACATTATGCACAGTATCACATCAGGCGCGAATTACATTCTGCGCCAACCTCATAAGCATAAATACGTTATGCAATCCTCTCATAAGTCTAAACACATTAGACCCTAACCTCCTAAGTATAACTCACATTAGGGGCATAAATCACGGTAGAGAATAACTCACAACCTAAACGCATTAAGTAATAATAAAATCACAAGCATAAAAACATTATGCAAAACATCATAATCATAACAGTACATTAGAGGCATAAAACAGGGTGCGTAAATCATAATACATGAATCACATTTCCTAGCACCACCATATCACATTAGCACATACCTCAAAGTAGAAACCTTAGCAGAGGCATAAATCACATTTAGGGCCTGGCGCCCTATAATTCTAACAGTCCCCCTGGCCAACTGGCCATCTCAAAAAGGGGCTCAAATGCCCTATGTCCCAGAGTCCGGGCTGCTGCCTAGGCAGCGAAAGTCAAGGGTGCGCAACTGCGCAAACCTAAACGTAGCAGCTGGCACTAAGTGCTGCGCAGCTGTGAAGAAAAGGGGGGCCAAGGAGTGCATCTCACTCCTAACTTAAAAGACGTGTCCCCCTAAGAAAGAATAACCTACACGGTGCAGCTGCCCACTACTTGCTGGGCAGCTGTAGGTACCAATTGAGGCCTGGACACTCGCGGGGCCCTTTGGGTGGACCAATATGCAAAGCGTTATAGCTGCCCGCGCTGGTACGGCGCAGCTGGGGATCAACAAAACGAAGGGGCCCTGGCACATCTGTGCCCTCCAAACCAATGTCTCACTGGGGCCCTCGGGGCCTATAACTAAATAAAATTGTCCCCAATGTTGCAGACATGGCACTGGCACTACACGTGCCCTCTGAGCCCCACTCCGGGACTCTTAGAAAATGAAAGTGCCCCCTTTATTCAGCTGCCCTCTAGCAAACGGGGTAGCTGGGATCAATAAACTAAAGGGGCCCTTGCACATCTGTGCCCTCTGGGCCCCACTGGGCCCTTTTAAACAAATATGCCCATTGGTGGAGCCACACGGGCTCTCCAATAACCATGCCCAATGTTGGAGCGGCCCGCTGCCAGACGGGGCCGCTCAGGAGAACAACCACGGTGCCTTCCCTGGCACCGCACCGCACCTCTCGCGCCCCCACTCACCGGGCTCCAGGGCGGTTCTCCTCTCCTCGCTGGCACTCTGCTCTTCGCCCGGTCCCTCTCCTGGGACCGGGACTTCAGCGTGGAGCCTACGGGGCTCCAGGCGTCTCCTCTTTACTCCGGGCACCGAGGGCTGGCGGCGGGGCTCTCTCACTCCGGAGAGCCTCGCTGGTGTCGGCGGACTCTTCACCCGGGCCCCCTCCTGGGACCCGGGACTTCTCTGTGGTGCGCCGGGAGGCGGGGTGGGCTCCCGTTCTCCCTTGCTCTGCACACCGGGGCTCCCCTCGGCTCATGGGAGCCCCGCACCGGCACCGCCATCACTTCCGGTCCTACTTCCCTCGTCAGGCCCCGCCCATAGTCAGGCGCAGCGGCCTGACTTCCTGTTCCTCGGCTCGGCCGCAGCGGTGATTTTCCTCGGCGGCAAGAGGGGTAGGCTCCCTCGAGATTTAAAATATAAAGCGGGGTGCGCACCCGCTATTCACATAAAAGCATAAGCGGCGTGGGCACCCGCAAAAGGGCACCACAATGCGGGGCGGGCACCCGCTCCTCTCCGGCAAGGCGGGGGAATTCCCTACAAAGCAGGGTTTGCAGCTCAGCGCTGCGCAGCCCACGCACTCTTCAGGGGAAGAGTAAATTAAAGCAGAGCGCTTCCCAGGGCGCCAAAAGGATGCAGCAGCAGTCCTCCCCTAAGGGAGAGCAAGTCCTGGAAAAGTAAAGGGGCATGCAGGGCCCAGGGAGGCAAGCCCTCCTGGCAGCCCCCCCCTGGGCCCTCAGCAGCAGCACGCCCTGCAGAACCAGCACACCAGAACTGCACTGAAACTGAACAACTTTCATGGGGTCACAGCCCCTATATTTATATTAACATTTTCCTTTGTGTCCCAGCACAGGGCTGGGGGAAAACCAGACGCAACTGGTTTGGGGGAGCTTTGGAGCACTTTGTTTTGCTCAAGCTCCTCTTCCCTTTCACAGGACAGGCTAGGGACATCAGACGCACCACAGGGGGTGGAGCCAGCATTGTGGAGGAAGGCACAGCCCTATTCAGGTCCCAGGTGCAACTCCTCCCTCCCATCTAGATGCAGATCTCCCTATTCAGCCCTGCGCTGACTCACCCTGCCCCTCCTGGAGCCACACACACCTCCCAGCCCCTGTCACTCACAAGCCAGACATGCAATTCACATCAGGCAGGCAGACACAGAGCACACATAAATGCCAACTTCTAAAAGTGGCACTTCTCCACTAGTCACAATAAATCTGCGCACACCATTGCGCAGCATTTATTCTCACGAGTTCGCACATACTAAACTCGCCCCTGCACTCCTCTCACACCAGGAATTACCATGGACACACATATCCCCCATGCATTCCTATGGGAGGGCAGGACAATCTCACCACACGCACTCAGCGCGCACGCACTTTACACTGGGCCACAGTGCTAAAGTGCCCAGAGACTTAAAACTACTAACATACAAGGCAAAACGTTTAGGGGTGAACCTGCCAAAAAGGGCCAAGTCCAACAGTTACACAGATGGTGATGGGAGCCATATGCAAAGTTGTAAATATCACTGTTGAACTGAAGTTTGCCAAAAACTAAGGTTGGTCATATTTGCCGGCCATTTGACCAGGGAGCCACTGTTGAATTATCTGTATAGCAGGCTAACTCACTTTACATGAATTACAGTCCATTATCACATTGTTAAATGCTGGCCTGCTGAGGTCTGTCTCTCTAAATGTTACTGCCCCCTCATATTCAGTCACTCTCATTACTGTTTTAAATGATTGATCATACATAATGGTTGTCCACATTTTCCACAACTCATTGAGCCTGATACACAAAGCTATTTGCATATGTAGGTTTCACACATGCTAATGTTTTGTCTCACAAGTGCAAACCCATGTTCAGTATTTGCAAAACTTGGGTTTGCAGTTTTGAAGTGATTTACACATGTGTAATATTAAGCCATGATGGTTTAATAATAGGCATATGTATACCCTAATCCAGATGTGGAGAGGTGGGGGCATATTTATGAAAGTTATAGCGCAGGTGCTGCGCTGCCCTGTGTCACAGGGAAAGGGCAGGAGTGCACTGTATTTAACCAATGCGGCACATTCCTGCCCTTTCCCCTAGTGCTGGTGCCGTTTTGGCAGCCTAGCGCCAGCACAGGCACCCTTGCATGATGGTGCAAGGGTGCCTGTATTACAGACAGTATTTTTTTTGTGTTGGAAGGGCACCTTCCTGCACAAAAACAATCCTGAGAGGCTATTTCCTCTTTCTCGGTGTGCTGCCGAATGCAGCACACATAGAAAGAGTTAAAACGAGCAGAAATAAAGATATTTCCCCTCAGGACGCCTCTCCAGGGGAGCAGTGGTTAACGATAGCCCCTGCGGTGTGGGGGGCCCCTGAGCTACAGGGGGCCCCTTATGGCACTGTGCATGGATGGCAGACTTGAATGGGGCTGGAGCGTGGACCCACTCCATGTAACATGCAGGGGGACCCCCTCAAGTTTGGTTATGCCACTGCTGGGGTGGAGTATCTTTTTGGCGCATTCCCAGGTTTACCATGTTTGGTAAATCTGTAAATGCATCATAAACCATGGGAGTTGGTGGGAACACCCATGCCACACCCATGGAATGCCTCCCTGGCGCAGAGTAATGCAACGCAGCGATTTGCGCTGTGTTGCATTACTCCAGATTTACGAAACCAATTAAAGCCACGAAAAGTGGCTTTGCGTGGCTTAAAAAATCTGACTTAAAGGTTTGCATCACGCATGTACCACGTAGCGTGGTGCAAGCATGACGCAAACCTCTCATAAATATGCCCCGTGGTGTGTGAATGCCCCGAAAAGATTGGAAACACCTAGGGGCATATTCACAAGCCCCTATCGCCACAGGAACGTCACTTTTTTCGACATTCCTGTGGCGATAGGGGCTTCACCTTATTCACAAGGCAGCGTTAAGCCACTTAACGTGGCTTAACGCTGCCTTGTGAATAAGGCACCCTTTCACGCTATACTTAGCGTGAAAGGGAGGGCAATGGGTGTTGCTGTGGGAATTCCACCGCAACACCCATTGCTCTGACGCTGCCTCCTATTCACAAGAGCAGCGTAAATAGGAGGCAGCGTCAGAATTAAGACCAGGGAAAACCTGGTCTTAACCTGGCGAAGCAAAGAGAAATGTTTAATTTCTCCTCGTTTTGCTGTTTTCATGTGTGCTGCGTTGTGCAGCACACATGAAAACAGCAAAAGGCCAATGATTGTGTATGTACAGGAAGGTCCCCCTTCCTGCACATAAACAATCATTTTTTGAAAATGCCGTTTTGCAACTTCTATGTGTGCTGCCTCAAGCAGCACACACAGAAGTTGCAAAACGGCATTTCAAGATTGTTTATGTGCAGGAAGGGGGACCTTCCTGTACATACACAATCTTCCCTTGCACGCAGACAACCTTGCACCATGGTGCAAGGGTGCCTGCGTTGGCGCTAAGCTGCTACACTTAGCGCCAGCGCAGGCGGATATGCAAGGCTGCAACATATCCTTGTGAATATGGTGCAGCCTTGCGTTTCTGAACTGGCGAAGTGAGGCGTTAAGCCATGACGGCTAACGCCTCACTTCGCCACTTCCTTGTGAATATGCCCCCTACTTCCTTACAATTTTTTTCCACCCTGTTCCCACCGTGGAAACGGGCAGAGGCTTAACTCTGTTCAACAGTACGAGCAAATCAGTTTCCAGGATGAGAATGCGAAACTGTACTAATGAATTCAAGCAGGGATTTACCAAATTGTTGCAGGTTTTTAACAGTGCTTTTGGAAACCTTTGGAATTTCCTGCAATTTGGAAACCCAAGGAAGATGATAAGGAAGACGATAAAACCCAGAACTGAGTCAATTAAAAGGTCATTTTTATTTGAAGCAGCATAGCAGGGTGATTTTGATTATGGTAATATAAGAAACAGAGGTGGTGGGGGAAGGGGGGGGGTGTAATTAAGTGTATTCAGTATTACACCTGAGAATTTTGAAAGCTTAGTATCAGTGTGCGCGTTTGAAAACATAAAAATGGTCCGATGGCAAGAAATGTACATCTATATAATTTTCTTATTTTGTCTTAGTGTATACAAAACCATGAACATTTTCTATTTACGGATAAAAAAGGCAATTAGTAGATTCAGTTGACTTACATAAAATAGCATATATAAATGACTATTACATATGTATTAGTTCTTTAAAAGGAACCTGAAAAACAAACACCTCAATTTCCTTACATTTCAATTGCTTGATTAGAAAGAGCGAGTACATTATTCTCGGGCCCGATTCCTCAGAACGGGTATTTACAGCTTTTTGCAGTTCTATCGGATTCTATAAATGAGAGAGAACTCGGGGTACCAGGGTTCCTGGCACTCACTCATGGTAATCAGTCTGCAACAGAGTGTGGAGCTAAATAAAGCATTCTTGACACTGTGAATAGACGCGGGCTTGCAGTTGAAGGCTTTCTTCAAGGGAGAGTGTATGGGGCGCGTATTGTTCAGTGCCACACAAGCATAAAAGTTGCAATAAAGTAGAAAAGCCCATCCAAATGTTGTGTGTGCGTTACACTTTTTGCACAACCATAAGGGTAGGTTTAGACTTGCGTAGGCCACTGAAAAGGCCTTAGCCAATTTAAGGCAGGAAAACAGCCTCATCTCCTTGACCTATCTGGGGCATACAACACCGTTGACTATACAAATTTCTTAGACAGGCCTGGAAAATTATGAGGAATATCATACACTCACCTGTTCTGTGCCCAATCCTTTTCACCAACTCCAGTCAGAACGTCAGGATTGGAATGGTGGAATACTCCACTCTCCCTGTACCTTGAGTGTTCCTCAAGGTTTCTCTCTTTTTTGTATCTTTTTCAGTTGCAGCATTTTTGCCCAATCTTTGTTAGAACTTCTCCAGCAGTATAATGAGAATTTGCAAGTGTGCTCAAATAATACTACTTATCCATGAATGGAACCAAGACTGAGATCATCCTAATGGGAGAAAATTAGCACATCAGCATACTCAAAAAACTTGTGGCCAGGCTGCAAACAACAGAAACATATGCAGCCTTGAAAGGCCTAAGGGGGACCATATCAAGTTTACTTCGCAGGCCCTCCAAGGGATACTCGTTGAAGCTAAAATCAAAATGGTGCTTGTGTCCACGATCCTCAAAGCCTACTGGGAAAAACTGCATAAGCCTTGGCTGTACCCAGTCTTAATGCAGGTGTGTGGTTTGTGCTTCTCAATATTGTGGGTAGCTACTAGCAGGTAGGGTGCTAAGTTGTTTAGGGATTAAATACACATGTATAATGCTATGATGCATTTTTTATCCTATATACTTTTTTAAAGTTCACTGTTGCCAATACTATTGCGATTCTTGCCACAATTATGCTGTGTATATTTTTAACTAGGTTGGTATGTACACCTAACAAAGACCTGTGTTATAAGTATAAAACATCCTGTAGATGCGAGCTTAGAGGAACTCATCCATACCCTTCTAGGTATATGTCAGAACTAACTGCAAGTCCTGGTAAGGTTCTTCGTCCTGCTATAGTCAGAGGAAGAGGCCATAGGGACATCAGTTTCTCGACATACCTTGTGTCGGGGGGTGAAGAGTGGTCCACTGGTGTGACCAGCACACTTCGCATGCAACTTACTAATGGTACAATCAGCTCAGGTGGTGTTACCGGACAATGGTCATACCATTTGTAAACAATGTTCAGTACTGAAATCAGGGCTACTGACTAAAAACTACACAATATATTTGTGAACAGATCTAATGTTCCAAAAACTCTATTCATGGTGAGGGTCTGATCGTGCCTGGAACGGAAAAGAGAGAACAAATGCAGGGAGTAGAAATAAGGTATTGTAAGGTCTACAAACAGCTAATGTTTTCAAAGCTTTATGAATATAAGTACTGATTCAAATTGAGGATCACAATCTTACTTCTAAGAAAGGATACTTTGTATCTCTTTTCTTTTATTAAACAGTGTTTGCAAACCTTGACGTTCGCGAATACTTTCATAGAAAAGCAAGAAGCAAACACAACAGCACTGGCAATGTAAAGAGTATCTGCAAGGCAATCGGACAGTGACTTAGAGTTTGTGCCCCAACACTGGGAGTACGGTGGGGATAAACTGATCTCAGAGGTGCCACAGGCATACAGTGGCAACAGTCTGGAAGCACACTGGGTTATGGAAGGGCCAAAAAACTACCTGGATCCAACTCACCAGCTAGCCTTTCCGGTGATGGACTGCTGCTCACAGAATGCTAATAGGAACAGCAAAGAAGCTCCTAAAAATAATACAAGTTGGTGCAAAGAGGGATGTGCTTGCTATGTTTAGGTACCTCGTAATCACAACAGATGCCAGGTCATTTTCATGAGCAGCCCATCTTCCTTGCTCTTATAGGATATGAGAGGCTCTGCTGATGTTTAAGAACATTGGTGTCTGATGAGATGAATCTTCAGCTCTCTCCCCCATCTTAAGGAACGGATACAGAGGCCACCATCTCTCTTCAGCAGAGGAAGACTCCTTGGGATGATCGGTGGCTTCCACATTAAACAGAATTAGCAGCAGTAGTAGCATAGCCAGGAAGCAGATCTTCAGCAGGATCTTGATAGGTTCAGCAAAAAGGGGTCAATGCAGGTCCAAGTATAGAAAATGGCATCAAGCTATTGATAAGCTCGAATTTAGAGCCACAAGGTTGGACAGTTGCATAAGCTCAAAGTACGATCACTGTAAAGTGCATACAACACATTCAAAGGGCCAGTCAATCAAGTAGATGGTACAGTTGCCTCTCCAGGGAGGAGTGTGGGAGTGCATGGACTTCACCCAAAGTGCAGGTGAATAATCCAGAGGTTTCACTGGCAGGAACTAGAAAAATGCCCTCCAAACTACTATAAAGAAAAACAATGGTTCTGTCGGGTGTAAAAACTATTTCTTATACAATAAATCAATTCACAGAGTAATTCATCAACTACTCCTATCTGAGTTTAGTTCAAGGAACACATACAAAGCACAAAAGCAACACAAATTGGTGAGTATTATGTTATTTTATATAAATTGCATGATTTATAAATACCCAGACAATTATAAAAGCTGTCAAACACAAGGTGAAATGTAATGTGATACGTGATCAAGTGACATATTGTGCTCAGTGATAAAACTAGTGCGTATTATGTACAAAGTGACTAAAATATGTACAAGGGAAACAGAAGGCCAGAAGCAGAAAAACCAATGACTTTGCAGCTTAAACAAATTAGTCTTTTGTGCGCAAAGCCTTGATCTGGACCAAAGAATATCGTCGACGTTTCAACCCAAGATCAGCACTACTAGGTAGTCAATGCGGGTCTTCATCAGGACAAAGGTAGGGCAAGGGATGACAGCCTGCGAATAGCAAGGTGTATAAATCAGGTGTGTTCCATATCTATACACAAAAATTCCTATGGTAGGCAACTTAAACAGTGGCAGAAAACTCACCTACAGATGCCTAATTAGGCATCAAGAGCATATAGGGATATTCACCACCTTATCCCCGTCGTAGCAATTCTAAAAACAAGGAAGGGAAAGATGGGATTGGTAATTTATATGGATTCCTTTTAAGACCTGCCTGCATTGGCGGTCATCTCATAACAGTTATGTGTTTTCAGGTGGTTTGACAACTCACCGAAGTCAGTATGTATACGGGGAGGTGAAGAAAAACGGTTTAACTGATGCCCACTCATCTTCATAAGCGCACTCAGGCGCTTACAACATGGTGATGTGGATCACGGGCAGGTTCTGTTAAAAAGGAAAACCGAAAGAGAATTGGAATAGACCCACCGGTTTAACCATTAAGAATGTTTGGGGCTAAGATGCCAAAAGACTCACCCAATTCAGTATACTGGCCAAAGCGGTAATTAATAGATCCGCTTGGTAGAATGCTCACGCTCTGGAGCTCTCTTATGGTGATGTGGATAGAAGGGCGGTTCTGTTGAAAAACCAGGAGGGGGAATAAAATGTGCCCACTCGTTCCATTATCAAACAGGAGACACTCGCACCATATAAACGATCCCTCCGGATACGCTTACCTCGAGTAATTTCTTAAAACGCCTCCGATCGTCAGTAGCGTGCACAGGCATGAGTCCTGGCAAGCCGGTGTGATTCAACAAGGAGTCTACGTGGCAGACAACAGATATGCCTCTCAACACGTAATTGACGTACAGGTTTGCGTCGCGTGGTGTGGAGCAGCAGCTGAATGCTGGCTCGCCTGGTTGCTAAGCAACCGACTCAAATGCCATGAATCGTGAGGAGCATGGTGACGAGTGGAGCTGCAGCTAGATGCTTGCTCCCCTGGTTGCGAGGCAACCGATTTAAAGGCCGTGTAAAGTGCATTGTAACTGCAAAACACAACCCTCGGATGCGCAATTGTTTGTGGGTATCAGAAACAAGTATTTTACAATAAAAATACACATAGATGCACAATTGTAAACTAATTATGAACCAATTACGTGCACATTAAAATGCTCATGCAGTTTGTATAAAGTCAAACAATAAAGAAAAGAGAGAAATCATTATAACTTTCATAGAGCCGATCAATACAACATGGTTGAACATATTGCCTTTACAAGTCAGAAACCTTAGAAATCAGTATTTACAATATTAACAGACAGTGTGCCATTGTGGATATGCCACATGTCAGTCAATTATGAAATTGTAAATGCGGGCGTTCATGCAACAAGTATTACTGCAGATGTAAAAGACTAGCGTCGTTGTAAATTATGCCAGTAGTTCATGAAATATTACACATATCATATATGATACATAAGACACGTTCTTGTCTGATTCGGCCACAATGTGCAGAACTTTAGGCTAAGTGCCCCTACAAAATGTCATTCTGCAGATATAGTAATTGTGACAGTAGCTCATGTAACATTAAACATACGTGATCCAGAATCCTCAGAAAATATACGTCTGATTCGGCCATATCAACCGTATATTATGTGTTTTGTGTAGGCCACTCAGGTGTTAAAGTTGGCCCATTTGCCTTGAGGTCTCCTCAGGGGCGTAGAAACACTAAAATTCTGGGGGGGACAGGGACAACCTTGTGGACTTTCCAGTGACCCCATACAAATTGCCTGTTGTGTGAGACCGTGCGCCCGTTAAACAAATACAATCACATAGTTTTGAAGTGAAATATTGAGAAAGGCCGGCATTAGTCACAGTTTGCAAATATGCTTTATTGTTATTTACATTCACATAGTAATTAGACCAAATGTTAAAAAAAACATGTATATGAATCTTGCATCTTCATGCACAAAGCAAACAAAGGTCGCTGACTTCGGGGGGGGCGTCGTGTTTGCAAGTGCATTATGGTTTGAAAAGTACCTGCTGCTGCATTCCTGGTCTCCAGCAATTTTCAGGCAACAATAAAAAATGTGAAGATAACTCCGGTGACTAATGTTCTTTGTTGAGAGAGATCGGAGGTTTGTCTAGTGGATGGTTTGGCTCAAGGTAAGGTAGCCACAGTGGGTTAATATGCCTGCTGCAAAGAACGTGTACTACGCAGATCACAAAGTGCATATAATGTAAATAGGTCAGTGGGTTACTGCTTTTGTCTGAGAGATTTTTTTGTTACTTGAAGTTTATAAGTTAAAATCCTAACATAGAACAATGAGCTATTAACCTGCATCAAAGAGCTGCATGAAAACTGCAAGGTATAGATTAGACCGTTATGATTTTCCCCCTGTATTTCATTAGCCTAATGTTGGAAAATGGGTTCATTTGGATAGAAATCAATTCTGATTATTATAGAGAACCCCCAACCGTGGTGTTATGTTTTAAATTCTGAGTTTGTGCTTCTCCAGTGTTGCAAAGTCATCCTCTGCCCTGGGCACCCCCCTCAACTGTTTGCTGACTGCTACTGGTGGTAACTGACTCTGGGCTCTGCCTAACCAGGCCCAGGGCCAGTGCTATGCTGAAAGAGACACTTAAAAATACAGTGAAAACACCTACATACACTAGGGTACACTATGGGTTAGGGTACCACTATGATTGGCATGACCTCCCCTATAAGGCCCTAGTACGTGATAGAGCAGGGGGATTAAAACTACCTCTAAGTCCCTAGTATATAATAGGGAATGGCAGTTTAAAGGCCAGCAGCCTTTCTGCACTTGCATGTGTGCACTTCTGAAGCCCGAGGTCAGTTTAAACGCAGCCCAGTGTTGCAGGACTGCTTTTAAAATGCAAATTGTGTCCAAATTGACTTCTGTGTTTGTAGCACTTAAAAATTGATGAACTACAATGTTGGGGCATATTAGGTATCTCCAGAGTTTCCCCAAGGTGTCCCAGGGGTGGGGGGGGGGGTCTTAGGTATCTATAAAGAGGACCCTTATAAAATGAGATTTATATGCCCTGGGTTTAGTGAAATTGAACATTGCACTCCCCACATTGTAGTAAAGTGCTTCCCAAAATCGACTTTTGTGCTAGGAGCACTGTGAAGTGAGGATCTGCAATATTTTGATATAATCAGAACCCCTAAAGTCTTTTCTAGGTGTTCCAGTGGTGGGGGCCCTGTAGGGATAAGCAGGGTCCTTATAAAACATGTTCTATAGGCCCTGATATTGGAGAAATTGCCCAGTTCATATTTCCATTGCAGATCCCCAGCCCATAGGTTAACATTTCAAGAAGTTATTAATTAATAACTGGAGAAAGGAAAGCCATAAAACTAGGATTAAAGGACTCAGTAGAATGGTAATGATAAATGCAACAATTTGGTATTGTTGAATGTATTCTAAAATGTACAGACAAGAAGTTATAAGACTTTCTTGTCTGTAAGCCAAAATTCAGCCCTCTAGTGCTTTGCCTTGATTGGTCAAAGATAAGTGGATTAGCCTGGCTGTTTGAAGAGGTATTAAATAGCCCCTGGGGTTAGGAAGCCTTTCTGGGAGGAGAGGTTGCTGGGTATAGGAATGCCAGAGCCAGGGCGAGGGGTAGAAAAAAATGCTCTTCAAGGGAAGGAGGAGACAAGCTGGAGAAACCAGTTTCATTTACACCTCTACCCCCTGCTCCCCAGCCAGATGGGGGGGACTAAGGAGGAATTCCCAGATGTAAGGGGGAGTGGACCTATGCAGATGAAGCCTTCCTATCGGCTGGTTTAGTTAGTTCTTATCCCTCTGCTGGAAAATCAGCCATGATGAATTTGAGAAATGGTGCTCTCTGGGAGAAATAATGCCACACTTTAGAGGATCGGGTCATAACCTGGGGTGTTGCCCTGCACCTCATTGGACAGGAGTGACCTCCTGCTTGACCCAGAGTACTTGTAATAAGTATCTGAGAGGGACAGAGCCTCTCAGATGATCCTGCTTGAACCCTGAGAGAAGAAGGGTCCCTGCTGAGGAGTTTGATTTGCACCAACGAGGCCCTGCACTCTGAAGATTGCGCCTGTTGCACAATCTGGAACTACAGCCCTGTGGACTACCTTGCTTCAAAAGGACTAAATAGTGGACTTCCTGCGAGCTACAGGTTAACAGAGCTCACCTGGACCATCACCACCAAGACTCCCCAGCCTGTAGAACTACCAGTGAATTTGTAAGGGTTTTGTCCAAGTGGATTGTGGGAACTGAAGTCTCAAACTTTCAAGGACCATCTTGGAGATTCCAGACCCTTGGAGTCAGTTTTGGACACTTTGGGAACCTTTGGGGAACTTCAGGAAAACGTTCCAGATGTTTGGAGAAGTTTGGAGCAACTTTGGAAAAAAGCTCCATTAGTGGACCAACTTGACCTGACCAGGCAAGTCGGCGACCCTCAACCGCGAGCTGGCCTGCCGTCCAGGTTCCTCCCGCTGAAAATCTCCAGCGGTCCGGCGAACCCTCATCGAATCCAGCCTGGTGAAGAGCATCGAGGGACCCCGCAAGAAAAAGTTCAGTAAAAGATTTTAATTCCGAACGTAGAAAAGGTGACCGGGACCAACCGCGAGAGCCAAGCAGCCCACCTTCAACTGCGAGCCGGCCTGGATCCCTGGCTCGTCCCTCTGGAAAGCTCTGGAAATCAGACTTCCTTAAGTTTGACCGGGAGCTCGTCGCAAGGCAAGCCGGTGAACCCTCACCGAATCCGGACTGGCTGAGAGCTTCGAGGGACCCCGGGAAGAAAAGCTCCAGAAAGGTAAAAACTTTGACCGAGACCTACCGCAAGGGGTAGCCGTGCAGGGCTCCATCGCGGTCGGCCTGAAACTTTGACTTTAAGCCGGTCTAGCGCGACCAGATGTCCCAAAAGGCGCTAGAGGTTTCTATGTGCTATATAGTGCTAAATCTTTAAAAAGTCATATCTCTGGTTCCCTATATTGGATTTTTTTCATTTTAATTGTGTGTTATGTCTTAATTATTTACTGAATTGGTGATTTTAAATGCTTTGCATACCTATCTTTGAAGTTAAGCCGGCCTGTTCGCAGCCAAGCTGCCAAGGGTTGAGCATGGGAATAATTTTCTAAGACCGGTACTGAGCCATATATTGAGGTAGTGGCCTTATTGCCGGGGACAGATATACATTTGCCCCTACTAATAACCCACTTCCCAACATCTAGACCAAGCACTCTTAAACTATACTGTCTACAAGTATGGATGACATGTGACTCCTACACCTTGTAGTCCTCGGTCTTATGTAACATTTCTATACACTGATTTACACACCTATGATTAATTGTCTCTCTGTAATGTGTGTGATGTAAAGTGCTGACACCCTACACTGGTATGAGTGGCGCTATATAACTAAATAAATGCATCTGAGAGAGTGGTTATGGAGACCTGAGCGGCACTATTAGAGGGTGGTAGTGAGGGAATCCGTGGTGGATCTGGATTGTTGAATACCAAGGCTGTCTATTTGATTTCAGGTCCTGGCTCCTTCATCCAGCAACATAGTCTCCCTTCACATTATCTCACTCTTGAAGCTTCTTTCTCATCTTTGCTTTCTCCCTTTTCACTGTTTTCCATATTTTCCTTCCTCCTTCTGCCCACACCCCTTGATGCCTTTCTCTCTCTTGTTCTGTTTTTAAAAAATTTACCGGTCTATAAAAAAGAATGCAGTTGGGCCTCACCTGCAGCCACCAGCTTAAATTAAGCATCATTAGCTTGAAGCTCACAAAGGAAATGCCAGAGTGGCTAGTCTGACCCTTTCTGCATTTTATCTCCTGCCTAAAGAGCAGACACACCATTTGCTCTCCTTTCTGCAAGACACAAGGACCCCAGCCTTCTCCCTTCCCCATGGCATAGCATAGAAACATTACATATGACCAAAAATAAGACCCACAGGGTCAACCTCATCTCAGAATCCCTGCCCCCTTTCTACCCAAAACGGTCTCCAAAGTTAACTGTTCTTACTCAGCACAACTGACTCTGGTGTTAATCTGAGCCCATTTTAATATAGCTTGTCCTATCCTTGTTACTTCTGCTGGGGTACTTACATTACTATTTCCATCAGAGTGAATGCTGCTTCAGAGCATCACCAGCTACCAGTCTCTTGTCTGTAATTGTCAGATGGGTTCCACTACTAAAGAATGCTTGCCAACTGCACTGTGTGCAGCTTCTGCTGTTTCTCATTCATGCCTCCCCCCACGTACCCTCCCACGGTATGTAAGAATATAGAGCCTCTACAGGCAGGACTTGTTGCTTGAACCCCTTGCAGTCGAATTCGCATTCAGCCACGGGCCGTGCAGGTAAGAGCAGTGAGGCCGGGTTGGGATTCAACAGACGACCACAAGGGAAAATTAAATAATTAATTTTCCCTCGTCATCTGTCGAAATCCCCCTCCACCCAGCCCCACCGCTCCTACCTGCATGGGCAACGGCTGTTCGCATTAACTGTATTTGTAAAGTGCATACGGAGTGCTTTACCTGGTCAAAGGCAGAGATCCAACCAGAAAGTGAATCTGGATGGGAGATGCTGGGTTCTACAGTGGGAGGTGGACTCTCTACTTTGTTGGGATGAAGTGTTCTTTAAAGATATGCATCTTCAGCTCCTTCCTAACTTGAAGCATGGGCCGCGGCTGAATGCGAATTCGATGGCACGGGGTTCAAGCAACAAGTCCTGCCTGTAGAGGCTCTATATTCTTGCATACCGTGGGAGGGTACGTGGGGGGAGCCATGAATGAGAAACAGCAGAAGCTGTACACAGTGCAGTTGGCAAGCATTCCTGAGTGTGTGGATGGGGTAGGCCTGTTTCCTCGTTGTTTTATTGGTTCTTGCACGTCTTTGTCCCCCTGAATGAGTGTGTCTGAATATGTCCCTGAGCGGCCCGTTGATAATTTTGCATTGTTTGTTAGATGTTACCTGCATGACTGAGCCTAATACTGCAGATGAGGCCTCACCAGTAGTGTTTACAGAACTTACACCTGTCTGCTAAGTTTGCACCCCGATATCCAATCCAGAAGTATTCATACTGGCTCCACGTTGTTGACAAGTGAATTCCACAGATTGCATTCTTTTAGAGCCATCATCCCTCGGTCATCCTGTACCCAGATTCATGCTTAGAGCTGTTATGCTCCTAGCTGCCAATTGGCCACATGTCAAATGTAGGCCCTTCAGGCCATTCTGGATTTTTGGCCCACTTCACTTTGCATGACTGGATTTCAAAGTCCATGCCTATAGTAGAAAATGTAAAACTACAAGTACCAGAATGCAAAGGGCTGCTGGCTAAAGAGCCACGACTGGCTGATGACCTCATCTGTGATTCTTCTCCACTTGGAGCTTTAAAATGTAAAATTACTCTGCTGAAAATCAAATTTGTAGTCTTCAAAAGCATAGTTTTTTCCTTGAAAGCCCACTTGAGTGTCCCTTATTTAAGAAGACCCACACGTGTCACAGAGAAACACAAAGAGACATCACAGAGCGCATGTGGTGCTAAAGCACTTGGCACATATTTTATCAAGAAGATGCCCTAGCAGGCCTGCGATTTCTAAAGGTGGACGGGGTATCAACTGGTGCAATGGGATCATAAGAGCTACTCACATTTCAATTGTTGATGCAATACTGTGAGCAAATCTCTTGCACTTTTGTGATTCACAAACACAAGAACAGGCCTAAGTGGGAAAATTATGTTTTAAATTGGGAACATTGCCAGGCCATTAATGATACAGACTTGATAATGAGGCAACTTGGTTTACACTTGGCGTGCCTGCAAAAAGGGCCCTCATATTTCTATCCGGGTTCAGAGTGGCACTGCCTGAATTAGTGTGGCTTACCTTTAATGTTACCAGAGGACTCCATAATATCATCAGAGACACAGTGGTCAAGTCATGGGCTTTCCCTTTTCCTGACATTGCTCTCAGGTGTATTAGTCCACTTGGTTAAGCTGATGTAATGCAAGACTATCTATCCCAGAATGCATTATTGTGTTTAAGGAAAGTCGGGGACAGAAAAATAGCATTTTTCCTGATACAGTGTCATCTGGTACCTTTACTAGGCTTCTTAGTGAAGTAGGAAGGCACATGAGAAAGTGCCCTATGCAGTCTGTGATTCCTAATTTCAAGCCCCAGCTCCCACCTGAGCCAATTGCGATCTGTGACTGCCGCGCTTAACCCCACAGTCAAACTCTGATAATACTTCAGTCCATGAGGCCTTGACATTCATAACACAATAAGCAGGAAGCAGTGGTCGAAGTGGGGAAAAAAAAGTAGGAGAACTGTGGGCGGAGAATCAGAGGGCGAGAATAACCTGAGATTTGGGTCTGTGGGCGCAGTCAGAGGTGTGGCCAGAAAGAGCAAAACTTCCCTATTTTTAGTATTTCTTTGGCATTTCACTGACCAGTTAATTCAACCAATAGATACACATGTTTATTTAAGGTTTAATATGAGTTATTGACATTAAAATACATTCACAAAGTGGGATATGTTTTGAATCACAGAATGTGCCAAATACGCTTAAAAGTGGAATCACAAGCCATTTGTCTCCGAGCCATGGAGTTTCTGTCTTCAGCACTTCTCTTCCCTTTTTCCACAACAGCAGTTCAAACATGAATGGCAAAATATCCTAGTTTGCAAATGTTTTCCACTTAATTATGGCTGTACCATATTTGCCACCTAATACATCATCTGCTGCATAATCTAACGATTTCACCCAAAACATTGTTTGTAGCTCAAACAGATCAAACATTACTATAAAAATGTGACTTATGTTGCTTTGCAAAGGTTGACTAGTCACCTTTCTCACTGCTGCATTTGTATGTTACACAGGTACTAATGAGGCAAAAGCTTTGCAGAGGCAGTTAGTATGTATAAAAATGTCAAAATAAAGTATCATAAAATGTACTGCATTACTCTGTAGCCTTTTTTTACTGCATAATTTAGTCAACATTGCCCCATAATTTTGTCCTCCATTGCTGCATAACTCCAGTGGCCCAAAAGCAGGCAGCACATGTTAAAAGTGCTTGTGCATGAAGCAGAGACCATGAAGTTTGCAAAATTAGTTTGGTGCACATGCAAATCCTACATTGACAATCCTTGGTGAATTGCACTACTACTGCTGAAAAAGGCCAATGGAGGTACCAAAGGGTGAGGTGGACTGGCTTCAAGGGTCTTGTGACCTCAATGACAGAGTCATTGTCGCTCTAGGGTGTGCTTCTTCGTATGCCTGCCCGCAAGACTGGAGGTGAACTTCAGTATGGATTGTGGTGGACAGGCCTTCAAAGGTTAAGCCATACTTGCCACCGCAAGGGTCCACCTGCTGGTGCTAAGACACCAGGGTTTCTAAGATTTATCGGGGCCTTCTAAGGTGTATCATGGGAATGGGCTCTGTCAAGAGAGTGGTCTGCTGGACTGGTCATGAAGGCTGAACCTGGTTCTCCAGTTCCAAATTTGGCAGCTCTGGCCAGAGTGCCACATCCTCTCCCCCACTGAACACCACACTGTCCCACTGAGAGAAACTAGCACTGCCTTCAGCTACAACCCAATTGTGCTGCGACTCAAATCAAATTATGCATTAGACAAGAGTAATATGCTGCCTGAAAAAAAAGTAATAACATCCTGTAAAAAGCAAACACTCATAGGGAATGCAAGGATAAGTAAAGCATGTGAAATGTAAGCAGGAACAACATGGTTACCTTAACGCTTTTACACTCATTATTCAGACATCAGTGGGTGATTTTGCCTGAAAAGTTCAGGACATGACTAGAAGACCCGGAAGGAACCCATTTCAATGTCCATTGCTTATATTCGTACAAAACGTAAGCAGTTTGCTTTAAAAAGACCACATCCCTGAACACAGGGCAGCGGTACACATTTTATAATCTAAAATAATTAAAACAGTTGAAAAGGATCACATTAAACGTTTCCCACTCCACCCATCAACCAGGTATTGCAGCCCCTCTAGGAATGGTGCCCTTCCCCACCCTGGGAAAACAATGTTGCTCAAAGAAAGAAGATAAAAAGAAAGTAGCGCTTCACTGGCAAACTCTGTAAAGCGGTTCTAATGTGTGTGGGTGTAAATAACACCAATCTGGCCTGTCTGTGACCAGTCTGTATTGCTTTAATTAGTTATTTAATTATTTTTCGTATTTTGATTAATGACGACATTTCAATCCAAAGTGTTTTATTCTTTTTTGGAACCATTTCACAGGGAAACAAATAAAGAAAAGGAGAGGCAAGAGAGGGTAAGAGCTGTCTCTTGAAAAAAGCAAGTGAGGAGGCGCGAGACAGAAAGAGAGGGAGGAATAAAGAGAGAGAAAGGGGAGGAGGGCAGCTGCCAGAGGCAGAGCAGGAAAAATGGACACTTCTCTGTGCAGGAAGGAAAAGAGACAGGGTTTTTTTCCTTCTCCGCCCGTCCCAGAACGGCCGAGCCTTACTGCAGCATAACAAAGGGGAGAGGGCGGGTGGCCTCTGTGACTGGAGGCAGATCACAGGTAAAGTGCAGGGCCATTAACGGTAGCGCTTTCGCGCGCTGATGGCCCTGAGAATCACAGAAGGGAGAGGGGAAATTCTTATGTCCTCTCGTCCCCCCCACCCTTGTCCCCTGTGTCCCCCCCACTCCAAAATCTGGGGGGGATATGTCCCCCGCGTCCCCCACACTTCCTACGCCCATGGGTCTCCTCAAGTTCATTGAGCCCCTCCATTACTGTATTAAGGGAATGGATCCACCTACATTCCTTGTAGTTGAGAGCCATTGAAATTGACCCGCCTCTTGGATGGGGACAGATTTTCTCTATGACCCACCATCGTATGCTGTCTGGGGGATGGTTATGTGTCACAAAGTGATCGACTAGCGGAGCGCCCTGTACCTTGCACCTTATCCTACTCATGTGCTGTAGTATTCTTGCCTTTACTTTCTGGGTGGTCTGTCCCACATATAGTAGACCACATGGGCAACGGATCGAATATATCACGTTGGTACTATTGCAGTTGGAAAAATGTGGTAACTTGTATGTTCTGTTGTTATGTGTAAAGGTGGGTCCTTCATTGCACAAGGAGCATGCTTTGCATTGGCCACATTTATGATGCCCAGTTATAGGCGGTAGACCTAGATGGCTCCTGAGGTCCAGCGATTTCGGGGGTTCAAGGTATGCCTTGACCACGTTGTCTTTGATATTCCTGCCCCTTTTAAAGGCAAAGATGGGGTCTTCATCAATATTGAGTTCACTCGCAACCAGATTCCAATACTTTCTCACAACTTTTTTTATATCATTGCTTTTTGCATTGAATGTTGTCACACATACGATGTTTTCAGTCTTCGTAGCACTCTGTTTCACCTGCAGTAGCTTGTCACGGGGACAATACCAGGCACGTTTGCGAGCACGTTTCAATAGTCCTGTAGGATACCCTCTCTCTTTCAAACGACTCATAAGGGTTTTGGTTTCTTTGAAGAAATCTGTCCTATGTGTGCAATTTCTCCTAAGCCTGAGGTACTGGCCATACGGTAAATTATCCCTCAGACTGCGAGGGTGATGCGATTCGTACTTAAGCTGAGGTCCTGATTGAGAGAGCTTTCCCAACTATCAGTACCTCAGTTTTATTGCCGTTAAGTTTTAGTCAATGATTGGACATCCTCGATGCTAGCTCTTCTAGGCATAGGGAGAAGCAGGAGGCTGTAGCCTCAGTGTCCTGAGAAAGGGTGACAATTAGCTGCGTGTCATCTCCATAAGACACAATTGTCACATTGTGTCTTTCCACAATGTCAGCCAGGGGACCATTATAGAGACTGAACAGGGTAGGGCTTAAAATAGAGCCCTGTGGTACCCCTTGCATAAGGGGCATGCTTTCTGACAGAAAGGGATTCTGAGCGACCTGGAAGCTACGCTCCTGAAAAAAGAAATGTAGCCAGCGCAAAGCTCGACTTCCAACACCAGATTGGTTTAGCCTTTGAAGGAGTAAGTTGTGCGATACGGTGTCAAAGGCAGTGCTTAAGTCCAATAGAACTAGTGTGGCTGTTTGTCCCGTATCCGCTCACTTTCTCAGAGTTTCAGTGGCCAGAAGGAGAGCAGATTCGGTAGAATAGGAGGCTCTGAAGCTGGACTGGGTTGGATGGTATAGGCCATTCGCGATAATGTACGTAGTTAGTTGTTTATTCACCACTTTGTCTGTGATTTTGGCAAATAAAGGTAGCCAGGAAATAGGACGTACGTTTTCTAGTGCTGTGTGATCAGCAGAAGGTTTCTTCTGAAGTGGAAGGACCACCGCCTGTTGTAGGGATTCTGCACATACACAGAGCTATGCACAGGATAATAGGACCTCGGAGTATAGTGGTGAACCAACCATGCACCTTAGTACCCACAATCCCAATCCGACTAGCTTTAGCGTCTCATTAGCAACGATGCTACCAATGATTAGACAACCCAGAACACGGTCTCTCTCTCTCAGGACTCGCGGGAGCAAGGACACCCTTTCATAACTCACTCATACCTGTCCACAACGTGCGTAATAAGAGACACTGAATAGTTTAAAATGTTTATTTCAACTACCGTGCTCTAAGATACAGTACACGTGCCAGTACTATCAGCATAATGCAGAAGGATAATAAGCATAGTTACAATTCCATAGAATGCAAACGGGGAAAGCATTTCATAAAGCAGTGGATATAGGGCTAAATGACCATACCACCCTCCCCGTGCTAGTAGCTAGTTTATTATAAAAACAGAAGACCTCTGGGCATTGTCAGGCGAACCCCCATACCTCAATATCTAGATGCAAGGTTTACATCATCAGACACGCACAGCCCTTCTCTCTGGAAAGGTTTTTCTCCAAGTGCCTCTAACAGTGAAATCACAATATTAAAAGCACACAAATTTCTCCAGTGCAGCTGTACTTAGTGTTATGTCTAGGTGCGAGGGACTGGCCAGATCAGCAAGAACAAGGGACGTTGTTTTTCGACCTTGTACATGTTGTGCAGACGTAACCCAAAGGGAACAGGAGAAAAGGTGAAAGGCAGAAAATGCAGATAGTTCTAAAATAGCCGGGCAGAGGCAGAGGCTGGAAAAACAAAGGCACGAAGTAATGTGCGCAAAAAAGGCACCATGGCAGTCAGGCCTAGGCCAACTTAGCAAGGCAGACCATGAGGCCACAAACCACATGACACCCTCCCCTGGTCAGTCCATTGGCGAAGACATAGGACGAAGACAGAGTTCAAATAGATGGAGCAGAACAGAAACGTCTGTTTTGGAATAGCCCCCTTGAAGGACAATGAATGGGAGAGGGGAAAAAAATTGCAGAATAAAAAAGTCCAGTGAGGCAGGTCGCTGAAAGCGAAGGCCCCCTTAATCCAACAGAGTGTAAGTGCAGAAAAACGCCACACCTTCCAAGAGGACATCGTTGGAATCGTCGGAAAAAAGCAACGCCATCCAGTCCAATAAATCAAAACTGCAGTCATGTTCCTCGCAAGAGGGAGCAGCGAACAGCATTGCGGGACAACTTGCATGATACTCAATATAACTTTGTTGTAGGAGATTCTGAGCAGCCGCCCAGATATCCCATTGTGCCAAAATCCCCAGTGCAGCCGCACACGCCATGTAGCCTGCACCGGAACAGTCCTGTTCATGGGCCTCTAAGGGACCCACCAGCAGGACAAAATCCGGTTGAGACAGAGACGTATTGGAGAGGCAATAATCCAAGGACCACGAGAAAGGACATCTGATGCAAGACATCACAGGTTGCACGCAAGTGAAATACGCAAAGCGAAAAGAAAGTCTATAGGACACACTGAGTGTCGCCAATGGCAGGATGCCGAAGCCAGCGAGGAGGCGATCACGGAGCATCTGGAGTCGACCTGGGTTGAGAAGTGCCCAAGGAGGTGCAGCCATTGCGTAGTAAACAGACCAAAAGCAATATACCAGCCGCTAAGGCGAGGATCAACGGAAAGCCGCCAAAGATGCTGGAAAAAATGGAATGAATAAAAGCCGGTATTACACCAAAGTTAGTTTGAAAGGAGGTTACAAGGCCAGAGCCCACAACTTTAAAAAAGTGCACCAGACCTTCGGTGCGTGATGCATTAAAAACACGGTGAATCAGTTCACCGAAATGTTGTGGGAGGTTAGTGTTCAAAAGGGCCTGTATTTCACTGTGGGTACTAGCCACCTGGAGGATGAATGTCTCCCGGGCGGATGTGAGCATAACCTCCTGGTTCAGTAATAGTGCCTTTATTCTGCTCAATTTATTGAAATCTGCCTTCAAAGTAGGAATGGAAGGCCAAATGGAACTATCTATGATGTCGTGCGGGGGAGGAAAAAGCACATTTTTGCAGCAGACAACCCTGTGGGAAACTGTTACAATATAGGGGATGCCGGCCAGCATGCCACAGCAGTCCTGATTATTCAGAAGCAGATAGCTACCATTTGCAAGCACAGTGAAAGTAGGAGAAATAGCAGGAGCAGGAATGCCCTTTAAAACACAAGCAAGATTCGGAGCCGAAACGTTAGAAGCTCCGTGCAATTTAATGTTTTTGCAAATAAGGGAATGACCCACAGTAGAATCGCATGACTCCCTTGTGAGAAAAACTTCCTTACCGTCCCTAAGGCATTTATACATGAAAGGCAGGGACCAAAGTTCATGCAGGAAGGCACTGCCCAAGGGTTGAAAACGGCCCACAGGATAATGTTTCATGCACGAACTAAATTCAAATAAAGAAAAAGGCAAGGCGATAACCCCGTGAACTAGCCACACGGCAGAATCCAATTCCGCTACAGAGAATGGTAAGGGCTCTATTTTCTCGAGTGTAGGCTGCATCTTTCATGAACTGCTGTTTGTCGGTTAAATTAAAAGGAAGGAATAAGGCAGAGGTGTTCAAAAAGTGCCAAGGAACTTTACCCATTTTCAGTGTTTGCAAAGTCCATGCAAACTGCATCACTGAACGCAATTGATTCTGACCATGATACAACACAGAAACATCATCTTGTACAATATCAACAACAGAGGAAACAATATTCTCTAATGTGTAAATGCGGGAAGACAGGGTATTAATACTATTGTCAACAACAGCAAGCACCTTTTCTAAATTTGCTTGATCTATTTCCCTTAGACGGGAAGCAGCTTCAATTTGCGAAAGCTTCCAGAGTTCATTGTAAGTCTCATAAATGAACCTCTTAGGTCGAGGGCCACGAGGCCCCAGAACAAAATCGGACAGATCAATGTTGCCTGATAGGAGGGATAAATGCTGTTTTACAGAATCTAAAGAAGAGTGCTGCAACCACTGTTTACATAATTTACCAACAGAATATGTTGTAACAGTACGAGAGTCAGAAAACCGCGGGTCTGGCCTATCCTGTTTGTAACCAGGAGCTGAGTCATGAAAACGCAGTTGGCAGGCAGTTGCCGCCGTTGGCCAAGCCAACCAGGGTGACTGAACAAACGTGGAGATATTAAATGAATTGTTCTGAAACAAAGCTTGCAAATCTGTAAGGGAAACATTGAAATGCAAGCTTGTGTTGGGAGCGGAAGACAATACAGGAATGGAAGGTGCATTCAATTGTTTGGAAGTAGCCAAACCCCAACACGTAGTCTGATAGATGGTATTATTTAAAAATAAAATTTGGGCCGGGATAAGGCAAGCACGATGCAAGGCTTCTGTGCCTTGCACCTGCCATGATTTGGTCCCCCAAATAGATTTTAAGTCAATGGTGTCCTGCCAGTATTCATAACCACCCACAGCTAAGGCGTTCAAAAAGGTACTCGAATATAGCAATTTGGTGTGGGTCAACATGATTTTCTGTGTGGATGAAGTGTATAATTTAAAATAATAGGACCCAGGGTTCGATCTATCAAAGTCTGTAAAGTAAGTAAACTTATTTCTAAGAGTCTGGGAGCTACCTGGCAAAGGGGTTGGACAATGCTCCCATTGGGTGTAGTTAAAAGGACCCCCGCAGTGCACTTGGTTTATGGACAAAGTGGTTGCCCCAATGCTGGTAACAATACAAATCGGCATAACTTGCAGAATTCATGTACAAATCTTCAGCATTAAAAGCAGCATAATATTTCAAATCAGTAAATAATGATTCAACTGCATGCACATCCCAGTCGTCAGAATGAATATTACTTTTAACGACATCACCCATTGAAACACGGAGGACATTTGGTACATTAATAATCTCGGTCGGTCCATGAATTTGGAAATTTACCGCATCCCATACGATGCCATCAGTGACTGGGTAAGCTGAAATGTTCACAAATGTGTGGTCACGCTTCATGATGTGAGATGAAGAATGTGGAGCCAAAGTTCCAGCGACACAGTTCACTGCAGAGCGTTCTGGTAAATAGTGACCATTGATGAGTAGAAAAAACACTGTGACAAAGCCAATGGACATGAACAGAAAAATCAGGAATAGTACCAACCAGATGTTTGTCCAGGGGTGAATCAAAAAATTGTCTCTGAACCAGGATACAAAAATACTGAATTTGGACGGGACAAGTGATGAGGTGGAATCCGAGTCAAAGGAATAACGTGTTGGGCTCAGTGGCGTTGTTGGTAGGTGAGCCACCGACTCATTGGCGGGGTAGATATACTCAGTCTCCACATTGCAGGGGGAGTCCGGGTCGTCGAGTAAGCGATCAGGCAAATCTACCATCTCGATAGCAACATCAGTGACTGTTCGGGCCACAAACATTTGTCCGGGAAATGACTGGACAAGAGACCGCTGGTGTTACACTATTCAGGATCGGCCAGATGTTGTAGCTTGACATTTTCCACTGAGATGTATCTGTTCTCTTTGCGACCAGGAAGCGGTGGTAAGATGACTGTACGAGTTCCCTTCAAGCCAAGGACTGGAACCGGTGCACGATAAGAGGGGCCAAATTCTTTTTTGTTCTCCACCTTCTCTCGGACCAGATCTCCAATCTTTGGAAGCCAGCCGGCAACCGGAATCTGCAGCGCAGCATCTGTGGCTGAAGGTAAATGTTCGATTGCAAGTTTGTCTCGGGCTTCTTGTAAGTCCTGTAACATAGTAGAATGGTTATCTACATCAAAGATTGCGGATTGCGCCGCCATGTCTAGACCATCAAGGTCGGGCACAAACATTCGTATGCCAAAGAGCATTTCGTATGGGGTCCGCCCACCCAAAGGTCTTCTAGGGAGATTATTAAGTGCACGTTGTACGGTATACAAGTGGGCCAGCCAGTTCCTGCCAGTACCTAAGACTCTAGCTGTCAAGGATTGCTTTAAGTCACGGTTCATTCGTTCAACAATCGAATTGCCCTCAGGCCGATATGGAGACAAAAATTTCACCCGCACCCCCAGTGACCCCATTGCGTCCTTGTACGCCTTAGAGGCGAACGCTGGACCTTGGTCAGAATGGAAGGTGCCACAGGCAAAAATTCCCACAAAGACACGCAAATCCCTTATGACATTTCGAGCGTCAGCACTCCGTTGTGGCCAAACCCAGATGAAATGTGTGCTTGAATCCACTGCAACCAAGATGTACTTATATGCAGTGTCAGAAGAAAATGGACCGCAGTGATCCAGGTAAACACACCCAAAAGTTCTGTTAGAAATGCAGAGCGGGGTCTGTGGTGGCCGTGTAACCGTGGAAGGCTTAATTTGCTGACAAACGACACAAAAAAGCACATAAGTACGGGTTTGTTTGTATAAACCACGCCACCAGTAACGCTGCTGCAAGATGGACACCGTCGCAGACATGCCAGCATGAGCCGAAGCCATGCCTTCGTGTGCGGCCGTTATCAAGGAAAGTCTGCGGTCCGCGTTGGGAATCAGCCGATCACCAACGTTTGGAATTCGTACGTAAGGAGCCTGTTCGGGACCTAATTGATAAGAGTACTTGGAAGGGAAACCCCGTGGGTAATTAGCACCTTCCTTTGTCGCAGCAATAGCTGCCAAAATATCATTATCTATTTTAATCATGGATCTTGTAACTGCTGCGACTGAACACGTGGCTACTGCTGATTTGGCAGCTTCGTCTGCCAAACCGTTACCGACAGCGTGTGCGCCCACACGCTGGTGGCCAAGAGTGTGAATCACCTGTGTGAGTGGCAGACGTTGTTTCAAATCTGCCACTCGAACCCAAATCATTTTATGCTTAATTGTGCTACCTTTTGCATCCCTGTAGTCGTTTTGCGACCAAAAGAATAGATTGTCATTGTAAGACTGAACACAGTAGTAAGAATCGCACACAATAAGAGTGGTCACATCCGGATCAGCGAACTCAAGTGCGAGCACCAATGCGCGTAGCTCGGCCAATTGTGCAGTACTGTCTCCTAGTGCCTGAGTGTGCACTACAGTTGATTTGAACTTACCGTTCACCATGGTACCTGCAACAATAGCACATGCAGCTGAATAAGCATGCTTGGAACCCGTGGCCGGTTGTGCCGAACCATCGGTATAGATAATACATTCATATTCCTCCAGCGGTAGCAAGGACAGAGGAGGAGGATGAACGAATTCATACTGTAAAAACTCCTGAGTCTGAAGAGAAGAATCAAAGATAAAAGTGACATCCGGGGACGTCAAAGATGTTGCCCATTGTATCCAACGGGGGTGCAAAGCCTTAGAGTTCGGAACACTTGCTTTCGTCACTGCCTGCAGGCCAGGATATGGTGTTACCACCAAAATGAGTTTTCCCTGTGCCAGTGCGCGTTCCTTTAGAATCGCCATTTGCACTGCAGTCAAAACTTTCGCCACAGATGAAAAGCGCATTTCTGCGGAAGTGTAAAGATGTGACTTGTATGCGATCGGTACTGTGTCACCTTCGTTAGAGGTTAAGTACGTGAAACCCACTGCCCCCGGAATGATTCTAATCACCAGGTTTGTGTGGTTGTCACGAGTCAACAAGAATTTAGATTCAAGTAGATCTGACTGCAAAGACTGCAGTATAGAAGAATGCTCGGGAAGCCAGCATGACTTCGAAAGTTAGGTTGTATCAAGGCATAAAGTGGCTTGATACGCTGGGCATATTCGGGAATGTAAGTATGCCCGAAGTTTAGAAAACCCAGTAAAGACTGAAGCTTCTTCAAAGTGGTTGGAGGGCACAAGAGTGCGCATTTCTCCAAAAAATGGGGGGCTAAGCCCCTACCTTCATTGTTGAGCTCATAGCCCAAAAACAAAACGGTAAATTCAGCAATGTGAGATTTGGCAAAATTAAATTTGTATCCTAAGACCGCAAATTCAAGAATAATGCGGTCCACTCGGGAAAGATGCGGCCATAATTCGTCGTCCGTCAGATAAATATTGTCGACGTACGAACACGCATCTGGGTCTATGCTGTCCAATAAAGTAACAACACGGGCGGCGAATACACCCGGACTGTTCTTGTAGCCCATGGGTAAACGCCGGAATTTTATATTTTTTATGAACAAGACTGTCTACAAGCGCAGAACTGTGTGTATTTTGTACCGCAAAGGTCCGACAATGGGAGTTCAAATGTCGGTAATCCAAAACTAAGCGGTATGATCCGTCGGGTTTAGAAACCGCGAATAGGGGCTTATTCATGGGTGACACGCATTTTTCAATCACTCCTTGATAGTCTAACTGTGTCAGAATTTTGGAAACGGGACCTTTAGCTTCCCGTTTGATGGGATATTGGGGTTGTGGCTGTGGCAGCGACCGCAAAGGAATTTCATGGGGGGGAGAGTCTTCATCCCAGCCCACGTGGTTGCGGTATAACGCTGGAGCCAGGGAAGCAGCCCACTCGGCTGCGAGAGCCTCTGCTTTGTCCTTGGGGACATGACGAGAAAAGCTCGGATGGATTACCTCCTCCCCTCTACGTGCAGCAAGTACGAATGGGGGCGGCCAATCCGTCTCTGCCAACAGAATGTCGTAAGAAGAGGTCAGATTCTCCCCAAAAATCCCTTTAATATCACGCTGTATGTCACCTTCAATTTGAATGACAATATTATATAGTCTGTCAGGGGGTGCCACTCTGGTGTCTGCTGTCTCGACAGTAATGAATGTTTCAGTTGCTGTCGCCTCCACATGAGGACGTAGTGCCTCCCGCACTATGGTAACTTCCGCGGCGCTGTCTAGGAGCGTCACTGCCCACGTCCAATTCAGGAGTCTCGTTCTCACCGTCTGTGGCATACCTCGCGGTTACAGCTGCAACTTTTTTCTTCTGAAACTGTGGGCGAGAATGTTGAAATTCTTCTGGTTTCCCTCGGCCTTGCTGTCGAGGTTGGACTCGTCCCTGTGGAGCCTCTCGACCCCTTCCTCTATCCTGGCGATCTCCTCCACCAGCCTGTGAGGATGTTGGTGCCTGTGAAGACCGAGGAGAACGCGAATCAGGGACTTGAAATCTCTCTCTGGAGATTTAATTCTCGCCCTATCGCGCAAATCATAAGTGCGTTCAGAAGAGACGGAAACCGGGGATGCGCCTCGCGACCCCGGCTTCTTCTGTTGCTTACCCTGTTTTTTCAACCTCCAGCTCTTTTTAGTAAAGAACGGTTTCTCATCTTTCTCAGATTGAGTTTTTGGTTGTTGTTGCGATTGTGTTTGCGTTTTAGCAAAAGGCTTAACTCCCAGGCTATTGCGACCAATGGTTTTGTAAGCCTGTGAAATAATTTTCGGTAATTCGCGCGGCTTGTCCGGTTCTGGGATCAAAGCCAAAGCATTAGCTACGTGGAAGTTAACTGCATCGCCCTTGACATTCGCAAGGATCAAATCAGCTACTACATCGAACACTCCCACCAGTCTCATCCCTAATTCCACAGCCGCTTCAGGGCTATGCTCATCCTGCATTCGTTTAATTACAGAGGGGAGAACCGTCATGGAAGGAGTGCCGAAACACTTTGCATATACTGCTGCGAACACCTTACCCCGGGGATCAAGTCTTTTGGCAAACTAATCGTCAAAATCCTGTGTTTTTCCACAGGAGAAGTATTTGGAAAAACTGCCTCCAGCTGGTCAAATTTTTCTGCAAGCCAATAAGGCAAATCGTCCTTATTTTGTGGGCGTTTGACCATCACCGAATTAACCATGACGGGACTTATGGTTACACCGCCCGGCCCAGCTGGATGCGCTGCAACTCCAGGCGGGGCTCCCTGGATATTGCCTGTAACATACTGTACTAAAGCTCTGTGCACACGTATCAAAGACGTATGCAATTCACGCAGTTCAGCAACTGCTAGCGTCATATAACGCGGATGTAGGGTATACCCGGCCAAAACTGGCCAAGTGGCCCCTTCAATCGATAAGGGGCCTAAACGAATCGGGGTAACCGGTTGGGGTAGGGCGCGATTAAACCAAACATGGTGTTGCCATGCCGTGAGCGGTACTTCAAGATTTCGATAAGGCCTATAAACTATAGGAGTAGCGGTGGCTGTATATTCATGTAACACATGATCCGTCCCATCCACCGCCGGGAAGGTGATCCAAGAGTAAAACACCTCAAAGTGGTAAGCGGGATCCGCTTGTACCACAAAGATCAGATCGACACCCGCGTCAGGCACTCCATACACTGTCAAGTGAGCCCGGAGCGCTGCGCGGCTATGTGCCGCAATTTGAACAGCCATTTAAGGCAAACAATATTCGACAACCTAATATGAGGCAGCACAATATAGGGTTTTATTTAAAAACCTTTTAACAACTTCAAGCTTGAAAGAACCTATAAAAACATCAATATAGGAGGTATCACCCTCACACACGCTTCCGGAAGCGTCTGCGAAGGGGGTTGTGGACAAGCACAAGTACTACTCAAGCGTCTCGCAGATAAGCAGCCCCACGTTGGGCGCCATGTTGTAGGGATTCTGCACATAGGAAATAGGACGTACGTTTTCTAGTGCTGTGTGATCAGCAGAAGGTTTCTTCTGAAGTGGAAGGACCACCGCCTGTTGTAGGGATTCTGCACATACACAGAGCTATGCACAGGATAATAGGACCTCGGAGTATAGTGGTGAACCAACCATGCACCTTAGTACCCACAATCCCAATCCGACTAGCTTTAGCGTCTCATTAGCAACGATGCTACCAATGATTAGACAACCCAGAACACGGTCTCTCTCTCTCAGGACTCGCGGGAGCAAGGACACCCTTTCATAACTCACTCATACCTGTTCACAACGTGCGTAATAAGAGACACTGTATAGTTTAAAATGTTTATTTCAACTACCGTGCTCTAAGATACAGTACACATGCCAGTACTATCAGCATAATGCAGAAGGATAAAATAATAAGCATAGTTACAATTCCATAGAATACAAACGGGGAAAGCATTTCATAAAGCAGTGGATATAGGGCTAAATGACCATACCACCCTCCCCGTGCTAGTAGCTAGTTTATTATAAAAACAGAAGACCTCTGGGCATTGTCAGGCGAACCCCCGTACCTCAATATCTAGATGCAAGGTTTACATCATCAGACACGCACAGCTATTCTCTCTGGAAAGGTTTTTCTCCAAGTGCCTCTAACAGTGAAATCACAATATTAAAAGCACACACATTTCTCCAGTGCAGTTGTACTTAGTGTTATGTCTAAGTGCGAGGTACTGGCCAGATCAGCAAGAACAAGGGACGTTGTTTTTCGACCTTGTACATGTTGTGCAGACGTAACCCAAAGGGAACAGGAGAAAAGGTGAAAGGCAGAAAATGCAGACAGTTCTAAAATAGCCGGGCAGAGGCTGGAAAAACAAAGGCACGAAGTAACGTGCGCAAAAAATGCACCATGGCAGTCAGGCCTAGGCCAACTTAGCAAGGCAGACCATGAGGCCACAAACCACATGACACGCCTGCTTCCACTTCAGAGGAACTTCGTCTGCGCTGAAAGAGAGTGTAATGAGCTGTTGAATGTATGGGAGGATAATATCCTTCCCCTGCAACAAAATCTTAGGTAGAGCAGGGTCTGTAGGGGAGCCTGACTTGATACCTGACGCTATGTTCTTCAGCTCCTCCAGGTTAGGTGCCATAAATTCCTTAAGACCGTTCTCTCTAACAGGTTCTTCCAGGAGGAAGTCAAGATTGATGGGACTGCGCGCTTCTAAAGGAAAGGTGTCATAGATGGTCGCTACTTTGTACGAAAAATAATGTTCAATCTTATTGCAGTTCTCAACAGAAGATTGTGCAGGTGCTGTAGTTCGGTCTAGTGAAGACAGTGATTTCAAGATTGAAAACAATTCTTTAGATGAGTTATTGGCAGTTTCCATTTTTTTGTATCAAAGTTGCATCTGGTTTTCCTAATAAGCGCATGGTACTTTTTAAGTTCTGCTTTATAATTATCTTTCTGATTGGGCAGTACTCTTTCCTCCAAATATGTTCCAAACGTTTGCATGTTTTTTTTGGATAGGCTAAGATCTTCAGTAAACCAAGGAGTGGAGTTCTGCGCCCTGGGATTTTTATTTCCTGTTGTCCATGGTGCAACTTCATCTAGGGCTTACGATATCCAATTTTCAATTTGAGAGTTGGCTAGATGGACATCTTCCCTTAACTGACGGGCACTACATAAGAGAGACCTAGCAAATATTTCAGGAGTAAGCATGTTCCATTTTATTCTCCCCATCTACTGATTAGGCATGTTATTAGGAGAAGTCCTGAGAAATGCCACGGAGAAAGGTACCCCATAATGGTCCGACCAGGGAACTATTAAAGGTCACGCAACTTTAATTGTGTGAAAGTTGGCGAATATGGGATCTAAGGTGTGGCCTAGTTGGTGGGTCGGGGTAAGCACTCTTTGAGTTAGGTTCATGGTGCCCAGATCCCTGCATAAAGTTAGTGCTTCGGGAATGGACTCATTATCAAAGTGTAGATTCAAATCGCCTAAGACTATCACATTTTTGTGGCGTAGAGCAGGTTGGACAATGTTCTCAGCCAGACCAGAAATGAATTATGTTGCAGGACCTGGTGGGCGATAAATCAGAAAGCCCATTAGGGCAAAGTTTTCTGCTAGAAAGCGAGAGAAAGAGATGGCTTCACAGTTCTTGATATTAGTAGCTTTAATGGAACATTTCATAGCTAACTTATGAATAATTGCTATCCCTCCACCTCTTTTTATGGGGGGGTCTTGTCTTACTATCCCGTATCCTAACGGGATTGCATCTAGAATATCTGGTGCTGAGATTTCACTGAGGCAAGTTTCAGTCAGAAACAGGGCAACAGGTTGCGTTCCCATAATGATTTCGAAAATGTCATTCTTATGTTTGATCATAAATCAACAGTTGATCAGTAAGAATTGAGCGTTGTCGTCCTTAGACCTGAGGGACTCGTTATATATAAGACTAAAGTCGCAGTGAGGACATTTCAGTTTAGGAGGGTCCAGCATAAGATTGTGCACACACCCAGTGGCGGTTTTAGGTGCAAGACTTTTAAGTTGGTCCGGTGAGTACCTTAGGTTAGGTGGGGTAGTAAAACTGGCAGGGCTTCTGGCCCTGGCCCTGGCTGGACACGGACATGCGCAGACGTGCTTGCCTTTGGTGCGCCTTTAGCGCGCCAGCGGCACGCCCGCTGAACGTCTGCACCGTGGCCATGCACAAGTACACTGCCTCCAGAGGCATGGCTCAATTCCCTCACCAATCCAGAGTGAGTAGGGAGGGGGTGGAAGAACTCACCACGCCCTCCACTCGTGAGCTGGAACAGGTAAGGTGATCGTAAGCAGAGAGTAAAACAGAGCCAGGCAACTCCGGCACTTAGGTGCTACAAGGAAAGAAAAGCTATCGAAATATTAAAAGGGAGCCAGGCACCTCCCCTCATTAAGTACTACAAGGAAACTAAAAACAGTAAAAACACTCCAGTTTGAGTGGTGTGAGCACTCGGATGGGAATGGGATATGATTATAACAGGTCGCTCCTACCGGAGTTGTGATCCGGCACGTCTGCGCCGCGGTCATGCACAAGTAGAACGCCTCCTGGGGCGTGGCCCATTCCCCACCAATCCGGAGTAAGTAGGGCAGGTGTGGAAGCACTCACCACATGCTACAAGGAAAGAAAAGCTATCGAAATATTAAAAGGGGGCCAGGCACCTCCCTGCATTAAGTGCTACAAGGAAACTAAAAACAGTAAAAACATGGGAATGGGGTCCTGGGGCCCTTGTATGGCTCTGGAAGTGGTGCCCATACCAACTCCCCATCTAAAAATGCATCAGGCTAGGGGGATTGGGTCTCTGGGACCATTAAATAGCTCAGAGAGGGGAGCTGCATGCCCCCTCCCGAAATCCAAAATACATTGGGCCCCAGGAGACGGGGTCACCTGGGCCATTAAATGGCTCAAGGAGGGGGGCCGCATGCCCCTCCGCCCCCAAAAAATGTATACAGCAGAAATGTGACATGAACAGAGTAGCTGCTCATTTCACATTCACTGCTCCAGCTGGGCAGCGCCTCATAATGCCCTGAAAGGGCTTCTTTATTGAAGATGTGTTATGCTTGTGTTGCCCCATAGAAGGGGCAGGGGCACCACCAAGCATTTTGTAAATGTTGTGAGGGGCTGCAGAGAGTGCAGCAGCCCCCCAGGAACATTTTTAAAATGTTGCAGCAAGTCTCCTGGGTTATGTGTTACAGTTACTTGAGGTAACTAAAACTAGCCAATTTCGCAGTTTTTTTTTGTTTAAAACATTACCTTGTCTCTGACATTTTCACGCGACTATAACGTCAATTTAAAATTTTTCTGTGAATTTCTAAGGATTTTTAATGTAAATGAATGTAAAGTAAATTATCATACCATAGCCTAACTATAACTTTACTCTAAACTTTGTTTTTGCAGGATAAATATATTTATTATCTACTGGCGGTCGCCAGTAGATAGTTATAGTTAGGACCTATTATCCATAGGAAATTTGTAACATTCTTTTCCCAATAACTATGGCGCCGGTTGACGAATCTTCGCAAAATTTTCAAAACTTATGGTCCGCTCCGGTCCGCTCCTATCTTGAAAGTTTCGGGATGATTCATCAAGCGGGGGCCGAGAAAAAATGGGGGTCCCAAAACATGTTTTCTCCATGTTAATTCCCATAGGAAATTTTAGACACGGCCACAGTCCGAACTGTTGAACGGAATTACACCAAACTGGGCAAAAAGGTAGCGCTTGGTTCAGAAAGCACACTTTTTAAAAATGGTGTAAATCCGTTCAGTAGTTGCTGAGAAAATCAAAAATAAAAGTTTCGATATCTATGGCCGCGGTGGATCCGCGCACCCTCCCGACCACGAGCTTCATGCTAATTGGCTGTCAACACTCCAAACCAGGAAGTGTTGGCAGCCATCTTGTGACTCGGTAGAACCGAGTCACAAGAAATCAGAATAAAAAACGCGAAAAAAAAGAAAAGGGGGCAGGGTAGAAACACCCTGACCCCCTAGGCCTGCTCAGGGGGTCCCACAAGGACCCCCAGGGCCCAAAAAAGCATTTTTTTTTTAAATCGGCAAAATGCGCGCCGAATCCGCGGATCCGGCCGCGTTTAATTGAAGCCCCCGGGTGGGCCAGGTCCCGGGGGCAGTGAAAAAAAAATGTGTGGGGGGTCCCAATCCTCCCCACACTGCCCCGGGGACCGCCACCCCCCAGGGCTTTGCATAAATATTTGCGGGCGGCACACGGCCCCCCTGCAGCCCTGGGGACCGCCACCCCCGGGGCTTGTTTTTATAAAGTTGGGGGGGCCTCTGAGGCCCCCCCAAGCCCCGGGGACCCCCACCCCCCGGGGCTCACTTTAATTATATTTGTGGGGGGCACACTGCCCCAGTCAAAAGATCTGGGATAAATCCATCGTTCTTTTGCCCACTACGCCACCCCAGTTTGGACGAAGCCATATGCAAATCAGTCTTGACCCTGTGCCCGATGGGAACAGTCCAGACCGAACTGCCAGGCAAGGTCCTCCCTGGACCGGAAACAAGCATCCTGGGACCGGTTTCAGGGTATGTCACCCTTCTTCAGCCCGGCTAGCTTGAATCCAGTGGCATAGTGAGCAAGGGACCCACGTCTGGGCATACCCATCCCACTTAGGGCGAAAAGTGTTACAGCAAACAAATAATGGACGGAATGCTGACAATGCAAACATTCTCCCCCAGTCAAAAGATCTTGGATAAATCCATCGTTCTTTTGCCCACTACGCCACCCCAGTTTGGACGAAGCCATATGCAAATCAGTCTTGACCCTGTGCCCCATGGGAACAGTCCAGACCGAACTGCCATGCAAGGTCCTCCCTGGACCGGAAACAAGCATCCTGGGACCAGTTTCAGGGTATGTCACCCTTCTTCAGCCAGGCTAGCTTGAATCCAGTGGCACAGTGAGCAAGGGGCCCACGTCTGGGCATACCCATCCCACTTAGGGCAAAAAGTGTTACAGCAAACAAATAATGGACGAAATGCTGACAATGCAAACATTCTCCCCCAGTCAAAAGATCTGGGATAAATCCATCGTTCTTTTGCCCACTACGCCACCCCAGTTTGGACGAAGCCATATGCAAATCAGTCTTGACCCTGTGCCCCATGGTAACAGTCCAGACCGAACTGCCAGGCAAGGTCCTCCCTGGACCGGAAACAAGCATCCTGGGACCGGTTTCAGGGTATGTCACCCTTCTTCAGCCAGGCTAGCTTAAATCCAGTGGCACAGTGAGCAAGGGACCCACGTCTGGGCATACCCATCCCACTTAGGGCGAAAATCGGCAATCCGTGGATCCAGCCGCAAAAAAAAAAAAAAACGAAGCGCGGGCTCTCGCGCATCGTTTAATTGAAGCCCCCGGGTGGGCCAGGTCCCGGGGGCAGTGAAAAAAAATGTGTGGGGGGGGTCCCAATCCCCCCACACTGCCCGGGGACCGCCACCCCCCGGGGCTTTGCATAAATATTTGCGGGCAACACACGGCCCCCCTGCAGCCCTGGGAACCACCACCCCCCGGGGCTTGTTTTTATAAAGTTGGGGGGGCCCCTGAGGCCCCCCCGCAGCCCCGGGGACCACCACCCCCGGGGGCTTCTTTTAAAAAAAATAAATGTACCTGTGTGGGGGGGCTCGAGCCCCCCACATGCCCCGGGGACCGCCACCTCCCCTGGGCACTAACATGTAAATTAGGGGTCCGTTAAGGACCTCGAGCCCGAGGACCACCACCTCCCGGGGCTATGTACAGATTGGGAGGGGGCTGCACGAGCCAGTGATGGCCCTGGGGACCACCACCCCCCATGGTCGGCCCTTGCAGTGTCCCGGGGTGCACACCCCCGGGACACTGCAGTTTGCTATCGCAAACTCTGCTTTGGTTTTTGGAAGAGAGAGCAGGGAAACCTGCTCTCTCTTCCAAAAACCAAAGCTGATTGCTTTTCCACACGGGGAGCTGCATCTTAGCAGCTCCCCGTGTGAAAAAGCAATGCCGGCTCCTGCAGGAGGCGGGGAGCCGGCTGGGACCATGGGGGCTTTGGGGCTCCCCCCACGGTCCACAACGATAGGCCATGCCCTGGGGATGGGGTCCCCGGGGCCATTATTGGCCTGGAGAGGGCCACGTGGCCCCCTCCCCATGATTACAAAACATTTTTTTTTAAACAAACGCAAAGGCCGGCCCCGGGGATGTGGTCCCGGGGCCATAAATGGCCTGAGGAGGGGGCCACGCAGCCCCTCCAATAATTTAAATTAAAATAAAACACTGGCCATGCCCCGGGGATGGGGTCCCGGGGCCGAATATGGCCTCGGGAGGAGCACGCGGCCCCCTTCCATTATTAAAAAATATATATAGGGGTCAGGCCCTGGGGGATGGGGTCCCCAGGGCCAATAAAATAGGAAAAGAGGGGGCCACACAGTTCCCTTCTTAAAAAATGAATTTAAAAAAGACCAGCATCGCGCCGGAGGCCCCGCCCCCTCCCTGCAGCACTCTGCAAACGCGCCCCCTGGCGCGTTGTAAGATGGGGAAGTAATTCCCCTTGAATACTGGGGGTCCCTGGGGGCCAATTAGCCCACCAGGAACCTCCAGTATGCCCCACGGAGCTGCCTTGCAGAGAGGTATTCAGAGGCCACGCCCCTTTTTACACCTCTCTGCAATGCAGCTCTGTGGCGCTTACTGGAGGTACCTGGTGGGCTAGTTGGACCCCAGGGACCCTCAGTATTCAAGGGGACTTAATCCCCCAACTTAAAACGCACCACGGGGCAAGTTTGCACAGTGGTGAAGGGAGGGGCGGGGCCTGAGGTGACATGTGTGCAAACACGCCCTGTGGTGTGTTTTAAGTTGGGGGATTAAGTCCCTTGAATACTGAGGTCCCTGGGTCCAACTAGCCCACCAGGTACCTCCAGTAAGCGCCACAGAGCTGCGTTGCAGAGAGGTGTAAAAGGGGCGTGGCCTCTGAACACCTCTATGCAACACAGCTCCCTGGCGCATACTGGAGGTACCTGGTGGGCTAGTTGGCCCCAGGGACCCTCAGGATTGAAGAGGAATTAATTCCCCAACTTAAAACGCGCCACAGGGTGTGTTTGCACACATGTCACCTCAGGCCCCGCCCCTTCCTTCACCACTGTGCAAAAGCGCCCCCTGGTGAGTTGCAATTTGGGGAATTAATTCCCCTTGAATACTGAGGGTCCCTGGGGGCCAACTAGCCCACCAGGTACCTTCAGTATGCGCCAGGGAGCTGCGTTGCAGAGAGGTGTTCAGAGGCCACACCCCTTTTTACACCTCTCTGCAATGCAGCTCTGTGTCGCTTACTGGAGGTACCTGGTGAGCTAGTTGGACCCCAGGGGCCCTCAGGATTCAAGGGGACTTTATCCCCCAAATCAAAACGTGTCACGGGGTGCGTTTGCACAGTGGTGAAGGGAGGGGGCGGGCCGGAGGTGACATGTGTGCAAACACGCCCTGTGGCGCGTTTTAAGTTGGGGAATTAATTCCTCTTCAATCCTGAGGGTCCCTGGGGGCCAACTAGCCCACCACTTACCTCCAGTAAGCGCCACTGCGCTGCGTTGCAGAGAGGTGGCCCAGGCCACGCCCCTTTTTACACCACTCTGCAACGCAGATCTGTGGCACTTACTGGAGGTAAGTGGTGGGCTAGTTGGCCCACAGGGACCCTCAGGACTCAAGGGGACTTAATCCCCCAATTTACAACGCACCAGGGGCTCCGTTTGCGCAGTGGTGCAGGGAGGGGGCGTGGCCTGATGTCACAAGTGTGCAAACGCGCCCTGTGGTGTGTTTTAAGTTGGGGAATTAAGTCCCCTTGAATCCTGAGGGTCCTTGGGTGCAACTAACCCACCAGGTACATCCAGTAAGTGCCACAGAGTTGCATTGCAGAGAGGTGTAAAATGGGGCATGGCCTTGGACCACCTCTCTGCAACGCAGCTCTGTGGTGCTTACTGGAGGTACATGGTGGGCTAGTTGGAGCCAGGGACTCTCAGGATTCAAGGGACTTAATCCCCAACTTAAAACGTGCCACAGGGCACCTTTGCACAGTGGTAAAGGGAGGGGGCGGGGCCTGAGGTGACATGTGTGCAAACACGCCCTGTGGCGCATTTAAAATTGGGGAATTAAGTCCCCTTTAATCCTGAGGGCCCCTGGGGGCCAACTAGGCCACCAGGTACCTCCAGTAAGCGCCAGAGGCCTGGGTTGCAGAGAGGTGGTCCAGGCTATGCCCCTTTTTACACCTCTCTGCAACTCAGCTCTGTGGCGCTTACTGGAGGTACCTGGTTGGCTAGTTGGACCCCAGGGACCCTCAGGATTAAAGGGGACTTAATCCCCCAACTTAAAACGGCCACAGGGCGTGTTTGCACACATGTCACCTCAGGCCCCCCCTCCCTTCACCACTGTGCAAACGCGCACCGTAGCGCGTTTTAAGAGGTAGTTTTAATCCCCCTGCCCTATTACGTACTAGGGACTTACAGAGGAGGTCATGCTAATCACAGGGGTACCCCAACGCATAGTGTTCCCTAGTGTATGCAGGTGTTTTCACTGTATTCTAAGTGTCTTTTAGCATAGCACTGGCTCTAGGCCTGGTTAGTCAGAGTCAGTTACCACCAGTACCCGTCTGAAAAAGTTGTGGGCACAGGATGATTTTGGAACAAGGCCTCTTTCTGCTCCTCTGTTGGTTCTTTCTGCACATGTCTTGCTTCTTCCTGCACTTTTCTTCGTCTTTGTGGACTTCTGTTGCTTCTTTCTGCATTTCTTTTGCTTCTTTCTGTGCGTTTTTTCTTCTTTCTTCACATGTCCTACCTCTGTAGGCATAGTTAGAAACTAGCATTTGAAAAACCTTAGAAATTCACTGAAAAAACCATAGGTTTCAGGCACGTTATAGTTAGAAATTAGCATTTAAAAACCTTTGAAATTCACTGAAAAAACCATAGGTTTCAGGCACGTTATAGTTAGAAATTAGCATTTAAAAAACCTTAGAAATTCACTGAAAAAACCATAGGTTTTAGGGAAAGTTATAGTTAGTTGGACATTGCACTCGTACAAAACCCGTGAAATTCCCCCGTTATAGTTAGTTCAGCTAACTATAACTCGCGCCCCGCAATGCACTGCTGATGACGTCACATATTACATCACTCATGACATGGTCAGTGACATCACTGATGATATCACTGATGACATCTCAAATGACATCACTGATGACATCATCCATGTGATAATTTGATGCATCTTCTCACACCCTAATATAACTTTTCATACACCCACTCTAAATTACAGACTGCCATTCTCAAAAAAATAGACACTCCAATACCAATAACTACATACCCACTCACTGATTCTTAGGCCTACACACACACATCCACTCACTCACCCGTACAGTCACTCATACTTATGGTCACTCAGTACAGGACTATCATACGCACTCATACACTTATATAGAAACTTACACACTGCCACTCATCCATAGAGGTACTCACACACCTAGTCAATCATGCAAATAATTAATCACACAGCCATTTACTCACCGATACAGTTATACACACACCAGCTCACTTACTCATACAAATACTACCACATTCTTACACTCTTATACAATCACTGATACAAGCACACACTCATCCATACAATCACTCTCACAATCACACACTCTCACTTATAGCCATTTGTATACTCCAACACACATATATACTGCCTTTCACATATGTAGTTACTCACACATGTACCACTGAGATATACATTCACTCACTAACACACCCATACACACACTCACCCACCCATACAGACCATCACCATGCACCCAGTGACTCACCCACTCACGCATCTATGCACAGAGTCAGTCACACACACCCCACCCACACAAACACTCAGGCACCCATACAGATACTCAGACAACCAATCAATAACCCATATAGACACTCATGTAGCTATTCACAAACCCATGCAGCCGCTTACACACCAACAGACAGACGGATACAGACATTCACACAGTTTAGTCACTAACCCATGCAATCAGTAAGATACGTTTAATCACTCACTTATATAGTCAGTCACGCACCTCCTAAATCATCCATTCAGACACTTATACACCTACTCATTCTTCAATACACCTTTCCCTATATATATTAAACATATTTAAACTTTACAGAAACACACAGTCACTGGATGATGTCATCAGTGATGTCATTTGAGATGTCATCAGTGATGTCACTGACCATGTCATGAGTGATGTAATATGTGAAGTCATCAGCAGTGCATTGCGGGTGCACGAGTTATAGTTAGCTGAACTAACTATAACGGGGGAATTTCACAGGTTTTGTACGAGTGCAATGTCCAACTAACTATAACTTTCCCTAAAACCTATGGTTTTTTCAGTGAATATATATATTATCTACTGGCGGTCGCCAGTAGATAGTTATAGTGAGGACCTATTTTCCATAGGAAATCTGCAACATTCTATTTGAAATAACTTTGGCGGCAGTTGACGAATCTTCGCGAAATTTTTAAAACTCGTGGCCCGCTCCAGTTCGCTCCTATCCTGAAAGTCTCGGGGTGATTCGTTAAGTGGGGGCCGATAAAAAAGGGGGGTCCCAAAACGTGTTTTCCCCATGCAATTTTCCATAGGAACCTTTCATCGCAGCTACAGCTCGAACTGCTGAACAGAATTACACCAAATTTGGCAAAAGGTAGCCCTTGGTTCAGAGTTGTGCCTTTTGCTTAAATGGTGTAAATCCGTTCAGTAGTTCCTGAGAAATTTGAAAAAGAAAACACATATATCTGGGCGGAGCCTAACCACACATGTCATCGTGAGATCTGATTGGCTGTCAGCACTTCATCCTGGAATTGCTGGCAGCCATCTTGGGACCAATATAAATGATAGTACCCCATTGAAATGCATTGTAGTGAATCGAAGATTTTGAGGGTTACCAAAAGGAGAACTATAAAGGGTGATAACAGACTTTAGTTACATTAGAATTCATTTGTTGATGGTACCATACTAATTTCAGGAATTGTGGTGTGTTCTAAGGTGATTTTACCCTGTGAAAAACCTTCTGCTCGGATATCATGAATCATGTTTGAGAGAAAACTATTTTCACATGCTTGTCCCATACAGTTTTGGAAGGTGCTCCAGAAGCTAAAATGAGAGCATATTTTCTGTAAATTCACATTATCTTTCTCAGTCATGTGAGAATGAAGTCTGACATTCTCAGTAAAACATGTACATCCAACAAGGGCAGAGACTGTCAGTTGATTCCTTTGTGTTCTACTGCAGCTTCCCAGAGTGTTCTAAAGAACAACTAGAGAGCTAACAGTCTTACTTATGACAAAAGTATGGCACACCTGAAGCCATCTTGATTGGAATAAACTGGTAACACTTAAAACATTTAATTTAAAAAGGAACAAAATGATGGGGTTCATTTTGTCATAGAAATTATGGTTAGTGCTGTAGAAAGAAAAATTAGGACATGTTTCAAGTGTGATCTCAAATATCTTCCTGTTATATTTCAACAGGAGCAGCCTGTCAGTTGATGCCTTTGTGTTCTACTGCAGCTTCCCAGAGTGTTCTAAAGAACAACTAGAGCGCTAACAGTCTTACTTATGACAAAATTATGGCACACCTGAAGCCATCTTGATTGGAATAAACTGGTAACTCTTAAAACATTTAATTTAAAAAGGAACAAAATGAGGGGGTTCATTTTGTCATAGAAATTATGGTTAGTGCTGTAGAAAGAAAAATTAGGACATGTTTTAAGTGAGATCTCAAATATCTTCCTGTTATATTTCAACAGGAGCCGCCTGTCAGTTGATGCCTTTGTGTTCTACTGCAGCTTCCCAGAGTGTTCTAAAGAACAACTAGAGCGCTAACAGTCTTACTTATGACAAAAGTATGGCACACCTGAAGCCATCTTGATTGGAATAAACTGGTAACACTTAAAACATTTAATTTAAAAAGGAACAAAATGAGGGGGTTCATTTTGCCATAGAAATTATGGTTAGTGCTGCAGAAAGAAAATTTAGGGCATGTTTTAAGTGAGATCTCAAATCCTCTTCTATTTCATTAGAAAATTCTGACATGCAGACTGAAACAATCACTTTCAATACCAGCAGTAGACTTCCATTTAACTCCCTGGTGAGCAGTAGCTTTACTACAGTGATCTAATGAACAACTAGAGTGCTAACATTCTGAATTTATGGCAAATGTGTGACACATCTGAATGCCTTCTTGATGGAATCAAAGTAAAAACTGAAAGCATTTCCTACTGAGGAGACTGCAGTAAATGACGAAATTAGGAAACTTCATAACAAATAAGTCTCCCAAGATGTCCACCAGAGAAAAAAGAGCCCAAATGTAGCACAAATATCACCCAGATGTAGCCCACATATAGCACAATGACAGAAGTGTGCAAAACACTTTTTATTTTTAGTTTTTCTGCAGTTTTATATAGTGCAAACTGGTCAGGTATTGGAGCGTTACATCTTACTTGGACCCCTTATTGCGTATTTTGCACGAAGTACATGAGATTGATCTTGCGAAACATTGAACTTTACGATTCTGTTAACCTGAAGTTGCTCTGAACCGGGCATTGTAGCACCCGTTTTTACCTACTGGTTTTAATTAATTCTCACTGTATTGTATTAGGAAAGAGGATTTACTGTTTTTATGTTCACTTTTATGATCTATGTTTCTAAATCAGATCAAATAAAGTTTAATGAATTCTATGGCAGGACGGAGGCGAGGATTATGCATATCTTTCCTCACTTTATTTGCATAGCAGTTCAAAGAAAACGTAACACAACAATCATTAAACAAAAGACTACACAACCCATGAACCATTAGGGGGTAGTCTCCAAGGCAACTATAGTCCAATCATATCACAGTCCATCGTATATAATATCGTGACGTCCCTTCCGCTTCCTCTTTCTTCACTGCTCGTCAGTTAAGTGCATTCCTTACATTCTTGGCTTAATCTGACGTTGTTGCTGGTCCGTCGAGCGCTCCAGCTGGTCTTTACGTGCGTTTGGGAATCCGGTCACTCCTTTAGTGTCCGCTTGATTCCCAACCAACCCTCGCCTAATTTTGACACCGCTACGCGGTGATTTCCCACACAGCCACGTTAGTGACCTGCGCCACCTGGTGGTGGTAATTGGTATTGCGCCTCAGTCTATTCTTATAACAGCTTCGGGAAAGCCCAGCTGTTGGAGCACCGGCGAGGGGCTGTCTTAAGGATTTTAAGGGCATTTGTTCTGTGCTCACACCCTCTGCTATCATGCCTTCTCCAGAAGACCATTTTTACTCCTCCTACCAGGAAGTGGAGGAGGAATGGCCCCCAACTTCTCCCTCCAGCAGTGGACCAAGCCCTCTCTCTGGCTATTTCTAGGGCACTGGCTCCTCTTAGGGATCAGCTTGATAAGCTGGCGAAAAGCATCCCTGGGGTGTTCAGTGACCCAGATCTGGTGGTGGCGGGTCCAAGTAGCTCCCAGATGGGGAATAAAAGGGCCGTTAAGCATAACGCGGGGCACTTGGAAGGATTTGATAAACTTACGGAGACCTTCCTCAAGAGTGCGTGAACGCTAAAGCATGCACCCTGCCGGGAGGAGGAGGGGCCCGGAGAAAATTGCGACACTGTCACCAATATTGTAGACCCCGACGGCGGGTTTCCCTTAGAGGGAGAGGGTGTATCGGAGGACGATTTCTCCTCCGATGAGGATAAGGCCTCGGGGCGTCCCCGGCGTCCAGAGTCCCACTCCTCTCAGTCCCCGGTTGGGGACGGGGTCCACTCGGACATGTTCGAGCCTACCCAAATTTACCATCCTAGGTCGGCAGAGTGGGCACCTGACGCAAAGTGGCAGAGTATGTGGTGGGGAAAATCCATCAACCCCTTGAAAGGGAGGTCAGGAATAGGATGAGGGGAGAATGCCCCAGGCCCTCACTGAAGGGGAAGGTGGCACACACGCCTGAAATTGCTGAGAAACTATGTACCTTTTTCTCCAAGTATATGAGGGATCCCAAGAAAGGAATTGATAGGTCTTGGACGTGGTAGGGCCCTTGACCCAAATTATTCAATTGACGGAGCGTTCCAAAGAGTCAGAATCCCCTTTGTCCACGGATATTGTGGCTGGTTGGGCGCATTACCCTAAACCCTAAATCACTACCCCCTCCACTACCCAAACACCACTGCACTACCCTAAACCCTAAAACACTACCCCAGCACGACACCCTACACTACCCAAACATAACTGCACTACCCTAAACCCTAAAACACTACCACCAGCACGACTTCCTACACTAACCAAACACCACTGCACTACCCTAAACCCTAAAACACTACCCCCAGCACGACTCCCTACACTACCCAAACACCACTGCACTACACTAAACCCTAAATATACCCCCAGCATGACCTCCCACACTACACAAACACCACTGCACTACCCTAAACCCTAAAACACTACCCCAGCACGACCCCCTACACTACCCAAACACCACTGCACTACCCTAAACCCTAAAACACGACCCCCAGCACGACTCCCTACACTACCCAAACACCACTGCACTACACTAAACCCTAAATATACCCCCTGCATGACCTCCCACACTACACAAACACCACTGCACTACCCTAAACCCTAAAACACTACCCCCAGCACTACCCCCTACACTACCCAAACACCACTGCACTAACATAAACCCTAAAACATTACCCCCAGCACAACACCCTACACTACACAAACACCACTGCACTACCCTAAACCCTAAAACACTACCCCCAGCACAACTCCCTACACTACCCAAATACCACTGCACTACCCTAAACCCTAGATCTACCCACAGCACGACCCCCTACACTACCCAAACACCACTGCACTACCCTAAACCATAAAACACTACCCCCAGCATGACCCCCTACACTACACAAACACCACTCCACTACCCTAAACCCTAAAACACTACCACCAGCATGACCCCCTACACTACTCAAACACCACTGCACTACCCTAAACCCTAAAACACTACCCCAGCATGACCCCCTACACTACCCATACACCACTGCACTACCCTAAACCCTAAAACACTACCCCCAGCACGACCCCCTACACTACTGCACTACCCTAAACCCTAAAACACTACCCCCAGCATGACCCCCTACACTACCCAAACACCACTGCACTACCCTAAACACTAAAACACTACCCCCAGCACGACCCCCTACACCACCCAAACACCACTGCACTACCCGAAACCCTAGAAAGAAACCCCCACCCCATGCCCAATCCCCCTTACCTCTCACTCCTCATGGTTCCTCTCTCCTCGTGGTTCCTGCTTCACGTCATCTCTGAGGGGCGGTGCACGTCGTTGTGAGGAAACGGAACAGCCTCTGTTTCCTTACAACGACATGGATCGTCTACATGTTTTTTAGAATGCATGGTCATTTACCATACATACCTTTACAACAAAATTTGTTGTAAAGGCATGTGTGGTAAATGACCATGCGTTCTAAAAAAATGCGTAGTAATGACTTCGTAATGTACAACGCATGCGTGGTAATGCATGCGTTGTAATGGTATCGCAAAGTAAAAAAGCCGTTGTAACGGCTGTTTACCGATCGAAGCTGGCCCCTGTTCTTCAGTGAGACGTTTATTTGATTAATTAGGAGGAAGGAATGTGTTTTTTTTACCGAAAAGTGCATTCCCGGCTGTTGTATTGTGAAAGTGTCCGCGTGGCCTGGTTTCACTTCCGGTGAGAGAGTGGAAGAGTCTGTTTGGATCTAAAGGAGTTCTGTTGTTGGACGGGGCCGGCGCGACATGTCATCAGAAAACATAGCTAATGGAAAGCGTCCTCCCTGAAGTGTGGAGCAGTGCCATGAGAGGTCAACGAGTGTGCGTCCCACCGCAGTATGACCGTACCGCGTGACCATGTGCCGCCTCCAGGGTACGGGAGGCAGAAGCGGCATCGCAGGTCCTCTTGAAGACCATTGTAGCACTATTTCTACATTTTGGTACTAGGGCATTTTAACTTCGTTGTTCCTGCCAGATACAAAGAGAAGATCCTGTATTATTCAGTGCCCTCGTTACCTTTTTTGTGGGTTGTGGTGCTTGTCACTTCGCTGCCCCGCCGGTGCACACGACTGGGCTCCCCACCTCGTGTGCCATCTGCAGGGCCTCTGCCCTCGGATCACTGGTTTCGGTTTCTGGAGTGGCAACATAAACAGTTGCTCCCAAAGGACTAGCCTGAACACTTAGGTGAATATCCCCTGCACCAGCATTCCACGGAAATTCTTTTCTAGCTCTCCCACGTCAACGAGCACGGCTCCGCTTGCGACACCGTATGACGTCATCGGAGCCATAAGAGGACCTCGTCGGCGTGCTGACGTCAGTTCCACCCATTTTTTCCGTGCCACCGAGGCAAACAGGGGACCGAGACATTTTCACATGTATACATAGTATAATAAATATATATATATTCACTGAAAAAACCATAGGTTTCAGGCACGTTATAGTTAGAAATTAGCATTTAAAAAACCTTAGAAATTCACTGAAAAAACCATAGGTTTCAGGCACGTTATAGTTAGAAATTAGCATTTAAAAAACCTTAGAAATTCACTGAAAAAACCATAGGTTTCAGGGGCGTTATAGTTAGTTGGACATTTCACTCGTACAAAACCATAGAAATTCCCCCGTTATAGTTAGTTCAGCTAACTATAACTCGCTGCGCTCCGCAATGCACTGCTGATGACGTCACATATTACATCACTCATGACATGGTCAGTGACATCACTCATGACATCACTGATGACATCTCAAATGACATCACTGATGACATCACTGATGACATCATCCAGTGAATGTGTGTTGTTCTGAAAATTAAATATGTTTTATATATGTATATCTCAAGGTTAATGGAAGAATAAATGGGTATATAAGTGTCTAAATGGTTGATTTTTGTTTGTAAAATTGATTGTATAACTGACTAAGTGTATCTTAGTGAATACATGGGTTAGTGAGTAATGTTTAAATATGAAAATATCTGTATCAGTCTCTCACTTTGTGTATAAGTGGCTGCATGGGTTGATGAGTAGCTACATGAGTGTCTATATGGGTTATTAGTTGGTTTTTTGAGTATCAGTATGAGTGTCTGTATGGTTTGGTGGGGGGTATTACTTAGTGCATAGATGCATGAATGAGTGACTCACTGTTTGTATGTGTTGAAGACAGCATGTGTGTAGGACTGTATAGGTGGATGAGTATGTGTATGGGTGTGTTTGTGAGTGAATGACTGTCTCAATAGTGTCTTTATGAGTAACTACATATGTTTTAAACTAGTATATGTGAGTATTGGTGTATATAAGTGAGTATATGTGAGAGTGAGAGATTGGAAGAGTTCCTGTACAAATAAGTAGGTATTTCTATAAGTGATTGTTTAAGAGAGTAAGTATGTGTAAGTTTCTGTAGAAGTAAGTGTGGTAGTGTGTGTATAACTGTATATGCAAGTAAATGGATGTTTGATACTTTGTTTGCATGTGTGACTATGTGTGTGAGTAACTCTATGGATGAGTGGCGGTGTGTAACAGGATGTATAGGTGTTTGAGTACATATGATGAGTGAGTACATGTATCAGTGACTGTACAGGGACTGTTGGTGAATGAGTGGATGTGTGTGTAGATCTTGGAATTACTGAATAGGTGTGTTGTAACTGGTATTGGTATGTCCATTGTTTTGAAAATGTTAGTTTGTATTTTTGAGTGTGTGTATCAAAGGTTATATTAGGGTGAGAGAAGGTCTGCCACTCTATCACAAGGATGATGTCATCAGTGATGTCATCAGTGATGTCATCTGAGATGTCATCTGAGATGTCATCAGTGATGTCACTGACCATGTCATGAGTGATGTAATATGCGACATCATCAGCAGTGCATTGCGGGCGCGCGAGTTATAGTTAGCTGAACTAACTATAACGGGGGAATTTCTATGGTTTTGTACGAGTGAAATGTCCAACTATCTATAACGCCCCTGAAACCTATGGTTTTTTTCAGTGAATATATATATATATATTACCTACTGGCGGTCGCCAGTAGGTAGTTATAGTTAGAACCTAGTTTCCATAGGAAAAACATTTTTTGATTTGCTAATAACTTTGGCGTTGTTTGACGAATCTTCGCAAAATTCTCCCAAAAAATGTTTCATCCAGGTCAGCTCCTATCCTGAAAGTTTGGGGGTGATTTGTCAAGTGGGGGCTGAGAAAAAAGGGGGGTCCCAAAAAGTGTTTTCTCCATGTTCCATAGGAAATTTTAGCCAAGGCTACAGCCCGAACTGCTGAACGGAATTACACCAAATTTTGCAAAAAGGTAGCGCTTGGTTTACAAATCGACCTTTTTTTTTAAATGGTGTAAATCCGTTCAGTAGTTGCTGAGAAATTCAAAAAATAAGAGTCAAAAAATCAATTTCCCATAGGAAACTTTATCCAAGGCTACAGACCGAACTGCTGAACAGAATTACACCAAATTTGGCAAAAAGGTACTGCTTGGCTCAGAAAGCGACCTTTTTAAAAATGGTGTAAATCCGTTCAGTAGTTGCTGAGAAATTGAAAAAATAAAAATATCGATATCTACAGGCGCGGTGGATCCGTGAACCCTCCCGATCACGAGCTTTATTCTAATTGGCTGTCAGCACTCCAAACCAGGAAGTGTTGGCAGCCATCTTGTGACTCGGTAGAACCGAGTCACAAGAAAACAGAAAAACAAAGGTGAAAAAAAAGAAAAGGGGGCAGGGTAGAAACACCCTGACCCCTAGGCCTGCTCAGGGGTCCCACAAGGACCCTCAGGGCCAAAAAAGCATTTTTTTTAAAACAATTTAGGCGAAATTCGCACTGGGTCCGCGAATCCCGCCGAAATTTTTAAAAAAATGAAGCCCTCGCTTCATTTAATTGAGGCCCCTGGCCAGGTCCCGGGGGCATTTGCAAAAAATATATGCGGGGGCCCGCGGGGGCCCCCACAGCCCCGGCGACTGCCACCCCCCGGGGCTTGGTTAAAATGATGTGCGGGAAGGCACTCGGCCCTCCTGCAGCCCCGGGAACCGCCACCCCCTGGGGCTTCTTTTTAAATGTGTGGGGGGCCTCCAAGGCACCCCCAAGCCCCGGGGACTGCCACCCCCCGGGGCTTTTATTAAGTATTCGCGGGGGCACATACCCCCTCTGCATCCCCGGGGACCGCCACCCCCCGGGGCTAGGAGGCGGGGAGCCAACGGGACCTTGGGGGCATTGGGGCTCCCCAACGGATAGGGCCGGCCCCGGGGATGGGGTCCCCAGGGCCAACAGAGGCCTCAGGAGGGGGGCCTCATAGCCCCCCTCATGAAATAAAAAGAAAAATGTGGCCATGTCCCGGGGGATGGGGTCCTCGGGCCGGAATTGGCTACGGGAGGGGGGCCCACGCGGCACCCTTCCTGTTTAGATTTTTTTTGTTTGTTTTTTAAAAAGGGGTCAGGCCCTGGGGTATGGGGTCCCCAGGGCCCAAAAAGAAAAAGAAGGGGGGCCACACAGCCCCCCTTCTAAAAAAAAAAAAAAAAAAAAAGACCGGCATCGTGCCGGAGGCCCCGCCCCCTCCCAGCAACTCTCTGCAAACGCGCCCTGTGGCGCGTTTTAAGATGGGTAATTAATTCCCCTTCAATACTTGGGGTTCCTGGGGGCCAACTAGCCCACCAGGTACCTCCAGTATGCGCCACAGGGCTGCCTTGCAGAGAGGTGGTCCAAGGCCACGCCCCTTTTTACACCTCTCTGCAACGCAGCTCTGTGGCGCTTACTGGAGCTACCTGGTGGGCTGGTTGGACCCCAGGGACCCTCAGGACTCAAGGGGATTTAATCCCCCAATTTACAATGCACCAGGGGGCGCATTTGAACAGTGGTGCAGGGAGGGGGCGTGGCCTGATTTGACAAGTGTGCAAACGCACCCTGTGGCGCGTTTTGAGTTGGAGGATTAAGTCCCCTTCAATCCTAAGGGTCCTTGGAGGCCAACTAGCCCACCAGGTATCTCCAGTATGCGCCAGGGAGCTGTGTTGCAGAGAGGTGTTTAGAGGCCATGCCCCTTTTTACACCTCTCTGCAACGCAGCTCTGTGGCGCTTACTGGAGGTACCTGGTGGGCTAGTTGGCCTCCAGGGACCATCAGGACTCAAGGGGAATTAATCCCCCAACTTAAAACGCACCAGGGGGCGTGTTTGCACAGTGGTGCAGGGAGGGGGAGGGGCCTGACATAGCAAGTGTGCAAACACACCCCCTGGCACATTGTAAATTGGGGGAATAAGTCCCCTTCAATCCTGAGGCTCCCTGGGGGCGAACTAGCCCACCAGGTACTTCCAGTATGCGCCAGGGAGCTGCGTTGCAGAGAGGTGTTGAGAGGCCACGCCCCTTTTTACACCTCTTTGCAACTCAGCTCTGTGGCGCTTACTGGAGGTAGCTGGTGGGCTAGTTGGCCCCCAGGGACCCTCAGGACTCAAGGGATTTAATCCCCCAATTTACAATGCTCCAGGGGGCGCGTTTGCACAGTGGTGCAGGGAGGGGGCGTGGCCTGATGTAACAAGTGTGCAAACACGCCCTGTGGCACGTTTTAAGTTAGGGGATTAAGTCCCCTTGAATCCTGAGGGTCCCTGGGGGCCAACTAGCCCACCAGGTACCTCCAGTAAGCGCCAGGGAGCTGCGTTGCAGAGAGGTGGTCCAAGGCCACGCCCCCTTTTTACACCACTCTGCAACGCAGCTCTGTGGTGCTTACTGGAGGTACCTGGTGGGCTAGTTGGCCCCTAGGGACCCTCAGGACTCAAGGGGACTTAATCCCCCAATTTACATTGCACCAGGGGGTGCGTTTGCACAGCGGTGCAGAGAGGGGGCGTGGCCTGATGTGACAAGTGTGCAAACGCGCCCTGTGGTGCATTTTAAGTTGGGGAATTAAGTCCCCTTGAATCCTGAGGGTCCCTGGGGGCCAACTACCCACCAGGTACGTCCAGTAAGCGCCACAGAGTTGCGTTGCAGAGAGGTGTAAAAAGGGGCGTGGCCTCGGACCACCTCTCTGCAACACAGCTCTGTGGCACTTACTGGAGGTACCTGGTGGGCTAGTTGGCCCCCAGGGACCCTCAGGATTCAAGGGGAATTAATTCACCAACTTAAAACCCGCAATGGGGCGTGTTTGCATAGTGGTGAAGGGAGGGGGCGGGCCTGATGTGACATGTGTGTACTTATGCAATCACTCCGCCAAAACCCAAGCACTTATAAATTCACCATGCACTCTCCTTGCAGCACTTTAATCATCCAGTCACTACCCATGCACTCATGCAATGACCCATGCACTAACTCATGCACTGCTACAATACCCTGAGCAGTACCCATGCAGTCCAGCCATCGCCCTGTCAGTACCCATGCACTCTTTCAATCATGCAGCCAGCACCATGTACTTATCCAATCACTCCACCAAAACCCAAGCACTTATAAATTCACCATGCACTCCCCTTGCAGTACTCTAATCTTCCAGTCAGTACCCATGTACTCATGGAATGACCCAGGCACTAACACATGCACTGCTACAATCCCCTGTGCACTACCCATGCAGACCTCTAACCACCTACACAGTACTGATTCAGTCCTCCAATTACCCAGGTTGTACCCATGCAGTCCAGAAATCTCTCTGTCACTACCCATGCACTCCTCAAATCACCCATCCAGCATCATGCACTTATCCAATCACTCTGCCAAAACCCAAGCAGTTATAAAATCACCATGCACTATCCTTGCAGCACTCTAATCATCCAGTCACTACCCATGTACTCATGCAAAGACCCAGGCACTAACACATGCACTGCTACAATCCCCTGAGCACTACTGATGCAGTCCAGCCATCTCCTTGTCACTACCCATGCACTCCTCCAATCACCCAGCCAGCACCATGTACTTATCCAATCACTCTGCCAAAACCCAAGCACTTATAAATTCACCATGCACTCTCCTTGCAGTACTCTAATCATCCACTCAGTACCCATGTACTCATGCAATGACCCAGGCATTAACTCATGGCAAATACAGAGGAGGTCATGCTAATCACAGGGGTACCCCAACGCATAGTGTTCCCTAGTGTATGTAGGTGTTTTCACTGTATTCTAAGTGTCTTTTACCATAGCACTGGCTCCGGTCCTGGTTAGTCAGAGTCAGTTACCACCAGTACCCGTCAGTAAAAGTTGGGGGCACAGGAGGACTTTCTGCTCCTCTGTTGGTTCTTTCTGCACATCTCTTGCTTCTTCCTGCACTTTTGTTCGTCTTTATGGACTTCTGTTGACTCTTTCAGCATTTGTCTTGCTTCTTTCTGCGCTTTTCTTCCTCTTTCTTCACATGTCCTACCTTTGTAGGCATAGTTAGAAATTAGCATTTAAAAAACCATTGAAATTCACTGAAAAAACCATAGGTTTCAGGCATGTTATAGTTAGAAATTAGCATTTAAAAAACCATTGAAATTCACTGAAAAAACCATAGGTTTCAGGCACGTTATAGTTAGAAATTAGCATTTAAAAAACCTTAGAAATTCACTGAAAAAACCTTAGGTTTCAGGGGCGTTATAGTTAGTTGGACATTTCACTCGTACAAAACCATAGAAATTCCCCCGTTATAGTTAGTTCAGCTAACTATAACTCGCGCCCCCGCAATGCACTGCTGATGACATCACATATTACATCATTCATGACATGGTCAGTGACATCACTGACGACATCACTGATGACATCTCAAATGACATCACTGATGACATCACTCATGTGATAATCTGATGCACGTCCTCACACCCTAATATAACCTTTGATACACCCACTCCAAAATACAGAATACTATTTTTGAAACCATAGACACACCAATACCACTTACTACATATCTACTCACTGGTTCTTAGGACTACACACACATCTGCTCATTCACCCATACAATCACTCATACATGCAGTCACTCATCAATACAACACTATCATGTACACTCATACACCTACACATACACTCACACACCAGCACTCATCCAGAGTTACTCACACACCTAGTCAGTCATGCAAAGAATCAATCACACTTTCATTTACTGACCTACAGAGTTATACACACAACAGATCACTTATTCAAACAGAAACAAACACATAATTACTCTCTTATACAATCACTGATACAAGTACACACTCATCTATACAGCCACTCTCACAATCACTGACTCTCACATATAGTCATTTATATACTCCAACTCTCACATACACTGCCTTTTACATATGTAGTTACTTGGACATGTACCACTGTCAGGTCCCGAGTTACTAACACAAGAAAGGAATGGGCAATCAGTGTAATTTCCCATCAGGCATTGCGCAAGGTGAGGAATGGTTTGGCAAGAGTGCGAAGCCCTACTTGGTGGAACCCTAAGATGGCCGACAAGAGGACAAGATGGATGCAGGGTGAGCATTCTAGTGTTTAAGAAAACATGAAGGGTGAAGTGGAATTTAGACAGTTGAGGCATTAGAATCCTCGCACTTCACCTGAGGATTTTGAAGGTTCAGGTTAGAAATTTGTTTGCTCCAGAGCGGCGCGTTTAGTTAGACAGGGTAGAACACGACGTTTCCTGTTCGTCGCGTTATTAGTGTTGCGGCGCGCATTTAGTACCTGAGAGTGTTTATACTTAGGAATTTTAGTTCCAGTTAAAAACTGCTTCAGATTTAGTAATAGTCGTTTCGAGGAATACATTATTCCTTCCTGAGTTCTTCTAAGGAGTATGTCTATTTCCGTTGGATTGTGTCATTAGTTGCTTAGCGACGAACTTTCTGTTCCCGCTAGGCGCATGAGCAGCAAGGTTGTTTCCTGACTGAAATTTGGGCACACGCTAGTGGTGTATAGCGGTCAGTGTCGGTAATTCATTAGAGCACTTGTCTTCACGGACGGATTAGTTTCCCGTCAAAATTTAGTGTACATAATTCCTTGCGTTGTGCTCATTTGCTGTCAAGCTCTTCTCAGAGTCTGAAGTTACGGCAAGGTTTTCTGGCGAGCATTACATTCATGTTGTTGGATTTCTGAAGTTGGCACAGTATTGAGGAGAGTCAGCGTGTTGCGTTTTCTCTCTGGTTAGTCTTTCCTAGATTCTTGTCCAGTTAATTCTAGGTGCAGATAGGGTAGGAAGATATTTAAATCGACATTCAAAGATTGCAGGACTTCCTGAGGGGTACTATTATTCCTGGGTGCATGTGCATATCACACAAAAAAAAAAATACAACAATTACTTACCTCAATTACTTACCTCACACTCGTGCTCCAGGAGTCCCGGTGTGCTCCATCAGATTTAGTTCCTGCAGAGGAAAGAAAGAATGTACTCCAGATAATCAGACTATCCTAATCAGCATTACAAGAACATTCAGAAGAGAGGCAATAGCTACTATTAACCAGGGTAAGCGAATTAATCATGAGGCAAGTACAAGCACTATGAAGTATAATGTTTATAGAAATATAAAGGTTAATTATTCCTTGCAGCAGAACCACCCAGACGATAAAGATTCCTGGTGAGAAGAATCAGACGAAGGTAGCAGTCTCTTCTTTGTCCCCCACCCCTTTCCCCCGGTGGTTTTCTTCAGCCAGGTTGTTGTCCAGGATTTGGCTGGGAAAATAACAGGGGAATTGGGCCTTGGCATCTTTCTGCTCCTGCGCAACACGACCTGGTTTAGTGGTCGTTCTGACAGAGGGAAGTGCCCACGTTGTAAAATTGCGCCTGAGCAGAATGGCTGAAGGTTTAGACTTAAAAAGATTGGGAGAAGTTTTAGAGGGAATACAAAAAGAAATACTAGCAGTAAGGGAGGAAAACAGAGAATTAAAACAAGATCTAGTCACTTCCAGAAGAGAAACTACTGAGCTAGCAATTAAAATGAATAGTTTAATCACAGACCCCAAAACTAAGTATTCAGCATCCTCTGAAGAATTATTTCGTGACCCAGTCACTTCATCGGCCAAAGCAACCACCCAAGTCATTCACTCACTGTCTCCAGTTATACCCCTGGCGCCTCCAGAAAGATTCACAGGGGACCCCCAAAAGGCTCAAATTGTTTGGACTCAATGTACCTTACATTTTATGTGTAGACCCGCTGTCTTTCCAGATGCACAATCCTGAGTGGCGTTCATATTATCATATTTAAGTGGTGACGCAGCAGCGTGGTCGTTGCCATTAGTTACCAGGAATGATCCAATCCTTTATGATTTAGAGGAATTTAAAAAATAATTTCACAGAATTTTTGATCGCCGACGAGTGTCCCAAGCCACGGATAATGAGTTGCTTGAACTCAGGCTAGGAAGTCGAGAATTAATAACTTATCTGGCACAATTTAACAAACTGGTGGTGGAAACAAATTGGCCAGAGGAGAAGCGAGCAGCGGTGTTTTATCGGGGACTTCGAGAAGAGTTGAAGGATGCTTTGGCTCAAGTGCCCAATCGACCAACCGAGAGTTCAGCTTTAATTGATTTGGTGTTGGAATTGGATTTCCGACAAAACGAGCGTAAAGGAGAAAAAAGAAGAGATTTCAGACCAAGTATTCCCCGATATGATCGTGCTAAGTCAGAAGTCGTTAGAACTGTAGACAGTCAACACGGAACAGAGCCGATGCAAATCGGAACGATAAGAGGTCCACTCTCTAAAGAGGAGAAAGAGAAACGTAGGCTTAATAAGCAGTGCCTCTATTGTGGAGTAGGGGGACACTTCGTTCGAAATTGCCCTAAGAAGCCCAAGCAGTTGCCGAAGGAAAACTGGCAGCACCACCAGTAGGAGGAGTTGGACTGGTGGATGCAGAGAAGATTGCAACTCCAAAAGATTCTCAAAACCATACCTTGGCCAACACTTTACAGTCTTCGTCACCTCATCTGATCATGCATATGAAGTTGAAGTTTAGGGAGACGAGTTTAGAAGGAATCACAGTCATGGTGGATTCCGGAGCAACGGGCAATTTTTGTGATTTACGCTTTGCAGAGAAGATTGGTGTACGGGCCATCAAGAAGGAAAAGAGTGAAGCCGTCAGGGCAGTGGATAGCACCAACCTCTTGTCAGGACCCATTGTGAGCCACACTGAAGTGGTGGAGTTGGAAACTTCAGATGGGCATTGTGAGAAATTGCAATTCAATTTAATTGATGCCCCGCAGTTTCAGTTGATTTTGGGATTACCGTGGGTCACAGAGCATAATCCTACAATAGACTGGAGTTCCAGAACAATAACTATGGATTCTGACTTTTGTAGAGAAAATTGTTATCAGAGTTTGAAGCAGGATAAAAGAGATTCCTCGGCTACGCATCTTTGTGAAAGTGGAGCTACAGTTTGTGTGATACACACAGTGGAATTGCCCAAGGAATACATGGAGTACAGTGACATTTTTAGTGAGGCAGAGGCAGAAAAGCTCCCTCCTCATCGAACCTATGACTGCAAAATAGAGTTGGAAACAGGAGCCAATTTGCCATGTAGTCGCATTTATGCGTTGACAGAGAAAGAGAACCCTCATTTAAAGGACTATCTACAGAAGTATTTGGAAAATGGTTTCATAAAACCGTCTCAATCTCTAGTCTCCTCTCCGCTCTTCTTCATTCCAAAGAAGGATGGCGGATTGAGGACTTGCATCGATTATAGAGCAATCAATCGGATTACTGTTAAGAATCGGTATCCCTTGCCATTAATATCAGTCCTTTTAGATCAAGTCAAGGGTTCAAGGATCTATACCAAACTGGATTTACGGGGAGCCTATCATCTGGTCCGTATCCAGGAAGGAGATGAGTGGAAGACGGCATTCCGGACCAAGTTTGGGCTCTACGAGTACCAGGTCATGCCCTATGGTCTCTGCAACGCCCCGGCAGCCTTCCAGCACTTTATTAATGATGTCCTCAAGGAATTTATTGATCAGTGTGCAATTGTATACATAGATGACATATTGATTTATTCAGATAACGTGGAGGTACATGAGAAACATGTGAAGGGAATTTTGCAGAGATTGCAGGAGAACAGTCTTTTCATAAAACTGGAAAAATGTGCTTTTGGAGTAACAACTGTAGAATTTTTGGGTTTTGTGTTGTCACCAGAAGGAATAATGATGGACAAAAGCAAGGTGGAAGCGGTGATTGAATGGAAATCTCCACAATCAGTTAAGGAAGTGCAAAGCTTCCTTGGTTTTGCAAATTTCTACCGGAGATTTATTCCAGAATTTTCCAAGAGACTGATTCCAATTACAAAACTATTAAAGAAAGGAGTTCCGGTTTCATGGTCAAAAGAAGCTGAAGAAGCCTTTATTCTTCTAAAAAAGGCCTTTACCACTGCTCCAGTGCTGTTACACCCAGACCCAGAAGAACCCTTTTATGTGGAAACGGATGCCTCCAATCTGGCCTTGGGAGGAGTGTTATCACAGAGGCATAAAAAGACAGGACAGCTCCATCCTGTGGCTTTCCGATCCCGGATGCTAACTCCAGCGGAAGTGAACTATACAATAACGGAAAAGGAGTTATTGGCAATCAAGGACGCCTTCAAGGAATGGAGGCATTATCTGTTAGGGGCGAAACATACAGTTACCGTCTACACGGATCATCGAAACCTTAAGTTTTTTAAATCAGCCAGAACCCTGACACCGCGTCAACTCCGATGGTCCCTGTACTTTGCGGATTATGATTTTGTAATAACCTATCGGCCAGGGACTAAGAATGGCAAGGCGGATGCTTTATCTAGGATTGGAACAGAAGAAATCTCAGAAGAACTGGAGGACCAAAGTATAATTGAAGCAGGAAGGGTCCTCGCGGCGTTTTTAGAAAGTACCCAAGAGAATGCAGCGAAGGAAGCCATGAGTGAAATGGAAATGGAAGAATGGGCGAGTCAGAAGCCTAACAGAGAAATCCGAAACCATCTACCATTTCATGAAGGGGCCCTGTACTTACCTACAGCGGAATTGCAACAAAGGGCGATGAAAGAGTGTCATGATCACATTTTGGCTGGTCACAAAGGAATTAAAAAACAGCAGATTTAGTCAGACGAAGATTTTGGTGGCCAAAGATGACTGACGACATCTATCAATATGTCACTACTTGTGAAAGCTGCGCCAGAGGAAAATCTGAGAGACAAGCTAAAAAGGGGTTGCTTCAGCCATTACCTAATCCCCCATACCCGTGGCATACAGTAACAATAGACCTGATTGTAGATTTGCCAGTAAGTCAGGGATATAACACAATAATGATCTGCGTGGATGCTTTCATCAAAATGGCCCACTTCGCTCCCTTAAAAAGGTTACCTACAGCTAAGGAGTTAGCACAAACCTTTAGTCAGAATGTAGTGCGTTTGCATGGAATCCCGAGGGTTTTGGTTTCAGATAGAGGCTCACAGTTTTTATCCCATTTCTGGAAGGCTTTCACCAAGAAATTATGTATTGAAAACAGGTACACCACGAGTTATCACCCAGAAGGTGATGGCCAAACTGAGAGAGTGAACCAAGAACTAGAGCAATATCTGAGGTTAAATTTATTAAACAAGGCGAAGAATGGGCAGAATGCCTGTGGGCGGCAGAGTTTGCACATAATAACGCAAAGAACATTTCGACAGGTTATTCCCCCTTTTTCTTAAATTCAGGAAGACATCCCAATCTCTCAGTTAGTGTGCAGGAGGCAGAAGTTCCAGCAGTTACAGATCTAGTGGAGCACTTAACTAAGATTCACAAGTCAGCTACAGAGAGCTTAGTTAAAGCAAAAGAGAGTTATAAGCACTATGCTGATAAAAAAAGACGCAAGGAACCAGATCTGCAAGTAGGAGAAAAGGTGTGGCTAAATTAAAAAACATTACGGTTAAAAGGGAACAGATAATTCCAACCAAGATTTATTGGGCCCTATGAAATTGAGAAAAAGTTAAGCTCAGTTACTTATAAATTGAAGCTACCTAAAAACTTAAGAATTCATCCTACATTTCATGTCTCATTGTTAAAAAAGGTCCCTGAAGGGTTGAGGGAAGAACTGCCGCCACAACCTATACAAACTAAAGAGGGAGATGAGTTTGAAGTAAAACAAATTCTAGATTCCAAGGTGACAAGAGGTCAGTTATACTATTTAATTGATTGGAAGGGTTATGGTCCAGAAGAGAGGTCATGGGAGTTAGCAGCTGAAGTCCATGCCCCACGATTGGTGAAATCCTTTCATTTAAAGCATCAAAATAAATCAAATATGGGAAGGCCATCCTTGCAGTGGGGTACTGTCAGGTCCCGAGTTACTAACACAAGAAAGGAATGGGCAATCAGTGTAATTTCCCATCAGGCATTGCGCAAGGTGAGGAATGGTTTGGCAAGAGTGCGAAGCCCTACTTGGTGGAACCCTAAGATGGCCGACAAGAGGACAAGATGGATGCAGGGTGAGCATTCTAGTGTTTAAGAAAACATGAAGGGTGAAGTGGAATTTAGACAGTTGAGGCATTAGAATCCTCCCACTTCATCTGAGGATTTTGAAGGTTCAGGTTAGAAATGTGTTTGCTCCAGAGCGGCGCGTTTAGTTAGACAGGGTAGAACACGACGTTTCCTGTTCGTCGCGTTATTAGTGTTGCGGCGCGCATTTAGTACCTGAGAGTGTTTATACTTAGGAATTCTAGTTCCAGTTAAAAACTGCTTCAGATTTAGTAATAGTCGTTTCGAGGAATACATTATTTCTTCCTGAGTTCTTCTAAGGAGTATGTCTATTTCTGTTGGATTGTGTCATTAGTTGCTTAGCGACGAACTTTGTGTTCCCGCTAGGCGCATGAGCAGCAAGGTTGTTTCCTGACTGAAATTAGGGCACACGCTAGTGGTGTATAGCGGTCAGTGTCGGTAATTCATTAGAGCACTTGTCTTCACGGACGGATTAGTTTCCCGTCAAAATTTAGTGTACATAATTCCTCGCATTGTGCTCATTTGCTGTCAAGCTTTTCTCAGAGTCTGAAGTTACGGCAAGGTTTTCTGGCGAGCATTACATTTGTGTTGTTGGATTTCTGAAGTTGGCACAGTATTGAGGAGAGTCAGCGCGTTGCGTTTTCTCTCTGGTTAGTCTTTCCTAGATTCTTGTCCAGTTAATTCTAGGTGCAGATAGGGTAGGAAGATATTTAAATCGACATTCAAAGATTGCAGGACTTCCTGAGGGGTACTATTATTCCTGGGTGCATGTGCATATTACACAAAAAAAATAAAGTACAACAATTACTTACCTCACACTTGTGCTCCAGGAGTCCCGGTGTGCTCCATCAGATTTAGTTCCTGCAGAGGAAAGAAAGAATGTCCTCCAGATAATCAGACTATCCTAATCAGCATTACAAGAACATTCAGAAGAGAGGCAATAGCTACTATTAACCAGGGTAAGCGAATTAATCATGAGGCAAGTACAAGCACTATGAAGTATAATGTTTATAGAAGTATAAAGGTTAATTATTCCTTGCAGCAGAACCACCCAGACGATAAAGATTTCTGGTGAGAAGAATCAGACGAAGGTAGCAGTCTCTTCTTTATCCCCCACCCCTTTACCCCGGTGGTTTTCTTCAGCCAGGTTGTTGTCCAGGATTTGGCTGGGAAAATAACAGGGGAATTGGGCCTTGGCATCTTTCTGCTCCTGCGCAACACGACCTGGTTTAGTGGTCGTTCTGACAACCACTGAGACATCCATTCACTCAGTAACACACCCATGCACACATTGACCCACCCATACAGCTGTTTCCACATGCACTATTGAACCCATACAGCCAGTGAATCAATCACTCAAACATGTATGCACAGAGTCACACACCTCCGACGCACCCACACACACACTCAGGCACCCATACAAATACTCCGGAAACCAATCAATAACCCATATAGACACTCATGTAGCTACTGACCAACCCATGCAGCAGCTTATACAACAGCAGACAAACTGATTCAGACATTCACACAGTTTAGACACTAACCCATGCATTCAGTAAGACACATGTAATCACTCACTTAAACAGTCAGTCACGCACCTACTAAAGCCTCCATCCAGACACTTATACACCCACTTATTCTTCAATACACCTTGGCATATATATAATACATATTTAAACTTTAAAGAAACACACAGTCACTGGATGATGTCATCAGTGATGTCATCAGTGATGTCATTTGAGATGTCATCAGTGATGTCATCAGTGATGTCACTGACCATGTCATGAATGATATAATATGTGACGTCATCAGCAGTGCATTGTGGGGGCGCGAGTTATAGTTAGCTGAATTAACTATAACGCCAGAATTTCTATGGTTTTGTACGAGTGAAATGTCCAACTAACTATAACGTTCCTGAAACCTATGGTTTTTTCAGTGAATTCCTATGGATTTTTAAATGCTAATTTCTAACTATAACGTGCCTGAAACCTATGGTTTTTTCAGTGAATTTCTATGGTTTTTTAAATGCTAATTTCTAACTATAACGTGTCTGAAACCTATGGTTTTTTCAGTGAATTTCAAAGGTTTTTTAAATGCAAATTTCTAACTATAACGTGCCTGAAACCTATGGTTTTTTCAGTGAATTTCAAAGGTTTTTAAATGAAAATTTGTAAGTCTAATGTACCTCAATCCTATGGTTTTTTTGTTTTCTATATATATATATACATATATTGATTGAATTGAATAACATATATATATATTTAAAAAAAATTGTGAATAATTTACTATATTCATTCTTTTTTTAAAAATATTATACAGAAGTCGCGCACCCTTCGCGCACCCTACACGATGGCTGCGCGCATTCCGGTCGCCATTTTGAAAAGTCACGCTGGGGTCGCGACTTCGGCGTAATTTGTAAAGTATGAAATATTTTTAAATTAATTATAAATAAAAGTTTTCCTTTAAGTGTTTGTCTAAATTTATTAATAAAAGTATTATTAAAGTATTATTTTCAGTATAATTTCGACGAGAAATTATTCGATTATTATTGGATTCGGAGGTTAGGAGGGATGGCCATTTTGCTCGATCTGTTTTGCAAGATTTTTTGGTCTAGTCAGGTGGACACCCTCCTCCGGGTGAGGTACGGCTTGGGGATTCTATTCAAGGTGAGGAATCCACAGGCAGAAGTATCCATCAGAAGAACAAGTTACTTACCTTCGGTAACGCTTTTTCTGGTGGATACAGTATCTGCCTGTGGATTCCTCACTGTCCCACCCGCCTCCCCGTTGTCCACCTGTTTCTACCAAAAAGATGCTTTTACTGTTTGGCATGAATGTTTTTAATATGTCTTAATCATGCTTATGTTTTAATAGTGAGAAATGCTTGATCTGTTGCTATTTCTTTATGCATTTATTGGTTATGCATTTGTATATATATATATATTTAGTATACTATGTATACATGTGAAAATGTGTCGGTCCGCCTGTTTGCCTCGGTGGCACGGAAAAAATGGGTGGAACTGACGTCAGCACACCGATGAGGTCCTCTTATGGCTCCGATGACGTCATACGGTGTCGCGAGCGGAGCCGTGCTTTTATGACGTCCTCGTTGACGTGGGAGAGCTAGGAAAGAATTTCCACAGAATGCTGGCGCAGGGGATATTCACCTAAGTCAGTGGTTCCCAAACGTTTTCGACCCGCGGCTCCCTTGACCTGTTGGCCGCAGCTCCCTAATATGTTACTTTTGTTTTGGCGGGTGGTGGGGATGTAAGCCCGGCTTCTGCAGTACTTCCATTTTTCTCCCTGAAAATAATTGGGATGAAGCCAATTAAGGTATTATAATCATAGATGTAATCCTATCCTACTCACTGCAGAGCCCCATGCAGTGTCAACGACTGATTGAAGGGATACGGAGATCTCAAAGAAGTAAATTGTTACTGCATTGTCATGTAGAGCTCTTTAAAGAGGTGTATCTTTAGCTCGTTCTTGAGCAGGGTTTGTTAGGCCCGATAGAAAGAGGAATGTTGTTTCAAAATTGTGTCCAATCTGTGCGCCGCAGCACCCCGGTGGGCCATCAAAACTAGCGAGGGGCGCCACGCACAAAGGGTATCAGTAGAGGACATGAAGCGTGCAAATGAGTGTAACTCCTTGTTTGCCTCCTGCTCTTGTGTGATGCTTCTGGCTTTGTGTAGCTCATGTGCATGTCTCGTTCCATAAGAACTATGTATATTATCACATGTATGCACCTGCCAGTGCCCTCAGCTACACGACGAATCTGTGTCCCTTTAGTTTCTTTCAAAGAAAGATTAGTAGCTGATAACTATCTCTAAAACTGACCAACAAATGAAAAAGCAGAAAAGCATCTCAAGCAAACAAGCAACAGGGTCTAATCCACTCTAGGCATTTAGTTCTCTCCAGGACTTGCCGGTTCCTGGTGCTGTGTCTTCTTGTGTGAGGACTTAAGGATTGGTACATGACTTGTGGCATATCTCTGTGCTTGTTACATGACTGCTGTGGCATCTTTTTCTTGTTGCGTGATTGCTGTAGCATCTCTCCGTTCTTGTACCAAGATTGTGTTGGCATGTGCATCACCTCTGTGGTTGTAACGTCTGCTGTGGCATGTTGTTGGCCTCATGTACAGTGGGTTCCTGGATCACCTTGTTGTGTTCTTGAAGTATAAACATGTTTGTAGTCGTTCTTCTCAATGTCATGTTGCTCTTTTGCCCACATGGATCACAGTTTGTGTTTGATTGGGGGGAATTAGATATATTATGACATTATTTGTGCCCCTTATGGGCTGCGCCGCAGGGTGCCAGCGACCTTCTCCACACTCCTATCCACTGAACAGTAGCGATAGTGCGCTCCATGGGATCTGGTCTGCTGCCCACAAAGCAAAGCTAAATGAGTACTGAGTAGTAATTGTGAAAAACTCTGTTGTGGCACCCCTGCCAGGACCAGGGTTGTTTTGGGTACTCTGTTTGTGAGGTAGGAGCAGTGTCAGCCCCCCACATTCCAGTCTTTGCCTGCACAAAAATCAATACTACTTTTTCTCCTGATGATGAAAGTCTGAGCGCACCCTCTTGGCTTTGACTCTAGGCCCATACGGGAGCGTGTCAAAGTGAGATCCCTGTTTTAAATGTTTTCAACCAACACAGCTGCAGCTCATATCTTTTCTGTAGATTGACGCCTCCTCAAAAAACGCACCAGTCACAAATTGTAATGTTATTTGGATTGCTGCAGCCCCTGAATAAATGGCATCATTTTACAGGTCTTTTCCACTGGCTATTCCAGAGAGCATATTTACCCTCGCTGGATATGGAAGCAAGAACGCATGATTTATTGAAGTGTCACAAGTTCATGCCAGAGCCCATCTGCACTCCCGTTCCCTCGGAGGTCAAAGTGCAGCTGGGGAGGTATTTTTACAGTGATTTGTTTATATTACTCTTCGCTTTGCAAGGCAATCTTGCCTGTTCGGTCCAAAAATATTTGAGCAGTCTCAGAACTTCCCTAAAGAAATGCCTAAACAAGTTCGAGCAGCGGCTTTCTCTTAATACATTACTACACATTTGGTTCTAAAAATACAGGTAGTGATGGGTGTGTTACACCCTGTAGTGGCTCCAAAGCTGTGTGTTTGGTGCGCGGCGCCCCAGGCAAGTTTTGATGGCGCACTGGGGTGCCACGGCGCACAGATTGGGAAACACTGACCTAAGTGTTCAGGCTAGTCCTTTGGGATCAACTGTTTATGTTGCCACTCCAGAAACCGAAACCAGTGATCCGAGGGCAGAGGCCCTGCAGATGGCACACGAGATGGGGAGCCCAGTTGTGTGCACCGGCGGGGCAGCGAAGTGACAAGCACCACTACCCACAAAAAAGGTAACGAGGGCACTGAATAACACAGGATCTTCTCTTTGTATCTAGCAGGAACAACAAGGTTAAAATGCCCTATTTCCAAAATGTAGAATTAGTGCTACAACGGTCTTCAAGAGGACCTGCGATGGATGCCGCTTCTGCCTCCCGTACCCTGGAGGCAGCACATGGGTCACGCGGTACGGTCATACTGCGGTGGGACACACACTCGTTGACCTCTCATGGCACTGCTCCACACTTCGGGGAGGACGCTTTCCATTAGCTGTGTTTTCTGATGACGTGTTGCGCCGGCCCCGTCCAACAACAGAACTCCTTTAGATCCAAACAGACTCTTCCACTCTCTCACCGGAAGTGAAACCAGGCCACACGGACACTTTCACAATACAACAGCCGGGAATGCACTTTTCGGTAAAAAAAACACCTTCCTCCTAATTTATCAAATAAACGACTCACTGAAGAACAGGGGCCAGCTTCGATCGGTAAACAGCCGTTCCAACGACTTTTTTACTTTGTGATACCATTACAACGCATGCATTACAACGCATGCGTTGTACATCGCGAAGTCATTACTATGCATTTTTTTAGAACGCATGGTCATTTACCACGCATGCCTTTACAATGAATTTCTTTGTAAAGGTATGTATGGTAAATGACCATGCGTTCTAAAAAAATGTTGACGTTCCACGTCATTGTAAGGAAACAGAGGCTGTTCCGTTTCCTCACAACGACGTGCACCGCCCCTCAGAGACGACGTGAAGCAGGAACCACGAGGAGAGAGGAACCACGAGGAGTGAGAGGTAAGGGGGATTGGGCATGGGGTGGGGGTTACTTTTCTAGGGTTTAGGGTAGTGCAGTGGTGTTTGTGTAGTGTAGGGGGTCATGCTGGGGGTAGTGTTTTAGGGTTTAGGGTAGTGCAGTGGTGTTTGGGCAGTGTAGGGGGTCGTGATGGGGGTAGTGTATTAGGGTTTAGGGTAGTGCAGTGGTGTTTGTATAGTGTAGGGGGTCGTGCTTTGGGTAGTGTTTTAGGGTTTAGGGAAGTGCAGTGGTGTTTGTGTAGTGTAGGGGGTCGTGCTGGGGGTAGTGTTTTAGGGTAGTGCAGTGGTGTTTGTGTAGTGTAGGGGGTTGTGCTTGGGGTAGTGTTTTAGGGTTTAAGGTAGTGCAGTGGTGTTTGTGTAGTATAGGGGGTCATGCTGGGGTAGTGTTTTAGGGTTTAGGGTAGTGCAGTGGTGTTTGGGTAGTGTAGGGGGTCGTGCTGGGGGTAGTGTTTTAGGGTTTAGGGTAGTGCAGTGGTGTTTGGGTAGTGTAGGGGGTCGTGCTGGGGGTAGTGTTTTAGGGTTTAGGGTAGTGCAGTGGTGTTTGTGTAGTGTAGGGGGTCGTGTTTTATGGTTTAGGGTAGTGCAGTGGTGTTTGTGTAGTGTAGGGGGTCATGCTGGGGGTAGTGTTTTAGGGTTTAGGGTAGTGCAGTGGTGTTTGTGTAGTGTAGGGGGTCGTGTTTTAGGGTTTAGGGTAGTGCAGTGGTGTTTGGGTAGTGTAGGCGGTCGTGCTGGGGGTAGTGTTTTAGGGTTTAGGGTAGTGCAGTGGTGTTTGGGTAGTGTAGGGGGTCATGCTGGGGGTAGTGTTTTAGGGTTTAGGGTATTGCAGTGGTGTTTGGGTAGTGTAGGGGGTCGTGCTGGGGGTAGTGTTTTAGGGTTTAGCGTAGTGCAGTGGTGTTTGGGTAGTGTAGGGGGTCGTGCTGGGGTAGTGTTTTAGGGGTTAGGGTAGCGCAGTGGTGTTTGTGTTATGTAGGGGGTCGTGCTGGGGGTAGTGTTTTAGGGTTTAGGGTAGTGCAGTGGTGTTTGTGTAGTATTGGGGTAGTGTTTTAGGGTTTATGATAGTGCAGTGGTGTTTGGGTAGTGTAGGGGGTCGTGCTGGGGATAGATTTAGGGTTTAGGGTAGTGCAGTGGTGTTTGTGTAGTGTAGGGGGTCATCCTGGGGATAGTACTTTAGGGTTTAGGGTAGTGCAGTGGTGTTTGTGTAGTGTAGGGGGTCATGCTGGGGGTAGTGTTTTAGGGTTTAGGGTATGCAGTGGTGTTTGGGTAGTGTAGGGGTTCGTGCTGGGGGTAGTGTTTTAGGGTTTAGGGTAGTGCAGTGGTGTTTGGGTAGTGTAGGGGGTCATGCTGGGGTAGTGTTTTAGGGTTTAGGGTAGTGCAGTGGTGTTTGTGTAGTGTAGGGGGTCGTGCTGGGGGTCGTGTTTTAGGGTTTAGGGTAGTGCAGTGGTGTTTGTGTAATGTAGGGGGTCGTGCTGGGGGTAGTGTTTTAGGGATTAGAGTAGTGCAGTTGTGTTTGGGTAGTGTAGGGGGTCGTGCTGAGGGTAGTGTTTTTGGGTTTAGTGTAGTGCAGTGGTGTTTGTGTAGTGTAGGGGGTCGTGCTGTGGGTAGATTTAGGGTTAGGGTAGTGCAGTGGTGTTTGGGTAGTGTAGGGGGTTGTGCTGGGGGTAGATTTAGGGTTTAGGGTAGTGCAGTGGTGTTTGGGTAGTGTAGGGGGTCATGCTGGAGTTAGATTTAGGGTGTAGGGTAGTGCAGTGGTGTTTGGGTAGTGTAGGGAGTCGTGCTGGGGGTAGTGGTTTAGGGTTTAGGGTAGTGCAGTGGTGTTTGGGTAGTGTAGGGAGTCGTGCTGGGGGTAGTGTTTTAGGGTTTAGGGTAGTGCAGTGGTGTTTGGGTAGTGTAGGGGGTCGTGCTGGGGGTAGTGTTTTAGGGTTTAGGGTAGTGCAGTGGTGTTTGGGTAGTGTAGGGGGTCTTGCTGGGGGTAGTGTTTTAGGGTTTAGGGTAGTACAGTGGTGTTTGGGTAGTGTAGGGGGTTGTGCTGGGGTAGATGTGGGGTTTAGGGTAGTGCAGTGGTGTTTGGGTAGTGTAGGGGGTCGTGCTGGGGGTAGATGTAGGGTTTAGGGTAGTGCAGTGGTGTTTGTGTAGTGTAGGGGGTCATGCTGGGGGTGGTGTTTTAGCTTTTAGTGCAGTGGTGTTTGGGTAGTGTAGGGGTCGTGCTGGGGGTAGTGTTTTAGGGTTTAGGGTAGTGCAGTGGTGTTTGGGTAGTGTAGGGGTCATGCTGGGGGTAGTGTTTTAGGGTTTAGGGTAGTGCAGTGGTGTTTGGGTAGTGTAGGGGTTATGCTGGGGGTAGATGTAGGGTTTAGGGTAGTGCAGTGGTGTTTGGGTAGTGTAGGGGTCGTGCTGGGGGTATATTTTGGGTTTAGGGTAGTGCAGTGGTGTTTGTGTAGTGTAGGGGGTCATGCTGGGGGTAGTGTTTTAGCTTTTAGGGTAGTGCAGTGGTGTTTGGGTAGTGTAGGGGGTCGTGCTGGGGGTAGTGTTTTAGGGTTTAGGGTAGTGCAGTGGTGTTTGGGTAGTGTAGGGGGTCGTGCTGGGGGTAGTGTTTTAGGGTTTAGGGTAGTGCAGTGGTGTTTGGGTAGTGTAGGGGGTTGTGCTGGGGGTAGATGTAGGGTTTAGGGTAGTGCAGTGGTGTTTGTGTAGTGTAGGGGTCGTGCTGGGGGTAGATGTAGGGTTTAGGGTAGTGCAGTGGTGTTTGTGTAGTGTAGGGGGTCATGCTGGGGTGGTGTTTTAGCTTTTAGTGCAGTGGTGTTTGGGTAGTGTAGGGGGTCGTGCTGGGGGTAGTGTTTTAGGGTTTAGGGTAGTGCAGTGGTGTTTGGGTAGTGTAGGGGGTCATGCTGGGGGTAGTGTTTTAGGGTTTAGGGTAGTGCAGTGGTGTTTGGGTAGTGTAGGGGTTGTGCTGGGGGTAGATGTAGGGTTTAGGGTAGGTCAGTGGTGTTTGGGTAGTGTAGGGGTTGTGCTGGGGGTAGATGTAGGGTTTAGGGTAGTGCAGTGGTGTTTGGGCAGTGTAGGGGGTCGTGCTGTGGGTAGTGTTTTAGGGTAGTGCAGTGGTTTTTGGGTAGTGTAGGGGGTCGTGCTGGGGGTAGTGTTCTTCTTCGGAAGAAAAATCGACAATAGATCTCGCCAAGCGAGCAGCGCATGTGCTGCGTCGCTAAGCGAGACCTAAAAAGCATTGCACCAAGATGGCTGCCAACACTTCCTGGATTGAAGTGTTGGCAGCCAATTAGAGCCAACCTTTGCTTGTGTAGTTAGGTCCCGCCCAGATATGTAAAGATTTTTTCCTTTAATATCTCAAAAACTACTGAACGGATTTACACCATTTAAAAAAAAGGGCTCTTTCTGAACCAAGGACTACCTTTTTGCCAAATTTGGTGTAATTCCGTTCAGCAGTTCGGGCTGTAGCCTTGGCTAAAGTTTCCTATGGGAAATTGATTTTCCGACCTCTATTTTTTGAATTTCTCAGGAACTACTGAACGGATATACACCATTTAACAAAAAGGACTCTTTCTGAACGAAGGGCTACCTTTTTGCCAAATTTGGTGTAATTCCGTTCATCAGTTCGGGCTGTAGCAGTGTCTAAAGTTTCCTATGGAAATTAACATGGGGAAAACACGTTTTGGGACCCCCTTTTGTCTCAACTCCCGCTTGGCGAATCACCCCGAAACTTTCAAGACAGGAGCTGACCGGAGCGCCCCACTAGTTTTGAAAATTTCACGAAGATTCGTCAAACGACGCTAAAGTTATTGGGAAAACAAAAAATGCTTTTTCTATGGAAAATAGGTCTTAACTATAACTACCTACTGGAGACCGCCAGTAGGTAATATATATATATATAAATCCAACAAAAAGAGGGTGCCCCTGAGAGAATGCCCACTCAAAAAGTACTCTCCCTGGATGGAGGACCTGAGCACAAACCACCTCCGTATTTCCATCTCATGTGGCGGCTTAACGCGTTTTAAACTGTTCGTTCTTGGTCACACGCCTTGACAAACTGGAAAACGGCAAACAAAATGTATGGCACCTGCTATTTATTTCAACAACCCGCCCTGTGGGCGTGTACTTCTGCCCCAGTGGGCGTATGCCCAATAGCATCTTGGTATTAGCAGTCCATACACGAAGTGTTGCCTCAGTGGGTTTTGCCGTTTGCCTCGATCCTGTCTATAAAATCCCAAGTGGGTAGATGCAAAGTTAGGAGTTCTGGAATGTGCTCCCTGAAACAGTCCACAAACTGGAGCTTTTCGTCCCGTTCAGCGTCTCACATTCCCAGGCGCTGCAGGTCCGCATAATTAGCGGCGGTTCATCCTCGAAGCTGGGCCAGCCGCAATTACATCCAACAAAAACAGGGTGCCCCTGAGAGGAAGCCCACTCGAAAAGTACTCTCCCTGGATGGACCACCACCAACTCCCCGGGGCACATACTTATTTAAATTCGGGGGTCTGTAGCGGTCCCCCAGCCCCGGGGACCACCACCTCCCCGGGGCTTTCAATACGAAGGGAGGGGGAGCGCGCAGCCCCCCTCCAGGAGCCCTTGATGGCCCTGGGGACCACCACCCCCCAGGGCCGGCTCCTGCAATGTCCTGGGGTGCCCACCCCCGGGACATTGCCGTTTGCTATGACAGGGCGGGAGCACGGCTCCCGCCCTGTCATAGCAAACCCTGCTTTGCTTCATTGAAGCGAGAGCAGGTTTTCCTGCTCTCGGTTCAATGAAGCAAAGCAGAATTGCTTTTGAGCAAGGGGAGCTGCATGTCAGCAGCTCCCCTTGTGCAAAAGCAATGCAGGCTCCCCCAGGAGGCGGGGAGCCGGCGGGACCGTGGGGGCATTGGGGCTCCCCCACAGTCCCCAACAGTGAGGCCAGGCCCTGGGGGATGGGGTCCCCGGGGCCAGACGTGGCCCGGGAGGGGGGCCATGTGGCCCCCCTCCCCAATAAATTAATAATTAAAAAAAAAAAAGAAACGGAAAGGACGGCCCCGGAGGATGGGGTCCCCGGGGCCATAATTGGCCTGAGGAGGGGGGCCACGCGGCCCCCCTCCAAAAAAACAAACAAGAAAAACAAAAAGGCTGCCAGGCTCTGGGGAATGGGGTCCCCGGGGCCGTAATTGGCCTCTGGAGGGGGCCCACGCGGCCCCCCTCCCCAAAATAATTTAAAAAAACAAGGCTTGCAGGCCCTGGGGGATGGGTCCCCGGGGCCAAAAGTGGCCCAGGGAAGGGGGGCCACACAGCCCCCCTCCCATAAAATATGAAAAATAAAAAAAATAAAAAAACGGCAACTCGCCGGAGGCCCCGCCTCTACCCCCTCCCTGCAGCACTCTGCAAACGCGCCCCCTGGCGCGTTCTAAGTTGGGGGACTAAGTCCCCTTGAATACTGAGGGTCCCTGGGGGCCAACTAGCCCACCAGGTACCTTCAGTAAGCGCCACAGAGCTGCGTTGCAGAGAGGTGGTCTGAGGCCACGCCCCTTTTTACACCTCTCTGCAACGCAGCTCTATGGTGCTTACTGGAGGTACCTGGTGGGCTAGTTGGCCCTCAGGGACCCTCAGGATTCAAGGGGACTTAATCCCCCAATTTACAATGCGCCAGGGGCGCGTTTGCACAGTGGTGCAGGGAGGGGCAGGCCTGACATAACAAGTGTGCAAATGCACCCCCTGGCGCATTGTAAATTGGGGATTAAGTCCCCTTCAATCCTGAGGGTCCCTGAGCCAACTAGCCCACCAGGTACCTCCAGTAAGTGCCACAGAGCTGCGTTGCAGAGAGGTGGTCCGAGGCCACCCCCTTTTTACACCTCTCTGCAAGGCAGCTCTGTGGGACTTACTGGAGGTACCTGGTGGGCTAGTTGGCCCCCAGGGACCCTCAGGATTCAAGGGGACTTAATCCCCCAACTTACAACGTGGCAGGGGGTGTGTTTGCACAGTGGTGCAGGGAGGGGGCGGGGCCTGATATAACAAGTGTGCAAACATGCCCCCTGGCGCATTGTAACTTGGGGGATTAAGTCCCCTTCAATCCTGAGGGTCCCTGGGGGCCAACTATCCCACTAAGTACCTCCAGTAAGCGCCACAGAGCTGCGTTGCAGAGAGGTGGTCCAAGGTCATGCCCCTTTTTACACCACTCTGCAAACGCGGCTTCTGGTGCACTGCTGGTGGGGCGATGAGATCCTCTTGTGACCTGAGGACCTCAGGACACAAGTGGACTTCATCCTCCGAGCAGCAGTGCGCTAGAAGCGGTGTTTGCAGTGTGGTGTAAAAAGAGGCGTGGCCTCGGAACACCTCTCTGCAACGCAGCTCTGTGGCGCTTACTGGAGGTACCTGGTGGGCTAGTTGGCTCCCAGGGACCTCAGGATTCAAGGGGACTTAATCCCCCAACTTACAACGAGCCAGGGGGTGTGTTTGCACAGTGGTGCAGGGAGGGGGCGGGGCTGATATAACAAGTGTGCAAACACAACCCCTGGCGCGTTGTAACTTGGGGGATTAAGTCCCCTTCAATCCTGAGGTCCCTGGGGGCCAACTAGCCCACCAGGTACCTCCAGTAAGCGCCACAGAGCTGCGTTGCAGAGAGGTGGTCCGAGGACATGCCCCTTTTTATACCACACGCTTACTGGAGGTACCTGGTGGGCTAGTTGGCCCCCAGGGACACTCAGGATTCAAGGGGACTTAATAGGGACGTTATAGTTAGAAATTAGCATTTTAAAAAACCTTAGAAATTCACTGAAAAAACCATAGGTTTTAGGGACGTTATAATTAGAAATTAGCATTTCAAAAACCTTAGAAATTCACTGAAAAAACCATAGGTTTCTGGGACGTTACAGTTAGAAATTAGCATTTAAAAAACCTTAGAAATTCACTGAAAAACCACAGGTTTCAGGGACGTTATAGTTAGAAATTAGCATTTAAAAACCTTAGAAATTCACTGAAAAAACCACAGGTTTCAGGGACTTTATAGTTAGTTGGACATTTCACTCGTACAAAACCAGAGAATTCGAACGTTATAGTTAGTAGAGCTAACTATAACTCGCGCCCCCGCAATGCACTGCTGATGACATCACATATTACATCACTCATGACATGGTCAGTGACATCACTGATGACATCACTGATGACATCTCAAATGACATCACTGATGACATCACTGATGACATCATCCAGTGAATGTGTGTTTCTTTAAAGTTTAAATATGTTTTATATATATATGCCAAGGTGTATTGAAGAATGAGTGGGTGTATAAGTGTCTGAATGGATGATTTAGTAGGTGCAAGACTGATTGTATAACTGACTGATTAAGTGTATCTTACTGAATGCATGGGTTAATGAGTAAACTGTGTAAATGTCTCTATCAGTCTGTCAGTTGGTGTATAAGCGGCTGCATGGGTTGGTGAGTAGCTACATGACTGTCTATATGGGTTATTGATTGGTTGTCTGAGTATCTGTATGGGTGCCTGAGTGTCTGTGTGAGTGGGTGGGGGGTGGGTGACTGTGCATAGATGTTTGAGTGGGTGATTCACTGGGTGTATGGGTTCAAGAGTGCATCTGTGAAGGTCTGTATGGGTGGATGAGTGTGCGTATGGGTGTGTTAGTGAGTGAATGGATGGATGTCTCAGTGGTATATGTGTGAGTAACTACATATGTGAAAGGCAGTATATGTGAGTGTTGGAGTATATAAATGACTATACGTGAGAGTGAGTGATTGTGATATTGGCTGTATCGAAGAGTGTGTGCTTGTATCAGTGATTGTCTAAGAGAGTAAGTATGTGTTAGTATTTGTATAAATAAGTGAGGTGGTGTGTATAACTGTATAGGTGAGCAAATGGGTGTGGTTGCTTCTTTGCATGACTGAGGAGGTGGGTGAGTAAGTCTATGGATGAGTGGCGGTGTGTGAGTGTATGTATAGGTGTATGAGTGCATATGATAGTGCTATATTGATGAGTGACTGCATGTATGAGTTACTGTATGGGTGAATGAGTGGATGTGTGTGTGTAGACCTAGGAATCACTGAGCGCGTATGTACTAACTGCTATTGGTCTGTCTATGGCTTCGATATTGGTAGTCTGTATTTTAGAGTGGGTGTATATAAGGTTTTATTAGGGTGTGAGGAGGTGCATCAGATTATCACATGGATGATGTCATCAGTGATGTCATCAGTGATGCCATTTGAGATGTCATCAGTGATGTCATCAGTGATGTCACTGACCATGTCATGAATGATGTAATATGTGATGTCATCAGCAGTGCATTGCGGGGGCGCGAGTTATAGTTAGCTCTACTAACTATAATGTCCGAATTTCTCTGGTTTTGTACGAGTGAAATGTCCAACTAACTATAACGTCCCTGAAACCTGTGGTTTTTTCAGTGAATATATATATATATATATCATGACAGCCAGAACTTCTAAGCTTTATTTTGTAGGGGTGGAAGTAGACAGCTCCATTGAGTGTACAAAGGCACCTCACCAATTCATCAGCTGCCACTAGCTCGGGCTCGCTCTGAGAGTGCAACTTGAAGCTATCCTTTAAAACTATGGATAGGAGACCAATGGGTTCAGGATTTACTCAAGGGATAACCATATTGCACCTGTCCTCAGTTTGGGGACTCCATAGGGATTAGTGGGAACTTCCTGGATAGACATGAAAAATGGCAGGGCGGGTTGCTGCACAGGTTGTCAGGCACTTTCACCCTTACACTTTTCTAGACAAATATTCACAGAAATATAATTACTCCACTCATTTATTTATTTGAAAGGTTTTATATAGCGCTGGCTAGACCCGGGGGTATCAGAGCGCTTTACATGAGCAAAAACAGTTCAGGAATAACAGTTGTTAAATAGCATAAACACAGACAGGCAAGACTAAAACATATTAAGTTAGACAGTGGCAAAAAAGCAATTTACATGAGTAGAGGCAATCAAGAAAAGCGATTTTACATAGTAACAAGAACGCAGGTACAGCTCACAATTAAGTAAAGGGGGAACAAAAATTCTGGGCGGATTAGCGGGTAAAGAAAAATTAGATTAATATAAATGGGTGAGAACAAATTAAGGGAGAGAAGATAGTATCGACGGAGAGAGATTAGAGGAAGAGCTAGGGGTAAGGGTAGGAGATGGGGAGAGGGTAAAAAAGGAGAGGTAAGGTGGGAGTAAAACAGGGGGGGAGAGAGGTGAGAGCCAGGAAGTAAGTAAAGGCGAACCAGAGCGGGGTAAGCAGAATGCAGGGTCAGAGGCGAGGTTATAGACCCCAATATTTTTTGAGAAGGTGATGTTTTAGGTCTTTTTTAAAGCTGAGGTAGGAGGGGTTACAGCGTAGGTCCCTAGGGAGAGCATTCCAGATGTTCGGGGCGTTCCCGGAGAAGGAGCGAAATTGGGTAGTTTTCTTTTTTAAACAGCGGGGGGACAAGGAGGAGTGCATTAGTGCTTCTCATCGGTCGGGAGCAGCCCGCTTTATTGAGTTTGTTAGTAAGGTACAACGACGTTTGTTGGTGAAGAGCTTTGTGCGTAATGCATGCAGTCTTGTGGAAAGATCTTCCTTCAACGGGTAGCCAATTAAGGGCTTTAAGGGCTGGGGAGATGTGGTCAAAACGTTTACAGTCAGTGATGAGTCTGGCCGCTAGGTTGAGCACAGATCTAAGGGGGGCTAGGTGTACTTTTGGGAGTTCCGGAGAAGATAGCGTTACCATAGTCAATTTTCGAGAGGACTAGTGATTGGACAACCCATTTGAAGTCGTCAGATGGAATGAAGGGTTTGATTTTCTTGAGATGTCTGAGAGTGAAGAGAGCTCCTTTAGCCGAGTTTTTTATGTGGTCATTAAGAGTTAGGTTTTTGTCAATAGTGAAACCAAGTGATTTCACCGAGTTGGATAAGGAGAGCGAGAAATTGAGAGTATTAAGGTCCGAGATCCAGCCTTGGATGGGGAGCCGGTTGTTTTTTGGAGAGAAAAGAATGATTTCAGTTTTTGTAGGGTTTAGTTTGAGATGGTTGGAGTAGAACCAGGATTGGATCTTGCTCAGGGTATTGTTTAGATGAAGTACATCAGAGTGGGATATAATCTTATAGTAAAGTTGGGTGTCATCAGCATAGAGGTGATAGTTGATTCCAGCTTGTTTCAGAATGAGGGCAAGGGGGTCCATAAAGAGATTGAAGAGAGAGGGGGAGAGAATAGAGCCCTGAGGGACACCTAGGGAGACAGGTGTAGGATTAGAGAGGCAGTCATTGATTTTAATTTGTTGTGTTCTGTGTTGGAGATAAGAGGCAAACCATTTGAGGACCAGACCATTAAGACCAAAGCGAGCGTTAAGCGAATTAAGTAAGGAAGAGTGGTTAACTGTATCAAAGGCAGCAGAGAGGTCGAGGAGTATAAGAAGGCAGGACTCACCATTGTCAAGGGAACAATGGATGTCATCCACTATGTTTAGCATGGCGGTTTCTGTACTGCAGCCTTTTCTGAAGCCGGATTCCATGGAGTCGAGTAAGTTGAAGTTGCCAATGTGTTTATCCAGTTGGAGCAGAGCACATTTTTCAAGGGCTTTAGAAAGAAGTGGGAGGTTAGAGAAAGGGTGGAGATTGTTAGGGTTGTTAGGGTCCGCAGTGATGTTTTTAAGAATGGGAGTGATTTGTCCGAGTTGGAGGGAGTCGGGGACACATCCCGTGGCAAGGGAGGTATTAATGATAGTAGTCTAGTAAGGGGCAATGATGTGGTTAAGATCTTTGAAAAGGTTAGAAGGGGGAGGATCTATGGTGTGTGACGTCGGTTTTAGTTTAGCAATGATATTAAAGACTTCGAGCTCAGTCATAGGGTGGAAATTATGCCAGGAGGCATTATTTTTTAGCTGTAAGTTGGAAAGGATGACATCAGGAGAAGTTGGTACGGGTCGGTGAGTGGAAGGATTAGGTGGTAGGCGTGGAGTCGACAAGGGAGGTAAGTTTGTGGCAATGTCAATGGCAGATTGGGGGCTGGGCGGGACCTGAGTTAAATGGAAGGATTGATCTATTTTGGCGATTTTGTCCGCGAGGAAGTTAGCAATTTCCTCACATCTCTCTGTCGAGGCCGTCAGCTCTGGGGGGGGCAGAAGATGTTTGTTTTCTAACAATGTTAAACAGTTCTCTGGGCCTATTTTTGGCACGATCAAGTTGTGCTTGGAAGAAGATTGTCTTTTCATTGAAAATGTGTTTCTTATAGGTTGATCTCGCGGATCTGAGGAGGGCGAGATGGGAGGGGGAGGGGTGTTGTCTCCATGTTCTATCAGCTAGTCTAAGTGAACGTCTTTCGTTATTGAGATCTGAATTGAACCAAGATTTGGAAGGAATTTTTCTTTGTTGTTTTAGTTTAAGAGGGGCTATTTGGTCCAAGACATCCTTGACGGTCTTATTGAAATGTTCAGTGAGCTCATTGGCATTTTGGGTGAGAGGTGTGAGAAGAAGTTGTGCTTGGAGTTTAGACACAAGTTCATCAGGGGGGATTTGTTTTAGGTTTCTGGTCCATTTCATGGGTTTGATATTTTTTGTAGGGGGGATTGGGGCACTGGTTGCGATCTTAAATAGAATGAGGTGATGGTCAGACCAGTCGATGGGAATGATGTTGGAAAGGGAGACCAAGTCATTGTTGGAAATGATGGCGTCGAGAGTGGCCCCTTTGGTATGGGTTGGATTATGACATAGTTGCTTCAGGTCGTTTATCTCTAGAAGGTTGATGAGGCGCATGACAGTGGGATCCTCAACATTATTCCAGTGGATGTTAAAATCTCCTAAGAAGAGATTTTTTGAGTCAGAGAGTGAGGATTGTGTAAGAAAGTCGTATAATTCTTCAGCGAAGAGAAGAGGTTCACCCGGAGGGTGGTAGATGTTATGTAGACAAATCGTGGAAGAGCCCAGCACAGTGAGTTTGGCGCCAAGTTATTCAAAGGTTAAGTGGTCCGTGTTCATTAAAAGGGTGAGTTGAAGTTCATTTTTATAGATTATAGCTAGCCCACCCCCTTTTCTGTCAGATCTGTCTTTCCTAATGATAGAGTAACCTGGGGGGGTGAGTAAGTCAAGAATAGCCGTCGAGTGGTCATTGAGCCAGGTTTCAGTAAGGAAGGCGATGTCAATAGCTTTGCTGAGGATGATTTCTGATATTTCCGTTGCATGTCGACAGCCGATCGGCAGTTCACAAGCATGCAGGAGAGGGGATTTGGGTTGTCTTTCATGGGTTTGCAAGAGTGGATGGTGGTAAGTTGAGCTGGGGGTCTAGGGGAGATGGGTGAGGAAGAGATTCTGTTAGTGCCCACTGTAACTGGGATGCTGGCATAAGGGAGAGGATGATCAGTTATTAAAGGTTGAGGTAGGTAGGAGTTGCATAGGTCAATTAGGTCAGAAGTGGAGAGGTAGCTCACAGCACGGAGTGGCCTATGTGTTCGGCTGCACAGTGTGTAGTTCTCCATTGGTTGTGTTGGGAGATGTTTTGGAAGCAAGAACAAAAGGAATCAGTGTGATTGGGGAAGGTCCTGGAGTTGAGAGCGTTGTAATCTTCTCTGAGTCGTGTAAGTTCAGTAGTCCTGGTTGAGATATTATATTCTATGTTAGTTCGTGTCTGAGTTATAAGATTGAGGGGGAACTCAGTTGCAAAGGAGGTGGGTTCCGTGTTGATCGGGGAAGGAAGTCTGATGTGCGGAGGGGGGGTGAGGCCGGGAGGGAAGTCTGAACAGTGTTCCGGCTGAGGGAAGAAGTATAATGCGTAGAGAAGGACAGGGCAGACATAGAGTCAGGCCATGTGGTCACTTCGGGTTGAGGGGGAAGAATGCTGGTAGGAGAGGGAGAGATTGGCACGGGGGTACAGTAGGAGATTCCAGGTGTGGGGGCCTGGAAGTAGGAGTGAGGTTAGAGGTAGAGAGAGGGGTTGGAGGGGAACGGTCGTTAGAGACAGTGATAATTGGCATGATGGTGTGTGCGGTTGTGATGTGTAGGGGAGGGAGGGTCGGAACCGGGGGGTGGGAGACAACATGTGGGCGTCGGGCAGTTGGGTTGAAGAAGGGTTAGGAACTAGTTTGGAGAGTTGGTAGGACAAGGTACTGAAATGGTTATCAAAGATGTTGAGGTGGAGTTCAGAGGCTTGAATGAGGATATTACCACGTTTGAATATGGAAATGTCAATTTCACCCAGAAAAGCTGGAGATGGGATGGTAGACATTTTGAATCCATATTGAATTTTACTTGATTTAGTGACAGTAAGGTGGAGAAGGAAAGTGTTTTTCCATTTGGAGGGGCGTTTGGAGTAGAAAATGAAGTTTGTTTTCATAGGAGAGGGGAGGCTGTGGTAGGTATCAACTATTAAAGTTTCAGGGTGATGAATCAATAACTTATGGTTAAAAAATTTCTTGCCGTTTTTCGAAAGATTGGACGGGTATAAGATGTTCCATGAGTTGGGGCCATGTCTGGAGAGAGCAGGGTCCGGAGGAGTGAGGAGGGGATTTGGGGGGACATGTTCGGTCGTAAGATGAAGATTGGGGGGAAAGAAAGAGGAGGAGAGATATAAAGAAATAAGAAGAAGGGGAGTGAAAAACTGGTGGGTAAATAGTAAGAGAGAGAGGAGAGTCGGTGCTAGGGGGGAAGAGAGGTGAGTTAGTCAGAGAAATAAACAGTTAAGAATATTACAATGAGAGAACATCAATATTGCGAAACCAGGACATATTCGGACGCTTGTTGGGGCAGGGGGGAAGGAAGAAGGTGAAAGGATATAAGATATAAGAAAGGGGGGTGAATACTGTAGGGTGAATTACTTAGGGAGAGAGGAGAGTCAATGTTAGGAGGAAAGAGGGATAATGGGTCATTATGATAGACAGTAAAGAGTAACAAAATAAAAGAACAACAAAAATTGCAATACTAGAGTAACTTTAGAGTTCACTAGAGCATCCGTAGTAGTTGCAAGAAAGATAACTGTGATTAATTGTCTGGAAGCTGTTTAACATAGGACATGGTAAGTCGGATGGTTAAGAGGGATAGACTTCCCGAGGGCAATGATACCCTCTGGAGTACTTGTACAGTAATTGTTTTATAGTCTCGGGTATTGCTGTGAGGTTAGATATTAGACTTAAGCGCGATTCTACAAGCAATATAAGCTTTATTAATTTAAGCTGGGGGGCTTCTGAGGAGCCTCGGGGGGCAGCAGCCAGACCAATGGATCTGTAAAATGGCCTCATGAGTCTGTTTCAGTTCCAGACCGGATTTGGAGGACCAATGGCCCAGAGAAACAACAAAAGTTCAACCTCCCAGGAGGTCTGGTGGGGAGCAGGAGCAAGCACAGTCGCAAACCTCGGCGATGGTGGTATGGCAGAGGCCACTTGACAGTGACCAGCTGGATCTTCAGGGCTCCTACTTAGCGGTCATCTTAGGGCACAGGTCTAGTGTTTTATGGGGGGCTCAGGGAGAGCCCAGAACGGGGCCATCAATGTTGTCACAAGAAATGCGGTCAAAAGTCTGCGGCTGGACCATATACGGCCCGAGTGCCACCACAGTGAGGGGAAAACAAGTTTGGAGGGTGAAGCAGGGAGACACAGTATCAGGGCAGTGTCGGCACCAGGATTGGAAACGCCACTTAGGAGGCCAGATCGAACACGGCCAAAGAGGACTACGATATAGAGGCTGCGGGGTGATTCATGCAGGGCCTCACCATTTCAAGGAGAATTTGGTGGGAGGCACATCAGAGGGGTGAAGCGGCAGCCGGTGCAGTCTGTGGGTTGAGCGGTGCGGATCCGGTTCTGGTAATCCCGAGGCAGCTCAAGCACATGAGGGTGCCCTGAACGGCCGGATTAGCTGCGGTCAGCCACCTCACTGGGGGGAACCAGGAGCAATCAGTGGGAAAGATTCATCGTCAGGGAGAGGGTAGCCACCAGGGAACCATTCAAGGCTGCTGGGAATACGGAGACAGAGGCACGGACCCGGTTTCCGGGGTCCGGATGAAGTTGGAACAGAGGGCCCCAACACAGCCTGAACAAACGTTGTATAGGTTGCAGGCAGTACGGAGTCAGGGCACGGACCCGGTTCCAGGGGACTGAAAAGCAGCTGGTACAGAGGGCCACAACACAGCCCGAGCAAACAATAGACAGGCTGCGGGCAGTACTGAGACCGGGCACAGACCCGATTCTCGGGGTCCGGATGTAGCTGGAAACAGAAGGCCCCAGTACGGTATGAGCAAATGCTAGAGTGTGGCCACACTGGGGGGTCAGGTCATCACCATCCTGAGGGGTATTCAGCATGGAGGATCGTTGGTCGGGCGACTCAGTGGGAGGAACGTCGGTCGGGCAACTCAGCGGGATGATCGTCGGTCAGGGTGATACAGTAACCACTCACCGTGAACTCACTGGGGGACCAAGTCGTTCACCATCTTGAGGAGCAATTTTTCGGAGAGGAATCATCGGGCCACTCCCCGGGATGAACGTCGGTTGGGTGACACAGTGACCACTCATCGTGGCCTCACTGGGGGACCAAGTCGTTCGTCATCTTGAAGAGCAATTTTTTCGGAGAGGATCATCAATCGGGCAACGAGGCAACCAGAGGACCAGAGAGGCCAAGGGCTGTGCGGTGGCAGGGCACAGATCCGGCTTCAGAGCTCTGGCGACAACTCGAATGGAGGACTCCCCAAACGGCAAGCCAACACCAGTTAGTAGCCCCAACAGGGGGGGACCAGGGCAACACCACTTTGGGCCCATTCAGCGTCGGCGTTGTGGAGGAAAAAGGAGTTGAGGCGAAGTACGCTCACCCCAGAGAAAATCCGTCCAGCTGGAGAGCAGCGTGTCCGATGGTGGAACAACACAGCATCGATACGTCTGGGGGTGGAGGAGTCGTTGTACGTCCGGCTCGATCCTGGTGAAGAGCGGCGAGGCAGACGAGGTGGGGAGCGACGGATCCTTGGAGATCACCCCAGCAGGTAAGCCACTTTAAAATAGTAAATCCGGTGTCAAAGGGAGTTAGATGAAAGGTGGTTAGGAGGCGGATGGCTGGGTAAACAGGGGGATATCTACCGATTTGGTAATCCCCAACCCGGGATCTCCAGGGAAGAGCTCCTACTCGGCGGCCATCTTGCAGCTCCATCTTCCACTCATTCAAATGCCTCAGGAAAATCCGAATTTTATTGCTTGTCATTGCAGGGTAAGGATCCAAATTCTGAATGAGCAATAAAATTATAATGTAATTCAGTTTGTAAATTTTGACTAAAATACATACTAGATTTTCAATTTAATTTGTAACACTAATGACCTCTTCTTAGTGCTTTGGACTATTATGCCCTGTCCTTATTACATTTATCAAGGGCAACGCTAGGAATATAAAAAGCATAAAATTCCTCCCGGTGGTGCTGGAACAATTTTCAGAGTGGGGGTGCAGCCACTAATGTTATATCACAGAAGTCCTAGAGATTGTGAAAAGTCCAAGCGTCACATAGAAAACAATCTTAGCAAATGTGCCATACCAATTCAGCAGGAGAGTTGTAAGGATGTGTTATATAATCGGTGGTGTATTCGGAAGCACTGGTGTGGTAATGCACTGTCATTTACAGACAGCACATTTCCATTGAAATGGGCACTAAATTTGCATAGACATGCAGCTTTACCGGTAAAACTAGGCACAAACGAAACTGTGTAGAATGCGGGATTCAGCAAAATATCATTTGTGCATCACCAAGTAAAGGGTCTTGATTTGTTTTGTTCCTATTAAAATCTTTCTTTCTATTACACTTTAGAATTACAAAAAATGTGTTTCACTTGTGCCTTCCTAATAGCTGAAATATGTGTATATTTCATTTATAAGTGTTTAAATGCTGTTGTGTGTTGGAAAACAACTGACATCCTTTAGCCATCCCTTTCACTTCCTGTACCTCAGTAAGATTGTCACCTAGGTCACTTTTACAAACTCCTGTCACTTTGCAGTCAGAGAAATATATGTAAACACCAGTTTCCAAATAAGTGGCAGTTGTTAGAAGACAGCCTGAAATTTGACCAACATTTAAGGATATCTTCATTGCTCAGTCACCTTCTCAACTCTATCATGGCTATCTTTGGGGGTGTTGCAACACCCTGCACTCTTAATTCCAGCGCCTAGGTCCTCTTTTTCCTAGGGAATAAGCTTTCCTGCATGCCCTGCTGGATATCCCTGTAATTAAAACTAAAAGCATATGGGGTAAAGGGGAGCCTGCCTATTGTGTAAAAGATATCTGCTTCATGCATAAAAGCATACCTAATAGACTGACTGTGTACCTTAAATCCTACTGTCGTTGTTGGTGCATCAGACCATTCTTATATCCATTAATACCTCAAAACATTTCTGACGACCCACAGAATGCCCTACAGGACTCTGTTTGTACTGTTCCTTAATGAGAGCAAGGGCATTATTAGGCGATGTCTGCTCTATTTGAAATCACCAGGCGATGTACTCTGATACATGCTCACCCTCTCCTGATTTAAGAGACTAAAAAAGACAATTTTAGGACTAGAGGGACTACTAATCAATTATCTAACTTCGGGTAACTTTGAATTTAATCATAAATGGAACTTTTACTGTATCAAGTTATAGTCTGTGGAAGTTGTCCAAGACAATGCACTAAGGCACTTGCACTTTCTAATGTACATCTCACTTTTATATGTATTCGTATCTAACCTTGGTGATGAAATTGTGTTTTTTAGTCTATATTTATACGAACTGTATGGTTTTCCTTTTATGTGCCTTTATGGCCTATATTTGACCGAATAAAGATATATCGAATCAAATCAAAGAGACGTGGCCTAGTGGCAAGAGCTACTGACTTTGGAGCAGCGGAACCCGGTTCGAGTCTCGGCGTTGGCTCAACATCCTGTGATTCTGGGCAGATCACTTCAACATCCTGTGATTCTGGGCAAATCACTTCAACATCCTGTGATTCTGGGCAAATCACTTAATCTCCCCGTGCCTACCAATATGAATGTGTCCTTGTGTAATGTAACTGGTGCTCATGTAAAGCGTTCCAATACATTCGGGTCGAGTTCGAGCTATATAAAAAAAAAAATTGCAAAAAAAATAAAAATCGAGAGTAATTTACAGGCACATGCATCAATGTCAAAATTTGCGAATCCTTATTTGCGAGAAATAAGGATTTGCAAATAAGGAATCGCAAAAATCGATGCATCACCCAAATAGCGAAATAATAGCGAATCTCAAAAAGTCGCACTCGCAATTAGCAAGGTCTCAAATTGCGAGTTCGCTATTTGCGATTTCGCAAATAGCGAGTTCGCAAATAGCGGAGTCGCACATTTGATGCATCTTGATGAAATCACTAACAGGAAGTCAGCAGCCCAAGCCTCATTCAGTGCACAGTCATAGTGAGGGAGGGAGCTGACTGCAGGAGCTGAGCAGGAGTGTAACTTACATTTGGAACAACACCTGTCCCTTACACAAAATGGATACAGCAACTGCAGAGAACAGCCAAAGTGCCAGGAAGAGGAAAAATAAGTTTTCTGAGAAGGAAATAGAAACACTAATTGAGGGTGTGGTAAACAGCCATGACAAGCTGTTTGGAAAATCATCATTGAAAGTGGCAGAGCAGGTAGAAAGAAAAATCTGGATCCGGATCCAAAATAAAGTGAACGCAGTTGGGGTCAGACACCGTACCATCGACGATCTAAAGAAAAGATGGTACGACCTGCGCAGTCGTGCAAAGGAACGCATTGCCGACCGACTCAAGGAAGCCAGGAAGACAGGAGGGGGGACACCGGCACAGACTGCCAACACACCCATGGAGGACATGGTGGAGTTGACACTGCAGCCTGAAGCTGTTGTTGGGGTGACGCAGCTAGACACCTCTGGAGCGGCAAACACATCTGAAGGTAAGATGCATGCATGTGACCATTGTCACAAACTTGAGAAGGGATTACATCAGCTCAGTACAGCACAAGTGTCCATAATGAAAATCCAGTACACATTTTGGTTAAAAATCAAAGTGCATTATGGGAGATGCAGGCAGGTCAGGCAGGTACTATGGCAAACACACAAATAGGAATAAACCAACTAAAAATTAGTGTAACAGCTAAATATTTATTTTAACGGAAATCATGATTTCTGTGACATAACATCACTAACAGAAATTAATGCAGTTTTGCACTGTTTAACCTCACAGATGCAGAACGTGAAGATGCAGAGGACAGTGACTTCCTTGACACACAGGAAACTTACGCCGTAAAAGTGACAGACACACCTGTGGTGCCACATAATCCATCACGTGCCCCTACCACACGCAGGGCAACTGTCCCACCACTGGTGACAATGGAATCTGATGACGAGGCACACGGAACACCAGTGTCCAGCCAGGCACAAGAGACACCCACGCCGACTCCTCAAACAGCTCTGCAGTCGCAGTGTCCGAGGACGGCAGCGTAGAGCGAGGTCACTAATCACACAGCTGGAGGAGCAACCTAATGATGCCTGGGGTGGTCTTGAGGGACAGATGCTCCGGGTGCAGCGCCTGCAGGCGAAAAACACACATTTAGTGCAGGCAGAAGTTGGAAAGATGGCAGCCAATATTGCAGAACTGACGGATTGCGTGAAAGAACTGACCATGGTGATGCAGGAGGGACATGTGTCACAGACGAGACACCATCGCCAACTGATGCAGCGCTTGGACGTGTATGCAAAATCCAATAATAGGGTGGCTACAACCACTGCACTGTGGCACGTAGGTCTGTGACCATGCAAACTGAGATGTCACATTGGAGTGGGGATGTGGCAAAGGCACTGGGCCAGGTGACGAATGCAGTGGAAATGATGCATGCTGTCACAAGTGAGTCAAACAATGTCACGCTGGAAGAGGGTAGTGAGGAGGCCTCAAGCATGAGCAGTCTGTCTATGCCTGTTACCACTAAGGCGCAAGACACGCAGCAGTACCCCCTCCGCTGCCAACATGAGGGATGAAGAGGCAGCATCTGAAAGGCGTCTGGATGTGCGTGGGAGGAAGCGATAGACTGCCATGTACACTGACATACAGACATGGTGAGGTAACCATGGACGGAGGAAACAGTTTTGACTGACTTTCAAGTCATGATTTGATTTCAAGACATCTATGTACATTACTGCTATTCCTGTGCTACTGGGCACATAAGATGTGTGCTTCAACACTCAAGTCATTATTATTTAAGATAAACATACTTTCACTGCAATATCCGTGTTTTGTCTCATCATTACTCACCTCAGAAATAATTCTGTGTTATTTCCATGCGTCTCCTGCGCCCTTCTGCTGCGCTTGCCCCATGTGCTGCACGGCGGTGTGGCCCTTGCCGGTTGTCGTCCTCCGAGTCGCTTTCAGACACCTCTATTGCTAGGCCTCCCCTTGTGGCAATATTGTGTAGGATGGCACATGCTGCTACTATCTTGCAGCATTGTTCAGGGTTGTATTGTAAGGCGCCACCGGTTTTATGGAGGCATCGGAAGCGGCTCTTCAACAGCCCAAACATGCGCTCTATGATGTTCCTGGTCGATATATGTGCAGCATTATACCTCTGTTCATTGGCAGTTGTAGGATTGAGGTACCTACATGGAAGTAAGCAAAGGGTCAGTGGCAGTATTACATTTGCATACGGACAATGTCTGTGAGCATTAATAACACATGTTTACCAAGCAGATGTCCCTCTCCAAATTCACCCCTGACAAGACGAGTGTGTATGCCACTCTGGCAAAATATATATGAATCATGTGCACTCCCTGGGTATTGCGCCATAATGTCAGTAATTATGTTTCTGGCATTGCATACTACCTGTATGTTAAGGGAATGAAAACATTTTCTATTCCTATATATGTATTCAGTTCCTGCAGGGGGACATATAGCCACATGGGTGCAATCAATGCAACCTAAGACTTGTGGGAAGCGGGCTATCTGGTAAAATTCCTGTTTAGTCTTGGTGAGGTCATGTGCGGTTGTGGGGAAGCTAATGTGTGAGTTTATCCGGGACATCATGGCATCAAGGAATGCTTTGAAGTGCGCTTTGTGACACACCTCCGGCTACTGCTATGACCCCCTGGAAATTGCCTGACGCCAGTAGGTGCAGGCAACATAGGACCTGCACATGTGTGGGTATGGCATTGGTCCTTCGTGTCTGTCGCTGCAGAATGGGATCCAATTCATTGATTAAATCATGGATCATTGCTGCATTGAGCCTATACTTGTCGTATATCTCATCTTCTCATCTTCTGTCTGTCCTAGCAAAGTAATGCGGACTCTGAAGATGCGTTCCTGTATCCTCCTCCTTCTGTGTGCTGCAGCCTGGAGCCTCATCCTCCTCGCCATCAGGTAAATCCCTGCCATTGCGAAAAGTTCAGGCTCACTCTGTGTGTGTTTAAGTAAGTTTCTGTTGACTTTCAGCTGTATCTGATTTGCACTGATTATTACCACCTGGTTGTGATCCTTCTTATTTTGCACTTGCTATTTTGCGATTTTCAGTGAAATCGCAATTCGCGAATTTTGATGCATTTATTTGTGAATCTTTATTTGCGAATCGCAATTTGGTAGACGCAATTAGAGATTCGCAAAATTATTCTCAGATTATATTGCGATTCTTTATTTTAGCGAAAACATTGGTTTTCGCTATATTTGCATTCATGCATTGCAGCTGGGTACTTTGCGATCGCAAATGGTATATTTTTGCGATTCGCTATTTTTGCGATTTTGTTTTGGCTTGATGCATGTGCCTGATAGTCTCTAAGGGGAGAGCGCTCTTAAGCATCATCACATATATGCGCACAGGAATACATTCACAATTATTAAGTATTTATCTTCTGCAGTAGTTGGGATAGTCAAAACTGCAATGTGGTCGAATAATGTTTATTTTTCCACTCACAGTGCAATAACCCAAAAAATAAACATGAATGAAAAGCTAGTAAAAGAAAAAAAACCTCTATATTGAAATTGCTAACTACCGCTAGATGGCAATGTTGCTCCTTGTTTTTCTACGACCATTTTCCTCTGATGAGCCCATTAAAAGAAAAGTGGAATTGTCCGAGACAAGGAAGCATTGTTTTCCAAAAGGCTGCAGGGACCTGTGGAGAGTGTAGATCATGAGCATTGGAAATGTTTCTTGTCTAACAAAAAAAAATTAATGTGGCACACGATGTTCCAAAGTGTTCAAAATTAAACAGAATTTATTATCTGGTTCGCACAGGCTGTCCGTTTAAAATTGACAGCAGTACAGCCAGCTAGCGTTTGAACTCAGTTTGAATGCGAATTAAACCACCCACCCATCTTTGCAGTAGATGATATTGTCAACATATTTAAGCGGTAATGTACTCTGATAAACACTAGCTAAAAGTAGCACAGCTTGTTTTAGATACATAAAAACAATTTCACGAGCTACTCAGCTATTCACACCTGTCGAAATTAGAGATGGGTGTTTTTTAATTAGCTGAAAGTGAATGTGAAACTTAGTGCAATGCCGCCACTTTCTGCTGACTTCGCACCCGCCTGCCCCAGATTTGAACAAGCATTGGCAAAGCCAAAAGTTCTGGAGTTATCTGTTCGCCTTTTGGTAATTCTTATTTTGTTTTGTCATGGCTTTGCAAAATTTTATTTTTTGGAAAGCTGGTGGGCGTTTTTCAATCAAAAACAAAACATTGAGTAAAGCAAACATGTTTTATGGTTTCAAAAAAGCACACAATTCTATAATATTGCTTGGCACTGAAGGCAACTACTTTGTGTGTGGAGGTGCTCCTCAAGGGAAGCATGCCGTAACTCACAGTGAAGTCAGACACTATCTGAAGTGGGGTGACACATTGTCTCTTGATACATGTGCGCGGAGGTAGGAGAAAAATGTGAATGACACAACCACAGAGAAATTGATGAATTATGGCTTAGAGCCCCATAGGTAACTAAGTCATGTACATAATTTTAGTAAAATCAAAAGGACTTGGCTAACACAGACCTAAAAAAGCCAATTGTTGTGCCATTGGCTGCCTGCCTCTTGCCTTTGAGAATGAAAGAAGGAAAGAAAGAAAAAGGAAGGAAAGAAGGAAAGAAGGAAGACAAGAGAGAAGGAAAGAAGGCAAGAATGAAAGGAGACAAGACAAAAGGAGATGAAGACAAGAAAGAAGGAAAGAAAGATGGCAGAATGAAAGAAAGAAATATGGAAGGTAAGAAAGAATGAAAGAAAAAGGAAGGTAAGAACAAAGGAAAGAAAGAAGGAAGAATAGACAGAAAAGAAAGAAGGCAAGAAAGAAAGAAAGAACAAAAGGTAGAAAGAGACAGAAAGAAGGAAGAAAAGAAAGAAAGGACAGAAAGAAAGAAGGAACAAAAGCAAGACAGAATGAAATCAGGAAAGAAAGAAAGAGAAAAAAGAGAGAAAAAGAAAGAAATATAGAAAGAAAGATGGTAAAATAGAAGGAATGAAAGCAAGAAAGAAGAAATGAAAGCAAGAAAGAAGAAAATTAATGAATGAAATCAAAAATGAATGCATCGAGAAAGAATGAAAGAGGGAAAGAAATAAAGCAAGAAAGGGAGAATAAAAGAAAAAGAGAACAAAAAGATGGAAGGGAAAAATGAATGAAAAAAAAAAAAGAAGGAATAAAAGAAAACAGACATCAAGAAATAAGGAAAGAAGAAATAATAGAATGAAAAAAATGAGGAAAGAATGAATGAGTAAATGATGAATGGAAAGCAAGAAAAAGGAAAGAAGGAATAAAAGAATGAAAGAAGAAAGGAAAGTAGGAACAAAAGAAAAATTGACAGAAGGAAGGAAGAAAGAAAGAAAGGAAGGAAGAAAGGAAGGAAGATGAAAAAGGAGAGAAAAAAGACAAACAAATTTTTAAAAAGTGCTATAAGTGCTGCAAATTAAACATGGTAAATGCTGGTTTTCATCCTGGGCAACGTATATTAAATAACCATTGGTGACATTGACACTAGAATAAACATGTTCTGAAGAATTGTCTGCTTATGAATTCACATGAATAATATTGAAGCTTTTGACAATTTCATACAGAACAGTTTCAAATGAGCGTAATCTATTATGCTGTGAAATACCAGCAGTCAGATAAAGGACACTACAAAAGGAATTTACAACAGCATTGGCCAGAGACAGGAACTCATAAAGTGTGGAATGTGGCCTATGCTGTCACCTGGCTTACTGTACAAAGCATCCTGCTGTCACATCACACTCTAAACACAAAGGAAAGCAAGAAAAAGGAAAAGAAGGAATGAAAGAAAGAAAACAAATCAAGAAAGAAGAAATAATAGAATAAATATGAAAGAAAGAAGGAAAGAATGAATGAATGATAAAAGGAAAGCAAGAAAAGGAAAGAAGGAACAAAGGAACAAAGAAAAAAGGACAGAACTAAGAAAGAAAGAAAAAAGAAAGAAAGGAAGGAAGAAAAAAGAAAGGAAGAGAAAAAAGGAGAGGAAAAAAAGAAGAACATTTAAAAAGTGCTAAATTGCTGCAAATTAAACATGATAAATTCTGGCTTTCTTCGTTGGCAAAGTATATTAAAGAACCATTGTTAAAATCGTGCCTAGATAAATGTGTTCCGAAGAACTGTCTGCTTATGAATTCACATGAATAATATTGAAGCTTTTGACAAATTCATACAGAACAGTTTCAAATGAGCGTAATCTATTATGCTGTGAAATACCAGCAGTCATATAAAGGACACTATAAAAGGAATTTACAACAGCATTGGCCAGAGACAGGAACTCAGAAAGTGTGGAATGTGGCCTGTGCCATCATCTAGCTGACTGTATAAAGTGTCCTGCTGTCACATCACACTCTAAACACAAAAGGAACATCAAAGTAATAAATTAGAAACAAAAACATTGGCACAGAAGGGAAATAGCTAGTGTGTGGATGTGCTTCTTGTGAAAGCAAAATGCAGTCACTCAAAGTGAGGTTATCCAGTGGCTGGAGTGGGCTTGCCCCATGCTGTATACTGTAGTGGGCAGAAGCAAAATGTGACTTACTCACAAAAGTGACCTATGGATGAAGAAAGATGGCTGAAAGACCCTTTAAATAAGTATATTATACATACATTTTTTAATACATCAAAGGGTCTTGGATAACACCAGACCTAAAAATGTGGAATGCAGGTGGAATGCATGCGGCACTAGTATGACCATACATTGGCGTTCTGTAGTGCATTTGTGAGTATTTAGAAGGTTTACTATGGGTTGCATGGAAGAGATGTGGTTTAGCAACAAAGCTCCAAAGCAGCAGAAGTAGGTTTTTTTTGGGGGGGATTTTTTAAAACAAACTTTATTGGTTTTTCGTTAAACAATCGGAGTGACTAGTTGTGCATTAAAACCATAAGGTAATGATACATGTCATAATGTTCAAAGTTGAGATACATTCCATATTCTTTTTAATGACTTTATCATCACAAACATCTTTGTCGTGCATCTGTCAAATTCTATTCTTTTGTATATTGACCTTAGAATGATAAACATATCCGTTAGCCAACATACCCCGCCCAGCCCTCACCCCACCTCCCACTCTTGTTCTGGCATTTCCCCTTGCTTATGTGTGTATTCTTGCTTCCTACTCTAGCGATGAGTGATCTATAACTTACGAGGTTGTGGTTAGTAGTACGATCTGTCATTTACCATATATCTACGTGTAACGACTATGCTGTAGGTTGTTGCGTGTTCGGAGTGCTAGCTCTTGGTTCCAAATCTATACTTTTTAGGGTTTCTAGCATGACATCCCACTCCATGGATATCGGGTTTTTTTGCATTCCCCTGGCCTCCTCCCGCCGTATCGCAGCACTCTCAACCCCACCCCAGCGGAGCATCTCACTGTGCCAGGTGTATCCAGTAGGAGGTTGCGTTGACTTCCATCGCATAGTATTGTATTGTATATAAAATTTATAGAGCGCACTGCAACCCCACGGGTATCCTGGCGCTTGAGCACATAGGTCAGTTATCTTAGAGTATAGGGACAGTTAAAAACACTATATTATACCCTGGGAAAGAGCCAGGTCTTCAATTTCTTTCTGAAAGACAATAGATCATCTATCTGTCTAAGTTCAGTTGGTAATTTGTTCCACGCCGAAGCTGCTGCAACGCAGAAAGCTCTTCCACCAGATCTGACTTTTCTGAACCTAGGCACTCTCACCAGTTTTGCTGAGGAGGAGCGAAGATTGCGTGGAGGAACATACCATTCAAATCTACTTTGTAAGGGCTTGGGCCCAATGCCATGTAGAGCTTTAAAAACTATACACATGGATTTAAATTGCACCCTCTGTACAACTGGGAGCCAGTGGAGCTCAGCCAGGGCCTGAGAAAGAGACGACTGGCGAGGTCTCATAAGTGCCAGCTTGGCTGCCATTGACTGAATTCTCTGGAGTTTCTCCATCAAATATTTGGGAGACTCCAGCAGAAGGGCGTTGCAATAATCCAGTTGGCTAAGGATGATACTTCTCACTATCAGTGGCCTGGTATACTTAGGCAACAGTGGAAGAATTCTACGTAACACCCTCAGCAGGGCAAAGCATTTCCCAACTGTCTGATTCACTTGAGACTCAAGGCTTAATTTACGATCAAAACTGATACCTAGATTACGAACCACATTTGTCGGGGTCAAAGGGGCTGTCACTGGTAGTGGCCAGAACCCCGTGGGTAGTGAATAAGGAACCTTCCCCACTGAACAGCACAGAATCTCAGTTTTCTCCCCATTGAATTGCAAATAATTATTTTGAAGCCAAAGAGTAGTATCTTGCATACAATTGTGAAATTTTTCGAGTGAAGTTGCCTGACAACCTTCCAGAGATAAAATCAACTGGGTGTCATCTGCATAGTTCACTAAGCTAATGTTATGTGACTTAATAACAGTCACCAGTGGCTTCATATAAATATTAAACAGGATGGGGCTGATTGCAGATCCCTGTGGTACCCCATGTAAAACTTTCCTATACATGGATTGATACGGGGGGAGAGCAACCGCCAGTTCTCTGTCTGAGAGGTAGGATTGAAACCACTTCAGTGCCAATCCACTCACACCTATTCTAGCCAGCCTATCCAAGAGTACCGCATGGTTAACCGTATCAAATGCGGCGGACAGGTCCAGCAGAATCAAAACGGAGGCTTGTCCCCTGTCCGCCCGCATAGTTATGGACCCTTTGGCTAGGATTAGGGCGAGGTCCACGAATCTGAGTTGTACCTTCTGCTTGGTCGAACGTTTATGTAGGCCTAGGAGACATTCCTCTACTGTGTTTCCCACATGTATCTGTGTGACTGTCGATATGTGAAGCCTGATGGACTCCCAGAAACTTCACAAGCAGGGGCATGCCCATATTGTGAGAAGTTGGCCTGGTATATGCTGTCCACTAATTATAGTGGGCACCTTGCACCAGTCCAAACAACCCCTTATTGGAGATAGGTTAAAGACAACCTTATTGAAAGCTATCCTAGTGGTAGCTATGGAGAGCAGCCTTCAGGCTAAGTCTTGAAGGAATGTAAAGCAGCTTGTTTTACCAGTCTATAATCTCTTGAGTGACCAAATGAAAGAGCACCACACCAGGTATATATTCAAAATATATGTATTTATTGCTAAACACACCCCTCTAGTCTCTTTATGAGGCTAGAGTTCGAAGTACATAAGTTAGAAGTTATTTAAACACAGTAATAGCACAAATACACGTTTGGGCCCTAGGGGCGTACCAAACCATATACTAATAAAGTGGTATAAGAACCACGACTGAACTAGACACTAAGCCTAGAGCCTCTAGAAGTGCTTGGACCACAAGGAACCACCCAAGGTAGTGACACAGGGGACCCACGGGGGACGCGTGCAGTGTAAATACACAACCGCGATACGCCGTTGACTTCTATGGAGAAAGTCGTGATCGGGAAATTAAAGAAAAGGGACACTTAAAGGAGGACTTGGAGCAAACCCTTTGAGATCTAGGACTTTGAAGAGTCTCTACCCACTGGAGCACCGGAGTACTTGTGTTACCTCACCCAGGGAAGCCGGGTGCCTAGGTGCCTTTCGGGGTCGGGTTTCGTCGTCGATTTGAATGGCGATCTGCTGCAAAGTGCTGCTGGCGACCAAGTGGAAAGTGTCCGGGTGGATCCAAGAGTGGATCGGAGATCTCAAGAACCTGAAAGCAGAGGGACAGAGTCTGGGTCACTAGCCAGTGACCAGGAAGGCGATGGACAGATGCCCACCGATGTCGAGTGCTTCAGGTGCATTGACGGTCGTCTTGACTCTTCAGCCACGAGGTCCAGGAGGCGTTGTCGGCAACCAGGAGCAGGATTCGGGCTAGTACACAATGTCTGTCGAGAGCTGAGGTCTCAGCGACCGGATTGGACCCAACAAGCCTTGGCAACGGCAAGTCTCAATGCAGAGAAAGATCGTCGATGGTGCAGACCAGCAAGGTCTGGGGAACTCACCCAGCGAGGGTAAGTGAGGGCAGGCCTGGAGCAACCAGGGTGCCAAGTAAGAAAAAGATTGGCCTTCGTTAAGGGCTACTAGCCAACGAGCTAGCGACCGCGAAGGAGCCTCGAGATGTCGCACGTGGATCTGGCTCACAGGACACTCGTGGAGTGGAGGCCAGTGATCTTCGGTGCAGTTGGTGCTGGAGGCTAGGCCTACTCGGAGCCCAAAGCACGACTTCGTGGGAGACCCAGAAGAGGATGCACTTGCAAATGTGCTTGGTGTCCAGGGGTCATGGTCTCAAGTCACCCACGATAGCTATGGGCCTCAGCTTTGCTGGGGACTCAGGGTAGCCTTGGAGAAGTCTGAGAATCTACCTCTGGTGATGCGATGACTTCGGCGTCCGACGGGAGCTTCAGAAATGCGAACCGGACAGATGCTTCTTGGTGCCTGCCAAGCAGGGGAGTCACTCCTTGACCCCAAGGGAGATTCTTCTGTCCTCTAATCGTGAGTAGAGCGTCGAAGGTCCAGGATTCAGTTTCAGAGTTTCGTCCAGGGATAATCTAAAGTCCTAAGGACTGGGTTCCTATACTTATACTAAGTATAGGGGTTGGACTACTCTGTGGCCCCACCTATGGGTGGGTCAGGGCAGAGGGGTGGCTACACCCCTTTCCTTTGTCCAGTTCGCGCCAAAGCAGGGGCTGCAAGCCCCTGATCCGGTTTGAACTGGGGTATGCACAGGGACACCAAGTGTGCCCCCAGTGCAGGACTTCAAAGCACCCGAAAGTGCTCCCGCCCAGCCCCAATACACATTATCCTGTCTGGGGAGGTGGTCACACCTCCCTGGGACAGGAAACCTATTGTCCAGGCCTCCCCTGCTGGAGTTTCGTCCAGCAGCAGGAGGCCAGACTCGTGTCTGTGGCAGCAGCATCCATTTTGTGATGCCAGGGCTTTGGAAAGAAGTTACCGGGCTAGCCAGAGTTAACATGTCTTTCCCTCTAGAAGGGTGGAATGCTACCCCCGCCGCCAGAATTGGCGGGGGGTAGTATTCCAAGATGTTTGACACCAAACACGACATGTTTAGGTGCAGCCATTCCAAAGTTAGCATTTAACGCGAGGTTATAATGTGCTTAAGAGTATATGGTCAGGCTGCACTACAAACAGCATCAGAGAATGGTCTCCGAACGCTGCAGAGGGGCCCTGCTCATGCAGGGGCACCCTCTCACATAGGAACCATGCACTCTGCCTTTAGGATTGATAAGGCCTGCCTTAGGAGTGACTTATAGGTTTATATGTGTGTATGTATTTAGTGATATAGGTAACCTATATCACAGTAAGGGGTGCATGCACCACCTTACCCAGGCTGCAGTAGCAGACCTGTGGTGTCAGTTTGGATGGCCTTCCAGGGGTGGCATAATACATGCTGCAGCCCCTGGCAGGCCTCTGAGGTACCTATGCCCTTGGTACATAGTATACCATATACTAGGGACTTATAAGGGCACTCCAGATTCCAATCAGTGATGTGCCTAAGGCACATGGAAACCATTTTAGAGAGGAAGCAGCTAGGCTGGGGTTCTGATTAGCAGGGCCCCAGCCAGACTAATGTCGAAAAACAGTGAAGCATCAGCAAAAGTGGGGGTACCCATGTGAAGCAGATCCTACTCTCCTACACAACCCCCCCAAACGTAGGGACATTAAACTAACCTTGCCCAGTTAAGTCTTCATGTTCTAAGTGGAAGTACCTAGAGAGTCCATCTGCATTGGCATGGTTACTCCCAGGTCTATGTTCCACTGTAAAGTCCATCCCCTGTAGGGAAATGGACCACCTAAGCAGTTTGGGGTTTTCACCCTTCATTTGTTTTAGCCATAAGAGGGGCTTATGGTCTGTCTGAACCAGGAAGTGTGTACCAAACAAGTATGGCCTCAACTTCTTCAGAGCCCAGACCACAGCAAAGGCCTCCTCTCTATGGCTGACCAACGTTTCTCTCTAGGGGTCAGCCTTCTGCTAATGAAAGCTACTGGCTGATCCTGACCTTGTTCATTCAATTGTGACAGTACAGCCCCTACCCCCAATTCAGATGCATCAGTTTGAACAATGAACTTCTTGGAGTAATCAGGACTCTGTAGAATGGGAGCAGTGCACATGGCCTGCTTCAGGTCATCAAATGCCTTTTGACAGCTAACTGTCCACTGAACCTTTTTGGGCATTTTCTTAGAAGTTAAGTCATTCAGGGGTGTCACTATTGATCCATACCCCTTGACAAATCTCCTATAGTACCCAGTCAGGCCTAAGAAGGCTCTCACCTGAGTCTGGGTAGTGGGAGCAGTCCATTCCATGATAGTCTGGATCTTGCTCTGCAAAGGTTGAACCTGGCCTCCACCCACAAGGTGGCCCAGGTACACAACCTGACTCTGCCCTATCTGGCACTTAGTGGCCTTGATAGTCAGGCCTGCCTTTTGCAGGGCCTGTAAAACATTCCTGAGGTGGACCAGGTGATCCTCCCAGGTGGAGCTAAAGACAGCAATATCATCTAGATATGCTGCACTATAGGCTTCCAGACCTGTGAGAACTGTATTCACCAGCCTCTGGAAAGTGGCAGGTGCATTCTTCAGACCAAAGGGCATTACCACAAATTGATAATGCCCACTAGGGGTTGAGAATGCTGTTTTGGGCTTTGCAGTATCAGCTAGTCTGATCTGCCAGTAGCCAGCTGTCAAGTCAAATGTGCTGAGATATTTGGCTGAGGCCAAAGTATCTATGAGCTCATCTGCCCTTGGTATTGGATGGGCATCAGTCCTAGTGACTGCATTGAGACCCCTGTAGTCCACACAAAACCTCATCTCTCTTTTTCCACCACTGGTGTGAGGTTTTGGCACAAGGACCACTGGACTAGCCCAAGGGCTATCTGAGGGTTCAATAACTCCCAATTCCAACATTTTCTGGACTTCAGTCCTGATACAGTCCCTGACATGGTCAGGTTGCCTATAAATCTTATTTTTAATAGGCAGACTGTCCCCAGTGTCCACTTCATGAGTGCACCAGGTGGTCTGACTGGGTGTCAGTGAAAACATATGTCTAAACTGATTGAGAACTTGCCTGCAATCAGTTTGTTGCTGGGTAGTGAGGCTGCCTGCCAAGGCTACACCATCTACTGACCCATCGCCAGGGTTCTGTGAGAGCAGGTCAGGGAGTGGGTCACTCTCTTCCTCCTGCCCTTCATCAGTAGCCATGAGCAAGCCCATGTCTGCCATGTCCACATATGGTTTTAACCTGTTGACATGGAGAACCCTGTGGGGACTCCTGGGTGTTCCTAGGTCTACTAAGTAGGTGACCTCACCCTTCTGCTCAACAATAGTGTGGGGTCCACTCCATTTGTCTTGGAGAGCTGCTGGGGCCACTGGCTCCAACACCCACACCTTCTGTCCTGGCTGGTAAACAGTCAGAACAGCCTTTTGGTCATGCCAGGCCTTTTGAAGTTCCTGGCTAGCCTCAAGGTTTTTGGTTGCCTTTTTCATATACTCAGCCATCCTGGAGCGGAGACCAAGTACATAGTCCACTATATCTTGCTTTGGGGGCTTGAGAGGTAACTCCCATCCTTCCTTCACCAAGCACAGTGGACCCCTCACAGGGTGGCCAAACAGAAGTTCAAAAGGGCTGTAACCAACCCCCTTCTGAGGCACCTCCCTATATGCGAATAAAAGGCAGGGCAAGAGTATGTCCCATCTACGCCTAAGCTTTTCTGGGAGCCCTTTAATCATGCCCTTCAAGGTTTTGTTGAATCTCTCAACTAAACCATTGCATTGTGGGTGATAGGGTGTGGTGAACTTATAAGTCACTCCACACTCCTTCCACATTGCTTTTAAGTACCCAGACATGAAGTTAGCACCCCTGTCTGATACTACCTCCTTAGGAAAGCCCACTCTTGAGAAAATTCCCAGGAGGGCCCTTGCCACCACAGGTGCTGTAGTGGTCCTGAGGTGAATAGCTTCTGAGTACCTGGTGGCATGATCCACTACCACCAGGATAAACCTGTGCCCAGAGGCTGTTTGGGGATCCATGGGACCAACAACGTCAATCCCTACCCTTTCAAAGGGTACCCCCACCACAGGTAGTGGTATCAGGGGGGCCTTTGTAGTGCCACCTGCCTTGCCACTGGCTTGGCAGGTTACACAGGAGCGACAAAACTCCTTGCTGTCTTCAGACATGTGGGGCCAGTGAAAGTGAGGGACAATTCTGTCCCAAGTCTTGTTCTGGCCCAGGTGACCTGCTAAGGGAATATCATGGGCTAGGGTCAATAGGAAGCCCCTGAACTTCAGAGGTATAACCAACCTCCTGGTAGCACCAGGCTTGGGGTCTCTACTCTCTGAGTACAGGAGTCCATCATCCCAATACACTGTATGGGGACCACTAGCTTTCCCAGCAGCCTCAGCAGCAGCTTGCTGTCTGAGGGGTTCAAGGGAGGGGCAGCTTAGCTGCTCCTGGCTCAGGTCTGCCCTAGAAGGTCCCCCTGTCCCCAAGAACTCAACCTGGTCAGGTTCAAGTTCCTCTGGGACAGTTCCTTCTTCATGGCTGAGATCATCCCCCTCAAGGGACTGATCTTCCTCCTGAGCCAAGGGGGAAGGCACTGCCTTAACCCTACTACTCCTCCTCTTGGAAGGCACTTGGTCCATTCTTCCAGAATCCAAGGCCTGTTCAGTGCTAGACATTTTGGCTTGTGACCTGGTCACAGCAAACACATCTGCAGGGATCCCCAGCATTTCTGCATGGGTCCTGAGCTCCACTTCTGCCCAAGCAGAAGTATCTAAGTCATTGCCAAGCAAGCATTCGACTGGTAGGTTTGCACTTACCACAACCTTCTTAAGGCCAGTTACCCCTCCCCAGGAGAAGTTAACAACTGCCAGAGTATGGTCTGTTCTGACATTGCTAGCATTGGTCACTTGGTACATCTCACCAAGTATAACTTGCCCAGGATTCACAAGGTCTTGTGTCACCATTGTGACACTTGCCCCTGTGTCCCTAAATGCCAAAGCCTCACGTCCATTGATTAAAGGCTGTTGTCTGTACTTGCCCAGATTACTGGGACTCACAGAGGAGGTCACATCCATGCCTCCATCACAGACTAACACAGCCTGAGTCAGTTCTCTGACTAGGTCAGAGCCCAACTCAGTACCCAGGGTGAACCCTACTAAACCCTTGGCTGGAGCACTCCCACCAACTGTACTAGGGGGAACAGGTGCCTTAGGGGCATTGGTGGGTGCTGGACTTGAGTCTTTGGACTTGGTGCAATCACTGGTCCAGTGGGTCTTTTGCTTACAGACGTTGCACCATGGTTTTCTTTGGCCTTTCCCTTTGGTAGACTGTGAATCCCCACCTGAAGAAGATTTTTGGGGGCCTGATGAAGACTTTTGATCTTTACCCTTCTCCCCGCCCTTTTCAGAGTTCTTAGCATCTTGCTTCTTGGTTTCCCAACCTTGGTTCTGTACCTTCTGCTTCACCCTGGTTCTGACCCATTTGTCTGCCTTCTTTCCCAATTCTTGGGGAGAGGTCAGATCAGAGTCTACCAGGTATTGATGCAACAGCTGATTTTGACAGTTATTAAGAATCTGCTCCCTCATTATCAGATTGTACAATCCTGAGAAGTCACACACCTTACTGCCCATCAACCAGCCTTCCAGAGCCTTGGCAGAACAATCCACATAGTCTACCCAGTCTTGAGTCTGTGCTTTTTGGGTATCTCTGAACTTCAACCTGTACTGTTCAGTGGTTAGGCCAAACCCATCAATAAGAGCACTCTTCAAGACCTTGTAATTATCAGCATCCTCCTCTCTAACAGTGAGGAGCTTATCTCTACCTTTGTCTGCAAAGGAGAGCCACAAGATTGCTGCCCACTGCTCCTGAGGGACCTTCTGAACCTTACAGGCCCTCTCTAGAGCAGTTATCCACTTGTGGATGTCATCCCCATTCTGATAGGGAGGGACAATCTTGCTCAGGTTCCTATGGTCATAGGACCTTTCCCTATCTCTAGGGACATGGCTGCCACCATGGGACTCTAGTCCCAACTTTCTTCTCTCTCTAAAGAGATCTAGGGACTCCCTGTCTATAGCCAGTTGCTTCTTTTTGATTTCAAGCTGAGCTTCCTCATATTGAACCAGCCTCTTTCTTCTCTCATGAGAGGATTCCCTCCTATGAGATGAGACAGAGCTCCCTATGGAGGTGCCAGAGTGGTTAGACTCCTGAGAAGGAGATCTAGACTTTCTGGGCACACTCATAATCCTTCCTGGGGGACAAAGAGGGCATCATCTTGATCATCCTCTTCATCTTCCTCAGGAGGGATTGGGTTATCCAGGTCAGGGTCATTTTCACCCTCCTGGCCAGTTTCAGAGGGGGCTGGGGGTATTTCTACCCCTGGTCCCATCCTCATCTTCTGCCCCACCCTCAGCTCCTACCCCTTCAGTCCCCAAGGGCTTACTAAGGTCATAAGCCACCAACAACTCTTTAAGGTGTTGGGTAGTGGGACTTGGCCTGTCCTTATTTTTCTCAAGTTGCATAAAGCTCTCAATTCCAAGAATGGGAGTGTATCATACTTGGAGGGTGGAAGCTCAGTGGCTTCCTGCAAGGATTCTTTAGATCCTACCCTTAAAGACATTACTAGTGTGGTGTGGTGTATGCACTACCTACTCTAGTGTGGCCTACTAAACTCTCTTGAGTTGTAGAAAGGGTTGTGCTATCCCTTAACACACAACTCTAAGTTCAGTAGAACTTACTGTATTCTAAGCTTAAATTATATGTACCTTAGGTACCTTTAGTGGTTTTCAGTTGATCAATTCAATTGAGATTATCTGGTAAAACAATAGCAAGCTGGAATCCCACACGCTGCACACCAATGTGAGAAGTTGGCCTGGTATATGCTGTCCACTAATTATAGTGGGCACCTTGCACCAGTCCAAACAACCCCTTATTGGAGATAGGTTAAAGACAACCTTATTGAAAGCTATCCTAGTGGTAGCTATGGAGAGCAGCCTTCAGGCTAAGTCTTGAAGGAATGTAAAGCAGCTTGTTTTACCAGTCTATAATCTCTTGAGTGACCAAATGAAAGAGCACCACACCAGGTATATATTCAAAATATATGTATTTATTGCTAAACACACCCCTCTAGTCTCTTTATGAGGCTAGAGTTTGAAGTACATAAGTTAGAAGTTATTTAAACACAGTAATAGCACAAATACACGTTTGGGCCCTAGGGGCGTACCAAACCATATACCAATAAAGTGGTATAAGAACCACGACTGAACTAGACACTAGGCCTAGAGCCTCTAGAAGTGCTTGGACCACAAGGAACCACCCAAGGTAGTGACACAGGGGACCCACGGGGGACGCGTGCAGTGTAAATACACAACCGCGATACGCCGTTGACTTCTATGGAGAAAGTCGTGATCGGGAAATTAAAGAAAAGGGACACTTAAAGGAGGACTTGGAGCAAACCCTTTGAGATCAAGGGCTTTGAAGAGTCTCTACCCACTGGAGCACCGGAGTACTCGTGTTACCTCACCCAGGAAGCCGGGTGCATAGGTGCCTTTCGGGGTCGGGTTTCGTCGTCGATTTGAATGGCGTTCTGCTGCAAAGTGCTGCTGGCGACCAAGTGGAAAGTGTCCGGGTAGATCCAAGAGTGGATCGGAGATCTGAAGAACCTGAAAGCAGAGGGGACAGAGTCTGGGTCACTAGCCAGTGACCAGGAAGGCGATGGACAGATGCCCACCGATGTCGAGTGCTTCAGGTGCATTGATGGTTGTCTTGACTCTTCAGCCACGAGGTCCAGGAGGCGTTGTCGGCGACCAGGAGCAGGATTCGGGCTGGTACACGATGTTTGTCGAGTGCTGAGGTGTCGACGACCGGATTGGACCCAACAAGCCTTGGCAACGGCAAGTCTTGATGCAGAGGAAGATCGTCGATGGTGCAGACCAGCAACGTCTGGGGAACTCACCCAGCAAGGGTAAGTGAGGGCAGGCCTGGAGCAACCAGGATGCTAAGTAAGAAAAAGATTGGCCTTCGTTAAGGGCTACTAGCCAACGGGCTAGTGACTGCAAAGGAGCCTCAAGACGTCGCACGTGGATCTGGCTCACAGGACACTCGTGGAGTGGAGGCCAGTGATCTTCGGTGCAGTTGGTGCTGGAGGCTAGGGCTACTCGGAGCCCAAAGCACGACTTCGTGGGAGACCCAGAAGAGGATGCACTTGCAAATGTGCTCAGTGTCCAGGGGTCATGGTCTCAAGTCACCCACGATAGCTACGGGCCTCAGCTTTGCTGGGGACTCAGGGTAGCCTCGGGGAAGTCTGAAAATCTACCTCTGGTGATACGATGACTTCGGTGTCCGACGGGAGCTTCAGAAATGCGAACCGGACAGATGCTTCTTTGGTGCCTGCCAAGCAGGGGAGTCACTCCTTGACCCCAAGGGAGATTCTTCTGTCCTCTAATCGTGAGTAGAGCGTCGAAGGTCCAGGATTCAGTTTCAGAGTTTCGTCCAGGGATAATCTAAAGTCCTAAGGACTGGGTTCCTATACTTATACTAAGTATAGGGGTTGGACTACTCTGTGGCCCCACCTATGGGTGGGTCAGGGCAGAGGGGTGGCTACACCCCTTTCCCTTTGTCCAGTTCGCGCTAAAGCAGGGGCTGCAAGCCCCTGATCCGGTTTGAACTGGGGTATGCACAGGGACACCAAGTGTGCCCCCAGTGCAGGACTTCAAAGCACCCGAAAGTGCTCCCGCCCAGCCCCAATACACATTATCCTGTCTGGGGAGGTGGTCACACCTCCCTGGGACAGGAAACCTATTGTCCAGGCCTCCCCTGCCGGAGTTTCGTCCAGCAGCAGGAGGCCAGACTCGTGTCTGTGGCAGCAGCATCCATTTTGTGATGCCAGGGCTTTGGAAAGAAGTTACCGGGCTAGCCAGAGTTAACATGTCTTTCCCTCTAGAAGGGTGGAATGCTACCCCCGCCGCCAGAATTGGCGGGGGGTAGTATTCCAAGATGTTTGACACCAAACACGACATGTTTAGGTGCAGCCATTCCAAAGTTAGCATTTAACGCGAGGTTATAATGCGCTTAAGAGTATATGGTCAGGCTGCACTACAAACAGCATCAGAGAAGGGTCTCCGAACGCTGCAGAGGGGCCCTGCTCATGCAGGGGCACCCTCTCACGTAGGAACCATGCACTCTGCCTTTAGGATTGATAAGGCCTGCCTTAGGAGTGACTTATAGGTTTATATGTGTGTATGTATTTAGTGATATAGGTAACCTATATCACAGTAAGGGGTGCATGCACCACCTTACCCAGGCTGCAGTAGCAGACCTGTGGTGTCAGTTTGGATGGCCTTCCAGGGGTGGCATAATACATGCTGCAGCCCCTGGCAGGCCTCTGAGGTACCTATGCCCTTGGTACATAGTATACCATATACTAGGGACTTATAAGGGCACTCCAGATTCCAATCAGTGATGTGCCTAAGGCACATGGAAACCATTTTAGAGAGGAAGCAGCTAGGCTGGGGTTCTGATTAGCAGGGCCCCAGCCAGACTAATGTCGAAAAACAGTGAAGCATCAGCAAAAAGTGGGGGTACCCATGTGAAGCAGATCCTACTCTCCTACACATATCATGTGAATTAAGTCAGCCTCGCTCAAATGGCCTCGGGGGCAATGATGCTGTGTATGTGTGAACATCCGTTGTAGTCGCCGCGGTGTGAGATAGGCTCTGTGGAGTAACATACTTTGTATGAATTTAAACTTTGCATTACGAGTCACTTTTTTGGGGTATTCCAGAATTCCAGCCCATTCCTTGTCTGAGAGCTCCCGTCCAATATCTTCCACCCATGTAGCTCGCAAGTCTGTTAGCACTATTGCGGCGTGTGCCCGTATTCCCACATATAGCCATTTGATAAGGTTTTGTCCTCTCCCCATGTAGTATAGGGTCTTAACTAATTCGTGGGTTGGGGGTTCTTGTCTCTGGGGGGCCAGGTACTTCTTGACGTATTGTAATAGTGCGGCATGTATCAAGTATAGATGATCAGGCACCCCTGTTTCCCGCACAAAGTTCTCGTGATCCATTAAAATGCCACTGTTAAATAAGTCTCCCACTGTGGCAACTCCTTCATCTAACCAGGCTCCTATCCTGCGCTTTGTGAGTCCGCCACTAGCTAGTGGAATACCCATCAGTGGGATGTTCCCGGCAAAGGGGCGGCAACGGGACGTTTATTGTAATACCGCCTTCCAGCACTGAAGTGCAGTACGCAGCAGGGGTGGTAGGTTCGGGGAAATTTTACATTGTGGTAGTAGTAATGCTTGTAGGGTGCCTTAGTCTATATCACGCGCCGTGTATCCTATCTCTTGTAGATTGCGACCTGCTGTCCAGTAGGACAACCATTGTAGCTGACTCGCATAATAATATGCTCTTAGGTCGGGTTTACCTAATCCCCCTCTGTTGGTCCCCAGCTGTAGTTTTTTTAGGCTTACTCTGCGCCTTCCGGCCCCCCATATAAGATCAGAAAGTATAATGTCCATGGTTCTGAAAGTGGCGGAGGGTATTACGATCGGCAAATTAGTGAAGTAATACAAGAGCCGTGGGAGAATCACCATTTTTGATATGGCCGCACGGCCCATTGCAGAGAGAGGTAGCGTAGCCCAGAAGGCGACACTCGAGCGTATTGACCTGATCGCCCTGGTAAGGTTACCCTCTAGCATGTCCGTATGTGACCGGTATATATGTATGCCGAGGTATTTAAAGGTGTGCTGCACCACCGGTAAGGAGCATGGCTCAAAGGCAATCTCCTCTGGAGGAGTACCCTCTCGGAAGAAGAAGACGTTAGATTTTGCTGCGTTAATGGCGAGGCCCGATATTTGTTCAAACCTATTGAAGATGTCTGGGATGGGGTCCAATGTGCCTATAAGGTCTCGCACGTATATTATTATGTCATCTGCGTAGGCAGAAATCAGATGTGTTGATCCACCTATCGGGACTCCGAGGTGTTGAGCCTCTGAGCGTATCCTTAGTGCTAGTGGCTCCAGCGCAAGTATAAATAACAGCGGTGACAGTGGGCATCCCTGTTGTGTGCCCCTGAACACCGAGTATTCCCGGGAGATGTGTCCTCCTGTGCGGACTCCCGCAGTGGGGGCCTCATACAGTAAACGTAGCCATCGGAGGTATTCCGGGGGTAGACTGAATTTCCCTGTGGCTTTGAACAAGTAGCCCCAGGTTAGTGTGTCGAACGCTTGTCGTAGGTCTAGTGCAATGCAGCCTGCATTTATGTAATGTTCCGGGGTTGCTGTCATGATGTGGTGCAGTCTTCTGATGTTTAAGGATGTGCTGCGGGCTGGTAGGAACCCATTTTGATCTATATGAATGAGTTTATTTAAATATGGAAGGAGCCTATTCGCAAGTATTTTGCTTAATATTTTATATTCTGTCACCAGTAAAGATAATGGGTGGTATCCAGACATATCTGATCTGTCCCTCCCTGGTTTAGGGAGTGAGACTACTAACGCCTGTGCTGTGGAGGAGGGGAGGTGGCCCAGTTCTAGCGACTTACTGTATAGGTTCTCCAGTTGGGGAATCATAGCCTCAGCATAGGTGTCGAAAAACTCGATCGGGAGTCCGTCCAGTCCCGGCGCTTTGTTTCGTGGGAGCCCTTTGATGGCCGCTTTTATTTCGGCTTTAGTAATAGGGCCTGCCAGTGCTTTCCGGGACTCTGTAGTGAGCTGTGGGTAGGGCAAGTCATCTAAAATAGCATCTATGTGGGCTTCGTCTGCTATGTCTGGTTTGTCGTATAGCGTAGCATAATACAGGCTAAAGGCCTCGTTTATATCCTGTTGAGTAGTGATAGTGTCGCCCCTAGGTGTTGTGATTTCACTAATTATAATAGCCGGGGGGGTCATCTTTCAGTATTCTGGCTAGTAACGTCCCAGATTTGTCTGCGTCTGTATGTTTTAGTTGGGTATATGCTCTATAATCTATAACCCTTAGGGACTCCAGTAGTTCCGCATGCTGGATACGCGCCTCTTGCAGAGGGGCCTGTTTTTCGGGATCGCTCGCTGCCTCTTGTTCCAGTGTATTCATCCTATTCTCTATTGCTATCAGATTTTTGTGTACTTCTTGTCTGGCACCTACTGTAGCGCTAATCGCAGTGCCCTGGATAACTGCCTTGAACGCGTCCCATTCGATGGAGATGGAGGATGCAGTGTTACTATTCTCTGCAAAGAAGTGTGTTATAGTGTGGGCCAGGTTAGTGCAGTACACAGCGTCTTCTAACAATTGGGGCCACAGTTTCCATGTGGGTACTGGGGTAGGGATCCTGCCCCAGGTAAAGGTAATTTCTAAAGGGTTATGGTCAGAGAAGGTCTTAGCTAAGTATGTGGTATGGGTTACTTGTGCCGATATCTTTCGTGAGCAGAGGATCCTGTCGATTCTCGTGTGTAGTAAATGGACTGGAGAGTAAAAGGAATATTCTTTATGTGACGGATGTCTCAATCTCCACACATCGCTCAGTGCCCACCCATCAGTCCACCCACAAAGAGCCTTCGCTTGCTTGGTTGTTCCCGCTCCGCGCAGGGGAGGATGTGAGCGATCAAGCATAACATCCATGACTGTATTACAGTCCCCTCCTATGATCCACGGGTATATTTCCCATCCCGTTAGTGTCTGGCTGAGTCCAGCGAAACATTTATCTTGGTCGAAGTTTGGGGCGTATATATTACCCAATACAATGTGCGTCCCATCGAGTGTCCTGTGTATGAATATATATCTGCCCTGCGTGTCTGTGCGCCGCTCTAGTTCTATGAAAGGCTCTCCGTGTCCGATCCATGTCGTTGTTCCTCTGGCAAAAATGGAGTAATTGGTGGAGAAGATTTGTCCCTTCCATTTCTTTCGCATTTTCGCCGCTTCCGATTCTGTGAGGTGTGATTCTTGCATAAACACTATCTGCGCTTTGCACCTGAGTAGCTGTGCGTGTACCCTATGACGCTTCTGTATAGATCCTAGACCCCGAACATTCCATGTGATTAAGTTGTAGGTGTTAAGCATGTGTGTCGTGGTGTGTAGATGAGGCTAACATTGTAGATATGAAAGAGAGGCCACAACCCATGCCAGGATAGCGACTTTGTGCCAGAACTCCTACCCCCCCAAACTCCTAATACAAGGCCCGGTTGGTGAACTATACCGGACCAAACAATAAAACACAACCTGTGTAACTGTGCTGTACTTACATGGTGCATTCGCTAATAGGGGGTAGTTGCTCATGCCTTTTATGGTGTTGTAACTGCTTTGTGTACGAGCTCAGAAGAGCCCGGGGCTAATAGACATTTTGAAATAGAGCCATTTAGTCCACAGAAGAAACAAAAAGGATATGTGTTATAATACCGGGCCGTACATCACAACTAGCAAGTTTATTGTCCATCTGGGTGAACAGGATATTCGTTCTTGCGTTACATCAGTCTAGTAAGCCGTCCGCTGTCTCGGGCGTCACACTGGGAAACAAAGCCAGGCTGCTCCCTGACTCCGATCTAACCGTGCTGCCCTCCGAGGATTCAGAGTCCATAATGAGCTCACAGTCTCTGAACGTGGATGCTGTCTCAAGGGCGATATCCTTGCTCTGTTGTATTTGTTCTTGCGTTGGGTTATGTGACTGTGGTTTGTGGACTGATTTCACATTGCGACGCGACCGCCTGCCTTGTGTATGTCCTGGGCTGTTGGGTAGACTCCGGGAGGCGGTTCCTGGTAGTGAGGTTGGGTCCATGACCTCGATCCATTCCTCCACGTCCTCAGGGCTCTCGAAGAAGTACGTCTTTTTATCGTGTATGATTTTCAGCCGAGCAGGGAATAAGAGAGCGTATTTTAGGTTCATGGCTTTTAGTTTCTTCTTGACAGCTATGAAGGAGGATCTTTGTCGCTGGACCATGAGGGTATAATCCGGATATAGCGATATTCGGCAATTTTCAAAGCGTATTTGGGGCCGCTCTTGTGCCTTCTGGAGTAGCATATCGCGGTCCCTGTAGTTTAGGATCCTGGCTATTAGTGAGCGGGGCGAAGCCCCCGCCTTGGGTCTCCCAGTGGGTATCCTGTGGGCTCTTTCCACGCAAAAATAATCTGATAGCCCTTCAGGGGCTACGTGATCTCGGAACCATTGTTCCATGTAGCTTGCGGCGTTAGGGCCTTCGCTGCGTTCCGGGAGTCCAATAACCTGCACATTGTTTCGTCTGGCCCTTCCTTCTGCGTCCTCCGCTCGGTCCTGCAGGCCAGTGACCTGTTTCCGAAGTTGTTGAATTTGTAACGTGTGCTCCTTGTGCTGGGGCAGGATCTCGTCCATCACTAGGCCATGAGCTTTCACTTTGTCCGCCAGTTTAGTGTGGTCTGCCTTGAGCAGAGTGAATCCAGTCGTGAGAGCGCTGACCTGTTGCTCAATGGCTTTTCTTGATTCCCTGACCTCTTGTAATATCAGATCAAGTTTGTCCAAGGGGGTCTCTTCGTTTGTAGGTGGTATACAAGTGAGCGCTGAGGGTGTCGTAGTGTGCTCCGGATCTTCCGTGTGTTGTGTATTACTGGTGGTCGCCTTCAGTAACTTCCCTTTGGGGTGTCCCATGTTGTTTTGATGTATTTCTTACCCACAGTCTTCGCTTACTGAGGAATGATAGTTTGGCCTTGGCTGTTTCGCGATCTCTGTATTAGCCGGGTGGGTCTGTCGTGTTAGTGCAAGCGCCTTGGCTACACGCTCTAGATGGCGCGCAGTACTCCTTCGTATGTTCCTTTGGCTATCTCAAGCAATCCGTGCACTGAGTTGCTGCTGAGCAGAATTACACTTTAGCTTCAGGCGCTGTGCTCTCAGTTTCCATCATGCCATGCTCAGATTCCGGCATTCACACTCTCCACAAACAGGCCAGTTGTGGCGATCAGCGTGTTCTCTAGTATTGGCTGGGGGGTAGGAGGGGCGGCAGGGCCCCGCCAGGTCACAGCAAAAAGTCAATTGTGGTGCTTTATTCCCTGGCTCTCGAGAAGGCGGCTCCCGTTGCCCTCATTACTGATGGCCTGTAAAATGTTATAGTAATGTTTCTGTGCTGTATGCCTTAAGGCAGACTTCAGCGTTCACCCAGCGGACACCGTTTAGCTTCATACCGTTCCTCCGCTCTATGATACCGGGTGGGCCGGCACTCTATTCCCCCATACCTCGAGCTTCCGGTGGTATGGGCTAGTGAACCAGAGGCAGCCGTGCTTTCTTTCTCTCTGGCTGTCGGTCTCACTATTCTTGCCCCAGGCCCATGGGCCGTGTTGTTCCTAGGAGAGTTAGGGGAGGGGTTTCAGTGATGAGTGTCAAAGTTAAATGTAGGCAGGGCCCCCCCCACAGAACGCTCTCACCTTAGGTGTTGCGCAGTGTTTCTGGAAGTCGAGCACCCCTGTCTCATTCGGGATTTCAGGCTTAGGCGGGGCCTCTCGTCTCCGCCGCAGGGATCGGCTCGCTCAGGCCGATTGCCGCTGGCGTTTCACTCAGTTAGTGTTGCTCCTCCCAAAGGCGTCACCGGCTCGATTCTTGGCGCCAGTCGCACCCCGCAGTGTGTCGGGGTCTAGGGCCGTCCTCCGGGAAGAGCCTCGAGGGTCCGGTTGCCAGGCAGTCACCCGGGCATCCCCAGAGCATAGCACTACTCTCCAGCGGTTGTCGCAGGTCATGTGTAGGCATCCGGGGCTTCACTTCTCCCAGTGTGCTCAGTAGGGGCCCGTCATGCACACATCGGGTCTCGTTCGGCCTTGCGTTGTTTCCGGCCGTCTCCGCCCAGCACGATGCGGCCACCAAGTAGGCCTTACGGTGTGGATCTCTCTCCGTGCCGGTGGCAGCAGCAATGCGGTCGGCTCTCTCATCCGGTCCTATCTCACCACCGTTCCGCCCCCTCGAACGGACTCCGATGGGCTACTGTGGATGGCAATATAGCAGGATAATACTGCCCTGGCTCAGAGCTCATCTATACGGCGTCCGCCATGTTCGGCGGTTAGCCACGCCCCCCCCAGCAGAGGTAGGTTTTAGTCCCAGTCTACCCACATTATCAAATTGTGTGCTCTTAGGCAAAACACTTAACACAGCTGTGGGTTAGTTTCATTGACTACCAACATGTTGGTAGTGGTTAGCTGTGATTCAGTTTACATTTACTGCTTTACTAGAAAATGTATTATTTCATAGTAGCCCAGATCGAAGCTCCTGAGTTATTATGCCTCCAATGTGTGATGAGGACAGCAGCACTGCAACATTGTACCTGGAATGGTTGCTGGTTTTGATCTGCTTGGGTGTAAATGCCCCCTTTTGTCACGTTAGTGGTATTTAAAGAAATACCCATTTAATGCACCGATCCTGCCACATAATGGTATTATAGACAGCAAGTTTAGTTTGCGTCAAATCAAATGGCATTCCAAATGACACATTTCCGTTACTCAATTTGACTTCACCCCTAGCGCTGCCTTCGCATCACCCCTTCTCTGGCTTTAGTGTGATCCCCTGCAACTGTTCAATGCTGATTGCTCTTCTCTATTTAGGTGATTTTGATTTCGACCAGAGATGGGCAAAATTTCGGGGCAAATATTGAAATGGGCGAAATTTGCTGTGTTTTTTCACCTGCAGAGTCGAATTAGGGTTGCTCTGCAGGCATAAAAAACAATGTGTTGAAGACAATAGTTCACTAGGAACTCCTTTAAAAATTCCAGGCATCACTACCCCGAGCCTGTAACGTACTGTTCTAAGACATTTTGGAAGTACTCAGAATAATAGGTAGACAAGATGAGTCTGCTTTTTTTCATTTATATTAACTTACTTTTTTTTAAAAATTCAAAGTCTGTGAAACACATCCCAATTCCAGAATGACATATTTTCAATAATTCTCCAAATAAGTCTCTATAGTTCTGCAGCAAATGTTAACATAACATGTCTTTCTTTCCTATGTACCTGACAAGTAATTGTTCCATGATTGAACAATACCTGTTAGCTAAAACATTGACATGCAAATGAGAACAGTTAGTATTTTCACTAAAAAAAATAAAGGTTATAGGGGTGTTATAGTTAGGTTCAGATTTTACACACACAAAGCCATAGAAATGCAGCAGTTATAGTCAAAAGACTAATCTCAAGTAATTATAACTCGTGCCCTAAGGTAACTATAACTCGCACCCCCGCAATGCACAGCTTTCTCATCAATAATTTTACAGCAAATGTTGCACTGATATTATCAATGATGTCATAGAAGATGTGATGAGTGATGTAATATGTGGGGTAATTAGCAGTGCATGACGAGGGCGAGCCAACACCCAAAGGCAGCCAACCTGTGGGCCCCCTATCTGGGCTGCTTTTGGCTCCAGGGACCCCATCCCCCAGGGCCAAATGCATTTTTTATGGGAGGGGGCTCCGGGGACCCCATGCCCCAGGGCCCGGCATATATTTATGGAGGAGGGGGGCATGTAGCCCCCCCTCCCTGGGCTGATTTCAGCCCCAGGGACTCCATCTCTTGGGGCCTGGCCATATTATAAAGGGGAGGGGGGCAAGCAGCCCCCACCTACTTTTAATGAGACCGAGCCCCTAGGTCATAATAGGCCCAGAGAGGGGGACTGGGTGGCCCCCCCTTTCCCATTGCTAATATGGCTGGGGCCTGGGGGATGAGGTCCCCAGGACTGAAATCGTCCTGTGGAGGTGGGCCGCATGCCCCCTCCCCCATTTTAACTTTGGCTGGGCCCTGAGGGAGGGGTTCCCCCAGGGTCAAAATTGGCCTGGAGGGGTGCCGGGTGCCCCATCTCTGACTTTTAATGAGACCGAACCCCGGCAAATGGGGTCCCCAGGGCTGCAATCGATCCGGTGAGGGGGGCCACGCGGCCCCCCTCCTCTTCTCAATATTGACCGGTTCCTGGGGTTGGGGTGCCTGGGGCCGAAATCAGCCTAGGGAGGGGGGTCTTGATGGCCCCTTCGCCCTTAATTATAAAACCAATTCCCCCTCAAGTCCTGGGCCACCTGGGAGGGGGCTAAAAATCAAGCACAGGAGAATGCACTTGTTTTTTTCTCTACATTTTGCAGCGGATTCTCCTCCACAAAGCCTAGGGGGTCAGGGTTATCCTACCCTGCCCCCTTGCGTTTTTGTTTTCATTTTTCTTGGGACTCAGGCGGAGTCCCGAGTTCCTGATGGTTGACACCACTTCTCAGTTGGAGTGGTGGCAGCCAATTTGATCTCACCATGAGATCTGTCACATCCGTGGATCCTCTGCATCCCTAGATATACATAAATCTTTTTTTCTTTAATAACTCCAAAACTACCGAACAGATTTACACCAAATTACAAAAAGCACTCTTTTACTTTTCAAGGTGGCTCTTTTTCAGTTTCAGTCTCAGGATCTGAGCCACTTTCAAAACTGTTTTGGCATTGCTCATTCGGAAATAATCCTCTTCATTTTCATCTAATACATCTTCTGCTGATACTGTAGCTAAATGTACCCACTCAGGGAAGGCATATTTTCGATTTGGAACTCTTCGTCTGGTGGATCTTTTAGCAACTGGTGATTCACTCCCACTAGTTTTTTAATTCAACTGTCTCTTAAAGTTTCTTTTTGGCTCACAATGTTTTCATTTGCAAGTTCTCTTGATTGGAATTTCTTCAACTTTTTCTTTTCCAACAACAGACTTCATCTCTTTGTCTTCTTCAAGACCTTGACTTGAGCCCAGTCCTGAGCTCTGACTTGAACTTGGGCTTACACTTTGATTTTTGTGTCTGTCTGCTTTTTCCAAAGTGAATCTCTTTCTTCCGAAAGGGATCTTTTCGCTTTTATTTTCAACTGCAATTTGTCACTGCTTCTTCTTCTTCCTGCTGCCATTCATCCTTTGCCCTTTTGCACTGTAACAGCTCTTCACTCCTACAACTCTGTAGCTGAATTTCAGTAATTTCAGGTTCTTCATCTAAACTCTCGCTCACCTGAAACTTTTGCTTTTGTTTTTGCAGTTTATCTTCACCAGTTACAGAGAAATCTTCACCCCTCTCTGGATGCCCTATGCAAACTTGGCTTTGACTTTAAATTGATCTTGTGCAAACTTTTTACTTTGATCCTTCGCTTCATCCACTGCTTCAGCTAATCTTACTCTTTTTGTTTGAACAGCGTGGATCCATTGATGTACACCTGCGCGCTTGACAGCGATATTTGATATCAAAATTATTTGGAAAGGCCCTCTCCATCATTCGTCAAGACAACCTGTAAGAAATTGGGTTGCTGGTTGAGGGGGCTAAGTCCCTTTTTAAGCAAAAACCACAATTTTTGTCAGGGTGAAGTCACGAGCAAACCCTAAATGAACCTGTGCTCAACCCCCCGGTAGCTTGGCACAGAGCAGTCAGGCTTAACTCAGAGTCAAAGTGTAAAGTATTTGTGCAACTCTTCAAACAGTAAGACAGTTAAAACACAACACCAAAGGATCCCACACCAGTTTAAAAATAGAGTAATTTTTAATAAATAAAACTAGACCAAATGACAAAAATCCAATCAGTAGAACCAGAGATATGTAGTTTTAAAGATTTCAGTGAAAATAGCACCATAAAGCACTAACTGTGGATATCTGGTCATGCTGGACCGGGGCAAAGTCACAAGTTCAGGTTGATCACAATGGAATGTGGGCCGGCTTCAGGGACTCAGTTAGGCCCGCTGAACAAAGCACCTTAAATCCTGCTTTGCAGAGCGTTGCAAGGATCCGTGTTAAAGATAAGATACCCAGGTGAAGCGGAGCATCGGATCAAAGATGCAGCGAGGCCGCAATATGAGGTTCTGCATTGTCATCGAGGATCGCGTTGACGAGGGCTTGAGATGCAAAGTCTAACATCGAGGATGTGTTGTGCAGTGGGGAGATGATTCTGTTCCGAAGAGCTGCGATGCAAAGTCCAACGACATTGCGTAAGCTGCCGTCGACAAGGGATGCTTAGGCTGCTGTCGACGAGGGATGCGAGGGCCTGCACAGAGGATGCACCGTACAGCGGTGATTCTGAAAAAGCTGTGGAGGCGATGCAGGTCTTTTCAATGGGTTCGAGCTACATCATCGCAGCAGCAGCAATGTGTCAGTTTTGCTCGGGGCTGTACTGTGCAACAGAGGAGATTTGTTGGTTCCGCTGGGTCCACAGAAGCTGGAAGAGCACTTTAGGCCCAGTTCCAAGGGTCAAGAACTGGAGTTACACCACTTGGCAGAGTAGACCCACAAATGACAGAGTCCAGGTGCTGGGGACAAGGTTATTGGAGTCTTCTGTCGCTGAGGCTCAAGTCAAGAGGCCAGCCAACAAGCCCTTGGAGTCACTCTGGTGGTCTTAGGTTCAACAGATGCAGGTCCAGGCCTTCTCACCCAGGGAAGAGGGCAGCAGGTCAGCACAGCAGGACAGCAGTCCTTCAGGGCAGTACTCCAGCAGAGTGGCAGTCCTTTCAGCAACACAGCAGTCCTTCTTCCTGACAGAGTATCCATAAGTCCAGAAGTATACTGAAGAGTTGGTGTCTGAGGTTCAATATTTATACCCAGTTGTGCCTTTTAAGTGGGGGAAGCTTCTAGAAGCTTTCCTTTGAAGTGCACAGGTGCCCCACCTTTCTTGCCATGGATCCAGACTAACTACGGGGAGTATGCAGCCATTTGTGTGGAAACAGCCTATTCAAGTGTAAGTAGGGCTGAGCCCAGCTCCTCCCTCTCATCCTGCCAGTGATGGCTCATCCAGGAACACCTAAACTCTCTATTGTATGTGGCTTGCGAGGTGGAGTACTCAAAGCACAACTGTGAGCTACACTTAGTCATGCGACCCAGAGACAGCCTGCAGACACCAAATGAATAAGGCAGGAAAATACCAACTTTCTAAAAGTAGCATTTTCAAAATTGTAATTTAAAATCCGACTTCACTATCAGTTAGGATTTATATTTACAATTCCAAAGACACCAAGCATGAATAGGTTACCTGTTCTCATTTGGAAGTTACCGCTTATTAAATGTAATAAGGTAACTCCAATGTTATCCTATGGGAGAAATAGGCCTTGAAGTAGTGAAAAAAACAAATTTAAGAGTTTTTCACTACCAGGACATATAAAATTTAAAAGTACATATCTAACTTTTTAAATACACTGCACTCTTTCCTGTGGGCTTTTTAGGGCCTACCCTAGGTGTGACTTATATGTCTTAAAAAGGAAAGTTTGGGCCTCGTAAAAGATTTACTTTGCCAGGTCTAAATTGCAGCTTAAAACTGCCCACACAGGCTGAAATGGCAGGCCTGAGACATGTTTGAAAGGGCTACTTAAGTGGGTGGCACAATCAGTGCTGCAGGCCCACTAGTAGCATTCAATTTACAAGCCCTTGGTACAGGTAGTGCCACTTTACTAGGAACTTATAAGTAAATTAAATATGCTAATTGAGTATAAGCCAATGTTATCTGGTTTTAAGGAGTGAGTACATGCACTTTAGCACTGGTCAGCAGTGGTAAAGTGTGCAGAGTCCTAAAGCCAGCAAAAACAAGATCAGCCAAAATAAAGGGAGAAAGGCAAAAGTGTGGGGGGAAGACGATCTAAGGCTGACAGCTCTAACATTGTCGTGTAGTTCCTATAGTACCCCTGCAGGACCTGCGCGTTTGGATAACATAAACTGTGGGCTTGGTGTTAGACTGACTCTGTGCACCCCCACCGCATATGTTAGCCAGATTTGAATTAGCTAGCTCACAGTACCACTAGAATCTCCTCTTATCGGGGAGAGATTAGTTCCTGGCAACCTTAGATCATGACCACCCTAATTCCTCAGAATCGTGGAAACAATGTACTACCTTTCGCTCAGCCACTCGTGCTTACTTATTCGGTTTGTCTCCGAGAGTTACACAGAATAAACAGTCTGGGCATTTCAATAAGTATTTATTGAACAGTTGTTATTCTAGTGTAAAATATATGTGCTGCAGCAACCAGCAGCCAATAGCAGAAATATATTATCAGCAGTACGATCAAAGTGAAAGGATAGAACAGTTCTACCATATTGCAATAATCATGAATACATACATGAATATAAAAAGCATTATGAAAATGTGCGTACTCCTACGATGTCTAACTAGATGTACCTGAGTGTACCTAGCATATGTGTAGGTCTAAAAGCCTAAGAGCCAAGAATCCCTCTAGGATTTAGTCGAACCCCCATACCTGAAGAGAGAGAGTGTGGGACCCCATCCTGGTCTTGAGTTGGACACCCCGCAAGGGCTGTGTTAGACCGCTGTCAGCTGGAGCGTCTGCATGCAGGAGCCTCAGCGTCTCTGGTCAGTGTGTCAGCATGGAAGTCTCAGTTCCCTCTGTCTTACCGTGGCAAGATGTGGTGTATTTATACCCTAAAGTGTCTCGTTCCTCAGTATGGTTTGTATTGGTATTTGTTAGACATGAGGAAGACGTCAGGGGTGAACTTTGTACATACATATTATGCGGGAGATGTAGCTGGTGAATGCTCATGCATAATTTATGAGTACATTGTAGGCCTGTGTTCTGGAAAGACCTTGCAGTGTTCTAACCACAGACTAGATAACATTCAACCCTCAGAGCTCATTGTGTACTGTAGGGAACTAATGTAGGTGAAAGATCATGCCTATATTAGGAGCCATGACTATAATAGGGCATGTAGGTGTATGACCATAATAGGGCATATACGAGTATGACCATAATAGGGCATATACGAGTATTTCTACATTATGGCGTATATGAACGGTTCTACATTAGGGCTATATACGAAACATAACAACATAGCCTTTACGAACATGTTTGCAAATTACCATCCAATCATCAGAGTTCAGTCCATGGAAGGGTGTATCGTTGTAGTCGTCTGTTGCCAGATTCACCTGATGAAAAACAGATTTCACCATATCAGCCACATCTTTAATAATTCAGAGCAATGTTATTAGTTATTGAAACTAGTGCATCTGAACCTACCTGTGCAAGTCTTGTTGCCCTACCAATCACTATCCTGTGAGGGGATAAACCAGTTTTTCTGTCAGGAGCACTTCTCATATTTATCAAAACAAAAGGATGAGCATTGGCCAACTTGAGATCAGATGAAGCACAAATTTTCGCCAGTTTATTTTTGACAGTGTCATTTGTACACTCACCTCTGCCTGAGGATTGTTGTCGATAACTACAATGAAATCTCTGCTTGATCTTCAAAGCCGTACAGATTATCTGTAATTGTTCATTCTTGAAGTGTGCACCATGATCAGTCTCAATAAAAGTTGGGATGTCAAATCTTGGTATTAACCGCCTTAACAACGATTTGGCAACTGTAAGGCTATCTGCTCTCCTTTAGGGAAGCGCTTCCACCCATTTGGAAATCAGTCAGACAATTACTAAGATACATTTCAAGCCTATTGGGGATCCTGGAAGATCTGAGTGGCAACAGGGGTGACCGTGCGATGGTAGGAATGGCCACGCTCTTGGCCAAAAGAGACAAACCATGCCATTGGACTGCCAAAGAGGCCCCAATATCTCGCTATGGACAACTGCTATGGACTGGTGTGCCAAGCTTGAAGAACCCATATATAGATCCAAAGCATGCGCCTGTAAGCATGACAAAATATGGAGACGCTGGTGGAACTGTTCCAGGATAATCAACAAACGGGATGAGGGAGGGCTCTGGGTGAAAAAGACCTGGGAAGGGGCAATTGGGTGGCATAAAGAGATAATTCGACAGTTGTGGCATTGTGGTGTATTGCCAACAGTAAAAACATTTGGTTAGAAAAAAGGATATATTTAAAGCCATTACAATGTGGCATCTCATTAAATCTGCCTGCAACCTTGTAAATGGGCCTTCTGATTTGCCAGTGTGATTCGTGACTGAACAGTTTTCTTACCCTGATTATTTAAAATCCTAACCAAACTATCTCTTCCTGCCCGGGTTTGATTATGCAAATATTTACACATGGGCTACAACATTAAATCTGGCAAACATATTTCAGCACTGAATTTATATACAAATCTTGGTAATTCTTTTTTTAGCTTAATATCTCCCACTTTCTTTTCTCATTGTCAGGAGAATCTTCCTGATGATTTCTCAGTTCACTCAAAGATGTTTGCACTGAATCCATAGAGAAACAATTCACATTATTCAAACCCTGGGTAGTACCAGTTGTAAAATCATAATTTCCATTCTCTTGAACAATTGACTTTTCTTGTAAAGCACAATATCTGGCAATCTTACCTGTGTATCTGTTTCCAATGTGGCCATGTGTTTGCCAGATGTATGGGCTATGCATTTAACAACAGCTACTTCATTTGGTTTCTGAATTGCACTCAACAAATCCAATATATACATACTATTTTTTTATTGGAGCTCCTGAGAATGTCATAAATCCCCTTTGTGATCACAGCTGTCAATAATAATGAACAACACCAAAACCATACTGGCTATCAATATAGATCACCACATTCAAATTTACAGATAAGCAGCAAGCTGTCATTAAGGAAATCAATTCTGCCACTTGCTCTGATGTCACATTTGGTAGGAAGGATGCTTCGAGTGTTTCTGTGACAGAGCATACTGAATAGGCAGCTTTTGGTCCTCCATGCTGATCTCTCAAACAGGAACCATCAACAAATAATGTCAGATCTGCCAAATCTATTGGGATTTCTTTTATGTCTGACCTTGGTTTTGTACATAATTCGGCCACTTCTATACAATTATGCTTTAACTCATAATCAGTTTCATCATCCCCATCTTCACAATTCTTGTCTTAATTTGGAAGCAGTGTTGCTGGATTCAGGACACTGCATCTTCAAATGGAAATATTCTCTGCCGCAAGAATGGTTAGCTCATAACACGCCAGCCTCCTGTTCATTATGTGCTGAGTTCTTGTTAAGAGAATCTAAACTGAATGAGGGACATAGAGAATTAAACGATGACCCATCACAATTCCTTCTCTTTGTTCAATTGCCGAACAAACAGCTGGCACTAATTTAAAACAACCTTGAAGACTTACAGCTACGGAACACAATATACCTGAAACGTAGTCCACTGAGCGCATAAGTCCTCCTTTGTGTCTGTGTGAGAATTGAAAGTGCACATCCATCTTTTTCATGACAAAAATAGAAAAACATCATATTGTAATCAGGCTGCGGGCTCATGACACAAACTCTCTTTTAATTTTTTTAATGCATCAAGACACTCATCATTTAATGGTACCAGCTCTTGTACATCACTGCATGTTACCTTACTAAAGGTTTTGCAATCAAGGAAAAGTTTGGATTCCACTGATGACAGTAGCCAACAATTCCAAGAAACATCCGAACCGCCTTCTGTGGTGGTGGACTCAATTTCAGAATTGCAGAAACACTTTCTTTAGAGACTTTCCTCACACTCTTTTCAATATGGTGTCCAAGATAAATGTTTTTTTTTTTTTACCATACAGCATTTTAGTTGGGGAGACTTTATGCAATTTTTGGCAAAATGGTCCAACAAAGCAATCGTATCTAATTTACAGTCTTCTTTCGTCTTCGATGCCATTAGCAAATTGTCAATATATTAAACTATGATTGAATTACAAGGCAGTTTTAGACTCTTTAAATTTTTCATTAGTTTTTGAGAGAAATTGAAGGACTCTCAGTGTGCCCTTTGTGGGATTCTGAGCCACACAAGAACTTTATTCAAAAATTGAGATGCAAAGAGGAACTGTGAATCCTCATGTAATAGAATTGAAAAGAATGCTTGGCATAAGATAATGGCTGTATACCATTCAGCTTCTTATGGGCTTTTGAACAATATTACTGCTGATTCTGTACCAGTGTACAACAAGGAGCAACAATTTTGTTTATCTTTCGGAGATCGAATACAATTCTCCATTTGCCGGGGAATTCCCTGCTCAACCATTTTCTCAATCACTGGTTTCATTTCTTATTCCCCTCGTTTGGAAGTTTGTACTGCCTAGGTCTAGGAAATATTACATCTGGTTTATTCATTATTTCCATGGGTTCTGCTTTTTTAATCAATCTGATCTCTTTACCAGTGTAATCCAACACCTCTTCTTTGACAGCATGTCTTAAATCCAGAGGTAGATCGTCTTTTGTCAAAACAACTCTCGAATCTTCTGAACTGATTTTAAAACTTGAATCTTCATCTTGCGTTTCAACTACAACACCATCCAATGTACAGTAGATCATGCAATTCATCTTACAAAGAAGATCCTTTCCAATTAAATTTACAGAACTCAAAATACATAATATAAGCTGATACGTATTCTTCATCTGACCAATTTTAACTGGAACATCTGCTGTAAACTGATTAACAATTTCTTTATTGCTGATCCCTACAACTTGGAATTCTCTTCCTGCGAGGGGCAGGTTTGGAACTTCCACGGAAGGAAGTATAGAACAGGTCACCCCTGCGTCAATCAGAGATGAAATGGGATCACCACTGACTTCTCATTCAATATATGGGCTACTATGGTCTACCTCCAGGACTACTCCAAACAAGCGATCTTCCTCTCCCCTCAGGCACTGTCATTGTGGACTACTTCCTGCCATGTCATCATTCAAAATCATAGTATTTTGCTGTTACCCTCCTTTATATGATATTTTATTTCTCATGTTCAGCTGCATTACCAATGTTGTTGGCATGGACATTTGAAATGATTTCTGTGTCTGTTGAATTTGATCCAAATTGACCTCAATCCTGTTAGGATTTGCCTACATTTCCTCTTCCAGTGTCCAAACCTCTCACAATAATGGCACGCTGTATTATTTTTCAACATTTCAACATTTACACTCATCCCATCTCATTTATTTGCCGCATTCATTCCATTCTGCACAAAATTCATTTTTGAACCGATTTAATTCCGTGACCCTCTCTCCAACTGTCTTTTCTGGATAATCATCATCTTCTCCTTTTGCTTCTTATGCTTTGTGTACTTAGGCTCTGATTATGATGCCAGTCGGACCGCACACACTGACAGGCCGCCGGTGGTAGTGATCGGACTGCCGACAGGCCTTCGGTCCGACCGACGCATTTCAGTGCAGGCGGTCGGACCCCAAGCTGTCGGGGAGAAGACCGCTGGCTACAACACGATCATCTGATCCCGATGGGGCGGCAGTCGGAATTGTAATCCCAAAAGGCACCGCCGTCAGGATTACGATACCCCTTTCCGACAGTCTTTTAATGTCGGAAGCACCGCCATGAAAAGGCTGTCTGAAACCGATTTTTGGGGCCCCATACAGGGCCCCCGCCCATTGTGGGTCACTGTACAGTGACCCAGGGGGAACATATACTGCCCACACTCACCTCCTTGCACTGCATGCCATGCACCATATGGTGCATGGCACACGGTTCATGGATGTGCAGGAAGTGCTCCTTTGCACAGCAGCTTATGCTGCGGCCCTTTTCCTGGACCACAGCACAAGCAGCCGTGTAAAGGAGCACTTTGGGACTGCCAGCCCTGCAACCACATCGTAATGCGGCAGTTGGACCACCGCTTGCATGTCGGGCAGTCTCCTGACAGCTGTGATAACGGGCGGCAGTCCAACCGACCGCTATCGTAATCAGCCCCTCAGTCACTACTATTTTTTACCAACATCAAGATGTTGTCAATGCCCTTTGTCTGCCAACACAACGCACTCTGTTGAAAATGATTACTTATCTGTAACTTCAATCCATTTATAAAGCAGAAACAAAACCACCAACTCCCTCTTTCTCTGTGTTTTCGAATCTGACATTTTTTGTAAACATGCATCAATCTCACATAATAGGAATGCACTGATCTTTTAGGTTCCTGTGCATTCTCAAAATCTTTCCCTAATTTATAACTCTTTCACGAACTTGCTTTTTTCAAATATTCAATCACAGTCTTATTTTTGTCTGCTCTCCGCTGGTGGTGCATTATTAGGACCAAGTCTAGCTAGTTCTTGTGTTGCCCATCCAGTAACTACCTTACACTCTAACCACACAATTCTCCAGGAAATCCAATCTCAAAAAAAGTATTTAAAATCAGACCATAACATCGGGAAAATGTGTGTCAACCTATGTATTTACTTATACCACTTTGCTAGATCTTCTCGCAATATTGGAAAATTATGCATAAAAGCATACAAATAAGCCCTTGTCCATGGAAAATGTGCCAAATTCCCTCCATGCAGTTCCCTTAAAGGAAATTCTGTCACTAAATGTGTCCCTACTTCTGAATTGCTTGCAATATTTCTTGCCTTTTCATCAATACCTTTCATTTTCTTTTTATTCGCTGCCTCTTTTTCCCATTTCTCTCCATATTTCTTTAAATCATTCCAATCCCTTGTTATTTCTCAATTAAACCCTTAATATGAGTCCTTAAGGTAATCAAGCCCATTTCTTTGATTTCATCATGTGTCAAATCCATTTAATAATTTTCATTTTGCTAGTTTGAATTTTCAATTTATCAACTAATTCTTCTAATTTATCATGCACTTCATTGGTGCATCTAGCTGCTGCTTTTATCAAATACCTCATTTCATGAGCATTATAATTCAATTGACTTTTTCAATCCACATTCCCTTGTAACATATCACCAAATATATTTCTTTTTATTCTGAAACAAATTTCTTTAGGAAGTGGCTTTACTACTGTTCTCACAGAAGTAACCTGCCTGATCCTCTAGTACCCCACTTCCACTTGTACTAGGCACTGCCAGTAGGAGCCTGTACTATTCATGTGTCTCCCCCAGCATCCTTATCAACCCCTACAGCAGTCTGGGCTGCCTCCATGGATCTATCAGTATACAGCTCACTTATGATTTGATCATCATCAGACTGCTCATTCTTCTTTATATTTTTATCTTTATCCTGCACTTTTCCAGTAACTATAGCAGAAAAGGTCTTTACACATTCAATCATATCTTCTCTCCAACTCTTCTCTTGGAGATCTAATTTGCTTTCTAACAAACACCTGAATGACTTCTTTATAGCCCTAACTTTCTTTTCTCTCTCCTTCTCTGTTACCATGCAATCCAGTTTATTGAGCGCCTCAAACTGGGTAGTTCTGGGCACTAGCCTCATATCGTACATGGTTTGTCTTAGAAAATCTAGCTTTTTATATTAAAGATGCCCTATATAGGAATCTGCAAAGCCTTATCATGTGCTGTGATTTATTCCATTCAGACATCTAGGTGCATTTGTAATACTCGGCCTCTACAATCAGTTCATGTGCTGGTGTTCCTTTTCTCTGCAATTTCTGACCCTCTCTAGGTATCTGATCCTTAGATTTGAGCTTTGTGAAGACACCACCCATGATTCCCAACTAATCAAACTCAAAACACACTCAAAACCACACAAAAAAACTTCAAATAAAGTTAGCAAACAACCTACCTATCACAAGGCGGCTGTGCCAGCAACCAACCAATCAGAGCACAGCTTTATGGTGATGTCTCACCAATCCCAGGGCGGCTCGCTGGCTGAGCAGACAAACACAGCTTAACTTTTTCATGTACAGGAGAGCATTGCAGAAGTCCTTTAAACTCCTGAAAATCAATACACCTTTCGTCTGTTTACCCTAGAAAGGAATAAAAGTCAGTATATTAAGGAAAACAACTCAATGGCAATCCATAGAAACTCAAATACGAGCAAAATGAGAAAATCAAAATCCGAAAAAAGAATGATTTACAGAACGGACCACAACATCTTTCAAAAGTTCTCAATGGGCAGACTCTGACCGGCAGAAATCTACCTCCAAGTCAATGTACCCCACCCGATGCACTCAGGGTAAGCACAATAACTTAAGTTGAACTTTGAAACCTGAAAAAAACACTGTTAATTCAGAGTCCCTAACGATGTGTATGTGGCGCCTTACTCTACACACCTCATTAGAGATAAATACTCAATATCTCGAGATATTGGATTTACGACAAATCTGATAATCAACTTGATTCGATAACAAAATATTCTTCAAATGGGATTACAAGTATGAATAATACAACATCACAACAGTAATCAATCCAGCAATTGAACCCACAGTCATCATCACATATTCAAAAAACTCAACACAGAAAGAGAAATCCATCATCATAGGCTCATACACAATTTGTGCATTACAATTAGCAAAAGTCCAGGTTCAGCATGGTATGAGCATGGTTAGATCGCATTAGCAAATCAAAAACAACTTTGCATTAATTAAATTATCTGAGCACTAACCCATTTCTTAAGGTAGGAGAAAACCTCTGCTTGCTTCATCAGCAACTGCACTACGGAGATGTACAACATAATATGAAACATTACTCAAACAGCAGCTTTATTACTTAACTTAGACAATAAATTAAATATTACAAATTTAAAACCCAAAAAGCACATTTACTAAAAAATACTATAAAGAATGAGGAACGCATTGGACTTCGGAGGGATTACATTTACTATTCCCCCCTCCAGTCTGTACAACACTAGGGAAAGTGTTGGACTTTGGAGGGGTTACATTTACTATTCCTAGTCTAGTCTTTGCAAGAGTAGGAAAAGCATTGGACTTTGGAGGGATACAATTTACTATTTCCACTGCAGTCTGTGAACCAGTTGGGAAAGTGTTGGACTTTGGAGGGGGAAGATTTACTGTTCCCACTCCAGTCTATACAGCAGTAGGGAAATCATTGGACTTCAGAGGGGTGAGATTTACTATTCCCACTCCAGTCTGTGCTATAGTAGGGGAAGTGTTGTACTTCGGAAGGGTTACATTTACTATTTCCATTCCAGTCTGTGCAACAGTAGGAAAAACGTTGGACTTAGGAGGGGGGAAGATTTACTATTCCCACTCAAGTCTAAGCAACAGTGGGGAAAGCATTGGATCCCCACTCCAGTCTGTACAACAGTAGGGAACGCGTTGAACTTCGTAGGCATAGGATTTACTATTCCCATTCCAGTCTGTGCAATAGTAGGGAAAGTGCTGTACTTCGGAGGGGTAAGATTTACTATTCCCACCTAAGTCTGTGCTACAATAGGGAAAGTGTTGGACTTCAGAAGGGTTACATTTACTATTCCAACTCCAGTCTGTGCAACAGTAAGAAAAGTACTTTACTTCAAACACATTACATATTTAAAAAACCCTAATAATTTTATAAACAATATTAATTTACATAAAATATATATATTATAAACAATTAAACAATTCATCAATTAATTATCAATTAAAAATAAGTATTATTTAATGACTACTTAATTAACTTCCCACCCTATACCCCTACAAACCTAGCAGCACATACCTAAAATATAGCTTAAACAAATACGTATACTAAAATTAACATAATAAATAATAAATTAAATAATTAATTAACAATTAGTTGTTAATTAATTATTATTTAATAAAATTCCCACCCTATACCCCTACAAACCCAGCAGCCTACACCTAAAATATATCTAAAGTCTATAATTATTCCACAATATACATAATTATAATTCAATTAATATATTAATAAAAATTATTAACTAATTTTATTGAATTATTACTTAATTAACTTCCCACCCTATACCCCTACAAACCTAGCAACCTGCACCTAAAATAAAACTAAAATAAATCAATATGGCATAATGTATAAAATGTATATCAATCACATACTTACTTAAAAATGTATAATTATTACTTAATTAACTTCCCTCTCTATCCCCTTACAACCCCAACAACCCTCCACAACACTCTAAATTAGTATTAGCAATTAAATAAAACAAATCTAAATCACTTAAAATTACAAACTATATTTTAAAAAATGAATAACAATTATACAAACAATGATAACATGTAAAATTAAAATATGCACTAAAACACATTAAAATAATCAAACAAAAATATTTTTAACAACTATAAGATTGAAAATGATTATAAAATCAACAATATTCTTAACAACGATATGACCTTAAAAAACGAAATTCTTGACGACGATATTTCTACATCACAATATTTTTGCGTCACAATACTTTTCCACTATATCTGTTTCGCAGTATTAAAAACACAATATTTTGTCCAAATACAGTAAAAGTGGTAAGATACCAAATGGTCTCCAGGTAAAAAATGAACCTGTATTGTTTACGGATAATCAAAAGTTCAAACAGACTTGGTCATTAATAGCAAATCGCTGTAGTTGCAGTTTGATGCTCCTGATAATTGAGACTACTCAGGAGGTAATAATGTTAGAGGAAAAAGAAATAGAAGAACTTGAGAAACCATTGAGGTAGAGCACAGCATTGAAGGATGTGAAATAAAAGCTTAAAGAGGTTAAGATAGATATGAGGGGGTATAAGGATTATTTAATTAATGCAAAAGTATACAATTAAGAAATGACATCAGTAAATACAGTATGGAAAGTGTTTATCCCTATTTAGGGAGTGATTATTAAGAAAGGAATTGTAATGAGGACCATTGAATTCAAGGGAGAGTCACAAACGGAAGATGGAAAAGAGAGAAGTTTGTTAATTTTTCAGACACTTCACACACCAGTTCTGATTCAGATGGAGAAAGAGAGGGATGGCAGGAGTACAAAGGATGCACCACTAGAGAATATCAACAGGTTGCAAGTAAAGAGGATCAGCTTTTGTTATAATGCCACTAAAGGAGACAAAACCACGGGGGAGGGAGGGGTCAGTTCCAAAATGGGGGACAACTCCAAGACTCATGTTGACGCAGAGTCAGAAATATCAGAATTAGTACTATCAGGACAGAAGGCCCCAGTTATTGAATTGTCAGACAGAGAGTTACAGAAAGAAGAAGAAGAGGTGTTAGAAAAAAAGGACTGAGCTTTGCACCCACTGCCCCTGTGAACCTATGCAACATAGAGAGGGATTTGATATATTTTTTTTTTTTAGAAAAATGTTTTTGTATAAGGACCATAATACACTGCCTAAAAGGTAGGTCAGGACTAACAATGTTTAATCCGTCAATTGGAATGACAGGGAAGAGTCTGATTGCTTATAAAGAGTAGTAGAAAAGTGATTAGATAATATACCACAGAGGCAATTCCAGGAAAATAATAATTTTTCATATAAACATTGAACTACATTAATGAATTTGAGTGAATATGAAAGTATGAATGTGACACCAGCAGCTAAAGGGGGTGGCATAATAGTCATGTAGACGTAGGATTATAATAAATGGATACTTATTTTTGTTATCAGTTAGCAATCATTATTGAAAGGTCCCCTATAACAACTGGGAAATATTGATGAAAAAAGTGAGAGATCTGTTTTTGCTGGCAAAAGTGGATGGATTCATATGTAAGGAAGAATATAAGTATTTGAATATTGAACATTCAGTTATACAGACTTTCTAAGGCTTACCAAAAGTTCCTAAGAACCTGGCAGATCCTCCTATGAGACCTATAGTTTCATGCTAAATTCACTTACTGAACCACTAAATAAATATGTAGACCGTTTCTTGAGTCTAAACAGGAATCTTATACAATGGACACAAAGAATATGATCAGTAAGATTGAAGGTTTAAACTTTAATAAAGAATGGAAGTAGCAAGTAATGCTAGATACTGAGGCTTTGTATACCAACATACCATTAGATGCCACCATACATGTAGATACTGAATTTTGAGGAAAGAGCAGCAATGTGGTCCTGATGTAGATTTTGTAGAGGAATGTATGAGTGTGATTCTTAAAAATAATTTGTTCTTGTGTAAAAACAAAATATACAATTTCATGAAAGGGACCAGTTTCGGAGCCACGTGTGCTCCCAGCTTAGCCTGTTTATATGTGGGTGAGTTTGAGAACAAACAAATATACAAGGAAATAGCACATTTCTATGAAAATTTGAAACACTAGTCAAGATTTATTGACAATGTGTTTTTTATATGGGAAGGCATGGAGAAGTTCCTCCATGAATTCCTGGAATGGCTGAACATGGGTGATTCCAATTTTAGATTCACTTCGTTTTTGAGTAATAATCAGTGTGATTTTGTAGATATTAGGATTAAAGAAGTGGAATACAATCTAGACATGGAACCTTTCACCAATCTCACAGACAAAAACAACATGCTTGATTAAAGTAGTCACCACCTAAGGTGTCGAAAAGATAATGTTCCATTTGGGTAGTTTCTCCCTCTTAGGAGGAACTGTACTAACATTAGGGACTTTGATAAACATGCAGAGACACTGAAGAGTAAGCTAAAAGAGAGGGGTTACCCCCAATCTATTAGTAGGATATGATCAAATAGGGACAGCAAGCTTGAGACAAAAAATAGAGCTGAGGGAGAGAAACGGATTATGTGGGTCACAAATTTCTCAAACAACAGTAATAGATTAGAGAATTTGATTAATAGGAACTGATGGATACTTGAAACTAATGGACAAGAGAAGATAGAACGTCCCATGTTTGCTTTTAGGAGGACAAAACTATCAGGAACTGTTTAGTGCATATGTACAGAAAGAATACACCAAAACACAGCAGTACAATGGATGGCAAACTACGAAAGGGAAATTTTACTTGCGATCTCGGAATAGTTTTAAAGGAGTCATTACAAGCCATAAAGTGACACACGGAGGGATCACACATTACATCAGTTTTATGGCCAACGGCAGAACTGGTAATGTGGTTTATACACAGATTTGGCCATGCAATAAATTATTTTTGGGTGTAACAGGTTGTGAGTTAAGAAGTAGGCTGAACGAACATAGGTCTGAGGGGAATAATTCTATATCTGTAAGTTTGGTACATATAATACAGGATTCAACAATGGGGAAGAGTGGTACAAAATAATTAAATGAGTAATTCCATATAATTATGGCCCCTTGATGAAGAAATATTTAGCTAAATATAGTCTCATCATTGAGCTAATAAGGGTTGTATTAGATCAATATTTTACTTGGTGTAGGAGATATCAATATTTTGATTATATATGTGGTTTGATAATATCAGATCTTCATATCAGAAAGATGGAATATTCTGTGGGAACATTTTCATAACAGATATTGTAAAGACATGGAAGTCGGCTCACTTTTTGAATGAACGCCATTTAATTCAATCTCGAATGAGGATAGGAATCATGAGAAGAGCAGAAAACCAGCACATCGTGGCTAGTGTCAGTTAGGATTTAGGATTGGATAATGGATTATACCATCATAAATGAGGATAAGGAGAAAATGGAAGTTCAAAGGTATGGAAGGATTACATACTGAGGGTAGATATAATTAAATAGTTGATTGTCTTATGGTCAGTGGTTGGAGAAAATGGTCTATTTGAAAGACGGCCCTAGATACACACGTTTTTATGCTTGCCGCAAATGGGACCATGATTAAAGATAAGTCGCCATGAGGAGGTAAGCGTGATTCTGCAGTATACACCTAACATTAAGGCAGGGTTTTAGGTTTGAGACCCGTTGCTTACACAAAGTATGGGACATATTGTTTTAAAGGCAAGGGAAAACCTCTTGATTGCACAGTATTTTGCAGAGCAAGCGAATAGCAGAATATATTGCAGGGCGAGTAGGTACACTGTATACTTAATTCAGAGGGATTACAACATCGAAAGGGATTTATAAAGCGTAGCTCCTTGGAGACAGAGAGGTGATTTGGATTATGGCCCAGTGTGCGTATTTTAAAAATCTCATGCAAATTGGACCACGTTTTTAATGAGAAACACATAGGGAAGCGGGGAGTGAAAATAGAGGACGGTTTTAATTAAACTCTATTCAGGTGATTATCAACTTGGTATGAATTCTACCTATTGGTTATGGACCTAAAGGTATAAAAAGGTGAAATAGAAACTGCATAGAAGAGCACAATAATAAACGCTAGAGATACAGGGTACATAAATACTCTGTGGCTTTGTGGTGAGTAAGATGATATGAAAGATAGACCCAAGAAATGATGATTGTGCTATATTAGAATAAAGATGAGGGTTTATAATACTGCATCTTTTTTCTGTGAAATAGGGATTGGAAACCTGTTCCTATTACAGAGAATAATTATTGTGCATGGCCAAATCTGGAAAGAGTAGTAAGGACCTCAGGAAAACGAAAAAAGATATGTTTCCTTAAGATAAACAAACATGGTGTCCGTAACCTTACCAAACTGACAAGCACAATGAAGGCAAGTGAGTACATAATACAACAGGATTTTTCCATGGATGATATCATACAAGTAAATAGCAAGATGGGAATGCAAGTTCTAACAACTCATGGGGAACATCCTATTGGTAGAAAATTAGCCAATTAGTAATATGCCTGGGGACTAAGAGGAAAAAAGCAGGTTAAAAAGGCCAAAGATGAAATTGACTCTCAGTGGAAGCGAAATGCATTGTTGTTATCAGCTTTGTAATACAATAAGGTATTTTTTGTTTAACTAAGGGGATGAATGCAAAATTAGGATTAATTGTTACACCCTATGAAAGAGTGCACTGTGGGATATATGATTACATGAAATTTTAAACATAAGAATTGTTTATCCACGAAACAATAGTATTAATTAAAGAAATAATAGATGTAATGATACTTGTACTGCATGCTACAATGATGTTCTATGATTTATCTATTTTACTATTTTTGGGTCCTGAAGAAGGTGGATGGTGTAAACTAGTTAACCCACCAAAATGCTGCGTCGACACTTCTACATCTTGCATTTGTTTTGAAATGAATTGAGTACATTTTATGTATGCATTTTTTGTGGGTTTACTATTTTTGGGTCCTGAAGAAGGTGGGTGGTGTAAACCAGTTAACCCACCAAAATGCTGCGTCAACACTTCCACATCTTGCATTTGTTTTGAAATTAATTGAGTAGATTTTATGTATGCATTTTTTTTCTTGATATGTGGTTTTAGTATGTAGAATGTGGGGATTGTACGTAACCCCAGTGTTTGAAGACATAAAAGTTCTTACATTTTTTGGGGGATGAAAACATAAACAATGACATTTTATTAATGGAAAAAGGAAAGTATTTTTGTAGCATGCAGTTTTTTTTAGATAGAATGAAAGAGTATCTGGATTGTCTTGTATAAAACATTGCTCTTTATGCGAAGAAGAGGGAAAATTGCTTTGTTGTTCAGAAAGGCCACTAGGAACAGGTGGATTACCTACAATTTCAGGAAGTGGATGCAGTATTACTGTGTTGTCCAGGACGAGTCCCATTAAATAAAATATCATACAGGTGGGATCCCCAACCTGGAAAGATGCATTCATCATCCACACTTTTTTGGCCAGTGTGGTCTGAAGAATTCCCCCATCACAAGGCTTACTGACTGCCAACGTAGGCCCAGAACCAGGGGCCAGATTTACAAACAGCTTGCGTTACCCTTGCGTTATGCAAGGCAACGGAAGCCCTTAAGTGGGATTTATTAAGCCACACAAAGCCACCTTGCGTGGCTCTGCGTGGTTTAGTAAATCCAATGTAACACAAGGCAGTCACTGTGCTCCCTTGCATTACCTTGCGGCAGGGAGGCGTTCCATGGGTGAAGTGTGGGCGTTCCCACGCAACCACCAATGGATTTTTGCACATTCCTAGAAATATTTTTATATCGCCTTGTTGCTCCCTTTTCCTATGTGTGATGCATTCCGCATCACACAGACAAAGGAAAATGCAGTCCCTTCCTGCACAAACAGCACACAGTGCACTAGCGCAAGGAGGCAGCAGAAATGTGCCATATCTTTGTAAATATGGCACACTTCTGATGCCTCCTTTTCACGCAACGCCCCACAACAATCTGCCATTCTGGGTTGCGTGAAATGTTAGCAAATCTGCCCCCTGGTCTTTGGATATCATGAACAGGATCCAACAGCTATCCCTAATACAGGTTCTAATGAGATCGAAGGGCTTACAGAAGGTGTCTCATCCGTAACATGGCTTGTGGTACTGGAATACAAAATGTCCCAGTCAAGCCATTTGCCAGGATGCAGAACACAGTATGAATAGCTGGAAAACTTATACTTTCTGTGTTTACTTAGCAAAATAGATACTGCACAGTGAGGATTTATATCTAGTGCAGCTGAGACAGCAGCCAGGATTTTCATTACCAAAGCTTCAACAGGACTCTAATTTCCATTATCCCTGCACTGCAGAATAGTTATAATTATAAAGGTAAATCACAATGAGGTTAGTGCATGCCCTAACGAGGCAAAAGAGACACATTTTCAAGAAAGGTGCATGACTTAAATTCCAGTGTGTCCCAACTCTAATTAATCATTGGAATCACATTGACACAAACAGGAAACAAATTCAAGGATGATTACAGGACTTCCTGAAGCCTTAGTAGTGCTCAATCAGAGAGTTTACAGTCCTAATGCCCAGCCTCAACATATAGAAAGTTGAAGCTTCATAATTTACTTCGCTCTGAACCAATTTGTAGCAAGAAATCTATGCACAGGACTCAGGGCCATATTTATGAAGTTTGCGGCACAGGGCAGTGCAGCAAGTCACCTTACTGCTCTGCCCTGCATCACAGAACAAGGGCAGGAATGCACCGTATTTATCCAATATGCCCTGTCCTTTTTCCTTGCGCTGGTGCCATTTTGGCAGCCTAGCGCCAATGCAGGCACCCTTGCACCAAGGTGCAAGGGTGCCTGTATTGTAGGCAGAATTGTTTTTGTGCAGAAAGGGACACCTCCCTGCACAAAAATAATCCTGAAAGGCATTTTTCTCTTTCTATGTGTGCTGCAAAATGCTGCATACAAAGAAAGAGGAAGGAACGAGGAGAAATAAAGATATTTCTCTCCGTTAAGCCTCTCCTGGGGAGGTGTATCTTTTTGGCGCATTCCCAGGTTTACAAGGTCTTGTAAATCTCGGAAGGCGTCAAAAACCATGGGAGTTATATGGAAACACCCACACAATGCCCATGGAACGCCTACCTAGGGCAGAGTAACCCAACACAACAATTTGCCCTGTGATGCGTTACTCCAGGTTTTTGGAGTCACTCAACAAAGTGGCTTTGCGCGGCTTCATAAATCTGACTTAAGATTTGCATCGCTCTTGCACCATGTTGCGTGGTGCAAGAATGACACACACCGGTTCATAAATATGTCCCATAGTGTTTTAATTGAACCCACATACTCAGTCATTCTGCATACATGTTTGTAGTAAGCTGCCAAAAATACTATACATTTTGCAAAACAAGCTATAGTGTCTTCAATAATAACATCGTTCTGAGTCTCTGCCCTGGAGACAGTACAGAATGCTCCCTTAAACAGATTTGCCAAAAGCCCCTTCTCTTATTTGGTAAGATTTGTGAGCTTGCCTTAAATCTAGGGATGTATGTAGGGCCAGATGTATCACAGTATCGACATCTCGCCTTCAGAGAGTTAAGTAGAGGTCAGAACTGAACATGCAAACAACTTTCAATTTTCTGTACAAGAAAACTCCTGGCAAAACATCCTTTCCTGGGATGTATGGAAGGAACTCTCTTTAGGACTATTCTGTAGAAGAAAGCGTGCACCCTGCGGCGGAATGGCCAAATGAAAGCTCTGATATAGAGGAACCACATGAAGAGGGACCCAGGGACTCAGGAATGTAAAGATATAAACTGATATTATGACCTAGAGGACTTGTCCAAGGTTAACCGCCCCCTCACAATTCCTCAAGAATCTTCTCTGTCACACAGTGTTGAGGCATGATTGGAAATGGGTCATCCACTATAGTGCTTAGCTGGAGGGGTAGTCATAGTGGTAGTGATAGACTGGTAGTTCTTACTGCTTGTGAAAGGGCAAAGATATTCCTGAGAATTTTGGGGTTTTGATGCAAGTCACAGTGGTTGTTGTTAGGTCTTCAGATGGGTATTGTGATGAGAATGGCTACGGGAAGGAATCACCAAAGACTATTGTAGTGGCCATACTTTTATCATGTGATTCATTAGATTTGCCACTTAAGAGACAATTTACATCAAATGGCATGGGCAGTCATTTGCCTTGAACCTAGTAGAAAACATTGAGGTGTGCCTCTTCAAGACAACTTCATATCTTGTTGAAGGTACAATCAATAATGTGTGGCCTTGCTGAAAGATTCACGCAAACTGTGGTTGTTCTACTCCTAAAAAAGCTGCTGATATCTATTTATCCAAGGACAAGGTAACATAGGTGAAGCTCTATCGCCATAGTGGCTCCATGTTTCAGATTCTTGGTCCAAAGATAAATTAGTAAACACATTGAGCTTTTCCTTGACAGAAAAGGCTTCACAAACCAAACATCTTGTAGTGGAGTGGGCTCTGCGGAAGATGGATTCATCTGGAGAATGATGATGTGCTGGTAACCTGTGTATCTTAGATTCAGCCAGCTGGATTTGGTTTTACAATACCTTTCTATAGAAGGAAACCTGTCAGTAGGGTCCTGCAAAAGGTATTGAAAACTGCAGTATTTTGATGTGTCCAGGTAATTTGCATTTATAAAATCCAAGAAAAATCCTGTACTTGTACAGCTGTTCCTCCTCCTTCTCTTAGTTAATGGTGCCCCTGTTTTCAGCAAATTCGGACTGAAATTAGCAGAGAACCTAATGAAAACATCTTGTATGGAAACCATTTTGGCCAAAGTCTCCCCAGCTGATAAAAATAAACCACTTTTCCACAGCTTGTGTACTGGAATCAGTACCAAAGCCTCTTGTGCTGCAAACAGAGGCACCAGTGCATTTAAAGCAACATGTGTTTGTCATAATAAGCTAACATTTGACAAATGACTCACTAGGGCTCAGGTGCAATTGGAGTCATGTCTCCAAACAAAGTAGGCGTTGCCACCTTTAATTCCTCTAATTCAGCTCTACTGGCGAGGGAGTGAGAATGCTTACATTTATTCATGGTGGGTTGGGGTTCATCAGAAGATAACAAAATGACTGATTCACACACCAGTGTTGTGAGCCTGAACATGACTGTTGCCTGGAGGGACACAGTCTACTTCATGTGTAACTTCTTCCTCTTCTTAGTGTGTGTAGTAGCTTGAGCATGGCTTCTGGTCTTGTCAGCGGCATCATAGAGACAGCAATTCAGTATTGCTTGGATGAGTTTATAGAGTAAGATGTGCATGACTACTTCACCTGTTGGTACAAAGCCTGGAAAACCTTGGTGTTCATGGTTAATCAAGTCCCCATTACTCTTACCGAATTAACCCTTCTTTAGCTGATCCTTTTTAGTTAGGTCAAAGCGTACCAGACAGTGCAACTGCAGTCGCGGTCCGTGTAGGAGTGCCGGCCAGGCGGTGACGTGGGGCGGGGGAGGGGCAGGGTGGGGGGTAGCAAAGTACGGAGTTCGGACCTATACAGGTAAGTAAACATTTAAATCAATAAAACGAATTTCGTTGCGCGCACTGCATCGCCAAATGCGATGCAGTGCGCGCAACGAAATTCGTTTAATTGATTTAAATGTTTACTTACCTGTATAGGTCCGTAATCCGTACTTTGCTACCCCCACCCTGTCCCTCCCCCGCCCCACGTCACCGCTCGGCCGGCACTCCTACACGGACCGCGACTGTGCAACTGCCTGGCTTGCTAACACCTTCTTGTGGGCATTCTGAAAGCTTCCCTAGGAATGCATTTTGCCTAATGCTTACTATTGGCTTTGTCGTTTGTAACTCACAGTTGCTTGCTTTCTATTTGCTGTCTTTATTTGATTTAGGCTGTCCAGCTTGAGTTGGTCCTTCCCGTGGATCATCACTTGTTTACTGTATCCTTCTGAGTACTCGCTTTCTGTAAACAGGCCTTTAAATCTTGTTCTTATCTTGTCAAATTTGCTGTGCATTCAAAGACAGAGGTCAAATGTCAGGCCCTGTCTTCCGAGGGAGCTTGGTGTTTTCTTAACTTACTCTGACATCAAAGTGACAGAATTTATGTGACAATCCTCCTGGGTATCAAGTGAGAGTAGAGGCTGTAGGATGTTATTCTTTCTAGCACACACAAAAATGAACTGTGCTTATATTTCAGAATATATAAGAAATAGGTGATGACATTTCCGCACTTTATCATTTGTGCACAGTATAACTGTATGCCTGTGCAAATGTAATTCTCTTGTCAATTGAAAATGTGTTAATCACACGCTAAGAAGTAAGGACATATAGATCGCTCAAAATGAGAACAATAACAAAGATAGCAAAGTGCAATGTTTTGTAAAACCTGCCCTCACCCACAAATGTTTGTGGCATGCTTCATCATAGGGCTGCTACAAACACCTCTGCGCAGACCAACGCTAGAGGTGGAGCAATAGGGTGGGGAAGACAAAACAAACATTAAGAAAAGGACAGGATCTAAAGAAATGTAAGTGCAGCTAATCAGTTAAAACTAACTAAGGGATATCCCAATATCTATTTTATTCCTGGATTCTCCTGTTAGGGCTAAAAAGGTATCTCCCTACCAATGGATGGTGGTGAAGTAAGTGAATTAAGCACCATTCACCCCTCCATTCTGCAAAGAAGTCAACATGTTTCAGCCGGATATCGTGTCTCTCCCGGCTTCCTTCAGGACTATTAGATCCCTTGTCTTACTCCCTTTCTAACATATCTTAATCTGTATATATGATTACTACACCTGTTAATCGTATTTATATAAAGGTACTGTAATCACACTCCAATTTGGATCGAGTTTCACTGCGGAATCTGCTAGAACTGGCGTGGGAATGAGGGCGACCCCCTGTAGTCACACTTTCATCAAGGGTGGTGCGCCACTGGTTCAATGTCCCTCCCGGCACTGCAGTGAAACTCGAACCCAAATCTAACCCAATCTACCCCACTCCACTGCAATCTACCTCACTCCACTCCAATCTACCCCACTCCACTCTTCCCTGGTCTACCCCACTCTACACCAATCTACCCCACTCCTCTCCACTTTACTCCAATCAACTCCACTCCAATCTACTCCACTCCACGCCAATCTACTCCATTACACACACCCCAATTTAACCCACTCTACCCCACTCCAATCTACACCACTCCACCCTAACCCACTCCACTCCAATCTACTCTACTCCACTCGAATCTACCCCACTCCACTCAATCTACTTGAATTTACTCCATTCCCCTCCACTTTATCCCAATCTACTCCACTCCAATCTATAATACTGCACTCCAATCTTCCCCAATCTACCACACTCCACTCCAATCCACTCTGATCTACCACAATCTACCCCACCCCAATCTATCTCACTCCATTACAATCTCCCTTCCAATTTATCCCACTCCACTCTGCATCAACCAACTCCACTTTAATCTACCCCAATCTACACCACTCCCATCTACCCCAATATACTCCACTACACTCTAATCTACCCCACTCTACTTGAATCTACCACACTCCAATCCATCCCAGTCTACACCACTCCACTCCAGTCTTCCCCCATTCCCGCCAATATACCCCAATCTAACAAAATCACCCAACACCACTCTTTTCCAATCTACCCCAATTTACCACACTCCACTTTACACCTCCATTTCATACTAACCCACTCCACTCAATCTACCCCACTCGAACCCAATCTACACCACTGCACCCCACTCCAGTGTACCCTACCCCACTCCAATCTACTCCACCCCACTATACCCCACTCCAATCTACCCCACTCCAGTCTACCCCACTCCACTCGACCTCACTCCAGTCTACCCCAATCCACTCCACCCTAATCTACCCCACTCTACCTCAATGTACCCCATTCCCATCTAATCTACCCCACTCCAATCAATCTACCCCTCTCCAATCTACTCCTCGCCACTTCAATCTACCCCACTCCACTCAGTGTAGCTCCAATCTAGCCCATTACACTCTATCCCAATCTACCGCACCCCACTCAAATCTACCCCACCTCCACTCCAATCCACCCAACTCCAATCTACCCAACTCCAATCCAACCTACCCCAATCCACCCCACTCCAATCTACACCAATCCAACCCACTTCACCCCAATCTACCCCACTCCATTCTAATATACCGCCCTCCACTCAAATCGACCCCACGCCACTCCAATGTACCCCACTCGACCCCAATCCACTCCAATTTACCCAACTCCAATCTACCCCACTCCACCGCAATCTAGCTGACCCCACTCCAATCTACCCAACTCCACCCCAATCTACCACACTACATTCGAATCTGCCCCACTCCATTCCACTTTAATCCAATCCAACCCAATCCCCAATCTACCCCACCCCACTCCACTCCAATATACCCCATACAATCCCACTCCAATCTACCACACTCTACTCCAATCTACCTGACTCCACTCCAATCCATCCTACTCCAATCTATGCCATGCCACTCAAATCTACCCCTCTCTGCTCCAATCTACTCCACTCCACTCTACCCCACTCCAAGCTACCACATTCTACCCCACTCCCATCTACTACAATCTACCCCACTCCAATCTACCCCATTTAACTCTGATCTCCATTCAACTCCAATTTACCCCACTCCTCTCCACTCCAATCTACCCCATTCCAATCTACCACAATCTACTCCACTCCACCCCAATTAACCCCACCCCAATCTATGCTACTCTAACCTACCCCACTCTCATCTACCACAATCTACCCCACTCCAATCTACCCCATTTCACTTTGATCTCCATTCAACTCCAATTGACCCCACTCCTCTCCACTTTACTACAATCTAACCCACTACAATCTACCACACTCTACCCCACTCCACCCCATCTACCCCACTCCAATCCACCCCACTCCAATCTACCCCACCCCAATCTACCCTACTCTAACCTACCCCACCCTAATTTACCCTGCTACAATCTACCCCAGTCCAATCTACTCCAAACTATTCCACTCCAAACTACTCCACTCAACTTCAGTCTACCCTTACCCCAATCTTCCCCATTCTACCCCAATTTACCCCTTTCCATGCCACCGAATGTACTCCACCCCACTCCAATCTACCCCACCCCAATCTACCCTACTCTAACCTTCCCCAACCTAATCTAACCCACTGCAATCTACCCCAGTCCAATCTACTCCAAACCTCTCCACTCCACTTCAATATACCCTACTCTACCCCAATATACCACTCTCCAGACTACCCCACTCCAATCTATCCCACTCCAATCTACCCCAATATACCCCACTCAACCCTGCTCCACTCTACCCAATTCTATCCCACTCCATTCCAATCTACCGTACTCCAATCCACCCAACCTACCCCACTCCAATCTACCCCACTCCACTTAAATCTTCCACACTCCACCCTAATCTACCCCTCCACTACAATCTACCCCAATTCACTCCAATCTACCCTAATCCACTCCAATCTGCCCCACTCCAATCTACCCTGCTTCACTCTTCCCCAATATGCAACACTCCACTCCAAACTATCCCAATCCACCCCACTCCAATCTACTCCAATATACCACACTCCATCCCAATCTACCCCAAACCACCCAATTCAATCTATCGCACACCAATCTACCATGCCAATATACCCCACTCCTCCATTCCAATCTACCCCATCCCAATCTACCCCACTCCAATTTACCCCAATACAATCTACCCCAATTTACCCCAAACCCAATCCACCTAATGACCAAGTCGAAGTAGTAAATAACTTGGGCATTATGATTGACAAACAGCTAACCTTTCAAAACCAGATCAACATGGTTGTTGGTACCTGCTTTGGTCTGATGCATTTGGCCAAAAATATTTTACAATTCCTTTCCTGCCAGGACTACCATTCTCCTTGCACTGGTAGTGTCCAGATTAGATTATGCTAATGCTCTTTGTGCAGAACTTCCACAATACCTGCTGCAGAAATTGCAGACTGTCCAGAATGTAGCAGCACATCAGGTACTCCTTCTACCCAGACGAGTGTTGATGACAATTCATTTTAATAACTTACACTGGCTTCCTGTCAAAAAAAGGACCATGTTTAAAACCCTGACACTTATGCAAAGGGCTCTCCACCAGTCTGGTCCAGAGTACCTTCCCTCTAGGAGCCAATTTTACTCTCTTCTCAGGACCCTGTGATAATCTTCTGGCCACTTTGCCAAAGTTCCCAGGGTAAAGCAAGCAAGAACAGAAGGCAGATCTTGTTCCCTCCTGGGACCGCAAACCTGGAACAGCTTGTCGGCTGAGTTACGTCAAGTTGTCAATGAACGCTCTTTCAAAAAACAGCTGATGACTTGGCTTTTCACTCTTTAATCTTATCTCTCCTTTTATCTCTCTCTTACTCTGCCACCAGTGCAGGGACACTCCTGTGAGTAGCAGGGCGCTTTATAAATTCCATCATTCATTCATTCATTCATTCATCTACCCAATCCAATCTACCCCACTCCATTCAACCCCACTCAACTCCAATTCACCTAACCTTACCCCACTCCAATCTATCCCACTCTACTCCACTTCAATCAACCCCAGTTTACCCCACTCCAGCCTACCGCTCTCTACCCCAATCTCCCCACTACAATCTACCCCATTTTAGCCCACTCTACCCGAATCTACCCCATTCCACTCTACCCAATCTACTCCTCTCTACCCCGCCCTACTCCATGCACTTTTAGCCATGCTGAACAGCAGAAACACTGGTGTACAACATGGCTAAAACACATGGCCAAAGCCAATAGCTCTCACATAAGCGGGACCTATTGGCTTTACCAATACTTGTTTTTAGATTTCGCCTCCACAGCTCTTGCGCTGTGCTTGTGAAATCTCTTGTATTTAATATATCTTAAAAGGGGCTCTTATCAGTTCCTATTATCGAATTACTGTGCTCATTCGATTTTGTGTGGAACTTTTTTTTTGTTAACTTCTCCCGGCTGCACACATTTACGATACTCCTACTAAAGCTATTGATTCTGACACAGGAAAAAAGAGAAAAATTGCCCAGCGCTACTTCTCAGTTCCCCGTTTTCCTTCCAGGGAATATCATAAATTGAATCATGTACTGAGAATAACACAAATCTCTGCTGACAAAGTTCATTGAACATATTTATTGTTGTCATTTTTTCTTTGCAAATTCACAAAATTCATCTTCATTGTATTCATTCTTCAAATTGATACAAACATCTTCTTCCACTAATGCAGGGAAATACAGCCAAGCCTTGATACAAAATCTTCTTCAACAGATACAAAGAAATACAGCCAAGCCAACACATGTTTCGCGAAAAACATTCGCTTCTTCAGGGCTGTCAATAGGAGAATACATTATATTACAAAATATAAAGTATTTTGAATACAGACAACACAATTGATTGAAAATTTGCCAACATTTGCAATACCCGAGTGTCATGCATGTTACAAATTAAATGAGATGTAAGGGGAAAAAAAGGGGAGAAAAAAGGTAAAACAGAGACTATTACACATTTGGCGACAAAAAGTGTATATGCCTATAAATGACCGTTTTATCTAGGCAAATCATGCGTAATTCCCAATACATTGTGCCCTATTTGGACTCTTAGGCCAATATACTTTTCCACTTAGGGGAACATCCTCTCTTCAACATAAATAAATAAGAAACAACCAATATATAAGAAACAACAACTATAACAAATATAACTGCTGGCTGAGGTCCACTTAATAACAATGATGTTATGATGAATAATTTCGTACATGCAAAATAGGCAAGAGAAATTGGAGTGTATGTACCTTTAGAAAAAATACACGAACGATTCTGTATGTTATAGGTTCTTTCATAAAGTAAATTGTTCCCATTGATAAGTACTCCTTGCGGGATGTTTCACAATAACTATATTGAAAAAACAAAAATATAGACCTATCTGTTACAAGCTAATATGAATAAGCTGATATGAGGCAGGACTAAATATACATTGCTAACTTTGTAGATTAATGACTATATAGACTTTTACATGTTCTATTACCCCATAATATAAATCAGTACCTTAGTGCCATACATATATATTACAGTACTCCTTCTACTCTTGCTTAGGTTAACCAACTCACAGAGAAATTAACATGTTGTGTACCGAGATTTTAGTCACAATTCCAAATTGTATCCCTCCATATAACAAGTTCCTAGATACAGGACCTATATGTGCCCCAGACGTGACCTCTAGTTCAAAGCTGTTAGACCACAAGGCCACCATCATGGCGTTACCCGACCCCATACATAAACTGGGAAATCCGAACACCCTTCCAGTAAAGAAATTCATTCTTAGAACAATATCAATAAAAGTATATATTTCCAATCAATCTAATCTTCTATAAGTTACCATCACATTATCAGAGCTCCACACCCATGACCTGTGAACTAGAAACGTGAACCCTCGAACTCCTCAAAGAGTTCTGCAGCGACAGGAACTTACTTGATGCAGGCTGGAGCCTCCCTCCAGTAGAATGACTGCAGTCGCACACAGTTCTTAAATACCCTAAGTTATAATGGTAAATTGCCAATTATGCCTTCAATTAAACATTCAATTACCCAAGATCAGGAAAAAATTCAAAAGAAAACCGTTAACCAATCAGTATTAAATGCCAACAATGGTTGGAAAAAACCATACAGTTTATCATTTAAAAATAGATTCTAACATTGAATCCAACCTTCATGATAACCTCAAAAATGCTAATGAGAAAATACATTCCCAATCTCTATACACATTGTATATTATTAGAATACAATAAACATTATTCAAAACTAAAGTTGATAAATCACGATTCGAACCCATGAATGGCATACATGCCAAACTGGATCTTGATCCATTGAGCTAGTGGGGAACACAATTAACTCTGCTTTAGTGTTCCTCTTAAAGTATCCCATCTGAGGTCAACAGCAGATAGTATCAGTCAAGATCAATAGCACCATTCTTTTGGCCACTCAGGGCATTAAAACTTTTCAAAAAACTTTATCAATCGCCACACCAGAACTTACTCGATTATCAACATCTATGATAAAGAATTTGAAATTAAATTGGAGAAGAGGATATTCAAACCCCTATTGGACATGCAAAACATAGTAAAGCTATTCACACTGTTTAAGCCCCATTCACTGCCAAAATAAGATCTCTTCCCACGGAAAAGGCACACAGCTTCTAACAGTATGCTGGAATGATTGCTTTTTATTACTTAGTTGTGTAAAGCAGATGCTTTAGCCTTAGAACATTTGAGGCATTTCCTATTGATGCCTCAGTACCTTTCTTTGCACTTTCTAGAAATTATCGGATTTATTTTTCTCAACTTAATCTATTAGTTCATTATGATCAAATTCTAAATGTAATAAAAATTGCATGTTAAAAATAAAGTTAATATACGAAGCTTTGCTATATTGTACTATTAACAGGCAGCCACAAGTGCAGTTACATTGCAGAAAACAGGGTCATGATTTGAATGGTGCAGCAGGTGCAGTAGCATCAGACCCAAAAGTTGTCAGAACTTCACTAAACACATAGGGACTTATTTACAAGCCCCTTGCGCCGCTTTTGCGTCATTTTAACATGGGAAAAGTGACGCAAAAGTGGCGCAAGGGGCTTGTAAATCTGCCCCATATTATTGCTATATTTGCCTACTTAACAGGCAGTCACAATTGCAGTTACCTTGCAGTTAAAAGGGCTTGATTTGAATGGTGCAGGAGGCACAGTGGCACCAAGGCCAAAAGCTCTAGGGACTCCACTAAACCCAGATTATTACTATAATTTAAAACTAAACAGGCAGTCACAAGTGCAGTTACATTGCAGAAACAGGGTCATGATTTCAATGGTGCAGCAGATGCAGTGACACCAGGGCCAAAAGCTCTAGGCACTACACTAAACACCAATAATTGCTATATTTACTACTAAACAGGCAGTCACAAGCGCAGTTGCCATGCAGACAACAGGGTCATGAATTGAATGGCGTAGCAGGTGCAGTGGCACCGGGCCCAAAATTTGTCAGAACTCCTCTAAACACCTAATAATGCTATATTCGCCTACTTAACAGGCAGTCACAATTGCAGTTACCTTGCAGTTAAAAGGACTTGATTTGAATGGTGCAGGAGGCACAGTGGCACTAAGGCCAAAAGGGACTCCACTAAATCCAGATTATTACTATAATTTAAAACTAAACATTTAAAACTAAACAGGCAGTCAAAAGTGCAGTTATCTAGCAAGCACTAGGGTCATGATTTCAATAGTGCAGCAGGTGTAGTGGCACCAGGACAAAAAGCTCCATGCACTCCATTAAACACCTATTATTGCTATATTTTACAACTAAACTGGCAGTCACAAGTGCAGTTATCTTTCAGACAATAGGGTCATTATTTGAGTGGCACCGGGCCCAACAGTTATCAGAACTCCTCTAAACACCTATTATTGCTATATTTTACAACGAGACAGGCAGTCACAAGTGCAGTTATCTAGCAAGCGCTAGGGTAATGATTTAAATAGTGCAGCAGGTATAGTGGCACCGGAACCAAAAGCTCCAGGCACCCAACTAAACACTGATTATTGCTATATTTTACAACTAAACAGGCAGCCACAATTGCAGTTACCTTGCAATTGAAAGGGGCTTGTTTTAAATGGTGCAGCAGACACAGTGTCACCGGGGCCAAACGTTGTCATAATTCCACCTAACACCAAATATTTCTATATTTTACTACTAAACAGACAGTCACAAGTGCAGTTATCTTGCAGGCAACAGGGTGATTATGTGAATGGTGCAACAGGTGCAGTGGCACCGGGCCCAAAAGTTGTCAGAACTCCTCTAAACACCTAATATTGCTATATTTTACAACTAAGCAGGCAATCATAAGTGCAGTTATCTAGCAAGCACTAGGGTCATGATTTCAATAGTGCAGCGGGTGCAGTGGCACCGGGATCAAAAGCTCCAGGCACCCCACTAAACACCTAATATTGCTATATTTTATTCCTAAACAGGCAACCGCAAGTGCAGTTATCTTGCAAACAACAGGGTCCTGATTTGAATGGTGCAGCAGGTGCAGTAGCACCGGGCCCAAAAGTTGTCAGAACTCCTCTAAACACATAATATTGCTATATTCGACTACTTAACAGGCAGTCACAATTGCAGTTAGCTTGCAGTTAAAAGGGACATGATTTGAATGGCAGGTGCAGTGGCACTGGTGCCAAAAGCTCTGGGGATCCAACTAAACCCAGATTATTACTAAATGTTACTACTAAACAGGACAGTCACAAAGAGCATTTATCTAGCAATCTATCTAGCAGGCAATAGGGTCAAGATTTGAATGGTACAGCAGGTACAGTAGCACCAGGACCAAAAGCTCTAGGCACCCCACTAAACACCTAATATTGCTATATTTTATTACTAAACAGGCAGTCACAAATGCAGTTATCTTGTGGGCACTAGGGGCGTGATTTGAATGGTGCAGAGGGCGCATTGGCACCAGGCACACAAGTTGTCATAACTCCTCTTAATACATAACATTTCTATTACATCAATTAATTCTATTATTTCCCTCCATTTCATTTTTCAAAATTTGGCTCTTACTTACCCGCACTATACCACTAGTAACAACACAATATATTGCCTTTTTTTGCATAAACAAGTCATAACACTTTAACAGACTTTATGGAACTTATATTGTACAACTACTCAGCAAGCTACAACTTACAACAAAAAAAAGCTCATTATTAATCACATAGGCAAAACCCAATGCATTTACCAGTGCTTGTTTAAAATACTGCATTTGCTTTGAAAAACGTGCGGACTAGCTCGATCAATGTCATGCTATTGCTCCAGAAGGTGTTATGTGCGCATGGCAGCAGTAAAATACTTTTGACATTCTTCTACACCAAACTTTACATACAATTACTGAACCAATATTTATGCTCGGTGGTGCTTCTTTTTATTTAAAAGTATGGTTCATAAAACTTGTACAGTCTCCCTGGAACATTTCCACACCATTTTGATTGATCTGAGTAGAAAGAGTATGTGTCATGTCAGCTCTACTTTAATGTTATTAAGGTCAGTCATGTCGGTCTACTCCCCGATCCAGGAACAAGTACGAGTTTGAGCAAGCCTAGCTTTCACAAAGGAATCCGGAAAAAGAAACTTGGGGTGGGTTGAGGGGCATGAACTTCGATTAAATTATATGAATAGTAAAAAAAAAAAAATAGTAGTTTGATAAATAGCAGTACAATCACAACTAACGACAGAAACACACAACGCATGCACGTCATATGTGATGTGACATTGACAAGTGACCCTCATATGACAAGTTAGATGCATGACTGTGTCTACCAGGGAAAAACATAGCTTTTCTCCTAAATGGCCTGGCATACGGGTCTCTCTGACTCTCTCTCGTGCTAAAAATGTGGTCCAGGATTGTAAATTGGGGCAGTTTTGAATGAGTCAAGACACGCTATGTAAGTGTTTTGCAATGTATGGAAGACTGCATGGATTTAAGCTTCAAGCAGGCAATGTTTGTTTTAATATCAGGGTAATCCACAGTAAAAATCAGCCCAGTAGATTATGAAACAGGCCCACAAACAGTGAAAAAACACAACCCGCACACTAAACTGTCTCACCAGCCCAGGGCCAGACTGGCCTTACCAGGCATTGGGCGTTTCCCCGTGAGGCTGAAGTCGGGTGGGGGAGGGGGGGGCAGTTTTGCGGCAGTGAGGGCAGGTTTTGTTACTCGGGGCCGGTTTTGCATCGGTGATACAATATTGGCCTCCAGTAACAAAAGCAGCAAGCAAGCATTTCCAGCATGCCAGGGCCAGGCTGGTCGGAGAAAACTATACAAAAGGGGATGATGGACGGAACGTTTGAGCCAATCAAACACTCACCCCCAGTCAACTGATTTGGGTTTAATCCATCATCATTCTTTAGCTCACTCCACCACCCCAGTTCAGACATGGCCATATGCAAATCAGTCTGACCCTGTGCCTCATGGGAACAGTCCAGCCCGAACTGCCAAGCCATGTCTTCCCTGGACCGGAAACAAGCATCCTAGGACCGGTTTCTGGCATTCCAGCCGTCATCAGCCAGGCTTGCTTGAATCCAGTGGCAAAGTGAGCAAGGGACCCACGTCTGGGCATACCCCGCCAACTTAGGGCGAACAAAGCGATACAAAAGGGGATGATGGACGGAACGTTTGAGCCAATCAAACACTCACCCCCAGTCAACTGATCTGGGTTTAATCCATCATCATTCTTTAGCTCACTCCACCACCCCAGTTCAGACATGGCCATATGCAAATCAGTCTGACCCTGTGCCTCATGGGAACAGTCCAGCCCGAACTGCCAAGGCATGTCTTCCCTGGACCGGAAACAAGCATCCTAGGACCGGTTTCTGGCATTCCAGCCGTCATCAGCCAGGCTTGCTTGAATCCAGTGGCAAAGTGAGCAAGGGACCCACGTCTGGGCATACCCCGCCAACTTAGGGCGAACAAAGCGATACAAAAGGGGATGATGGACGGAACGTTTGAGCCAATCAAACACTCACCCCCAGTCAACTGATCTGGGTTTAATCCATCATCATTCTTTAGCTCACTCCACCACCCCAGTTCAGACATGGCCATATGCAAATCAGTCTGACCCTGTGCCTCATGGGAACAGTCCAGCCCGAACTGCCAAGCCATGTCTTCCCTGGACCGGAAACAAGCATCCTAGGACCGGTTTCTGGCATTCCAGCCGTCATCAGCCAGGCTTGCTTGAATCCAGTGGCAAAGTGAGCAAGGGACCCACGTCTGGGCATACCCCCGCCAACTTAGGGCGAACAAAGCGATACAAAAGGGGATGATGGACGGAACGTTTGAGCCAATCAAACACTCACCCCCAGTCAACTGATCTGGGTTTAATCCATCATCATTCTTTAGCTCACTCCACCACCCCAGTTCAGACATGGCCATATGCAAATCAGTCTGACCCTGTGCCTCATGGGAACAGTCCAGCCCGAACTGCCAAGCCATGTCTTCCCTGGACCGGAAACAAGCATCCTAGGACCGGTTTCTGGCATTCCAGCCGTCATCAGCCAGGCTTGCTTGAATCCAGTGGCAAAGTGAGCAAGGGACCCACGTCTGGGCATACCCCCGCCAACTTAGGGCGAACAAAGCGATACAAAAGGGGATGATGGACGGAACGTTTGAGCCAATCAAACACTCACCCCCAGTCAACTGATCTGGGTTTAATCCATCATCATTATTTAGCTCACTCCACCACCCCAGTTCAGACATGGCCATATGCAAATCAGTCTGACCCTGTGCCTCATGGGAACAGTCCAGCCCGAACTGCCAAGCCATGTCTTCCCTGGACCGGAAACAAGCATCCTAGGACCGGTTTCTGGCATTCCAGCCGTCATCAGCCAGGCTTGCTTGAATCCAGTGGCAAAGTGAGCAAGGGACCCACGTCTGGGCATACCCCCGCCAACTTAGGGCGAACAAAGCGATACAAAGGGGATGATGGACGGAACGTTTGAGCCAATCAAACACTCACCCCCAGTCAACTGATCTGGGTTTAATCCATCATCATTCTTTAGCTCACTCCACCACCCCAGTTCAGACATGGCCATATGCAAATCAGTCTGACCCTGTGCCTCATGGGAACAGTCCAGCCCGAACTGCCAAGCCATGTCTTCCCTGGACCGGAAACAAGCATCCTAGGACCGGTTTCTGGCATTCCAGCCGTCATCAGCCAGGCTTGCTTGAATCCAGTGGCAAAGTGAGCAAGGGACCCACGTCTGGGCATACCCCCGCCAACTTAGGGCGAACAAAGCGATACAAAAGGGGATGATGGACGGAACGTTTGAGCCAATCAAACACTCACCCCCAGTCAACTGATCTGGGTTTAATCCATCATCATTCTTTAGCTCACTCCACCACCCCAGTTCAGACATGGCCATATGCAAATCAGTCTGACCCTGTGCCTCATGGGAACAGTCCAGCCCGAACTGCCAAGCCATGTCTTCCTTGGACCGGAAACAAGCATCCTAGGACCGGTTTCTGGCATTCCAGCCGTCATCAGCCAGGCTTGCTATGAATCCAGTGGCAAAGTGAGCAAGGGACCCACGTCTGGGCATACCCCCGCCAACTTAGGGCGAACAAAGCGATACAAAAGGGGATGATGGACGGAACGTTTGAGCCAATCAAACACTCACCCCCAGTCAACTGATCTGGGTTTAATCCATCATCATTCTTTAGCTCACTCCACCACCCCAGTTCAGACATGGCCATATGCAAATCAGTCTGACCCTGTGCCTCATGGGAACAGTCCAGCCCGAACTGCCAAGCCATGTCTTCCCTGGACCGGAAACAAGCATCCTAGGACCGGTTTCTGGCATTCCAGCCGTCATCAGCCAGGCTTGCTTGAATCCAGTGGCAAAGTGAGCAAGGGACCCACGTCTGGGCATACCCCCGCCAACTTAGGGCGAACAAAGCGATACAAAAGGGGATGATGGACGGAACGTTTGAGCCAATCAAACACTCACCCCCAGTCAACTGATCTGGGTTTAATCCATCATCATTCTTTAGCTCACTCCACCACCCCAGTTCAGACATGGCCATATGCAAATCAGTCTGACCCTGTGCCTCATGGGAACAGTCCAGCCCGAACTGCCAAGCCATGTCTTCCCTGGACCGGAAACAAGCATCCTAGGACCGGTTTCTGGCATTCCAGCCGTCATCAGCCAGGCTTGCTTGAATCCAGTGGCAAAGTGAGCAAGGGACCCACGTCTGGGCATACCCCCGCCAACTTAGGGCGAACAAAGCGATACAAAAGGGGATGATGGACGGAACGTTTGAGCCAATCAAACACTCACCCCCAGTCAACTGATCTGGGTTTAATCCATCATCATTCTTTAGCTCACTCCACCACCCCAGTTCAGACATGGCCATATGCAAATCAGTCTGACCCTGTGCCTCATGGGAACAGTCCAGCCCGAACTGCCAAGCCATGTCTTCCCTGGACCGGAAACAAGCATCCTAGGACCGGTTTCTGGCATTCCAGCCGTCATCAGCCAGGCTTGCTTGAATCCAGTGGCAAAGTGAGCAAGGGACCCACGTCTGGGCATACCCCCGCCAACTTAGGGCGAACAAAGCGATACAAAAGGGGATGATGGACGGAACGTTTGAGCCAATCAAACACTCACCCCCAGTCAACTGATCTGGGTTTGATCCATCATCATTCTTTAGCTCACTCCACCACCCCAGTTCAGACATGGCCATATGCAAATCAGTCTGACCCTGTGCCTCATGGGAACAGTCCAGCCCGAACTGCCAAGCCATGTCTTCCCTGGACCGGAAACAAGCATCCTAGGACCGGTTTCTGGCATTCCAGCCGTCATCAGCCAGGCTTGCTTGAATCCAGTGGCAAAGTGAGCAAGGGACCCACGTCTGGGCATACCCCCGCCAACTTAGGGCGAACAAAGCGATACAAAAGGGGATGATGGACGGAACGTTTGAGCCAATCAAACACTCACCCCCAGTCAACTGATCTGGGTTTAATCCATCATCATTCTTTAGCTCACTCCACCACCCCAGTTCAGACATGGCCATATGCAAATCAGTCTGACCCTGTGCCTCATGGGAACAGTCCAGCCCGAACTGCCAAGCCATGTCTTCCCTGGACCGGAAACAAGCATCCTAGGACCGGTTTCTGGCATTCCAGCCGTCATCAGCCAGGCTTGCTTGAATCCAGTGGCAAAGTGAGCAAGGGACCCACGTCTGGGCATACCCCCGCCAACTTAGGGGCGAACAAAGCGATACAAAAGGGGATGATGGACGGAACGTTTGAGCCAATCAAACACTCACCCCCAGTCAACTGATCTGGGTTTAATCCATCATCATTCTTTAGCTCACTCCACCACCCCAGTTCAGACATGGCCATATGCAAATCAGTCTGACCCTGTGCCTCATGGGAACAGTCCAGCCCGAACTGCCAAGCCATGTCTTCCCTGGACCGGAAACAAGCATCCTAGGACCGGTTTCTGGCATTCCAGCCGTCATCAGCCAGGCTTGCTTGAATCCAGTGGCAAAGTGAGCAAGGGACCCACGTCTGGGCATACCCCCGCCAACTTAGGAACTTAGAAAACTGCCAGGGCTGCTTTGGGTTCCAGTCTGGCCCTGGACCAGCCCTCAGTCGACTGCCTGATTGCTCTATAGGCCAGTCCGACTATGAGCACACATTACAACTCACACTTCTAGTAACGACTGCCCGCTCCACATAAATGACAAGCATAACAAGCATTTGCAATTCAAAAGGTCTCGGTTTGCGGGTTAGAGCTATTGACGTTGTAAATGACAATGTCTTTTACCTATGTGTTTTGGTTTGGAGTGTAGTGGATGTATGTGGTGTGGTGTGGAGTGGAATTACGTTGGTTGTATTGGGTTAGTTGTAGAATTATGTGGGGTGGAATTGTGTGGTGTATTTGTGTAGTGGAATTATGTGGTATGGTGAAAAGATAGGGGTGAGAGCTGCACAGATTAGAAAGGAAGATAGAGAGGGATAGGTAGTTTGCACATGAAGGGGTGATTGAATTTGAGATAGAGGAGCAGAAAGAGTGTGTGAGAAAGAAAGAATGAGAGAGCAGGCAACAGATGGATAAAGAGGGAGCACATGTGTACACAGAAGACACCCGAAGAGGAGGAGGAAAGTATGGGTTTGAGGGATGGAAATTTTGAAAAGGCACGGGAAAGAAACTGTGGTTGAAGAGCTGTAGTGAACCATATGAGAGAGGTGGGAAGAGTGCGTGAGAGAGCAAGAGAGAGGGGTGAGAGAGTGTACGAGAGAGAGGGCTAGAGGGACGAGTGGTAGGGGCACCCAGAGGGGGGAGGCAAGGGGTGGAGCAGTGCAGAGCGTCAGGAGGTACAGGAAGGTAGCATGTGTGAGTAGGCAGTAAGTATATGGAGGAGACAGGGAGTGTGACGAAGGGATGAGAGGGGGCAGTGGTATTGCGAGATGAGAGGGGGTAGTGGGAGTGTGAGGGAGAGGGAGAAGTAAGAGGGGCAGTAGGTGTGTGGGGAGAGATGATAGGGTTGGTGGAAGTGCAAGGGAGAGATGTGTTGTATTGGAATTGTTTGTTGTGGAATTGTGAGGGGTGGTGTGAAGTTGTATAGTGGAAATATGTGGCATGGTGTGCTGTGGAATTATGTGGAAAGAACTGAAGAATGATGATGGCAGCAGCAAATGGGAAGCCCATGGGCATGCTGAAGCATATGTAGTAGATGCAGCATGTCTCGGTTTGAGGCAGCGCATGCTCGCCATTTAGAGCCCAGACCTAAAAACATTGTTTCATCTAGCTGTATAGTTTACCGTCAGAGAGATACCTAAATAGCTCTGCAATGCTTTGCCTGTACCAGCGCATATGTGTTCTCTTCCAAATCTCAGAGTGAGGCAGAGAGGAAGATAGAGTGAACAAGCAGACATTGCAGTTTATGAATCGATGGTAGCAGTATGCCCGACAAAGAAAATGGCTTTGTGTGTTTACTCCATGGTATGGAGTCAGGAATATGACACTTTACAACGCACGCGTTACAACGCGTGTCATTACAATGAATTTTTTACATCGCAAAATCCATTACAACGCATGTTGTTACAACGCATGTCGTTACAACGCATAATCCATTACAACGCAATTACTATTCTAACTCTGCCGGGGCGTTACTTTGGGGAATGCGTTGTAATGGATTATGCGATGTAATGACATGCGTTGTAATGGATTTCGTGTAGTAAAACATTCGTTGTAATGACACACGTTGTAACGCGTGCGTTGTAAACGATGTTTCCCATGGAGTCAGTGACAAATTTGTAGGTGCCGAAATTATGCATGTTCATAAATGTGCAATATGTCATCCTGCCCGTTGGAGAATGCCCACAAAAGCAGCACACACATGTAAAAATGTAATCCTAATAAAATCACATGTACATGCAATTACGGTATAATCCAATATAATAAAAGAAACATATGTAAAAGGTTTTATTAGATCAGATAACTGTAAAAGGTCTTTGATGGTTACCAAAATGTTTATATTGTAGTACCTTACAGTTTGTTACTCATCCATACACATACCAACCTTTTGACCCACATTTACTTTCTGAAAAAAGTAGGCGATGTTCATGTTTTATTGAACAGGCTGTGCACGGAGCTTCAGTGCGGGCCGCACTGTGCAGTGAAAGACCTACCTGCAGAGAGCCTCAGTGGGCAGTGGCAAGGGACAATTAAACACTCACACTTTCAGTTCCACTTCAGTGTGAGTGTTCAAGGCCACAGGAGTTAGAATTAGAGAGCAGTAAAGAAAACTAGCCACAAAAGAATTGAAACAAAGCCCCCAGCAGTTTGCGGCACCCCTGGCTCCCATGGTGGGTTATACAAATATCCACCATGATATCACCGTGCTTCACCCAGCTGCGAATAATGCCGAATTACCACTACATAAAAGTCTACCACAATTGGCAGTTCATCACACTCAGAAAGAAAATAAATTGAATGTAGCAAGTTACTGTTTGTAGCATGCTTTGTGAAATGAGCTCTCGTCCTTGACGAAGAGCCTACGCAGGGCTTTATGTGGGATGAAAAAACTTGTGGGTCTCACAAAGGGGCGTGGCCGAAGTAATTAAGGACATGGCTTAAAACACGTAAGCTAAAAATATGTGCTTTTGCATAGTGTGCCGCCTCACTGGTATTTTGGTGCTTCTGTCATTGCATCCAGATATATAATACAGCAAGTAACAGTACATATTCAACAAGCCAGGGCTGTCAACTTTGTCAATAGTATGTATTTCTGTTAGCTATATCTGAGGGTGGATGTGCGCAGTCCTTTTCAAATAATTTGTTTCCTTTTAAGTCTTTTTTCTCTCCAGGGGGGCTAGTTATCAAAGGTTGGATTTGCAAAGGTTAGTTTAAATAGGCCATATTTTGTTTTCCCCTGTGTTTAAAGCAGGATATCCAAGTAAAGCCGGTGCCTTTCTCTCATAACTTTTTTTTCGTACAACTTTTTAACAGCGTTGGCGTTTAACAAAATATATGTTCCAATACCGCGAATACACACTCGAAGCATTTCTTCCTGCAGAACAGTTGTCATGTAAAAACGTATGGTTTAAATGTAAAACCCTTGGGCCAAGTACACGCTATATAAACTGCCAGAAATAAAAAAATAAAAACAGCATAACGTGACTTTGGCGTACCCTGGCTGGGGCATATGTCCTTTTGTGCAATAACATCATGTAAGCATCATTGTTACCTTGACTGTAGAAACATACAAGCGCATGAAGGGCAGAAACCTTCCCTAGTAGAGGACAATTAAAGTGCCTTGCTGTTCTGCACAATGTGTTGCACTGTTAAAAGAGCCACGCTTCCTTGCAGCAATTAACATTATTTCTTCAAGCAGCGGGATCAGAGCAGACATTCCAGCGAAAACAGGAGTCAGACAAAACAGAGATTTCTGCCCGGAGGGTGAGGGCAAAAATGTAGAGCCCAATAAGGACCCATCTCAGCATCTGCTTTTTAGAACTGCCAGTGCACCAGCAGGACCCGGCACACTTAAAGCCCTGGGCCTACGTGAAATTTATTCGTGCATGGGTTGTCAAAAATAGTATCTTCAAGGCATGTGGGAACACTATGAAACTACAAAAATACAGTTACAAGAGCTATAAATGGAACATGAATTATTATTATTACGATGTTCAATGCTGTTAAACATGAACATGTGCGCAGAGTAAGAAGGAGGAGCCCAGAAAGAAAGTACACAAGAAAACTGAGGGGCTTATTTACAAGCCCCTTGCGCCACTTTTGCGTCATTTTCAACAAGGGAAAAGTGACGCACGGGTGGCGGAAGGGGCTTGTAAATAAGCCCCTGAATGTTTCTGCTGGATGAGGACGAAACCTACAGAGAAGACTGCAACCCTCGACAGCGTATACCCCAAGTTTCCCCATCTCCCTTGCAGCCCCTCTTAGTCTCATCTATGATCTCACTGCCGGGTATTATAGGCAGGCTTGCTTCCAATGTGATCTGACTGAGCTCTCCTATTTGCATTTTAACAACTTGGAAGCGGTGTTTTAGCTAACGCAGAATCGGGCACTGTCAGAAGTATGCTCTCCCTACAGAAAAACAGCTTGTTAAATGGCAGTCAGTGTGCTGGGGCAATTCCAATTTCTTTGTGAAACTGAGTACCTAAAATGGCCGATGTGTAAAGACATAAGTAATTGGCCAGTGCTCTCAGGGAGGGTTCAACGCAGGAAGAGGCATGACATATTCATGCCATGGAAGAATAGAGTTTAAAAATTGAAGAGTGACGATTTGTGGCAGCAAATGGGAAGCCTATGGGCAGCCTGAAGCCCATGTAGTAGATACAGCAATCTCGGTTCGAGACAGCGCATGCGCGTTGTTTAGAGCCGAGACCTAAAAAGGCTAAAATATGTTTTGAAACAGTAAGAAAGCAGAATGGAAGGCATTCACTTTACATCAACGTTTCACCAAAGTCTGTAGTCTTTTTGTTAAGACCACAGGAGCCCACACCTGACAACAATAAACCCTACTTTGATTACCATATGCAGACATCAGAAGCTAATTAGTACAATTATCAGTTAACCAACAATATAAAAGAAGCAATTAATTAAATATATTAGGCGCAAAGGCTTGCAATTGTACATAAAGTACTGTATGTTAATCTTATTAACAAACACTAAGGTACAGCTAGAATACTGAAAAATAAAGTGAGACAATCTGACAACTAACAAACAACCGCAGTGCTCCTAACGCATGGAGGTAAGCCGTCTTTTATAAATAAACATTGTCAAAGCCAATATGTCTTACCTATGAGAGCTATTGGCTTTGGCTATGTTTTTGAGCCATGCTGACAGCGGCGCAGATGCTTTGCAATGTGGCTATCGGGGCGGAAAAGTCCTCTTCATGGTAATGGATGTGCACTCCTGCCCTATGCCCAATTGTACTGATGTCTGGATCCCTAAGGCTGATTTCTGTCGTCATAGGCAAACATGGATCATGCATGTGGTACATGTCTTAGCAATTAAGGTTTTGTTGGACCGGGGCGGTGCCCAAAGCGATACCCTCATAGTGATAGAAGGTTTCTGCTTTCACCAGGAGTTAAGCAGCATGACTGTGGTGGTGGCAGCATACTGTGTAGTAATCAGTAGGAGTGAACAGGTCCTTTTTAACCTGTTTCACTGGAGTGAGGTCTACAGACTCACTCACTTTTTTAATTTCCCCTGCTATGTGCTTAACTCGCCCCTTGGCCTGCATCAGTTGGATGTGCAGTGCTGTGCAGCGCAGGGGTGGTTATCCTGCGCTGGATTTATGTGCGCCTGGGAAGGGCACAATTCAGGAATAGGGCAGTGCTGTACAACACGTGCATGGTGAGTGCAGTATTGGGTGTGTCTGTAACTGCAAGTAGTACAGTCCATGAAGTATGTAGTGTTGTGCAGCATGTGCATGGTGAATGTGTGAGCTGAGTGTATGTGTGACCTCAAGTAGCACAAAACAAGGCTACAGTGCTGTGCAGGGCACGCAAAGTGAATGTGTGTGCTGAGTGTATGTGTACCTGTGGTGGCACAGTACATGGAGGTAACAGTGCTGGACAATTTGTGTGCTATGAACATGCATTGGGTGTATGTGTGCCTGTGGATGTTACAATACATGGAGGGCCCTGGGTTCCATTTTGGGAGACCCAGGCCTGCATGGTGAAGACATGAAGAGCTAGAGGAATCCCCCAGACAGATGTATGTATTGCTGCATTCCTGTGAGCTGGGCGGGACACACTGGGGAGGGGGAGAGCGAGGCTCCCCCTGTACACTTCAAAGGGTGCTCTTTGATGCGGTGAGAGATGAAATGGAAGGGGCCTGCACACAGCTCAGGAAGGAGAGAGGGCTGATAAGGAAATCATAAAAAGTAGTGGTGGGAGAGCCAGATTAACCTTCTGATGCACATATCACTGTGACTGACATTCAGGTGTGAACTCTAGTCACTCCCATGGCCGGTGTTATTGGTCTATCAGCTTCAGAGTATCTTCTGCTGTGGCAGATGGCTTTTCAAGAGGGTGAGGGAGAGGAGAAGTATGAACTTCTTAAGAAGAAGAACCCCAACATAAAACTTCAAAGACGTAGGGGCCGATTCACAGAACTAATCTGAGATAAAATCCTAAACTTACTACTTTTGGTATTCACAGAAGGCATTTAGTAGTAGTAAAGTTAGGACTAATATTGCAATAAGTTGATTTAAATTCATTATGTTTTAGGACAAATCCCCTGATGAAGGACTAGTCCTAAAATGCATTGGGATTCCTGACCTATGCATTGGAAATTTTTCAATCATTGTGTGATGATCCAACATCATGAATATGAATTTATTTGAAGTTAAATAAAAGAATATTTACAATTGAAGAATTGATGACCAATTTTTTAACCTTTTAATAAGAAAAGAAGGAAATTATCTCAACAGAAATCATTGGAGTGCAAAGTGGGGACGTTGTTCAGTTCTAGAACATCGCTTATTTTATGTACTTCTACAGAAGTACCATGGGAGTCCCGCCGGATTATGGAAAGTGGAGAAAACAATATTAAAGTATATTAAAGCACCATGATGCATTTATTGAGTTCACTAGAGGTCCAAGAAGGTGGAAATGTATTTAAATGGTAATTAGGTGGCTGCAATGATGAAGCTGCTTCGCTGTGCATCTGGCCTGTGAGCAAGGACTGTTGAGTCCGAAAAGAATTAGGCCACCATGTTTTTATTCCTTTGCTGTTGGTCTGAATAAATATTTCAAGCCTGTCTTAGAGTGCATCTTTGCTAAGGGCAACTGGAGAGAGAGAGTGAGAGAGAGTGAGTGAGAGAGAGAGAGAGAGTGTGTGTGTGTGTGTGTATGTGTATATATATATATATATGTGTGCAATGTAATATGCCAGGGTTTATCTATACACTTTGCTGAGTGCATTGGGGACCTGAGTTATCGAAATTTCAAGCAGCGTCAAAGGGAGAGACAGGAATGCAACATATTTATTAATTTATCAAGATATGTTGCATTTCTGCTCTCTCCTACGTTGGTTCACTGAGTGCTGCCTACCGCGCCAATGCAGGCCCTCTCTTGCCATGGTGCAAGTGTGCCACATTACATTTGTGAACGGAGAAACCTCCCCACACAAAAACAATCTTTATAGGCAAGAAGGACAGCACAAACCCTTGATAAATCTGGGCCCTGGAAGTAGTCATGCATGGTGTCAGCCTGACAGGGAAGGTGTTGCACCGTAGTAGTGGAGTGGACGTCAAGTGAATGACACTGCCTAGATTCTGTTAGAGTGCATGAGCTAGCCAGGAGCTCAGCGCTCACTTGGGCTGATTTAAAAAAGGATACCGACTCCTGTCACTATTAAGATAGTAGTATATCAGGGTGTTAGCGTTCTTCTCTGTGCCTTAGCTACTGATCCAGCGGTAAACCAACAACAGATACTCCACTACCATATACTCACCTGGGCCCATAAAAACACACACGCATTGAGTAAACCGCTGGAGTGGTTTAAAATTTTATATTTCTCAAGATTAGTTATTTAATTCTCTTAACTAACCTTTCACTGATCAAAAAGTTCTTTCCTCTGGTCGATGGACCATTAGTTGGAACTAGTTGATGGTGATAATTAACTTTACCCTTAACTATTCTTGGTTTGACGAAAATAATCACAGACTCAGGAAAGTTTTAAATCTTTATATAAATTAAATGCATGTGAATCATTTCAAAAATACAGTGTAGACACCCTCTTTTAGAAGAGAAGTTCAATTGATTAAACATCAAAACAATACACTTCGGACTCGTACAATATTTAATGCTCAGAAAGGGAGAGGACAGAGAGAAAAGAACATTTGCAAATAACATGAAATTATAATTACCAAGAATGGTGTGAAAGACCAACCCCCTGGCCAAAGGGCTGGTAAGGGTCCCCAGGATAGGTCAGGAGACAAAGACTTCAGGACAGGATTCAGGATAGGTTACCTCTCTAAAATACTGGCGAATTGCGTCGCACCCCTCTCTGACACTCTCTTCCTCCTCGAGATTCTTCCGCGATCTTCTGATCTAACCCAATTAAGTTAGGATAGAAAGTTCTTCTTCAGCATCTGCATTCGAGTCTTCATCAGCACCTCACAGCATCTCTCCAATAACAGCATTCCCGACTCCCAGACAGCATCTCCGTCTCTCCTCTAAAATCTAAAATCAAGAATCTCTCTCTCTCTCTCTCTCTCTCTCTCTCTCTCTCTTTCTCTCTGACTAACTAACTAACTAACTAACTAACTAAGGCTACCTTAATTATACCTTCGTTTCCTCATGTTCCACCCACTAAAGTTGCAATATCATAAATATACAAATCTAATTGGTCAGGCAAGGGGGGATGATCATCACACCATGCTTACATATCACTATACTCTGTTAGACCATTGTTTGCAAATCCATCCCCTCAATTTTTATTCAAAATTTTATTCCCATCCACTAGATGTAGCAAACTTGCAACATTAATGACACTATGAAGAATAGAACATCACATCGCTGAACTTTTCACTATCCGTTCCCAGGACATGGCGCTACGATTTGGCCTCCATTCAAATGCTTCATCATTGACCTTCATAGCTTCACTCAATAGGCATGCGCAAGTGTTGCGTCATTTCATCTAGTCTGGTCATACGAAAAAGGCCCAAATGCACACTAATAATAAAGTCAAAAGAGAAATGTTATTGTCACAAAAATAAATGGTCTCACTGTATACCTCCCACCTCTACTCTATTCCCGTTCTTTTATTAATATTTTCCCCGCATTAGCATTAGTAAAATAGCCTGCTTTAGTTTCGGCTAAGCAGATGCCATGCACGCGAGTCTTCAAGACTCCATTTTAGTGCCTTCTGCTCATGCGCTAGAATTTCCCTCCAAGCATTAGTTCGTCATTTTGCGTAGATGCAATTGACGCATGCGTACAACAGTTTCCCTGTTTAAAGCGGTATTAGTCCGTTTTCATTGATATCCGCGTTAGTAGACACGTAAGCAAGCTTCGCTAACCCGCGTGTTTTATGTGGTGCGTATAAATTATTCACCAAACATGTTTAGTAACTCTGTTAATGAGTTAAACAAGAGGATTGTCTCCGAGCAAGTCTTTCTTACGAGACCTTGCTCCATCAATCCCCTCTCTGATGGCATTTTAAGCCATCACAAAATTACCCATCCTTTCCCAGATGCCAACTTTAGCACATCTCAGTTTTCTCCTTTTTCTCTCCCTATTTCATCATCTACTTCCTTTCCCTCTAAATATTTCATCTTTTTGTATAGTTTTCCTTTCATTTCTTCTAGTTGGATTTCATCATATTCTCTCTTTCGTTTCTTTCCTCTTCCTTCACTTTCTAAATGTATTCTTCTCTTTTCCTTTCTTCTGCAACATTTACATGTGATCATTACTAAGATAACTAATGTTATTGCCACAACTACTGGTAAGATTATTTGACCTAGAAAACTTTTCCCAAATTCAGTAAACCAATTCCCTATTGAAGTTATACTCTTTGTTAGTTTTCCCCATACACTGTCAACCTCCAGTTGGGTCCAGTTGGGTCAAGTCATTATGCATTCTTGTAATATTTCTAACATACCCTTTAATTTCTTTTCTTTTGTCCGGAATATAAGTACAACAATGTTGAATTTTCAACATACCACAGACTCCGCCCTCTTTTGCTAATAGAATATCAAGAGCAAGACGATATTGTAAAACCATAGACCTTATCGCAACCATTTCTGTGTTAATCATTAAGAATCCTCCTGCAGTATCTGTAGAAAGACGATCAACTAAGGTTGATAATTTACAAATTTTGCGCGAATTTAGAATGACTCCAACTGAGGGTATCAATGCACTAAAAATATCACCTACTATTTCAGAAAAACTAGCTCTTCTTCTCCGTGTTAGTCTATTAGAATTTTCATTGATTCCATTGATTCTGTCCACATGGTAAATTTTGGGAAAAACTATTCCAAAATAACAGCTCCCATACCATCTTGCAGGTAATCTATTATAGGCCTTATTCCCGCATACATAATATACTCCTGGAAATACAGGATCAGTTCCCTCTTTTAGTCCCCACCCTCCTAGAATTAGGAAGTTGTGTTCACACTCACTGGAACCAATGAAATTGTTATTATAATCTGTCTTTAACCTATGGAGGCAGAATTTTCCCCTTTTCATAAAGTCTAGGGACATCGCAGCATGAGCTTCGCCCTTTGCATAAATTCCCTCTTTCTCAGCCCATGGAGGTACATGGGATTTCTGTTCAGCAGCTTTCTTTGTTAAATCCTGTCTCCTTTCTTCTACTAAATTCAAAAACTCTTTTTCTTCTTTATGTAATATACATGTTAGGTTATCCTTGTGAGCTTGAACCATATCTATTGAACTCATTGATAAAAAGAATTCACCCATGAACTGTGCATTTTTACTACTAACTACTAACTACTGAATTCATATTCTTTCTAATAGGTAATTCTGAAAATACTACATCTAAATTTGAATAAAAATACTGAAGTTTCCCTGTTACGTAAAATAAACTTGATAGAACACTACATGATACACCATATGTTAGAGGTATATGGTGATACGTCACCCCTTCTGACACTGATGAGGGTAACTTCATACAAACATAACAATTACTAATTTCCATCGTGTTAACATACTGAAATAACAATTTAGTAAACACATTTAAAGACGAATCATTGTCTGATTCATTACCAATCTGCTGATGGGTTTCAGATCTGGTTCCCCTATGGACCCCTGTCCAGCTGCAGTAATCAAAATTTCCCCGGAAGTTATTTCTGACACTCTAACCTCCCTATTGAATCTCATAATGAGGGCAGGGCACTACCCTATAGCATGGAAAACTACTTCAATTCTGCCACTAATCAAGAAACCCAACCTAGATCCTAGCGATCCTAATAGCTACCGACCCATCTCCCGTCTCCCCTTACCAGCTAAAATACTGGAGAAGGCTATGAACATGCAACTAAGTCTGTTCATTGAGAAAAACAACATGCTGGATCCTTCTCAATACGGTTTCCGAGCGGGACACAGTACGGAGTCAGCGCTGATCAAGGCCACGGAGGAGGTGCGTGAGGCTGTGGACCAGGGAGGCTCCGCCATTTTGATCATGCTGGATCTGTCGGCAGCCTTCGATACGGTCCATCATGAAGTACTGATGGGCCGTTTATCGGAGGCTGGGGTCCAGGGTACGGCCTGGAACCTACTAAAATCATTTTTGGCCGATAGAATACAAACGGTAGAACTAGGTGGGGACAGATCGAAACCTTTTTCCATCCCCTGTGGAGTCCCACAGGGGTCATCCCTTAGTCCGACGCTTTTTAACATTTATGTGAGACCGCTGGCTGCCCTTATAAGATCTTTCGGGCTACTCCTAACCTCTTACGCAGATGACACTCAAATTGTGTTATCTCTGCAGAGAGGTAAGGAAGCGGAAAAGGCCCCTAGCTGCCACGACTGCATGCTAGCAATAACTGGCTGGATGTCTGCTAATTGCTTGAAGTTGAATGCAGGCAAAACAGAGGTGATTATCTTTGGGAACAACCCCAACCTCTGGACTCCAGCATGGTGGCCCAGCGCTATGGGCCCGCCCCCAACCCCCTCACGGAAAGTTAAGAACTTGGGGGTGATTATGGATAACACCCTCACATTTGGGGACCAGGTTAGCGGGGTGGTGTCGACAAGCTTTTTTATTCTGAGGACCTTGAGGAAAATAAAACCTTTCCTCACAGAAGAAAGTTTTAGAACAGTCGTCTCAGCCCTCATTCTGTCCCGTCTGGACTACTGTAACAGTCTGTACCTGACTATTAATAAGAAATACCTCAATAGACTGCAGATGGTGCAGAACGCGGCAGCTAGGTTGCTGACAGGCACGCCGAGGTTTATGTCGGTCAGAAATGACCTACGTCACCTTCACTGGCTCCCAATCTTACAGCGAGTTCAATTCAAGGCTCTCTGCACGGTCTTTAAGTCCCTGACTGGAACGGGCCCTGAAGACCTACAAAAGCGCATTCAATGGTATGTTCCCGGGAGAACATTGCGCTCAATGGAAGCAAAGCGGGCGGTCGTTCCTAGAACGAGAAAGGCAAACTGGGCTGGGAAGAGCTTTGTCCTTAGAGCCACCAATGCCTAGAACGGTCTTCCGTTATATCTAAGGACCGGTACTGATTTCCTCTCGTTTAGGAAAGGTCTGAAAACCTGGTTGTTTTCAGCTTAGTCTCAGCGGGGCTCAGGGGTGGAGGTCACCAGGTATTTACTGCCCCAGGCATACAGTGCTCAGCGCCAGGACACCCTTGGGTAACAGTGCGCTTTACAAACCCATATAACATAACATAGTTTATCTCATCTTCTACCCCTATTTCTATTTTAGTTCCTTTTACTCTATCTACCTTCTCATTACTAATTGTACTATTCTTGTTACTTGTTTCTATCAATAAAGGTACTCCTACTGTTAGGAATAACCATACCAATACTATTAATATAATACTACATAAACAGAATCTTAAACATTTTCTTTTTAAACTTCGTATCGGTCTTTCAGTATTTTCAATTTCTGTCATCTTTAATCAGAGAGAATTTCTTTTCTCTTTCTTTTGTCTAAACTTTCTAAAAATCCAGTCCTTTATTTAAAGGAGGTCTTAATTTGCTTTCATCAATCTGTGCAACATGAACTCTTTCTGATTCTTCACATAAATCTAAGTTTTCAAATTCTTCAAGAATAACATAGGTCCACTCAGGGGCCTTGTATTTTCTGTTCAGAATTCTCAATCTTGGGCTTCTTCTTGTAAGTTTTACTATTGTTTGTTTAGATTGTGTCTGACTCGTGATCTCATTTACTTGCTCTGGTTTCTTTTCTGCTCTTCTTAAATGATATTTTAGTCTCTTCACTCCTACAGGCCAATTGTCTCCTTTTCTAACTCTTTTGACCTGAACTGCACTTTCACCTTCTCCGTCTTCTTCTAAAGTTCTTTTATTTTCACTTAATCTAGGCACAATCTGTTCTTGTTCCTCTTCTCTTTCTAATTGTCTTTGTTCTGTATTTTCTGTATTTTGTTCTTCCTCTACTTGCACCTGTTCAGGTCTTATTACAGCTTGTTCTTCTTCAGCCTGAACTTGTTCTTCTAACTCTATCTGATCCTGTTCAGGTCTTATTTCAATTTGCTCTTCTGCCTGAACTTGTTCTTCTAGACCTATTTTTCCCTGCTCAGGTTTCCGAATGGCTTTGTTTACTTTTACCTGTGTGTGTTCTTCTTTCCCTGTCTTTTCCTTTCTACCTTCCTGTCTTCTTAGTTCAGTTCTTCTTCTTGTTTCAACAACAGCATCGGGTATTTCAATCACTGATATCCACTTTTCCTGCCTTGTACTTGGATGTTCGTCATATAGTTGTCTTTCAGAATCTATCACTCTAGATTCTTCAGCGTCACAGCTTTCAACTTCTGACGTCTCAGCTTGTTCAGTCAGTGGCTGCTCTTGTTGTTCAGATGGGCTTGGAACTCTTCTGGTATGACTAGCATGAATCCAATTGAGTAAACCTGCACACTTCACTGCTGTGGTAGTGACTAGTATGACTTGACGTGGTTTATCCCACCTGGGTGCTAGACACGACTTCCTTGCGTGTTTCTTCACTAACACCCAATCTCCAGGATTCAAATCATGTGCTTGGTCTGGCTGTCTTTCAACTGCGTCTTCTCCAACCTGATGAGAGACAGAACGCACCATTTCAGCCAATCCTTTGCAATAGTTCAATACCAGATCATCAGTTATATTCATCAATCTAATTCCAGGAATATATGCTTGTCTCATTGCCCTTCCCATGAGTACCTCGTGTGGACTCAATCCCGATTTTCTGTCAGGAATACTTCTGAGACCCATCAGTACAAGAGGCAATGCATCTGGCCATTTCAGCATTGTGGATGCACACACTTTCCCTAATCTTGATTTGATTGTGCCATTTAGCTGTTCAACTATTCCAGAAGCCTCTGGACGATAAGCACAGTGCAATTTTTGTTCAATGTTAAATGCAGCACAGATTAATCGAATTATCTCATTATTAAAATGAGGTCCTCTATCTGATTCCAAAGTGACTGGAAAACCGAAACGAGGAACTAACTCTCTCAATAGTAGTTTAGCAACTGTGAGACTGTCGTTTCTTCTAGTGGAATATGCCTCTACCCATCTTGAGAACAGGCACACTATGACAAGTACATATTTCAGTCCATTGCAAGGAGGCAACTCAATGAAATCTAACTGCAATCTGGTGAAGGGTCCTTCTGCCTTCCTAATCTTTCCCCAACTAACCACTGTCTTCCTGCCTGGATTCTGCTGCTGACAGATTAAGCATCTTTGGCAAAGGCTCACTGCGACTACCCTAAACTTTGGATTGTACCAACTTTGTCTGAATAATCTGATCATTGAATCCCTGCCAATGTGTGTTGTCCCATGGTATACTCTTGCCATTTGAGAGAGTAGACAGTCTGGCATAACTGGTCTCCCATCTAAGTACACCCACACTTCATCTTCTGTTCTCCTTGTACAACTTGATTTTATCCAAATTTCCTTTTCTTTTTCCTCAACTTCTTCCTGTAACTGTCTGACCTCATCCCATGTTTCTGGAACTGAGAAAAACATAAGTTGGTAGCTGGTTTCACCCGTTTCAATCTTCCTGTTAATTGCCATTGTATTTCTTGCACAGTATCGAGCAATTTGGTCAGCATATCTATTACCAGCCGCCACATAGTCATTTCCTGACTGATGTGCAGCACATTTAACAACTGCTACTTCTTTTGGCAATTGTAATGCTTCCAACAAGTCCTTTACATTTTTACTGTTTCTGATAGGAGATCCGGAAGAAGTCAGAAATCCCCTCTGCATCAAGAGTTGGCCAAAATCATGCACAACCCTAAAACCATATTGACTGTCCGTAAATATGGTTATTCTCCAATTTTTCCCACTTTTGCATGCCTTTGTTAAGGCCACCAATTCGGCTACTTGTGCAGATTTGACTCCTGGTAAACAGGATGCTTCAACCACCCCTGTTACTTTACATACAGCATATGCAGCACTTAATCCTCCTTCAGTTCTTAAGCAAGACCCATCCACGAATAATTCATGATCAGCTTCCTTCAATGGTGTTTCCTGTATATCTGGGCGGGGCTTAGTGCAAAATTCAGTCACATCCAAACAATCATGATCGATCTCATCTTTCAATTCTTCACAACATGGATCTGGCAATAATGTGGCAGGATTCATTATCGTACATCTTATCACTGTCACATTTTCTGCTCCCAGAATCACACTTTCATACTTAGTCAGCCGACTGGGAGTGAGATGTTGTGTTCTTGTTCTTGTCAAAAGAATCTCAACTGAGTGTGGAACATAAACCTTTACGGGATGTCCCATCACTAAGGACTCACTTTGCTCCAGACTCATACAAGTAGCAGCTACTGCTTTTAAGCAGCCAGGTAAGGCTGAAGCCACTGGATCCAAGGTGGCAGAAAAATACGCCACTGGACGTCGACTCAGTCCATGCCACTGGGTTAAAACTGAAAGTGCACAATTTTCTCTCTCACAACAAAACAATGCAAAATCTTTTGAATAATCAGGCATGCCCAAGGCTGGGGCCTCACATAAACAAATTCGTAGTTTCACAAAGGCTTCCAAACATTTATCATTCCAATCGATGGGATCTTTCGCTCTTTTCCGAGTTAATTGTATCAATGGCTTTGCTAACATGGAGAAGCTATTGATCCACTGCCTACAGTACCCAACCACTCCCAGAAACATTCTCATCTCTTTTTGTGTCTGAGGTTGCTGCATTTCTTTGATTATTTTTATTCATTCTGGTGTCACTTTTCTAACTCCTCTTTCTATTTTATGCCCTAAATATCTAACTTCTTGTTGACAGAACTGTAATTTTCCCTGGAGACACTTTGTGTCCTCCTTCGGCCAAATGGTTCAGTAATGCAATTGTGTCAGTGACACAATCCTCTTGTGTTTTCAATGCCACCAATAGGTCATCGATATACTGAACCAGAACTGATTTCCCGGGCATAATCAATGACTCCAGACACTTCTTCAATATTTGATTAAAAATTGAGGGACCCTCTGTGTACCCTTGAGGAACTCAGCACCATGCCAAAATACGATCCTCAAACCGGAAGGAAAAAAGATGCTGGCTGTCTGGGTGTAAAGGAATAGAAAAGAATGCTTGGTACAAATCCAATACCGTAAACCAACCTGCGTTCCAGGGTATCTGATAAAGGATCACCGCTGGGTTTGGCACTATTGGGCAACAAGGCACTACAATTTTGTTAATTTTTCTCAAATCCTGCACTAACCTGTATTTTCCGCTAGGCTTTTTAAGTCCCATGATTGGTGAGTTACAAGGACTACTCATTATTTCTTTTAAAATGCCCTGTTTAATCATTCGGTCAATTTCTGGGGCGATTCCTGCTTTCACTTCTGGATTCATTTTGTACTGTCCTGTGTTTGGGTAAACTGCGCCTTCTTTCACCGTCACTTTAACTGGATCTACATTTGACATTAACCCAATATCTTTTCCTGTAAAATCCCACACTTCTGGATTTACAGTGGTTCTCAACTCTTCAGGTAATTCACTCTCAGTTATCAATGAAAACATCCTGTCTACCTATGTACCTTGCTTAGCTAACATCATTTTGTATATGACATTTTCGTCAGGGGTTTGGAAAGCGACACCATCCGGTGTACAATAGATCGTGCAATTCATCTTGCACAGTAGATCTCTACCTAACAAATTTACGGGACTGGAATCACAAACTACACGATGCATTTCTTTAAAATTTCCGATATGTACCTCCATTGGTTTTGTAATTGGGGTTCTAATCTGTTGATTTGATACTCCTACAACTTGGATGGTCTCTCCCGAGAGGGGTAGGTTTGGGATGTCTGCTGTTCTCACAGTAGACCGGGTAGCACCAGTATCCAATAGAAAAGTGATGTCTTTACCTTCCACTTTCCCATCAACAAATGGACCTGACTGATCTACCGGCAAGGATGCGCCAAGCACGCACTCCTCTTCCTCCCCCCTCAGGCACCGTCATTGCACGCAGTCCGAATTTTCTTCATCATTCTTCAAAAAATATTGTGTAACCACTCTGTTATTCTTACCACTTTCTCCGTGGAATCCGGTGTTCGCACTGTATTTTTGTGGACTCACAAAGTTTGGCATAGGAGCTGGTGACACCTGATACTGTGGAGTAACTACCTGCTGCGGCTGACTCATAAGTACTTCCTTCTGCATCTGTGGAATTAAATTTTGATTTGGCCCATTATTATTCTGAATACTCTTACACGTTCTTCCAATGTCCAAGCTTTCCGCACGCATGACAAGGAAACTTCTTCTTTGCTTCCTCTCTATTCATTCGTCCTCTTAATTTACCACCATTCGCCGCTTGATCACTCTGACTCTGCTCTTTTATCTGACTTTCGGTCTGGGTATTTACTTTATTCTCCTGCTGTTCTGCCAATTTTACTTGTGCCCACATCATTTTCTCTTTTAGCTTTCTACGCCTTGCCTCAATATCATCGCCACAATACTTTGCATATTTCAGAATTTCGTCAATCGACTTACTCTGCCAGCACAACATGTGCTGTTGAATCATCTGACTAATCTCCGGTTTCAGACCATACACAGACTGATACACAAAATGTCCCATATCCTTATCACCAATGTTCTCAAAACCACTATACTGTTTAAACACCTGTAACAACCGCTCATAATATGCATGAATGGACTCATTTGGCTCTTGAGTTCTATCTATCTTTATCCAATCTGTCTCTTTAGGAGGGATTTTCCCTTTCAGGTAAGTAATTACTTGGTGATATTTCTTCATCACCGATTCTCAGGGTGCTCCTGTCTTCGCATCCCTAGCATACTCCTCACTTGGCCAATCAAATGTGATCTTACACTCTGTCCACAAATCAGCAGGTACTACAATATCAAATAATCGATCCAGATCCTTCAACAAAACCTTTGAAACCTTCACAAATCTTTCTACCTGTTTAAACCATTCCACTGGCTTTTCTCTCAACCTGGGGAAATCATTCGTAAATGACAAAATATCCTATCTACTCCAGGGGACATGAACATATCCACCACCAGAAACTTCTCTCATTGGACACAATTTCTCAACCTTATTTGATTCTCTCACTGGACATGCAGATGATGCTTCTCTTGCTTGTACTTCCTCTTTCTTTCTTATCCACCTAATTCTCCATTTGTCAATGTCTCCCCATTTTCGTAAAATGTTCATTAACTCTTTTATCTGTAGTCTCTTACCAGAAGCATTTACACTCTCTAAATCTTTGTCAGTAAAATCCACTCGATATGGTTTCTGCAACAGTTTCGATTTCCCTATATCAATTCCAATCTCTGAGGCAACTTCCGTTAATTTCTCATGAAATACTCTTACTCTTCTGGTAATACTCTTACATAAAAATAATAACTCCTCATCATTGTAAACATTCAATCTTTCTATGCTCACATTGCCAGTTATCATTTCTTCCAATTCTACTTTCAATTTACTGATATCTAAAATCTTTGGTTGTCGGTTTCGATTGTCTATTTCTTGTGCCCATTTCTCTATATCTTCAGGGGTAACTACTGTTGAACTTCCAGTTCCTATGGGAACCAGAGATCTCTTTTCTCTCAAATTTATAGGTATAATCCTCTTCGGAGTTTCAGTTAAAGGTTCTACATTCGGGAGATCCATTAATGAAATAACTGATTCACTCTCACTAGTCTGATCATCCGTAATTGTTACTTCTTTTCTGGGACTCGTTAACGGAATTGTCACAGTTTGAGGTTTCTGGCAAGTCTTTTTATCTCCATATAATGGGATTACAGGACCAATAGTCACTGGTACTGTCAAAACTTCAGCATTTAAATTTAATTGGTTTACTTTTTGAACTAATTTTTCTCTAGTTGTATTTAAAGCTTCTCTCTCATTATCCTGCAACACTCTATTAAGTGATACATCATGTAAGATTTGTGGGGTTAAAGGCAATCCTATCACTGGTGCACTTGGGGTAACCTTACTAGGTGATTCTTGATACGGTGTAGGGTTTTTAATCAAAATATCCTCTAACAACTCATCATCTGATTCGCCATAACCTGTCGTATTCATATGTTTCGTTTTTTCTTTACATTTTCCTCCTAACTGTTCTTCGGCCATTAATACTGGATATAAACCCTCGGTCACCACAGCTCTCCTCCAACGCTTCATTTGTTCTCCACTTGACTCATACGGATATCTAGGTAAAAATCCTCTAAATCTCCGACCACTTCTGTATTTTTCACAATCAAATGCCTCAATTTCTCATTCTTCCAAAGCTTCATACTGTGCCATTTTAGGATTCGGTTCTAGCATATTCATTCAATCTCTCAAATTCTGAAGTATTTTTAAATTAAAAGTACCATGCTCCGGAAAAGCCAAAACACCATCACCTTTAGTATATTCCACCCAATTCTCCAACCATACACACGTGTGATATCCTTTCTCCATCATCATAGAGGAAGCGGGTGTTTTGGGTGGTGGAATAGGAATTCCCTCTCTAGTCATTACAGGCTTGTCTTTCTTAAAGAAATGTTTTATTTTCTTCATTAATGTCATTTTCTTTGGTCTTCCGAACATTTCAGAAGTTCGATATAGGAAAGAGTCTTCCGTATATCTTCTAGCTCTATTACCTACGTCGCGTCCTATGTCAGCACGACTCACACCCGCAGTCAAATCAGGACTCAACATACAATTCTTCTTCTGACAAATCCTAGCGCAACTCCTATCTATCAACCAATTAGACTCAGGCTCACGCTCGTAATCTGACCAATGCCAGCGCGGCCTTTTGTGACGTCAGTATTACTCTTCACTACTGAGCTCTCCTTTACAATCTGCTTCTGTTTCACGCCTGCTGTTTCAACCAATACCAGCGCGGCTCTCTGTGACGTCAGTATAACTCCGGTGACTGACCCTCCCTTCACAAGGTAATACAAAAACTTATTTCTTAATAATTTTCATTAAAATTCTTCGTTAATAACAACATAAAAACATTCGCTACTCTGTCTGTTCCACTAAACAAAAGGATAGATTTCAATTTATTCTTGAGTTTCAGAAATTACTCTTCTTCTACTGCGAGTAAAACCCTGTTTACTCTTCATTCAAGTTCAGGAGAACCTGGTACTTCTCCAGTGTCACCCGTATTGGGAAATGAGACCAAAGTTTCACGAGCGAACCCCTTTCGCTATCATCCGCACTCTACTTTTATACGAAATAGTCCCTAATTTAATACTGCCAGCCCTAGTAGCTTCTCAGTATTATTCCAACAGACGAGTAACCTCACTGCAGTGTGGCTTCTGTCACCACCCGCTATTCATTTCCCGGGATTCTGGACAACATAAAACAAGACGCTAACTCTTTTGTTAAACATAAATCCATAATCAATATTTATCACCAAACTAATCAATAATAACCATAGCTCTACTACCAGAAAACTGATCCAGCGGTAAACCAACAACAGATACTCCACTACCATATACTCACCTGGGCCCATAAAAACACACACACATTGAGTAAACCGCTGGAGTGGTTTAAAATTTTATATTTCTCAAGATTAGTTATTTAATTCTCTTAACTAACCTTTCGCTGATCAAAAAGTTCTTTCCTCTGGTCGATGGACCATTAGTTGGAACTAGTTGATGGTGATAATTAACTTAACCCTTATCTATTCTTGGTTTGACAAAAATATTCACAGACTCAGGAAAGTTTTAAATCTTTATCTAAATTAAATGCATGTGAATCATTTCAAAAATACAGTGTAGGCACCCTCTTTTAGGAGAGAAGTTCAATTGATTAAACATCAAAACAATATACTTCGGACTCATACAATAATTAATGCTCAGAAAGGGAGAGGACAGAGAGAAAAGAACATTTGCAAATAACATGAAATTTTAATTACCAAGAATGGTGTGAAAGACCAACCCCCTGGCCAAAGGGCTGGTAAGGGTCCCCAGGATAGGTCAGGAGACAAAGACTTCAGGACAGGATAGGTTACCTCTCTAAAATACCGGCGAATTGCGTCACACCCCTCTCTGACACTCTCTTCCTCCTCGAGATTCTTCTGATCTAACCCAATTAAGTTAGGATAGAAAGTTCTTCTTCAGCGTCTGCATTCGAGTCTTCATAAGCATCTCTCCAATAGCAGCATTCCCGACTCCCAGACAGCATCTCAGAGTCTCTCCCTCTCCCTCTCTCGATCTCCTTCGTTTCCTCATGTTCCACCCACTAAAGTTGCAATATCGTAAAAATACGAAATCTAATTGATCAGGGAAGGGGGGGATGATCATCACACCATGCTTACATATCACTATACTCTGTTAGACCATTGTTTGCAAATCCATCCCCTCAATTTTTATTCCCATCCACTACATGTAGCAAACTTGCAACATTAATGACACTATGAAGAATAGAACATCACATCGCTGAACTTTTCACCATCCGTTCCCAGGACATGGCGCTACGATTTGGCCTCCATTCAAATGCTTCGTCATTGACCTTCATAGCTTCACTCAGTAGGCATGCGCAAGTGTTGCGTCATTTCATCTAGTCTGGTCATACGAAAAAGGCCCAAATGCGCACTAATAATAAAGTCAAAACAGAAATGTTATTTTCACAAAAATAAATGGTCTCACTGTATACCTCCCACCTCTACTCTATTCCCGTTCTTTTATTAATATTTTCCCCGCATTAGTAAAATAGCCTGCTTTAGTTTCGGCTAAGCAGATGCCATGCACACGAGTCTTCAACACTCCATTTTAGTGTCTTCTGCTCATGCGCTAGAATTTCCCTCCAAGCATTAGTTCGTCATATTGCATAGATGCAATTGACGCATGCGTACAACAGTTTCCCTGTTTAAAGCGGTATTAGTCCGTTTTCATTGGTATCCGCGTTAGTACACACATAAGCAAGCTTCGCTAACCCGCGTGTTTTATGTGGTGCATATAAATTATTCGCCAAACATGTTTAGTAACTCTGTTAATGAGTTAAACAAGAGGATTGTCTCCGAGCAAGTCTCTTTCTTACGAGACCTTGCTCCATCAGTATATCAGGGTGTTAGCGTTCTTCTCTGTGCCTTAGCTAGCCCATACAGTCCCAATCTCTCTGATTGTGTAGTATGCATTAGAAAGGGAGACTGACTTGACATCAAAGGGGGGGGGGGAGCAAAGATCATTCGTTGCAATGTATGTTCAAAATGTAATTTTAGGTTTAGGAAACTAGGAATTGGCTATCTGATTTGGAAAAGTACAATGCTGTGCCTCTCAAAATGTTTTTTGTAGAGAGTACTACTGATCATTTTTTTAAAAATCTTCTTTATTTATTTCAAAGGCATCCAAGGTCAAGAGGGCACCCAGGGGCCAAGCAGCTGCCACCACCAGTGCTGAGGTGGGTGGGACTAACCCCACCACCAACGGCAGATGATTCTGATGGCCCCAGTAAGTCTTGTTTATTATTATTTCTTACTTTTACCTGTCCCCACTAGTAAAAGTATGTCTTTGTATCTTTATACTATGTACTTTTTTTTAAACTCCCCTATCTAATGCTTGTTATTGTGCATTACCCTGTTTTTCTATATTTCCTGTTTCTGCAGCTGACTTTCTCCTTTATGCAGATTTCTTCTGGTCTCTCTTTTTGTTTTAGTAAACTGATTTTCTCCTTTCTGCAGAGTTCTTCTGTTCTCTCTTTTAGTAAGCGTTGCCTTTGTTATATTTATTGTGTAGTACTGTTAAAAGAACAAATGTTTGGTACTGTGAAGAGGATCACAAGTAAAATATTCACCAAACATGTTGGCTGAGAAGGCTCTCGTGACCAGTCAAAAAGAATAGACACAGAGAGATAGAGGGCCATGGTCAGGGACCCCAATGTTGTCTTATTTATACAGTATACTAGCAGTTTCCATAACAGTGCAGCATGGCAGGAGAGGAATGAGATCCCATTACCAACCAATACCATATCTCCTTCATTGACCATTCCCTTCCACCCCTTCATTTTGCTTCACTCTCATCCTTTTGTAGCCTTATTCCTCCATGAAGAGAAAAAGCTTAGCAAAGGGGTTTCCACTTCTCCCCTATTAGGTATCTCCACAAGTTCTCCCTATACTTTCCCCTCTTTTTCCCCACTGTATTTGGCCCAGAGCCTTTCCTAGAACCGTGTTAGTACTCTGAGCCTTAGTGGGAGAAAGCTGAGCACCAACAGTCTTCAACCAGGTCTCGTCATCTTCTGGGGACAATTACACTGTTTTTCACCAGTTCTGTGGCCCCTTCTGAGGGTACAACAGGGTGCCATCCTTCGTCCTTGTAGGACAGGCCCCTGCTGTCCACATTTTTTCAACACTCTTTCCTCAGATATGGCATATTCCTCTCTATACTGGTTTGGACTCCTGTTCTTTACATCCTGAGGAACAATGTTAAGTCTTTCTTTTCTGTTTACATACTTTCTTCTTCCCTGTTAGTCTTTCTTTCTTTTTCTTTCTTGTTTGTTTTAGCCTGTCCTCTGTGTTGATTTGTTGATCCCAGACTCTTGAAGTAGGAGTATACATGCCCCCATTTACAAAAAAGGTTACCGGTTCCTCCTGGATGATTATCCAATGACGTTTGCCAGATAGCTCTGAAGAAGTACGGATGAATGGATGAAATATGACAAATTCCAAACTAGACTTATAAGTGATCATTTACCCATTGATAGATGTTTATTGTTAAACATTTTGGATGCCAAATATGAAGCCAAACAAGGGGTCTCCTTATATGTTGCCTATACTGATCTTAGAAGATCAGGAACAGGACAGAACAGGAATAGCTTATGGAAAAAGATGATGACAGAGGAAATATCAATAGTATTTTTTACAACTGATAAATGAGCTACATAACAACAAATGGACCGAAATGCAACTACTTGAAAATGGAGCCTTTTCAAATAGGACAATGACCCCAAATATGCAGATTCAGGATTGTAAGATGGTTCTGTTGTTATCTGCAATTTACATTGCGCATGCTCTGAAAATCTTTAAGGAAGCATGTTGTTCTCTGCCAAAACTAGATCAAGAGGTTATACTGTCGTGTAGTTCCTATAAACCTATATAGGATCTGCACGTTTAGACAAAATACACTGTAGGATTGGTGTCAGACTGATTCTGGACACCCCTACCGGGTATGTTAGCCAGTGTACCAGCTAGCTCACAGTGCCACTAGAAACCCCTCTTACCAAGGAGAGAATAGTTCTTGGCAACTATCGAAAATGACAAGGACATTGTTTTTCACGGTTCTTCACGGTTTTATCTGTCTCTCTCCTCGACTGCTTTGACTGCTTTGTTGCCCCTGGAGTACTTTCCCCCTTCAGGTCTTCCTGACTCTGTTGGCTTTCCTCTCCCCTGTTTACCTTTCCCCCCACTACCTTCCATCCCCCATAAGACGTGTGTCTTGGATATGCTACGAGCTAATGTCTTATATTATTGTGTAAGCTCACGTTTTTCTCCTAAGCATATACTGGTAACTGTAACTGATGTAACTATGTAACAATGTCCTGAAACAAGGTCCTATCTCATGTAAAGCGCTCTGATACCTCCGGGTCTAGCCAACGCTATATAAAACTTTTCAAATAAAAAAATAAATAAAAATAAAATAAATAAACAACCTTGACCCCTCAGGATCGTGGAAACAGTATATTACTTTTCGCTCAGTCACTTGTGCTCACTTCGTCTCAGAGAGATCCACAGAATAAACGGTGGGAACGTTTTTCAATAAGCATTTATTGAACCAGCGTCATTCTAGTGTAAAATAGGTGTGCTGAAACAACGACTAGACAGTAACAGATATAAATGATTATAAGTACTAACAGAGTAAAAGGATGGTAGATTTCTACCATCGTGTTAAAACAATGAATACAGACAAGTATATAAAATACATGACAGTAGAATGCGTACTCCTACGATGCGACCCTAACTAGATGTAGCTAAGTGTACCTAGCATGTATTTAGGTGTAAAAGCCAAGAATCCCTCTAGGATAATGTCAACCCCATTACCTGAAGTGAGAGACTGTGGGACCCCGTCTTGGTCTCGAGATGGACCCCCGCAAGGGATGTCAGACCATTGCGAGCTGGAGTGTCTGCGTGCAGGAACCTCAGCGTCTCGCGTCGGTGTGTCGGCATGGAAGTCCTTTTCTACTCTGACTACCTCAGCAAGATATGGTGTATATATACCCAAAGTGGTACCCCCTGGGGATATACCTTGCAGTGTCATGTTGGACTAGGATGACGGAAGGAATGACCCTTATACATAGTTATTATGCAGGAGATGGTAGGCCTGCTGTCCTGCTGTGATTCCAAGAATCCTCATGCAAGAATCCTCATGCATAATGAATGAGGCTTAAGCTTTTCGAAGCAAACCCCATGTCATCTTTGCACATTACCGTAACTAGGTAAAAGTTCAGTACTGAGAACCGTTATGTAGTGTAATGGTAGGGGAGAACATAGCTGAAAGGTTAGGTGACTACCTGAGCCTATATTGGGGTGCCTATATGGAACATAAAAATACAGGGTCGGTATTATGCAAACAACACTATTCTTTTTGACTTAAGTCATTCTGGACTGCAATGATTTTTTTTTTTTAACTTGTTTTTATTAGCCACATTGCATCTTATCACATTTTAGACATGTAGCATATACATTTTACATGGAGAACCATCATATTTTGGTGATTGCGGTGTCCATGCTAACCAACATCAGCACCACTCACCCCGTGGTACACTGTACATTGCAATGTGTTTTAGTTCTTTATACATATCAAACCTAATATATAAACAATAAAAACTGCAACAAGACTAAACCCTTCCCACCTTCCCCCTGCCCAGCAGCAGACAGTAGTAATAACACTCGTTATCTGAATTGACAGGCGAACTGGCATTATTAATGCAGTGGCGTAACAAAAATTGGGGGGGCCCCCCTGCAAGGTATGTGGAGGGGCCCCCTCCGGACTTTATCAGGTGCTCTCTGGCCGAAGTGCTGTGCTGAGGGGGCCCCCTGGAGCTTGGGGGCCCCCCGCACGGCGGGGACTACAGGGGCCTGTGTTACGCCCCTGTATTAATGTGGTATAGGTGAGGAGGAGGCATTCACATTGTCTACGCTAGATGTCAGCATGTCGTGAGTGAGCAACTGTGTAGGCGGAGTGGTGTCATGGCCCTGAGCTATCGTCGTGGACATTTCTGTCAGCATCTGTCCCCATTCAGTCAGATCTCGTTCAGCATTCTCATCGAATCTCACAGCCCTAAGGCGACATTTTTCCGCCACACCCCATTCATGCATATCTGTGCACCATTTATCTAGTGTAGGGGGCGCTGAACGGATCCAGTTTATTGCAATTCGTCTTTTTGCCAGAACCAATCCTAACAGTGCAAATTTAAGCCTTATATGTGTCCCCTTCTTCGGGGTTGGGAATACACCCAACAGACACTGCTTTATAGAGACTTCTATTTGAACTGTTGTAACAGAACAGAGAGTCTGTACCACTTGATTCCAATACTGCTGCAATCGTTTGCAAGTCCATGTCATATGGAGGAATGTGGCAGGGTCCATGCCGCATCGAGGACAGGATGGGACCAGCCCTGGGGTGAACCACGCATGCCGCTGCGGGGTCAGGTACGTGCAATGCAAATAATGGAATTGGATGAGCTTGAATCTGGCATTACTTGTTGCTTCAGCCACCTGGGCCAGAGCTAGCTTCCATTCCCTGTCTGTTAATGAGAGGGGTAAGTCTTCATTCCATTTCCCCCTGACTACCGATAAATCGGCTGTACGGTCTTCCTTCAGGGCTTTGTATAAACGCGAAATTAGGGCCCTACAAGAACCCAGGTCTAACAGTGTTGCCAATATGCACGACTCCTGTGGTTCCTCCGGGAAGGTGGTCCATATCTCACGGACCGTACACGAGATTTTGGCATACTGTAAAAATTGCCCTGCTGGTCCCTGGAAGCAATCCCGAGCCTCATCAAAGGTCAGGAAGCTTCCATTTTGGGACTGAAATGATGTTTACCAAATGTTGCTGCATACTCCCCCCAAAAATTATTTAGCGTTCAATATAATGAAAACAAAAGTAATGGTGTTCTGAAGGATACGCTTCAAACTGAGGGGGCATATTTACAAGCCCCTATCGCCACAACAACGTCACTTTCAGTGTTGCAACTTGTACTCTTACGATGCATTTTACTACAGACTTTGTCCCCAACAATGTATAATTCAACATCTAGAAATACAATTCGTTGCATGTCATAGTGTGTAGTAAATTTCAGGTTGTAGTCATTGTCATTTATATATATAAAGAACTCTTCCAGTTTGCCAACAGTGCCTGTCCATAGTAGTAGGCAAACATCGATGTATCTTCCCCAATAATAAATGTTATCAATCCAACGTCCACCTCTTGGGCCCCAGATCCACTCCGCCTCAAACAGATTGGCAAAAGACGGAGCGAATCTGGAACCCATAGCAGTCCCAAGTATCTGCCTGTACCATTTGTTATCAAAGAGGAAAACGTTGTTTCCGAGTACCAATTTCGTCATGTCAAGTAACATCTCAGTATGTTCAAAATATTCAACCTGTCGTTTATTTAAAAATTACCGTAAAGCCATGATTCCTAGGTGATGATGTATGTTTGTGTACAGGGATATCACATCCAAGGTATCATCCCAGGTTCCCAGATAACGTCATTCATCAAATTCAAAAGATGCTTTGTATCCTGCATATAAGATGGTCGATTTGTCACATATGGTCTCAAAAATATATCTATGAATTGTGACAGCTTCTCTGTGGGACCCCCTATTTCCGATACTATCGGTCTACCTGGTGGTCTAGTAGGGTTCTTGTGGATCTTAGGTAAGGTATACAAACAGGGAAACCTAGGGTGATCAACCAACAGATAGAGGTATTCATCATAATTAATCAATCCTCTATCAAACCACATTTTAAGTTCCTTGTTTATCTTCCCCGTCAGTCACTTAATTGGATTACTGTCTAATCTTTCATAGTACAATCGATCATTCAATTGAGATAGAACCTCGTTGTTATAGTCAGTTTTGTTCATCAACACGATGTTCCCACCTCTGTCTGCTACCTGTATTATCAGGTTTTGATTGTCCGTTAGCTTCTTCAGTGCCTGTCTCTCTGTAATGACGCTTCACTTGGTATATCTTGATTAAGATACCTGTTATTACCTTTTGATTTATACCACACTTAAGATGGCTGACCCGGTCTGTGTATTTACACGTGACAAGCATTATCATGTGTCTGGTACGGGAGCTTCGAATATATATAATTATGATTTGGTAGCCCACATAGCGTTTTTTTATATAATTGGGTTGGTATTCAACCCCTGATCCGATGTACAATTACTCAGTACTTCTACCGATAATATGAGGGATTACTTTCATTATGTTATTGTACCTGGCATTAGCTATTTATGTTTTGCCTTTCCAAGATGGCAGATTCTTTTCGAGTTGAAATACGTGACGTTCACATCACGTGTAAGGGGAATTATGAGCGTAAAACGGTATTCAAATATGGCGCTTACGGTGTACGCCATACGGAGAACCTTTCAGCCTGGGGGAACCTTTCTAAGGTACGACTTTTTGACGCGAGTGCTATACACTTAACTGGGAGGCTTTGTCACACGGTGGACTGAGATGCGAGTTAGTGATCGCGTTGGCCGCGTTGTCTAACACTTGGATCTCACTATTTGTTTTCTGCCTAATGTAAGGTTAGCGCAATCAATATTTACAAAAGACAAGAGCGACCCATGTCCTTGCGAACTTGGTATTGCTAATCAGCAAAAAAAACAGTGTTCACAAGGAACTCATTTATAAAGGTAATACAATTTATGCAATTAGGTGTATCTTGCTAGAATAAATCTGAAAGAAACGAGGACAATTATGCGTTGAGACCTTAATTAAATTCAATCAAACCAAGTGGTATAGATTTGATATCCGAAAGCCCACACGACAATGTCTCAAAGCTGTACTCACTTCAGCCGAAATGAGTATAGTTTATTTTGCAGTTATAATGATCATACACTTTCCAAAGATGTATATTTAATATTTACACTCGTAAGTGGTTCAAATGTGACTTGGTGACCCCCAGTGAAGTGACCATAACCTAACAGTGCTGTACAAAAAATGCGTGAAAGAAGGAAAAATGGTTATTGGTAGTAGAAAGGGGAGCTCTTCAAAATTATGGTGTAGTAATTGTATATATATTTTCTCTTTCGCTCTCCCTTTTAGATAGTCGACGACGTTTCGACCCTCTTACAATATGGGGTCTCTTCAGGACAGGAAATTCTGGGGACAAGGAGTAGCACAGATCTTGTGCCAGAACGTGAATGTCTTCTGGTAATTGCAGTTGGTCCAGAAGGGAGGTCCAGGATGCAAGGTGAAGGGTTTATGAGCAACAGTAATGCCAGTCCGAGTAGGTGAAACCCAAAGTCTCTTCAAGGGATCCGATATGTACTCGGTGGTGAGTAATTATTTTACTGGGTTCCAAAAGTCACGTAGTAATCGTGACGGCACGGCGCGTATGGTAATCCGATAGTATTGGGTGGTGAGCAACTCAATTACTGAGTTCCCACCGTCTTAATTATTAGTTGGAGATGGCGCAGCGCTGCAAGGGTACACCTTATTGCAGAAATTGTATTACCTTTATAAATGAGTTCCTTGTGAACACAGTTTTTTTTGCTAATGTAAGGTTAGATCTTCGACGCTCGTCAATCCATATGGTGTGAGCAGTGTGGGTTATACTTATTGCTCAGTTGCCATTACCTTAAGCATTACACTGGTCTAATGAGACTGTGTCGTTTATATCTTTACATTACCGATGCACTGTATTTTGCTATTACAATATTGCGGTTTACCTTCTGGTCATACATTAACCGCGTTCTCACTGGTTCCTAGTTAGGACTGTGTTATATTGACTTCATTTATATGCAAAGTGTAGGATGGATAAATGAGTGGTTACACTGAACGTACAGTTGCCACTACCTCTAGCATTACATTGGTCACATGAGACTGTGTCATTTACTTTTAAATTACGATTATTGCATTAATGCTACTACATTGTTGCGGTTTTCCTTCTGGTTATACATTAACCACGTTATATGCGCTCTGGAGGATGGATAATTGTTCACATAATGCAATATGATGTCTACGTTTATTACGTAATACATTGGATATCTACAGCGATGCTTCTACATGACCGCATTTGCTGTAGGTTGCGGTGGGGTCGGATTTAATGTATCTGGACTCACCCATCTTGCCTATTTTAGGCAGGGATAGTATAGTTACTTACCAATAACGGTAATAATCTGTACTGAGGCTGTGGCTGGGATGAGTTGTGACTATATTACTTACTGTACATGCATCTTATAATTGGCTATCACTTTCTGAATTATAGGTCATGGACTCGTGATCTCCCCCCCTCTTTATAATTCATTTTCATCTTTATACGTCATCTGGACACGTACTTTGTGCTGCATTATTCTACAATTGAGGTGCGCATTTCAATGTTTGTAAGTAGGATGTCGCACGCAACCACATATGAAGAATGATGCTCTTGGATATGCCCCCATTCTAAATTAGTTCCTTTGGTTGGTTGTCTCTTTTTCCCGGATTATAGTTTTTGGCAGACTACGCCGCCGAGAAATATTTTTGACTGACGAGAACTCAATATTTACCTGGTAGGCTCGGGATAGCGAGCCATAAGGTGATTCCACTAGTATAATTAATACTATTAGATTAGTATGAATGCCATAAACTTGAGGACTAGATAACGGGTTGTATTTGCAATTACAGGATTTTATTTTACTGTAACGACATATTATCCAGATTGTATTGTGAATTTAGCTGGTAATGAACTCTTGATTATTAAGGGTTCCTAGACTTTGGTTCCCTATCTTAATACCTTTTTATTACTTGTTTCTCTTACACATAGGTGTTGGGTTTTGAGCTTCGCTCTTCTACTCTTTATCCTTCACAACCTTCGGTGTGGTAGTGATTTCAACATCTTATCTGTTTCTTTTCTCTATTGGATAATACAGATGGTTCTGCTGGAACTGTGCGGATTTACTTTTCATGCTGACTTTTGGTGATGGAAACCTAGCGGGCATGACACACAGGTGTTTAGGCACATTTTGCCTTTATGTAATAACAGTGATGGTAACTGTTTGTATTTTGGGTTTACAGCCCTGAAGAAGTCATAAGTGTGCTACGACACACGACGAAACACATGCTGGCTGTAATTGTTCAACTGTACCACAACATCAAGTTGTGTCTTGGAAACATTATACTGCTTGCTGAGTATTGGACACTGGATACCCGAATAAAGAGCTTGGAACTAAGAAATCATATAAGACTTTTCGTATTTCTGTTGGACAGAACATTACTCATCTGGAGTGCTCAGGGGTGAATCATTGTATTACTGTATTCCTTCTGTTGTGGGGATCAACTGTGGTTGAATTGGTAGCCGACCACTCTCCCCTTGGAGTACCAACTAATACTTGTGCTGTATTGTTACATTGCCCTATATATTCTTTGATCGCCCGGTCCTTCCTTTCTTTGCCTGGTTACCAATCTGCTTTCTTCTTTGTATTTCCTGGGCAGTTTTACAGAAGCTTCATGACGAGAGTGGTGTGACAGTACACCCCCTTCCTTAACCAATAGAATGAAGAGAAACTGTGTGTTATGATACAATGTGGGTTGGTCTCTTTGCGTTTTAGGGTATAATAGTAGGTACTTGGTGGGAGGGGTTAGGTGTAGGCATTGGTAAGGAAAGGTCAGGGTGGGTTGTTGAAATGTACGTTTCTCACAGTCTAAACCCGTAAACAGTGGAGCTACTAAGATCTTATGCAAAAACAACAATTGATGGACAGAATGCAGAACAATGTCATACATTCACCCCAGTACAGAGATCTGGGCCTAAATCCATCGTTTTTGCTCACCATGCCATTCCAGTTTGGACCCAGCCATATGCAAATCAGTCTTGACCCTGTGCCTCATGGGAACAGTCCAGCCCGAACTGCCAAGCCAGGTCCTCCCTGGACTGGAAACAAGCATCCTAGGACCGGTTTCGGGGTTTCACCCTCTTCAGCCAGGATAGCTTGATTCCAGTAGCATGGAGAGCACGGGACCCACGTCTGGGCATACCCGTCCCACTCAGGGTGACAAATGCAAAAACAACAATTGATGGACAGAATGCAGAACAATGTCATACATTCACCCCAGTACAGAGATCTGGGCCTAAATCCATCGTTTTTTTGCTCACCA